>JAOQGH010000040.1:11961613-11974303 GCA_025769975.1 Gallinago jamesoni | reverse complement strand
TGTAATCCTGTCCAAGTGCTAGTAAGAAAAATAATCTCTCTAGTTTCCAAAAGGATGGCTGGTGGGAGTGTGACAACATTTATTTGCTTCCAGAGAATCCCAATAGAGGAGGGCTGGGAGAACAGGAGGAGCAGGGGGACGCTGCTTGCATCTTAGCAGTGTTTTCAGCTCTGACAAGAGCTATGGGTCTGGAGGCTTCGAGGTGTGGAGGTTCTGCCGCTCGAGGCCAGGAGGAAATCCCTCGGCTCTTGTGATAAGCAACAGAGCAGGCGACACGTGTGGAGGGATGGGGCACCTGGCACAGGCTGTTGTGGTGGAGAGCACCAGCTCCTCCCTGCTTCTGAAGAGGCAGCAGCTCTGACCAGCATGTGTCCACAGGGCTGCCAGCTGTGGCTGTGGCCACCCTGGATTTGATTCACTCTGATTTACCTGTTGGAGGCAGTTCAGAGGAGGCCCATCTAGATGATCAGAGAGCTGGAATCTCCTGGAGGTGTGAGTCCAGCTGGAGAAAGGACTCATCTTGCCCAAGGGGGTACCCGCTGGTCTCCTGCGTGGCTCTCCCCTCTCTTCTCTCCCAAGCCCCGTGCTTTGGGAGGGAGAGCGCGTCTGCTGATGGCAAGCTGACAGGTGAATCAGTGCATACGTGCAATCACTGGTGCTGGGGGGAAGGAAACAAGGATTTATCCTCCCCCTGTTGTTTTAGACAATGCTTCCGCTTGCAGTCTGAGTTCCAGTTAAGGACGTTTATTGATTGCTTCTCTGGTTTACTACTGGCTGCCCAGGGAGCAAATAACAACATGAGTTGACAAGCAGTGATTAAGCAGCTCTCTGATCTGGAGGAGGGTAAGAAACAAATGACAATATATATAGATGTATGACGGCTAATATAGCAGGGGAGAAAATCAGCTCACTTCAGGAAGGTGGAAGATCTTTCAGCTACTCTTGTTCCTGTCTGATGATTAAGCTGCTAAACTAAAGGTTGCCAGAGGGAGGGATGGTCCCAAATATGTTTTTAAAAACACTGCTGCAGAGCACTGTGTATCCCTGTTCCCACAGCACCCGCAGAAATGAGGGGCTGATTCAAAGGCTGCTGAAGTCAATGGGAGGGTTTCCAATGACATCCATGGGTTTAGATCCAATACCTAAATCCTGGGCATGGTTTTACTGAGAAAAACACTTAATACATAGCAGCCTTGGAAACTGCTCCCCAGAATGTTCTCCTTAGAAGAAATGAAGCATTGCTGGCGAACTCCTGGGTGCCACAATAGCACCTGGGATCATAGACATGCAGTTTTTTATTATACACCTGCATATTATTTTGCTCATCTCAAGAGTTTAAGGGATTAAAGCCATATTTTCCCCCAGTTCCAATCCTGAACTGGCACACGTAGGTTCCACTGGAGGATCCCCTCAATGGTGCTCCATAAAGTGTTTTGCTAAATGGGTCATTTGTGCTTAATGGTTCGTTCCTTATAGTTAGTACAAACATGGTTTTAGAAGGAAAGAGTCCACCTTCTGTTCAGCATGGTACCATGTGCTGTGTCACCTCCAGCCCAGGCTCCTTAATCGCATATGCCTGGTGGCGCAGGTGCATTTATCTGCTGATAAGAAGTATTTGCATAAGGCAGATCAATTTTTTAAATGTATATCCTGATACAAGAGGAAATAGGCTCCTGGAAAAAATCAGCAGAGAAGTGGAGAGATACCACGGTTCCTACGACATCCCCCATCGCCCTTTAATCTCGCTCTATCACAGGTATTACCATTTGCAGGGGGGTTGGAAGGCATTTCAAAGAGCTCGGGTGGCAAAAGTGCTGACAGCAAGCTCAGAGTCCACGGCTGAAGGTCACGTGCTGAGGTGGTGGCAGTGGCAGGTCTGGCAAACAGGTTGAAAGTCAGGTGCTCACCTTGCTAGACATGTATTTAAAAGCCTTTGAAGGTCAATGGTAGATTTTTCTAGTAGGCTGAAGGGAAAGGATTGTCTGCAAATAAAGTTTTCACCAGATGCAATGTTGCTATAGAATCAAAGTCCTCTTTGTTTAACAAGGACAATGGGTTTATAAAGATCTTATCACTGCTCGGATACTTTGGTTGCTCTGCAAAAGCACACAGCACGGTGCCTGCAAGCACAGGAGTGACATTATATCACATTAAAACTTGTAATTAAAAGAATAATTGGAAAAAAACCTAACAGACCATGCTAATTCTTCAGCTTTTCGCAGGCAGGCAGAATTCAGGGAGACATCATGCCAGCTTGTCCACGGTACTCCATGCTGGGCTGGACCTTAAAAGCAGAAGCTAGAGAGAAAGCCTGGCAAAGGTGCTGTGTGACTCGAGCGCTTGGGTTATGATTTTCAGGGGTCCCACGGGACTTTCCACTGGTAGTACAAGCTGGCTTGACTTCCGTCTCTGGGAGTTTTCCTTTCTTCTCATGAAAATTAACTTTCCCCTCTGATATTTCCTCCTCGTTGCCATTTGGCAAGTTGTTGGATTTCCCTCAGGAAGGGGAAGCTGCAAGGTCGTACCGTGTGTGGTCCCTAACATGGAGAAAAGTGGGAGGAAAAAAGGTTGCAAATTTGGAGAGATGCAAACGGCACGTTAAAAAAGCTGTTATTTGAATATGAAATGGCAAGCTTTTAAAAACAAAGCATTTTTATGAATACGAGAAGCTCATTAGGACTTCCTAAACAGTGCCAGCTCCAGGGAAGAGACATTTTTATTTAGCTCTGCATGCAGCAGGGAAGCGTTTTTGAGATTCTTGATATTTACACTAAGGACAGGCTCTGTCTTGTGAAGATCTGGAGAAAAATGACAGAAGACTTTCTTTACTTTAAATTGAAGCACTGCCCCTGGGCAGCCCAGGCCGGCAGGACGTGGGTGAGAGGAGCAGGGGATGCACATCACTGTGTCACATCACTCCCTCTTTCATCTTACCACAAGCTCAGCTGGCTTCCAGCTAGGGTGTCTTGCAGCTGAGCTTAGCCATTGCAACTCTGCTCCAGAGACCTCCAGACGCTTTGCTTTCATATTGGATGAAGAGTACAAAGTGCTCATTTTGTGCAGAAATAGGGCTGAATTATGTTGAATCGTTCCCCGGCTTTCAGAAAGCTTAGATATAAATTGTGGGCCTGAACGACGTAGTTTTATGACAGATCTTTGTTTCAATGTACATAAGCATTCTAAAAGACATTAATTTACCGAATAAACCACTAATAGGCTGATGTTGCAAAAGGACCCTTCGCTTTGCTTTCTGCATATAATCTATCATCATGCCCATATGCCCTTTGTAGAGTAGAAACTAATATTATAAACAAGCATGTTAGAAGGCTTAATATGAATAATAAATGGATAGGAGAATGCTACCAGCAGCAGTATCTGGCCCCGTGGGGACAGACGGCAGAGTCCTTGCCCGTGATAGTGCTGTCCTGGACCTGTGTGACCCGTCCAAGGTCAAACACAGAGACCAGTTTGGCAGGAGCGAGCAGGGACACTTGGCCCTGCTCCATCACCCGAAGCTTTCCCGTACAGGTAATCACATTTTCCTTGATTTCTTTGCTTTGAATTTGCAAGGAACTGCTCCAGCAGCCAGAGCCATTGATTTCCCAGAGGAGGAGCAGCCTCCCTGCCTGTGCCCTCCCCAGTCCCACACTGGTGTTCCTGGGGTTTAGCAACAGGGCTGACTGGGAGGAGGAAGACAGAGAAGCGGAAATACCAATTTCAGCAGGGAACATGGAAAAAGCCTTGCAAGTTCTCTGGCTTGGGCTTCTCAAGTTGGCTCCTCCCTCCTCACTTGCTCCTGGCGAGACAAGGCAGGGAGAGAACATGGTTCCTCCAGCGGGATAACGTCTGTCCCCTGCAGCATCCCAAGAGGTGACAGGGACAAGGGAGAGGGGAGACTTTATTGTTCTCTACAACTACCTGAAAGGAGGTTGGAGAGAGACGGGGGTCAGTCTCTTCTCCCAAGCCACAGGTGACAGGACAAGAGGAAACGGCCTCAAGTTGCGCCAGGGGAGGTTCCAGTTGGATATTAGGAAAAATCTCTTCACTGAAAGGGTTATCAGGCACTGGAATGGGCTGCCCAGGAAGTGGTTGAGGCACCATCCCTGGAGACATTCAAAAGATGAGTTGACATGGTGCTCAGAAATATGGTTAGTGTAAGTGCTTTTTGGGTTTTTTTTTGTCAGTTAGGCTGATGGTGGGACTAGATGGTCCTTTCCAACATAAGCAGTTCTGTGATTCTGGTGTGCGCTCCTCCTGCTCTTGCAGCTCACGGCAGTGTCGCCTCTGGGGCACATCTACCTCTGGGGAGGATTTTCTGTTGCTGCCCAGCATTTGCTTTGCAAATGCCTGTTGATGATGGAGCGTGAGTATTTGTGGTGAAGGCACAACTGCAAATAAAACCTTTAATGCAAAAAACCCCAACCCCATCCGTAAGTAATGCCTGAATTGGCAGCCCATGATGCAGGCAGGTAAAGCTACAAAGGTGCTTAAGGAGATAAAGCAAAGGCTGCTGACTGTGTTGCCTTCACACATACCAAAGTGCCAACATGCCTTTGGGGACATAAACCGACCTAACCTGTGCGTACTGTGATTTGCAAAGCCTTGAGATGAGAAAGTCATCCCCGCTGTCACCACGAGAGCACCGTGCACCCTTCCTGCTCTGGGGCATCAGCCCTGATGCCACCGCGCTGCCAGAGACCTGCCTGAGAAAGAGGGAAAGATTTAAATCAACCCGTTAAAAGGAGACCAAAAGGAAACGTTGTGGGTGCGATTTGAATAAATGCTTCAGAGCTGCGAGAGCTTGTGCTCGAAAATAGCACAGAGGAGGGGGGTTTAAGCCCTGTGCGGTATTTCCAAGTGGCTCTTGGGAGAAATTGATACAAATTCCAGAGGGATTTTAACTACAAGGACTATGATCCAGAGCACAGGCCTTAACTATGTCATGAAAAAAGCCTGATTTCAATTCCATGGCGTAGGGACAGGAATTTGGGAAGGGAGCTTGCTTATAACATGCAGGTTTGCACAAGGTTTATTAGGATTATTTTTAGGAGTATTTATTGCACCTGGCCAAAAGGGTATGATGCAACACAGCTCCCTTCAAATAAAAGACAGTAGTTTTGTGAGAAATGACAAAATAAACATGTACCTAGTGAAAGGCTCAGGAATAGGGTTAATTTTTATTTTATCTTCGGCTTGATTTTCCTGTTAAAGAAATAAATCTGCTGTTAAAGCCCTGTTTGTTATTAGGATTCAGACGGTTCCTGCTTAATTCCCCCAGCTCCTGCAGCGTGGCTGAGCCGTGGGGAAGGCACAAAGCTTCCCTGAGCAGGTTTGCTCTGGGTGCTGAAGAGGTGAAAGAGGAATCTGTCCTTCTGCTAACCTGAACCGAAATTCCTCGTGAGGCTGCGCCAGCAACCGAATAAACCCCCGGCAGCTGGGGCAGCGCCAGCACCGCGCCATGAAACTGGGGCTCCGGCACCGGGACATTCTTTGGATGTTTTTTTGAAGCCGTCTTGCCTCTTTTATCTGTATTTCAAAGATAAAAAGCCAACATTTCTGATGTCATTGGTTTAAATTTCCCGGTTAAGTCTAATTGCGCTGGGTAGAAAGCTGCAGGGGGAGACATGGCAGCCTCCTGCTTTGGGAAGGACTTAGGTGAGGATGATAAGGGGAAATCATTAGAGCAGTGCCCTGTACGGGTATCCCCCGAGTAATCGCTGAAGGTGAAACCGTCTGGGACGTTAATTAGATCAGATCAGATCAAAGAGCAGAGCCTGTCCGGCCCCAATCAGCCCTAGCTGGCAGCTTGATAAGCTCAGAGCCAGCAAATCCAACCGAGAGACCTCCCACAAAACCGGTACCAGTGGGATAAGGGGAGCACCCTGATTGCTTGTGACTAACCAAACAGGACCATAAAAACACCTCTTTAATGCACCTGGGATTTACCAATGTCACCTTATGCACGGCGAGTCTATTTCTAGAGAGACCTTGCCAAGTTTCTCCACGTTATCCCATCAAATGCAGGGCCTGGGAAGGCAGCATCCTACTCCGGGACCAGGGTTGATCCCAATTTTCCACCTCATTTTTTTAGGCTCTTGCCTGTCAGTGGCAGTTGTTGGATGGGGCTTGAATTACGGGGCCATTCCAGCTCCCTCCTTGCGTGGCCACCGCTATCACAGGCAGACAGCTGCTTTTACCTCTTCTCCGAAATTCTGTGAATTTTGGACCCTGTTCAAGACTGAGCAAATCAACTGGGGACTTTCCATTGTTTGCCGCGAGCCTTGGAGCAGCTGTTATTGTTCTTCATCATCTGCTGGAATGTTTCTGATCAAGTTATTGTTGTCTCCCGAGGAAACTTTTAGACGACTTTCAGAATGAAGAAGCCTTCACATATTGGCAAAGCGATTTTTTGGTTTCATTCCCAGGGCGATAGTCAGAGTTTTTCCTTTTTACTGACGTCATGGCTTTTGGATGTGCTTGGACTAACTCGTGGCTGAATTCAATATCTCTCTTCGTAGCTTCTGCTATGTTTTCCTTTTTACCCACAGTGGTTTATGGCGACTAGTTCTTATAGAACCACGTTTAATTTCCACAAAAGAGCAACCTAAAGTCAGAAAAAACTTCTTTACTCTTGAAATGTTTAGAAAGAAAAAAGGAAATTAATAACTGTTGCTTAATATCACAATGTCTTTGTGTTGGGTTTTTTTTTTTTTGCAAAGACTTCTCACACATATCTCCATCTGTAGTCATTTTTCTGGTGCATCTGGGTTTTGTCTCTCTCTTCTTGTGGGAACACTGATGGGCATTGTCAGCTTTTTCCAAAGCTGTGGAATTAAGAGATCCAGAAATCTACTAATTAGTTCATGTTTAATCTGCACGATCTGCAAGAGCAGTTCTGAAGTCCTGTAGATTTGTTCCAGCACAGTCAAATTATGCTGATTAGGTTGGTAAAAAGCCAAAAAAAAAAAAAAGAGAAAAAAGCATAAATAGCAATTATTTTAAATAAATTCCAAGCACATAAAAACTGAATTTAGCTTGGGCTGTTGAAAACTTTCATGCAAATCGTAGTGTGTTTACTGCATTATTTTTTTTCCCAAACACTCTTCCGAAATGGAAGAGTTGGACTTAGTAGCAGTCAGAAAAAGCTGAAATGCTGTGGGCGGCCGTGCTCAGGGGCGGTGAAACAGCTGCTCCCTGCTGCAGCCCAAACCCTGCTGCAGGTAATTGGGACGAGAGGTGCAGCTGCAGGGCAAGGAGGTTTGTCCAGCTCTTCCATCACAGCTGAAGATTTCTCTCAGTCGTGCCCTTCCTGGTGCTCTGACGGTTGCAGTCCTTGTTTTCTTGTGTGGAATGGAGTTTAAGCAAGCAATTTAAAAGTCTGGCTCTTTGATTCATCACGAATTCAGGCACGGGAGCCAGGGGGTTTAGCTCCCCAGGCTGCGCTGCAGGTAGGAGGCTTCTTCCATTGTCGGTCTCACAGGACTGCTGCACTTGCTAAGCAGCAACACTCGGAGGATAAATACAGGGTAGAAAACAAGTCAAGCATCATTTGAATGTTTACGGACACAGCTGAGCAAGCCCTCTGCGTTTCAAAGGCTTTGAAATGTTTAGGAAACAAAGTCATAATGAAAACCTCCCATTTTGTAAGTGGGCAAATATGCTGTTAAGAACCACTAGAGTTTTGCAATATAAATCTTATCACTGGGGCTGAAAACACAACTGGAACTTGGCTTTGACTTGCTGCAACCAGCCATTACACGTTTTGGGAAGTGTCACGGACCTTTAGGCTATCACTGCCAGGAAGGTACAGAGGGGACCACTAAGTAAACGGGCACAAACTCCTAGATTAGCTCTGCTGGGAGGTTTACAACTCCCAAACAGAACAAGCTGCTTGTTCCCTTGGAGAGGATCACGGAATCATGGATTCATGGATTTGACAGAATTGGAAGGGACCTCTAGAGATCATCTAGTCCAACTCCCCTGCTAAAGCAGGATTGCCCAGAGCACATCACTCAGGACTGCATCCAGGCAGGTCTTGAAGATCTCCAGAGAAGGGGACTCCACACCCTCCCTGGGCAGCCTGTTCCAGGGCTCTGTCATCCTCACCACAAAGAAGTTCTTCCTCATATTTAAATGGAACTTCCCATGTTTCAGCTTGTGCCCATTGCCCCTTGTCCTATTGCTGGAAACCACTGAAGAGAGTCCAGCTCCAACATCCTTCTACCCCCCCTTTAGATACTTGTAAACGTAGATAAGGTTTCCCCTCAGCCTTCTCTTCCCCAGGCTAAAGAGCCCCAGCTCTTTGAGCCTTTCCTCATAAGGGAGGTGCTCTAATCCCTTAATCATTTTAGTTGCACTACCTTGGACTCTCTCCAGTAGTTCCCTGTCCCTCTTGAACTGTGGAGCCCAGAACTGGCTGCAGTATTGCAGTTGTGGCCTCACCAGTGCAGAGTAGAGGAGGATAACGGTGCTCCTCTTGGTGGTGTGGCTCAGCCTGAAGCAGTCACCACTGTGAACTGCTCACCAGTACCTGACACCCATCAGCTCACGCTTCTCAATTGGGTGGCCCTCCTTCCCCTCGCCCTGGCAGCCCTTTGCATTTATCTACACTGACTGTCACCTGCACTTTGTTGCCCAGTGAGTCATTCATAAGAAGGACTCACCCGTATAGTCTTTCTATAGTTCTTTACAACCCATCCCCATCCTTACCATCCTTACTGCCATAAATAATTTTGTGTCACCAGCAGACCATCTTGGGAAACTGCTCAGCCCTTTTTCCGGCTCATTTATAATGAGGTTGAGCTGTGCAAGTACCAGCACAGACACTAGGCTACCACTTATGATCTCCACACTACTGCAAGACCCAACTGGGACCTCCACCCTCCATTCCTCAATCCCGAACTTAGCCTACAATCATCCTTAGCCATCCTACAACTACTGGCTTCAGAAAATGCTGTAATTCTATCAGATTCCCTAGTTTTTCGCATGGGTGGCTCTGCAGCCTCGCTCACAGTCTTTTAATATTACTCTGGGGTGTGTAATTGAATTCAGCCACTCTTAGGTGTTCTCTAATGCAGTGGGGCAGCACAAAAGGAAAATGCTGGCTGCGTGGTGATTTGAGCAATTAGCAGCCTGTGCAGTACTTCTGCTTCGTTGATTTTTACTCGAGAAAATTGAATGCTGCCTGGTAGTCTGTAGAAGTGCAACAAAATGTGACTATCTGCTGCTAGGGTGACTGCATTGGATCCAGACTATCTGAAACCAGTTTCATCTGGCAGGGGAAAAGTACAAGATCTATCTATAATCATTGATCCTTCTAATTCACAGGGAGTTTGGGGTTTTTTTTTCAGCTCTGATAAAAACAATGCAGTGCATAAGCCTCTTTGAGTCATCCTCTCTGCTGTAAGATCAGCCATAAACAGCTGATTTCTATGAGGCAGATGTATTTATAGACCTGGGATAGAATATAGATTTAAAAATGCCATTTATCTGCTTCAAAGAGATCGACTTACATTTTTTAATCTGTATAAAATTAATCGAGCTAGTTAATGGAAATGGCTACAGAGTAAAATGAATTAAAGTTTCAGAAAATCATTAAGCATTGATATGGCCGCATGCTCTGATTTGGTAATGAGTCATGACATGGTGAATATTATCTAACCATATTTGCATCCAGGTACTGTAAGAACTTGTGGGCAATGAGATGCAGGAACAGCTTTGCTTTGCTTTGGAGAAGACTCTTGCTTAGCATTAGGAGAGAGCTGCTAATTAGGATGGAGCTGGAGCCTTCCTAGAAGAGGGAAGATCTGGGATGTCAGGTCCTGTTTTCCATCCTGCCACTGACTTACACAATCCCCTTATGCATCAGCCTTTAAAAAGAGCACGGTGCTGCACGATTCCCAAAGAAGTCGAAGCAACCAGGGCCCAGGTCATCAAGGCAGTTGTGCTGAAATCCCACAGAAATACATGAGGAAGGAAAGTCAGGAGGAGCCGGGGCATGAAATCCCTTTACCTTCTTTGAGAAATCTGCTCTTTCTCCAGGCATTCTACCTAATGTGGAGGTACCAACGCTCTCACAAGGGCAGCAGGTACTGCCATCTCGCAACATCCTCCTCCCTGAGTAAATGTTTGCAGGTTCAAAACCAAACCGCCTGAGAAATAAGGAACTGTTTGCTTAGGAAGCAGAGATCACGTCTCACATGGAGATTTATCATGTGGAAGAATCGCGTTTTCTTCTCCTCAGGAGGCACGTTGCACCTTGACTCCTCTAATGTACCTCTGTCAGAAGTGGTACAGAAGGAGCTGGCGGCTGCAAAGGCACTTGCTCAGTCTGAAGGAAACATCTAGCCCGGGGTATTCCCTTGGAGGCTGAAAATGCTCTGAAGGAAAACACATGAGACACAGCACGGTTCCTGAGGTCGGGAGAAAGCCCTGGGCCAGCTGCTGCACTGCTCGGTCGTACGCCGGTCACACCACACATCTTGTTTGCCCCGTGGTGAGCTCTTGGGGACAAGCTCTCTGTGCAGTGTTTAGCCCACCTGGACCTCTTGGTGTTGCTCTAATGCTAGCAATGCACAGGGGCTGGGTGTAAGGCTAGCACCCTGCTGAGGAGGGACACAGCCCCATTTATAGTCTCTATAAGAAACCTTAAGGAGTCCAGTGCTGTCACTCTTGCTCTGACATATGTCCACAGGCTGGTGGTCAGCCATAACCACACGAGTATCCGCTCTCTCCACTGAAAAAGGGAAATTTTCTCTCTCTTCTGAGTACTGCTAAGATCAATGAGGAAACATTGACAATGAAGGATCCTCCTGGGAGCACCGGGTGGTAAAAACTGGAAGTCAGTCTCCTGTCTGGGAAGATTCTTGTGGGGTACATATTCCACTCAAGTATTATCCATTTTCTTCAGTGTTTCTGTCTTATCTGACCGAGGACACAAAACCACAGCAAGAGACCGTGCAGAAACTGCAGCTGGTTTCTTGGTTAAATCTGATTTTTCAACACAGGCAATCAAATCTCCTTCTCATCCCATGCTCCTGCCCGGTGACATATTGGAACGGGTGACTCTTTTCTATATTATATTATAAGCACATTGTGTATTTTGTTAAGATGATTTAGACCATACTGTAACTTTCATAACAGCGTGACATGACGTACCTGTAATCCATCAGGTTGGGCTGACTGCAAGATGCTTTAAAAACCTCTTTTTCCTCTCCCTCCTTTCCATTCCATCAGGTGTGGATCCCCTGCCTTGTTGAAGCAGCTGGATCGAACCGACATCCTCACTAATGGGCATTTCTGATCCACAGATTTCAAGGTGAGCAGTTGGAACCTTCTGGGGAATTGCCTCTTCATTGCAAAAAGTCAGGAAAGGAGGTGCCTCCTCCCAGAAATCATTCCCTCCATTGTCACTGCTTCTTCCATTTCTTCCTCCAAGTAGATTGGGGTCTCAAATCCAGCTTCCTGCTCGGTGCCCAATACAAGGGGAGGCTGGCTCCCAGCTGACTAGAACTGGGCCTGCACATGGGGTTTGTGCTGAATCAGTATCAGTGCTGATGGAAAAAGATGGAAAAAAAAGCTCCTTCCTCTACTTACTAGCTCTGAGTGCTCCGCCAGCACCTCTGGGAGCGGTAGCTCTGAATTCACCATGTCCTGGTCTCTGATGTTGCCTGCAGCTATCTGGACCCCTGGGGAGAGCTTCTCCACAGCCCCACTGGAACCAGTCATGCAAATCGCTCTCTTAAGAACTATAAAGGAATAAGTTATTTAGCATCAACCCACTCAGCCCCCGCTGAAATAACTGAAGGCTGAGGTCTTCGCCGGCTTGAATGATGCTGTGCTGTTGCCATGGCAGCACACGGCTCTCCCAGGGATGTCCCAGGGTAGGGAGAACCACAGCACCTGGCAGCAGCCAGACCTGTAGAGCCTCTGCCGCTGCCTGTCCTGGTGGGGTGGCAAAAAACATAGCCCTTCTCCCCGCCTTGTGGGCCAGTAAAGAGAGGGGGAAAACACTTGCCTCTGCCAAAAACCAGGCTGTGCAATCTGAGTTGCCTCGGAGCACCAGTAAGAGCTGGTGCGTGGCAGTACAGCTGTTAGCTCTGGGTTTGAGGACAGAAGTGGGGAGATGAAGAGAAGGGATGCTCCATGGC
Source organism: Gallinago jamesoni (assembly GCA_025769975.1). NCBI lineage: Eukaryota > Metazoa > Chordata > Aves > Charadriiformes > Scolopacidae > Gallinago > Gallinago jamesoni. The sequence goes on along the minus strand of JAOQGH010000040.1, from coordinate 11,962,154 downwards.
AAGGGAAGCGCAGTTGTGGGCGATCCACCTCAGCAGCCAGGTAGAACCACACAGGTATGGTGAGATGCCCCACGAGCCAGTGTTCCCAGCTGGCTTCTGCCTTCACTTCTATCAGCATATCAGCCAGCTAACCTCAGTGTTCAGAGCTGCTGCCTTCCAGCAGAGGAGAACGGCGTGTCCTCAACAGCCTACAAAAGGACACAGAGCTCCTGGGTGAGATATGCAGGTAAAGTGCTGGATACCAGGGAGGAAGATTATTTTTATATGACAATTCAAGGTTTATTTGTTCCTTGTGCTGATACTGATGCCGATTAATTCCAGTTCAGAAGCCGTCACATAGGGAGAAAGGAAATAACACAATCTGGCTCCCCTCTTTTGGCATCTGAACAACATAGTTCCTCAGGAGCACCCGAGAGGCCAGCAGCATGTAAATGTTTTCCCTCATGGTGACACAGACAGTCCTTTCTGGTACTAGAGTGACCCCCGTCCTCCCTTTGACTGGTCACAGCTGCGCGTACCTTTGGTGTAACATCATGGTTAC
>JAOQGH010000040.1:11908043-11960545 GCA_025769975.1 Gallinago jamesoni | reverse complement strand
AAGTACAGAGCAGCAATGAAAATGTGCAGCCTGACAACTTGTGACCAAACTGTGGCAGGGCAGGAAGATGTTTCATTCCAGACTGAAGACTAAAATGTATTAAAAAAAGAAAGGAGTGTCTGAAAGTTTCCTCTGGCAGGAAAGACCTGTGTTTCTAATTTACCACTTTTGGCGGGGAATATTGCCAGATTGCAAAACAAAGGTGATCACAAGCAGAATTAAACAGTGGGGGGTACTGGCAGCACAATACCGTCCGCACTGGATAGTGTGGGATCCTCCTTGTGACCCTGACAACAAAGCAGCAGCAGGAAGCGGTGTGGTGCTGCTGGCCATGGCTGTGACTGGCAACAAAAACACAGAAGCCCTTTTAATATTGCAAAGACAGAAATGAAATCCTTCTCCTCTTACGCAATGCTTGCCCTTCCTCAGCAGGGATCAAATCAATATGGGCCCATGCAAAGTCAATGGTTTATTTCAAGGCATTTTGAATTGGGCTTTGTAGGCATAAAGGCATCAGCCTTCTTTCAAGCTCCATGAAGACACATCCGTATTTCCATTCCATGTCTATTTGTAGGACAGAAACATGACTTTGTGCCTCTTTAATCCTGTTTAAACGTTATACTATTTTAAAGTAAAGTCTGTCAGGAAAAAGGAATCAAGTCTAGGGCTGGAATTATCCCTGGTGAAGATTGGGATCCCACTTGTTAGTGAACAAGAATCACCTTGTTTTCCGTTAAGAACAACCTTGTAGCATTAATGCTGTATTTCTACATCCTTTCTTCTGGTTTATGTTAGTACCCCAGCCTTGCTTCTATGGCAGTGGTTTAAGCCCACAAACATACGCATATGCATAGACACATGTCACGATAATACAGCTACCAAACCATATAAACAGTGTTAAGAGTTTAGTGCTTGCCCTTCTGGAGGACATTAACAGCAGCAGAAAGAGAACTTTCACATAATTTCTGGAGAACCACTATAGTTGTGGGCCAACTTACATAACTGATTTAGTTCAACAGAATTGCTTTCTGCCTTTAATCTGCTCAACAGTTTATCTTTGCTGTCGTGATCGGTTGAGCTTCCTTTAAACCGTTATGGATTAGCGTTCTGCTATAACACGTTAAAAGCTTAGCTTTGTTTATTTTTGTCAAGAATGGGGGAGGGATAGCAGGTTCAAATCTTCAGGCAGCAGTTTACAAACGGTTATTTTGATGGCAATCAAATAGCAAATACAAGTCACAGCTAAATGCTTCAGAGACAGTACCAGTGGCTGGAATAAAAATATCTGTGAATTCATTAAAAAGAAAAAGGAAAGAGAAAGAAGGAAAAGGAAACTTTATAAATTTGCATAATTATTTTAATCTGTAAATACAAAATTTAATCCAGCATTCCAAATAGTTCATCACACCCACCAGCTCTGTATGGAAAACCAAAGAGTAAATGGTCTGAAAATTTAATTAATAGAGCTGGTTGAGGATTTTACTAAGTTTGCATTGTTGTTGCAATTTGGAGACAGAAATCCTGCCAAAAGCAATCCGTCATTCAACTGCAGAAAGACAGTACACCATAATGCACACAAGCCACCAAACAAACAGAACCTCTGCCACACCGCTCACAAAGAGGTGTTCAGATAACACTAACCAGCTGCTCAGTGAATTTTCACAGTGGATTCATCAACTATGGAAGTGGATGATCTGTTCGAAGACTAGAGCATGAAGCCAGGTCCGAATTTCTACTATAAACTGAAGAGCACAATATCCTATTTTAAACCAAATCCAACATTTAGCATGCTTCTTTGACCCCTGCATAATCTAAATGATTTGCAGATGCCAGCCTGGAATGGAGTGAGAGGTTGTGCTCCTGAGCACTGCCAATAATGCTCTGTGCAGCTGAACTTTATTCCAAGGAAACACTAATTCCGTGGTCAGTTGTGCTGGCAACCCTATGACCTCGCAGCTTGCGTGTCACAAATGAAGCAAGCAGGCACTTTCACATTCCTAAGAGCAACACAGACTGGTAGAAACATTTTTTTTTAAAGTGTTTGGTGGTGCTAGAAAAAAATAAAAACCCAAAGCTGGGAAAGTAATTCAGAAAAGAGGAGGAAAAAATCTGCAATTAGTGTGCTGTTTGTTTTGCTTTCTTATCGGGAGGGATCTTTATTCTGCACATTCCAATGAATGGCCATTCGCTATTAATTTATCTTCTTTCTGACGGCAAGCGGAGCACCATTCCAGAGTTTCAACATTCCCTTGATGCTGCTCTGGTTAATGCTTGTGTGCTATTTAAACAAAGCATATTCCAACCAAATCTGACTATATATGGAATTCCCTGACAAGTAAAAATTTGGATGCCCTACAAAAAAGAACCATGAAAACAGAAAACAAACACAAACACACAAAACACTCCCGATGGCACACACTCGACACGCACTAATAGAGGCTCTTGGTGGCGAAGGTCAGGTACCCAGTGTGACCGACCATCTCCCTGAGGGGGACCCCACTTTTGAACTGCACAGTTCCCTGCTGCGGATTAGTGCACAGGCTACCTTGGTTTGATGGGTTGCTGCTGTCAAAGGCAGTGTTAGAATTATCCTTAGCTGCTTTTCCAAGGTCAGGGATTTGCAAGCTAATTGTCCTTACATTGTACACTCGGAGCAGAATTTCCAAGGTGTTAATCTCTGTGAAACCATATTCTTCCATCGCGAGGCATGTTCTTTGGACTTGTTCGATGCAGGGGGAGAAAGAGCAGATGCGGCCACCTGCAAAATGAGACAAGTAGTGGAAAAGAGGGCAAAAACCAAAATGAAGCACTTTTTATCTTTTTTCAAGTTCTCCCAGATGCCCACAGAATTACTATTATGCAGACAAAGTGAAAATATCCTTCAAGAAAATATCCGTAAGGCAACTAGGCAGCTTTAAAATGTCAGCAAAATCAAACACAGGCAAGTCTACAAGACGCTTCAGACCCTTTAAAAATTGCAACAGCAAATTCATTCATCTTCTAAATCCAGCGTTGCTCACCACATTTGTGCATGCTAAAACTGTAAAAGTTGATCCCTTTACAGCAGCCATTCTTTTGGAATCACTATCCACTATTTTGGACCAAGGCACTGAACTGCAGTTGGCACCTACACAAAGGCAGAAGTCATTCTCCACACACTGTACAGAGTTGCCTTCATTAGAATATAAGCGTGCACGCACACACACTCTGACAAAAGCGGCTGTGTTTATTTGAGAACGATGGTATGCGTGTACAGAATAAAGTAATCTCTCCAGGCCATAGATGGAGTGCTGTTAAGGCTTTACCCTTTTAGTCAAGCTGACTAGCGTGTCTCCTGAACATTAAAATTTACTGGATATCACATCGGGCAGGTTTACAGCAAATGCTCCCAAACTCTAGGATAGGACTTGAAGTGATAAACTAACACTTGTCTCCTTGTCTGTGCACAGTTCAGGTTTTTGATTCTAAATATAGAATATTAATAGGGCCCCTACAACTTTCTGTGTACTACAATGTCACCTTAAGAGCTGAGAATAGAATGATTCAGATTTACTCTGAAAAGCCACAGCCAAATCAGATCAAAGAATTATAAGGACACTGCCATAAAGCCAGGGCATGTGCTTTCACCCAGGACACAGTGTTCCACAAGGCAACTGCCCTTCCTGAAAAGCTTTTGTGCTGGGGGAAGGAACACTGGGCAATGCAGCTTCAGCTATTGTTTTACTTATTACAATTAGATGAAAATGCTTGCTGACCTGATTTGCATTCCTTCCCAGCCCTCTCCCAGGCTCATCTAGTCAAGCCTTACAACACCAGTTGTCTAAGTAGTTAAAGAACTCGTGGAAGTGAGAGCAAAGCATCCTGCTAAAAATAGAGGCTATACTGGGACTACATGAAGCCTGCTTTATCTCAAACTCCCCCTTTTTTTTTTCCTTTTTGGTTTCTAAAGTCACATCTCTAAAAAAAGAAAGCATCAGGTCTGAAAGCATCACTGTAGCACTCTAGTTACTGTGCAGCAACGATGTGCTGGATTCTGACTGGGGAAGAAGACCTTCCATGACCATTAATCCAGCATGCACTAAGTAGGATTTAATTTTAGTCCTGAAATAAAGTCTCCACAGCCAAGGGTTCTTATCGTGCATCTTCAGAGCAAAGCACCCTGGACAAGTAATTCCCTGGAGTGACAATTACAAACCAAATCTAATAATCACCTGCAAAATGAATGCTGGTATGTGTCTTTGTTAGCCAACTCTGTTGATGCCAATATAATTGCACACCAAGTCCGCTAGCTCCCATGAAATTAGATTTATATGTTCATCAGGATGGCCAGAGCTACCAAAATGACTCTGAATCAGACAGCTCATCTTTTCTGGCCAAAGTAGTACACACTTCTACCATGTCTGTAGATGTAAAAGAGAAAAGCTCATGAAGAAATTTCTCTTACATAATTAGAAAGCTACTATTATGCACATATGTTATAAAGAAAAATGTTATATTCTTATTGTGTAGGGAACTGAACAAACGTCAAACTTAGCTAAATGTCAGTTCACAATAACTCTTTGTCTGCAAAGCAAGAATTTGCAGAGAGACCAGAGCCTTACTACTATTTCATTCAGGCTTTTTCGGTTTTGGTGTTTTATACTGCAATAAAAAAAAGGGAAATATATTTACATTTACTGTAAGACTGTTATTTTTTTTTTTCAGACTACAAGGGTTTCAAGATATGTTTAGGCTTTCAAATTCACATGCTCTAGATTTACAGTCAAAAACCCAGAAGCCTGCGCACAGCTGTTGCCATACATGCCGCAGAGCCGCCTACGGTTCTTGTCAAGCCTTCAATTAAAGGCAGAGCACCCTTCCTTTTGCCTGGGGATGGTCAGCTGAGCACAGTGTGTCAGCACCAAACTTGGCCATGATTTATCAAGCTCCCTCCTTGCAGAGCGGGCTGCTTGGGGATGTAGGGTTATAGAAAACGGGCTTTCAGGCCGCTTTGTAAGGAAGAAAGCTCTTGCTTGCAATCGCTAATATCCAGAGGGGAAGTGCAAAAAAATAATGTTACTTTACTAACTGCACTGCTGGGAGCTTCTCAGGTATGAAAAGTGAGAAAACAATGTAATAGCTGATATTTCACATAACTAAGAGCATCCAGTGGGTTTTAGTGTTCTGCCAATTTCACTTTTTCCCTTCCCTTTCCTACCTATTGTTCTGGTTGTTATTATTATACATCCCTCCCAAATAAATATACCTACAACTACCTTAGAAGCAAACCCACGAAGCATCTGTCTTACGGATGCTAACAAGTGGGAGAGGGGTCTCCTCTGTTTTTGCAGGATGGATTTGACTTACAGGCTGGACTGGTTTGATTGAGCAGATATTAAGAGAACCTTGGAAAGCTACAATTAGCAGGAGGTTGGAAGGCAAATATAAAACTGCAGTTCCAGGCTGCAAGAGGCGATCTAAAATAAAAAGATTTGGGAAGTTGCCATGGTGTGCTTAGACCAGCAAAATAAAAAGTGGACTCTGAGCAGCAGAAAACCAGCACTCAGAAGGACATGCTCTTCTGTTCTAGGAGCAGAGACGCCATCATCTTCAACAGACCAGATGCTTCTGAATTCTCTACGCTGTGGGCTGGCCCTCTGTACCCCAACCGGATTACCAGCTAGGCAACACCCCTTCTGTCACAATCACCAAAGAGATATAAATCTAGATCTCAGCATTCACAATTCTCAGATTCTCTAAGAGCCCTCTTGTCCTTTAGACATCAAGAGGCATTTAGGGCTTAAGGGACTTGAATATGCATTGCTTTCTCTTGCCATGCCAAGGATTCCTTAGTGAATGAAGAAAAGACATGTACTCCCTCCCTCTCTGCTGGCTGGAGCACACTGCTCTGTCTGTGGATCACAAAAGGGTGGACTAGTCCAAAGAGAGTGAAAACAACTGAACGGAAACTTTTTAGTACACACTGAGTTTGTGTTCTTTCAGAGCTCTCCTTTAAGGAAAGCTACCATTCCTAAATTTGGTTAATGAGATCTGTGTGTCATCATAAATTGATATAGTAATTATCTGAGATTAATCCTGTTCACATTGGGAAGCTGTGTGAGCTTTTTGATCTGAAGAGCTGTCTAAAAATGTGTTTATTCATGTATAATGCATCTGACAAGTGCTACAGTTGAGGAGAAGAGAATAATGAGACTGTATGAAAGACTTAAATTTTTTTTCTACCCTCAATTTTACAGGGAGCGAGTTAGTTTGAAACATTTAACTCGCTGGCTGGAACAAACCCACACAGTCCTGGCACTCATTGGAACCAGCAACAGGGTCAAGAGAATACGAAAACTGAAGTACAATTCAGACTGGAATGATTAGAAAAGAGAGCTAAAGGGAAGGGGGAAATAAAAGAGATTTGCATCCACATAACACTGTACATTTTAACAGACAGTATCTAATTAGTAATCAAGGGACACACCCTTGCGTTTTTACAACAGGTCAGTGCCTTGAAAGTTGCTCCTCATTCAAGAGCAGTTCCTGGTACCTTCCATTGCAACCCCAACACACAATTTTGTTTCTAGTTTGTCTGGGCAAGGACTCACACCTCTACCAGTTCTATTTAGCTAACAGCTGCATTAGGCTTCAGGTATGGAAAATCTGGCAGTGCTACCCAATTGGGCACGCTTACGATACAGAAACTGTGTCCAAGTTACATGCTCTCACTTCTGTAGGTTATAGTATGTGTCACAAGTGCTCTCTGACAGGCTTTTTCATCATCCCAATATTATTCAGAAGATGCAAAAAGAACATATGTAGTGCAGCACCATTAAGTTCCAGGGAAAAGAGCTAGTAATTTTAGAAATCATTCTGTGATGTAAAGCGTACAACACAGCATTTTTATCTCCAATAAAAGAACACAGCTCTGGGTTTTGGAACTTCAGTACACTGTCATCATTGGAAGATTACGTTACAAAGATCTCCTGGAAGAAAAAAAATTGCATAGGCATTATCATTATGCATGGGCGAGGCAGGAGAGTCACTGAGCAGCATCACCGTGGCATTTACTCTGTGCTAGTAGGACACTAAAAATATTGCCTCTGTAAAAGGAGACAGAACGTCCTTTAAGTGAGTGTGCTCGTGGGCGATTTGATGTCGATTGCCTGACAAGTGAAATTAGAGGATTCAACTGTTGGAAGAAATTAAAGGATGTTTCTTGATTCAAAAAAGAAAAATTTCTCCAAATCACTTGCCAGCTCATTAATAGGAGCTTGATGTGGTTTTCTACAAATGTGACCTTAACCTTTACATTTGTAGGTGTCTCCTTCAAAAGGAATTTATTCCTCCTCACTGTCACAAGCTAGCAAAAGCATGCAACAAGGAAATTAAAAAATCCAAACTGGCTCCAAATTGGGGAAGAAAACCTAACAACTTCTTTTAAGGATCCTTTCATCCCAAACTAGTTCCTACAGACTGTGTGAAAGCCAACAGCTTCAGCCAGCATTCCACAGCGTGGATTACGGTGCAGGAATACTCTGCTTGAGTCTTGACACGTGACAGAATCACTTTTATTTCAGGGCAGGCCCATCATGTGCACCTGACCTACAGATCCCTGAGAGATCACAGCCAGGTTAATGCCCTCAAACGGGATACAACTATTGAGGCTGGCTCAGCAAACAGCCAGCGCCTGAGAACCAGAGGAAGCTGCTTTGTGCGTTAGCACCCAGTCTTAGATCCTACTGGAGCAGCTTTGCAGTAGACCAGATGGCCCCTCAATGCTGAGAGGATCTGCTTCAATTTAAAGTTATTTTGTGGACCTTTAACCTCACCTTGACTTAGTTCTCCTTTGAATAAAAGCAGGTACCACACTAGGCAAGGGCTGGTGTTGACATTTTAGCAAACATTTATTGCTTCATCCCTTTATTCCAAAACAATCTCCTGGGGACATGAGAAGCCTTGATACCGACTTGAGTACCACCTGCATGGGTGGAGGACAACAGCACGCTAGACTGTCAGGCTCCGCTTCCTGCCCTAACACATTCCCTGTGCGTTCCCGAGCCCAAACAACATCAGCCTTGATGTCACTGACCTCTTCTCAGCGTGATTCAGCCTGGGGTACTCCCACACCAGATACCACAGGGGTGGGACTTGTGGCCAGGGATTTCAGCTGCTCCTCAAAGCCACACCTGGGTGGTTTAAAAAAGAGACTGTGATTAACCTCTGGGGCTCAAGAAAAATAGCCAGTGAGACATTCTGCATGGACATGGTATTCCCTGAAAGCTCAGAGGAGGGGGAGGCAAGCCCAAATGAAAACTGAAACCAGCTAAACCAGGCAATGCCTTACCTACACCACCAGCTACTGGGAGGAAGAGATATTTATTCTCTTATAAAGCATCTGTAATAACCAAACCTGGCAGGTTAGAAGAAGAATCGATGGCTATGCTAAGGGGAAAAAATGTAGACAAGACCTGTTGTAAGTCCATTGCATACAAACAAAATAAATTTAAGACTTTGGAAATGATAACCAACTACTACTACAAAGAGCAAAATGCTGCTGAAGGGCTTCTGTGATGGCAGGAAATGGAAATGCCCAAACAGGGCAACGTTCAAAGGGAATTTTTCCTGCAGAATTTTGGGAGGAGACCTGACAGCACCATGTTACCTGATTCAAGTGATGTCTCAAGGATCACAATTTGACAAACTCATAATTTAGGGGCTTTATGATGCTCAAGAGGCATTGGCAAGCCTGAATTGAAGAGTAAAATCTTTAAAAGAAAGAAAGGAAATAAAAGAGGGGTGGTTAAAAAATTTTGTGACTCAGACTGTTAATCTAAACATCACCAAGGACAGATTTATAACGCAAGAGACCAATCCAACCTAATATATGGCTGTATTTTTCCATGTCCCTACCTGAAAATTTAAAATCTATATGAAAATTGTACAAATGGGTTTCTGCCTCATCTTCCACAGCCTTGGAAGAAATAGACAATATTTATGAGAGTAGAGTAGGTGGGTGCAGAATTATATTAAAAGCATTACAGTATTCAGCTATGAGATGACTGTGAGTCAAAAGTTTCAGGGCATTTAAGAACTGCAGAACATTAAGGATATTTTTATTACCTCAAAATTTTTTCAAGTTCTTAATTTTTAAAAATTTAGCCTGAAGTGATCAACAGCAACTTTGCAAAAACCACCAAGGTCAGGTATTGGGAACAGCAGCTATGACTATAGAAAAGCATTAATCAGCAGATGCTGCAAAAGAAAAACAGTGCAGGTCTGGAAAGGAAAGCAAATTCTGCAGTGCAGCAGTGCCCAAGAGATATTACAAGCAGCATTTCTGCTGAAAGCGTGACTGGTGAAATTAGCACAGAAGGATGCAGCTGAGATGCAAGCCTGAACATCAGCAGAGGACATCACCAGAGAACATGAACCTTCTAGTCACAAACCTACCATGCCATTTTAGTCTTTTAGCTCTTCAGAGGTTGGCAGTGCTTTAAATGGGAGGCCAAGCTACTCTAAGTAGAGTATTTACAGCATACTGCAAGGCATAATGCAAGTGATAAATGTACTCTGTAAAGGGAGCCATTAACACTCAGCCTACTAGGAGCTGCAACTATTCAGGATCTTGAGCTTAAGTAGGAGAGAAAACACTGATTTGATAAGGTTTTGTTAATGTTAAGAACTTTCTCTTACATACTGTCTCAGCTGAACTCTCTCTAATGAATATTGTGGTTTTAAAGAGGAGGCTAGCTGATGCTGTATATTGAATTCACTTAGATCTTTATTTCATTCAAAGTACCTTAAGACTTCAGGGAATAAATTATCACTATCTGGCAGTTACAGCTGTGATATTTGCATGGTACATCACAATAAACCCCACAGTGTGAATGGTTCAAATGTGACCCTGTCCAGATGTGAGAGGGAAGGTGTGGAGGGAAAAGAGTGCAACGACTCATTTTCTCCAGTTACGCTTTATCACTGTACTACTGCTTGGAACGGCGCTGAACAACAGCAGTATGTGCACAGAGCGTTCTACTGCAGAAGGGCTTTAGCTATTTGAAAACAAAACAAAGGAGCACTATAAAATTATCTGCCTGCGGTAGGGAAAGGGAAGCAGTTACAGATACCCTTCTATCATATTTCTGATTTTACAGCAGTAAAAAAAAAAACAACAACCCAACAAAACTCCCCACATGATTTGGAATAAAACAGAAACGTTTGTAAGTTCGTACGTATTACTACTGCAATCAATTATATTTCATATGAAAAGGAAAAACAGTTGGGTTTTTTTTATATGCAAAATAAATAAGATGCCCCCAGCTCAGTCAGGTACTATGAAATTCAAAAAATGGGCCTCAGACTAATGCCAGATCTCAGATACTGGTGGCTGTTTGCAGCAAAAACTGCAGTGAGGATCCACAACTTCACCTTTTGACGGGTACATAAAGTGCACAATGCCACTTCACAAACACAGAAATGTGGGATTGTAAAGTATTTTTTATATTGCCTAAGCAGATGTAATCTCGTAGCACAGCACAGAAAAGTATAGACAGATGGTATGGCCAGTTTGGGACTGTATTACCTTTCCTAGAACTTCAAATGCTGGAGTGAGACAAGGATTTAAAACTTGGAACTGTTTAAGTGGTGCTGCTTAGTATTCTAAACATGCACCACTTAAATAATTCAAATTGGACTGCGCAATGCAGCGCCTTCTAAGCTGGGAAGTCAGCTGAGTGTTGTGCTCACTAGATTAGATAATTTGAGCATGGGAAGGGCATCGTATAGTGCAATGAAAATTATTTTTTTTCCCAGGACTCATTGGAAAGCAGCTACACATTGAGCTGTAACCCTTGCAGGTACAGAATGCTAACAAGTCTCCATTTATTCACTTTTTAAAGAAAGCATGTGTTACACAGCTTTCTAAAAGATTTTCAGTAATAGTTGAGGCAGCCTGACAGCTGGGTCGATCCTGACTGAGCAAGGTAACACACATCCAGTGACCTTTAAGAACAAGCTCATGTCCTGCAATTTCAAGAAGACCTAGCAATTCACTTAAAGTCAAGCCCGTGATTATAGATTTTAACAAAGAACCGGGCCTTGGCACATAATCAAGTTTTACTGAAGTCATGTCCCAGCATGGGTACTGTTCAGCACTCCGTGCTTTCTTGATTAGAAAAGTCACTTTTGTAGATGGAAGTGATCTTGGCACAAGTTAGTTCAGATCCACGCTACTACAGTTACACTACGGTAACACTCATTAGGGAAAACGTATTCCAGGCTAAAAAAATTATTTATTCACAGAAGCTTATTTTTCAATAGGGAAAAGATTTATAATGAACTGATGAAATCCAATCCTCAACAGCAGTTCTCACTTGCTGCCACAATCCTGGAATAACTGGCATAAGCTAGAACAGCTTTTATGTCCCATTCCCACTGCAATCAATGGCAAACTTCTCATTAGCTCCAATAGCAGAAATTTAAGGCAGAAACCGGCAAGCATATTTAAGCATAACCACATTTTCTTTAACATTACTGATGGAGTGCTCTGTTAAATAGGTCCAATTCTGTAATGATTGATGTGGAGCATGTCTGAACACCTTTTATACAAACACTTTTCCACCAAATTGTCAGAGATTTGCTTTCAGCATTTATTGTTACTGCTGCTTCCCACACACCTCAGATCTAGCAGAATGCACTTGACAAAGACTCAAAGGGTTTTTTATAAACTGCCCATGCTAATTGTAGCAGCTAGCACAGGCCTGGAAGAAAAAGTTTTTCTTCTCCTTTCATATCTTCTGCTGTAAATTGAAGACCTCTTTTGAAGGTTTTTCAGCCTTAGACTTTGACATTTGAGAACAGTTATCACACAATGGAAGCGAGCAGATCTAGCGTTCTGCCCAAAGGCAGAAATGTTGCATGCACAGGGCTTCCTGAACAGAAAGAGATTAAGTGCAGTTACCTTCAGCTTTTAACGCTGACTTTGCGTGTCCTATGGCTTCCCACGGAGATGGAATATCTAGGAACACGGCATCTGCAATGTTTGAGACACCAAACCCATTTTTGCAGACATCCTGGTTGGTCACGGTGACCAGATGCTCTACCCCATGCTCCCGAAACTCCTCCCTGGCCTTCTCTGCCCGCTGTTGGTGGAACTCCACTGTGTACAGGTGCCCTGTGGGAGCCACTGTCCTGATGAGAGCATGGGAGAGGGATCCACTGCCCGTACCTAGAAAAGAAAAACACGTCCTGAAATGCCTTTTGCCAGTGCTAAACATTTTAACAAAGGTCTTCTCCATTAGTTCTCCTGCTTGGATACTTAGTCAAAACCCAAGTGAACAGAAACCATTTAACTAGTGAGAGAACAGTCCTTCCTTCACAAGGGGAGAGGGTCTACATGACCTAGGAAACAGAGCCCTCAAAGCATTAATTAAAAATCTGGCAAACTCAGGACCTGTCCTTTCTCCCTGGAGTAGAATGCCAAGGGTCAGCTATAGCTCTAACAAGTGCCATAAAACACAAGGAAGTAAATGCAGGAAAAATTCAGGGAAATTAACCAGAGGCGGTTTTTTTCAAAGTGCCAGACTTCTAGGGTGAAAAGAGATGAAGGCAAGGGTCCGTGCTTGAAAATCCTATTGATACCCATGCAAACAAATGGCTTTTGGGATATGGAATCTGTTTTGCCCAGGCCTCTTAAGACACACTAGCCATCCTCAGCTCCCACTGATGTTACCCAAAGCTAAGGCCTCTGGGCTCCTCACAGTCACACTGACCAAACAACCTCATTTCACAAGTGACTTACACGCCCACACAATCTTAGCACAGCCTAATGAGATCCACCACATGCCTGAAATTGTATGTAAGTACAATTACCACGTACAACCAGGGACTAACTATTAAGATGCTTATTTTTTTCCCTTGCTTTAGTTTGATAATTTAGGAAACTTATTTTAAACGATCCATTGGCGTATTAAATAGATGAATGACTAATAACCAACATTTTCACTGAAGAAAACAGCCATATACCAATTCACGTTGCAAATTACTCACTCGTGGCATTTAACAGAATAAGCCCCCCCAAACTCAAAACCCCACAGCAACCCCAAATTATCTGTGTTTATTGATTTATAGTTCTGTACTTGGAACACATTTCTCCTGTAGAAAGAAAATCTATTTCTATCTATCTTCAGTGACTGTTCAGGCTAAATTTCAGCCTGAAGCAAGTTCTTTCAACTAACATAAATCTTAAAAAACTTGTAAAGGACAGAACCCAAAGTACAGCAATGGTGGAGAAAGCTCAGAAACTAGTAGAAAAGAAATTAATTAGGGGACAGAGGGGCTGGTACAAGCTGCTTAATTGGAGCAATACTTTCCATAACTGAGCAGGAAGTCAGAGTTTACTGACGGATCCAAGGTTCTTGCCCTCTAGTCACATAAGGGGAGAAACATTGTCATGGCACTGTATTTAATCCGACAGCTCTGAAAGGAGAGCCATTCAGACTGTAAACACAGCTCAGGGCCCACCTTTGCCACCGACTTCACTGGGGAATCAGCACTGCTCCTCTGCTTCCCCCTGAGAGGGCTCTGACCCCAAGGGGCAGGCTAGCACCCTCCCCCCAGCTTTAATGGGGCAGATTAGACAGGGAGGGACGACTACAGATTTTAGCACTGGCCTCAGAGGGGTCCAAGGGACGAGAGAAAGTGTGGCACGCAAATTTATTTCAAGTGAAAATCCACGCATTCATTCCAGTATTAAAATAAAGGCAAAAGACACTTATATGTGCACACATGAAAAAATATCTGGTCATGGGACCTGTAGGCTCTAAATGTCAACAACCTTTTCCCTGGTCAAAAGGAATAATGGTAGCACAGTAGCCATGTGGTTGTAAAAACTCAATAATATATGTGCACAGCAAAGAAATAGCATTTCATTGATTTTTTTTATTTATTTTTTTAATGACAAGAGCAGGGAACTATTGTTCACACAATGCTAAAAATGACTGAAATTCTGCCTTTACATTTCATGCCAGAAGGCAGCATTGCACAACTGAGAACTTTTGCAAACTGACAGAATTTAATTATTTTACCTCTCAAATGGGTAATGCTGCACACTTTCTGCATCCTTCTCTGTTAATCTAAAGGAGTGAACAGAAGGCCTGTCAGCACAGCTGGGCTATAAGCAGAAGAGAGAGGCAGCCTGTGCATGTATCCAGTTTCCTTGTTCATATTCTTTTACATTTTTAATCACTTTGCTTTTAAATCTGATTTAAAAACACCACAGAAGATACAGTTTGTCTCCACCATCCTAGGAAAACCCATTAAGATTTTTTTGGCTTATCTTCTGGTACTCTTTTTTTTATTCACAAACACTCCAAGCCAAATCCTGAACAAAATCCAGGATGTTGGAAGTCACTATTACAGACGGAGCTTTTGTTAGGCGAGGTTGCCAGGAATTATTTATTGTTGACTGGCTACCGCAAACATGAGCACAATACATACGTATCACATTTTAACATATCAAATTCTATCACACTAACATCATTAATGAGAGCATTTCTGAAGATGCTGCCTGCCTCCTCCAAGACAACGCTCTCAAGACTAAAGGAAACAAAGAAGATGGTTATTTATTGCCCTCTGTTGTAAAATCTTTCCTTGAAGAGGTGACAGATTCTGAACCCAGCCCTGTGAAACAATGACGACCCTCAACTCTCACGTACCTGACAGTTCAGCATGATTGATGTGATTCATTAAGATTGTGAAGGTCTGGCAGTTCAGCATGAGCTCAACACAACCCCTAAAGCCCAGTCAGCACCATCCACAGAAGGCAGGGTTCAACCCTATGTTTCTCTGATGTTGTAGAAGGGGAAATGAATGTTTATATTCACCTTCTCCCCTGCAAATCTGCAACGTTCAACCTGTGAGTCCTCCCACCACCTTCTCTATTCCTTTTCACTTTCTCTCTGTTCTTCTTTCAAAATCACAACTGAAAAAAGCAGAATTCAGCAAAATGTGACTTGAAGAGTCTTAGGCACCATTTGGGAATAAGTTCTAGTCAGACTGAGGTTTTCTTGGGAAATGAAAGGCATCCTTAGCTAAGAATGAATCAGTCAGGGAAGCAGCAAAACGCAAGAAGCACTACTGAAACATGAACTAGAAATGCTACCAAATCTGAAATATCATAGCTGAATTACCGGCATACAAATGAACCAAAAACCTCAATGCCCAAAATTAACATTTTGTATCAGAAAAGGCAAGCTAAGAACCAGATGGCCTTCAACAGATTTTCATTCTTATACAGGTGCAGTGAAATGCCTATGCTCCTCATTTGGCCTAGAAAGCAGGTGTTAAGATGATTTCTAGAACAAATACAGCTTATAATTCTTACACCAAGATACTTGCCTTTCCGACAGCTTCCACTATAAATAGCCTTAGAAACTGTTTGCTCTCTATCACAGGACAATGCCCATTTAACTAGAGCGTATTAATCATGAATAGATGCTACAAAGATAGGTAAAACGATGATAATTCAAACTGTACCGAAGACATTCTTAACACCACAGCTGCTGTTTTAGAGCTTGCTCAGGTGAGCACTTAGGTCATTGCTACTGCCTTTGGAAAACACAATGTTCTTTTACATTGACTATTCTGTGTTCTTGAACATCTTAGTCAAAAAGCAGACATCTGCATTGCAGGCATTTAACGACACACTGCAAGGTCCCCAATATGCCATACTCAAAGCTCAAAATCTGAGGAGAAGGCAGCATGTAGGGGTCAGCATGTAGACAAGGAAAGTGGTCCATCTTTGTCAAAAGGCATGAATTCAGGTCCCAGGTTAAAACCACACAAGTTAGGTGGCAAATGGCTCTGCAGACCGATGTAATACCCTTCCCTTGTTTTTGGGCTCAAGCACACTCAGTTCTTTGATACATCTATAAACTCAGGGGAGTGTTTCTGCCCTCTCCCAAGACAAGGAAAACACTGCAGTTTTAGGATTTCAATCCTAAGAAGTGGACATCTAGATAAAACACTCTAGTTCAGCACCTACTGACACCTGATTTGTAGATGGGAAAGTACTGATCAGATGAACTCCTTGATCATTCCCCTGACCTCAAACAGATCTGTTCTTCTCACTCTCTGCTTATTCAAGTGACAGGTTTTCCACAGAGAAACCTCCACACAACTCAGCCATCTTGAGACAATGGCCTTGTTGAGATCATTTCTCATAGTACTTGACTGATAATTGAATAAGAATACATTTTTACACTGTCTTCTGTTTAGTCTGGTTTTCTTACTGCAAAAGGTATTTGTCTAACCTCCTGGAATCCCACCCATGCTATAAACATCAGTGACCTGATTCTGTGTTCCACTAGATTTCCCTATTGCAGGCTAATGTTTGGCTTGACTTCCCTAAAAACTTCTCATCATGGCTGCTGCTTGTTTTAAAAAAAAGAACTACAAATTGTGATTTAGGAGCTATAGATGTTTACAGCTGTGCATAAGCAAAAGCATTTTGGAATAAAGCTAAAAAAGCTCTTAAGTGCATACTTATTGCCTGGAAACAGTAAAAGTATGCAGAGTACTATTTAATGCTGGGTCTCTACAGTATCTAGGAACGTTTTAATAGAAATGAATTTGGCTACCTAAGATACTCTAAAATGAATAAATACAACAAAACAATGAGTGTTGCTGTATTTGTCTCCTAGCTACGCCACTCAGACCTAGCAAATAGTAAGATAGTCATGAGTCAGCCATGAGAACGGAAGGAGCCTCAAAACCAAAGGAAAATTAATCTTGAGACAGAGCTAACAACTCCACAGCTACTATCTGTCAAGAAACACTGAACAGACGAAGACTGGTCACTGTACATGACAAGTTTATGTAACTGGATGATCATTAATGATTTTTTGCTAAGATATGAAGTGATAATAAGCATCTCACAGAAAGTAACCCAAATATCTTACTGGGAAGGTAGGGCACAAATCATGGTGGCAGAGGTGAGACACAGCAAGAGCAGGACAAAGAGAGGCAGGAGGAGAGAGAGGGAAAGAGTTTCAAGGAGATGAGCTGGTGGCTGAAAGAGGAAACTGCACATCAAGAAGCTCCCTTTACAGAAGATTCACTCCTCCTGCCTATCTGTTGAGGACACCATGCCAAAATAGGCACTTTTGGCAGCAGGCTGGAGAGAGGGGCACTGCTCACTGACCAGAGTGAGGAGTTGAGGGAAGGACAATAGGGAAGTTTTCAAGGCTGGCACTGCCTAGAAAAGGAATGGGAATGTAACGACTGATTTTTTCCTTGGAGAGTGAAGAGTCAAAGTTCTTTAGGGAGGGATCTTCTGCAGAATGGATATAATAGTGTTAAGTTCAGAGCTGCCTGAGAAATGTGTTTGGTGGTCAAGTGAAATGGTAAGATGAAAGTGAGTCCAGAAAGTCTGGAAACAAATGCTTCAGGGTATGAACAGCATTCCTCATCAGCTGCAGGTCAGCCACAAGTCTGAATAAATTAGAGTGATGTCTCATGTGGCCACAGTTCTGGTTCAGTCCTTTGGTGTGTGCTCTCTGACATTTGCACTGATGAGGCCTTTCTTATACTTCAAAAGGAGCTATGCGAGGACATCATCTCTCTCTAACCTGACAGCTGTTAAGAGGCAGATAAGGGAGACAGTATAAAAACATAGACTTAATTAGTATAAGCACATTCCAAAATCAGATTAATGCTTACAAACTTTGGTCTGCTCTTTACACTAAAGATAGAGGTGCAAACAGTTTACGTATAGTTATGCCACAAAAATTACAAAGACATGAGCAGAATTTGTCAAAAAGTCTAAGCACTTCAGAAGAGTCATCAGCCTACAGCTGACTTGCTGGAACTCCACAATAAACTATTAATCATTTATTAAGTAGCCATTAATCATTAAGTCCTCATGAATTTTTTATGAGTGTACTCTTAACAAAATCTATACCCAGGCTGTGAGTTTGAAAATTTCATAATTGTTTTTGAGAAGCTCTGGTGTAAGGCTGGCTGGCAGCTCTCGTTACTACTCCACAGAGAAACCATGAGGACCCAGAATACCATTCTGTCTCCAGAAATCCAGTCTGTGGGCTCAGAAACTCATTGCTGTGTGGCAATGAACAGGGTTTAGCAATTTTTAATTTGGGATTTAGCTGAAGGGAAACAAAAAATCCAATTAACATTTTTGCTCGTGTGAATCTGCTTTTGCTGAATGCTGAAGGATCACTGGGATGGTGGTTAGAATACTTCTGACTAAATTACATTTTGTCTAAATACTATGCTCCACCAAAGCCAAAATATTTCTGAGATTTATCAGATTAAATGAGGTTTCACAGTGCTGTACTACGTTCCCTAAGTAATTCCAAGGGTTAGCACAGACACTTTTTTAGGTGTCACCAGGGAGAGAGGATAGTGAAAAAGCCTCAATCATGGAGATTGGGGGAAAAGAAAAAAAAAAGGTTCCACACACTTCTGTTTGGAAAAAATATCTGAACAGTTTCATATTGTTTCCAATGTACTATAAAAATAAATGTTAAAGCCTCAAAATCTGTTGTCAAATGGAGCTGTTACACTACAGGCAGCTGTAATCACTGGACTGAAAATAGTCTTGCCTGGGATGCTGACATCAAGATTAGTTTTGGGAACCAAAAAGATTCAGCTTATTGCTTTATCTAGACAGTGGCTGCATATGCAGTGAACACAAATGGGGTCAGAGTTACTCAATGAGAATTAAAGTTTCACGCTATCAGGCCACCCACAGCAGGTATTTTAGCAGATATCTCAAGTAGCCTTTAATTCTGCAAAGACTGGGTTGTTAAAGACTGTATCAGAGTAGGGAATTCCTCAGAGCAGGGACCAATGCTTTCAAGAGATCTTAGCTCCAGTAATGGTGCTAAGTTTTGAAATCTCAACATACCTTTATAAATTAGAAATTAGCAGGAGACAAAAAAAGGATCATATTCCTACACCTCCGTCATGAAACATCAGGCAGATGCTGAGTTCCCTTATAGCCTCTCTATTGAGTACACTTGGGTCCTTTTAATTATGCATGCACTGCTGACAAGCTTGCTCTTTATGTATTTATTAAAGACGATTAAAAATAGTAAAAACTGTATTCATATGTTTATATCATTTATGAAAAATCATGACAAATCAATTTAAGCTGCATAATTCAAGTGATATAAAATTAAGCCTTCTGGTTACTGAATTTTTATAATCGCACACAAAAGGTCATTTATACCCATATTCACGGTATTACAACATTTCACAGATGGTATTTCACCTTACTTTCTTGATCCTTTCTTCATACAGTTTTGGAGACTAATCCACAATTCTGCTTGCTTACATAGGGTAAATGTGGGGCATTCTTCCACGGCCTAATTAGTGAGACGAGGAGAAGAGCCCTGCCTCTTTACAGTGCCCACTTTGCCAGGTTGTATAACAATTGTGTATATCACTTCAATTTCAAATAATAATAAAGAGAGAGACCTCCATGCTAATTAATGCTCAAAATACATCTAAACCCAGCAGTGGCAGGAAGCAGACTCAAATGTCATTACTAGACCAGATTTCCTGTCTTGTTTCTATTAATTGCCATTGGGCTGGTTCCGCCTAGGCCACACAAGGTTAATCTAGAACTAACGATTTTGGATCACTGAATAATGTCTAATTTAGGATGGCACCAAAGTAGGTTACAACATCATACTGGAGGCTCCAGTTGTCAATACCTGTACAATTTTTAATTCAAATCACCGTTCTGGTCTGTTGCAAGCAAATATGCAGCAAGATCTCTTGCTTCAAGGTTAACCAGATGGATTTTATGCAATACTCTTTCTTTGTTTCTTTCTGAACAGTGACTCCTTCAAGCAATACAAGCACAACTATAGTAGTAGAACTGCTCGCTTTTCCTGGAAAGGTTAAGTTATAATACCTGGACAGCATAGGCATTAAAATAAACCTGGGAACAGTTTCCCATTAGCAAAAAGGATTGATTATGGCTATGACTTTGACTCATAACATTTTTGGGACTCTGGATAGGTTACCTCATCAAGTGTTTCCATGTCGTAGTTGTTTAGATAAGTGAGCTTTAAAACGTTTTCATTCTCTCTAGGTACCTTTGACATTACTGAAAATATTTTATGTGCAGCTATATTTGCCTATTCCAACTGAGGCGGGACATGGAGCAGTTTAAATCTTCCCCATAAACGGTGTTTATTTTTCCCTTCCTGTCTAAACATAGCAGGGAGGGGAAGAGGTGAAGAGCTGCCCAATGAACAACATGGCTGCTTCCCATGACAAACTTAAAGGTGCCTGATCATCCTACAAACCAAATTATAAACTCATAGGAACTAACTATTTTAGCAGTAGCAGAGGCTCCTGCGTATGGCTTTGCCTGTTTTGAGTGCTGCTATGCAGCAACCAGCCCCACATACCACCTGTTTCTTAATCGGTGCAACTGGATGCAGAGATAAGTGGCGTTTCAGTTGGGTTGGAAAGTGGTCATTATGCCTGAAAAGCTGCCCAAAATTATGCTTGGGTAGCAAGAGGAAATGTTAAATCCAAGAAAATACAATGCATCATAACACCGTCATGCTGATCTTTTGCCACATCTATGCTTGAGAGGGAAGTGTACGAAAACTGCTTCATAAAAACACTCAAAGCAAACAGCCAGAAAAAAACCCAAGGAATAACTACATCTGCTCGTATTTTTTCAAATTACAGAGATGCAATCAAATCAAACAGGCCTCATACTGCCTGCAGTCATAAAGACATTATAAACTATATAACCAGGAAAATACCTATTTATATAAAATTTCACTCCTTACTTGCAAATCAAGCAAAATCGTGGAATCTGTACGTAATACATTAAACCAAGTTTAGAAACAAAATACAGCCCTGTGATGAACACATCATCCATTGTATTATACAGCTACCACGATTTTGCATGCAGTTGTATTGCTACAAGTGGATCACACATTGGAAAATGAAATATATGTACTTATGTGCTATCACATTACATAAATACTGCCAATTTATTTCCCTTATTAGCTCAACACCCTATCATCAGTGTCTTTTCACTGGGTTATCGCAACTCTGTTCTCTGAAACTGCAAATTCAAATTATGAATTTTGATTGAGACCATGTATTTAAACATATTTCTGAAGTACTAAACACGTTTCAGAAAAGAGAAGGAGAAATGTTTATAGATTTATTTTAAGAAGATGGACTATCAAACACATAATCAAAGGTATACTGGTATATGCTGAGGCCAGCACACTGAGGTAACGTTACTTGTTGAAGAAACAGCAGCTGGTAACACGTGTAAATGAAACAGAACTACTCAATGTGTAGGCTGGGAAATTTCTTATCACAATGGGAAAGAAAGAAAAAAAAAAAAGAAACTTTTTTCAAAATGTAAAGATAAGCCTGTTTTTTAAGTGTTGGTGTTAGTTCTTAATAAAGGATTTCAACATATTAATTATTACCTGATTCACATACTATGGAGCCTGGCTTCAGTTCTAACATCATGGTGATTATAGAGATGTCAGTGGAATATAAAATCTGCGTCCTGTGGGGAAGATTCATGGTCCACAGTTCTGGAGTGGGATGAAGAATAAACACCCATCCTCCTTTACTGCAGGTCACTTTGGAGCCATACTTCTTGCCTATGAGGTCCGTGGAATGCCTGATGACCCCATACTTAGTCTGAGTTACAGTGCCATGCTGGACTTTCACGGGAAACATGGATTCATGGCCCAAGAACACGATAGCTGTGTCACCATCCTTGATAGTATCTCCATATTCAACAAAACTCATTGTGACAGTCTTGCAGTTGGCTGGTGGTTGTCACCTAGAAGAGAATAAGTACGTGAAAGAGAGTTTTGCAGGATCACAATGGAGCTGAAACTACAAACATAAATCCAAGTCCTTTTATTTTATCCGATACAGATGAAGAACACACTGTGCAAATAAGACGTTAACAAGAGAACTCCATGAAGTTCAGGGACCTCTCCCCCGCTGTACTCTTGATCCAATTAAAGTCAATTGAAAGGTCCCACAGATTTGAATATAAGCAGTATTTTTCCTATTTTATGATACGTGTTGAAGAAAAATTAGGTAATACGTTATAATTTACTCAGCTTGCTCCCCAATACTACTGAGAAACTTGCAAGGCAGTATCAGTTTCAGCACTCTGTTCAATTCCAGTTCACAAGCTTTCACAGCATGTTGTAGTAGCAACTTTTATTTCCATCTGCTGGCTTATCCCTTGGTGATTTACAGCGTAAGACAACTGTTACTTGCCTTGGATATCAATGACTAGTTATTAGGACCACTAACAAAAATTTACTTCAAAGTTTTCCAAATGAAGGCTTAGAGATAGAATAAAAGTAGTACCTGTATTGATTTATGCATGAATTTGACTAACTGCAGGGAAAAAAGAATATTATGGCCTTTAATTTGCCATTGGGGGTGCAAAGTAATTGTCTGGGAAGTGATCTGTGCTGCAACTAAATGTAAACAACCATTTGGAAGCTAATGCAAACAGTTGTATCACTTCAGCCCCTGCTGAAGTCTCAGAGCTGCTTAGAGAATCGCAATTAAATTTTGTTGTCTTTGAGAAGACAAGCTAGAAATGAGAAGGCAACTTACAATGAAACCTGGCATTGGCTTTCAGATAAGGGAGCTAACTATTTAAGCTGCAGGTTGATCAATTCATGGAAGGAATTGTTTAATGAAGTAATTCTGATCTCAAAATTAGAAATTAAAGACTATAACAGAAGGTTTCGTAAGTCAGATTTCTGGCACTTCTTCCATGATTAAAAGCAGGGTTACTTTTAGTTTCAGAATAATTTGATTCCAGTGCTTTTGTCTTGAATGTGTGACAGCTTGGTCCTACTTCATTGTTTTTATTAAAACCTTCTAATTCTCAAATTTGTCCATTTTTGTTGACCAAAACTCACTGTAGTTCAATTTGCTGCTAAGCAACTAGCTTTATAATTTTTCTGCTGCAGTCACTGAGACTGATAAATAGATGTGCTTGTGGTCAAAACTTCCAAAGCTTATGACATACGTATTGCAAAAGGTATTCAGATACCAAAGCAGAATAGGCCTGTCTGGACATATGGGGAAATAGTAAAAAAGGCATCCCATGAATTCAGAAATGTTTACATACTGGACTTTGTGAGACAGTAGAAATGCTTAACTGTGTTTTATAGCTTGCACCTTATGATTATATTCATGTTCTTAATCTTTTGTAAGTTACACTTGTAGTTCCTCTAGATACTGTTAATGCAATGTAGTTTTCAGCTCTTAGTTAGAACAGTACCATTTGAAAGGAGCTCAACTCTAATCCATTTCTTTCACTATTTAGACTGCAGTTAAACCCATGTGCAAAAGCAACATCCTTGCAGCATGTCTGCAGGGACAAAGAGAATTATTCTCCCTTTGATTACACTAACTCGCTTCCAGTTCTTGGCCTTCCTTTGAGCCACTACTTACCACAGTTAATTGTCACAACAGTGTATTCTGACATCCCAAGTTACAGATCTCCTAGGCTCAGATCTCACTTGGCATGTTATATTCATGCACTTGGGGTAGATTTGGGGTCTGTGAGGACTTCTTCTTCCGCCCTATGCCAAGGAGCACAGTGATATACAAGCACTCGCTTTCATTCATTTTCAGTCATTTTCCATTCCCTACCAATGCAGGGCCTTCATGCACTGTTGCTACCTCTGTCTCCTTTACTCTCTGGGTAGCACGCAGATGCCTTGGTACGGCATCACTTTTGCCACACAGTGCTATGGAGTAGAAGTGGAAAGAGGTGAGGCAGTGCCTTGTGGCAAGAAGTTAGAGGGCTTTCCTGCGGGCTTGTCTCAACTTTACATTTCCCATGACTCCAGTGACCTCAACTCAGTGGCCCAGGCGATCCCTTGCAGCCTCACCAATTAAAACCACTACAATGATTCTGTGTTCCCTTCAGCCTAGACCCAGACGCACCTCTCCTCATCCTGACCAGCTTCCACACAGGCCTGGCAGGCTGCCTCTTCCCTGAGAAGCCTGGCTGCTTGACAGGGCAGCGGGATAAACCTCCCGAGGAGGGGAAGGAGGAGGAGGAGGAGGAAGCGACAGGCATAACTGCCTCACCTCCCGGGCAGCACAGGCTACCCCCCGGTAGCACGAAGCCCGGTGGATCCCGCTGCAGAGAGGCTCTCCCCGCTGACGGGGCCTCCCGCCCTCCCCGGGGGCTGTTTCTCCCCGTGCCCCCTCAGCTGCAGCCCCGCTGCCGTGTGCAGGGGATGCGGACCCGGCAACCTAATGGCTGCTGCGGGCCGCGTCCGGGGTTGAACCCCCCTGACAAGACCAGGGCAAGGAATGGAAGGGGAGAGAGCCCGCCGGCGTAGCGAGAGCAGGGATCAGCCTGCAAACGAGCAGCATTAACCCGTGGCGGGCGGGATCCCCCCGCCGCTCCTCAGGGCCTCGCGTCCCCCCAGGAGCCACCTTCTCTCCCCGTCCCCACAGCCGTTACCTTTGGGGGCTGAGCCCCGCCAGCAAGGCCCGGCCCGGCCCGGCCCGGCTCTCCTCACACGCGGTGCCCGCCCCAGCGCCTCCTTCCTCCCCGGTCGCAGACTGCTGACGCTCCCGCCTCCCCGCCGCCTCCGCCCCCGCCAGCCCTGCCTGGAGCCGGCGAGTCGCCGTCGTCCCTGCCCGGTGCGGGCAGCCCCGGCTCCCGCCGCCCGTCCCCTCAGCACTCCTTGCTGTGTCCGTGAGGGGAGGGGGTGGCGGGGGACGACGATCACCGTCCGCCCTCACCACCTCGCCCGATCCCTCAGCCGGCCCGCCCCGGCTTCCCGTCCCCTCAGCGCTCCTCGCTGTGTCCCTGAGGAAGGGGGACGGTCCCCGACCGCCCTCAGCACCCCTCGCCCAGCCGGCCGGGGTGGCCCGGCTTCGGTGGGGGGCGGCGGTCCCTGGCGGCTGTGGGGCAGTGAGGGCGCGGAGGGGCAGCCGCCCTCTCGGGGAAGACTCGAGGGGTGCCTGTGGATGGCGGGTCGCTATAAAGAGCCATGATGGGGACCGACAGACCCAGCAGAAACAAAGGTTCTTCACCTATGGAGCCCGTGGAGCCTTGAGGGTTGCCACCATCAACGATGAAGCCCCGTCCCCACGCAATGGCTCCACCTTTGCCATGGGCACACCGTGGGCAGCTGGCTTCTAGAAAGTTCTACCTCCTCCATCGCCTGGGCTGCCTGCTGCGGGGGAAAGGCCGCTCAGGGCCAGCCAAAGCTCTCGGTAGGGGTTTGGTAAGGTTGTAGGAGAAGCCACAGCGTGGGCAGAGAAGCAGCGGAATCGTTATCTCAACCCCAAATTGCATGGTACTGACTCCTTCTTCTCCTGCCTGGTGTTTAGGGCTGAGGTGATGTGGCGGGCCCCACGCGTCCCGGTGCTTCGGAGGAGAATATCCCCCCATCTTCTGCTTCCAACAAGCCCAGGCCACCTGGCACGGGAGGAGTACGGGCACAGCAGGGAGTGTGTGAGTCACCCTGGACGCGCAGGTAACGTTCCCTGGCTAAATCAGATAATCCTCTGCAGGGTGCTGCCTTCACCAGTAACCTGTAACGCACAGTAGTGGGGAAAAAGTCATCCTTGCACCATCAAGAACACAATAATGGAGAGCTGTTTATATGACAGTTTGTATTTTTATTTTTTTTTAATGAACATGATTCCATTGAGTATGAGGGAATTTTTGCCCATTGCCTTCAGTGAGAACATTTTTGTTAGGCTGTTGACCTGCCCATATCATAATTGCAGTAGTCTTTGTTATTTAGTTATGAAACTCTCCTCCATCTAATCTAAACATAATGTATGCAGTTTCAGAGGTTTCTTAAACTGTGAACTCCTACTCAGCTGTTTTTCTGACTGGCAATTATGGCTCTACTGTGCCTTTATATTTACACCTACCTTGGATTTTTTTCTGTAATTTTCAGTGTCATTGGTTATATTTGTCATTGTTTATGTTCTTGTGTCCTTTCTTTCCCCATGATGAGCTGCTGTTCACATCGCTGTGGGCCTGACTGTATTTGGGATCAAGACACTCAGCAACTCCTAGTTTCCACAGGCACTCAGCTCACTGGAAATGATCAGTAATTTTCAACTGACTGCCTGAGCAGTGTGAAAAAATACATGAAGGTTAATAACCAAGCAAATATATTTTAAGTGATAAATGTAAATGGGAAGAGAAATTTCATTTGAGAAGTTAAGCAGATGCAGCTATAAGCAGTTCCTTTAATCTGCTGTTACCTGAGTGTTAATGTTTCA
Source organism: Gallinago jamesoni (assembly GCA_025769975.1). Lineage (NCBI taxonomy): Eukaryota > Metazoa > Chordata > Aves > Charadriiformes > Scolopacidae > Gallinago > Gallinago jamesoni. Next base: position 11,934,238 of record JAOQGH010000040.1, on the reverse strand, counting down.
TTTCCAAGTTCTATTCAGTTGTCAGTTAGGAATTGGAAACAATTCAATTGTAGGTATGAAACCACTTTCTCTTGCTATTTCCCAATTTGGAATAGTCTAGATTTTCAAGATGTTTATCCCCTAATTCTTCAGGTTCACCTTACGTTCACGCGAGTAATTTCAGAAGGCACATTCACTAGCTAACACTCATCTCCTCTTGCAGTTGTACACCACACAACATTTATAATTAAGCCTCTTAGGAAGTTAGCTGCACGGACCATGATTAACTTCCCTTAATTCTTCATTGTTAAAGCTCAGGGCAGAGATCTTCGGAGTAATCATCCCACCTTTCCATCTTGAGCTGCAGAGTGGCAACCCAGGGTATAAATCACTGTTCACTAAGATAGCGTTCTAGCACGGAAAGTACGTCTTGGTGCCTTTATCACAGTCTAACAGGCCATACAGGCTTATCCGAAGCAAGTATTCTCTCGGCAGATGAGCTAGATAAAAGGGCTGATCATAGCCTGTTGACACACGGCACGGCATCTATAATTAAGTCACTGGGGAAGCTGGGATGGGATGCTGTAACAAAGGTCGGATCCAATTTACGCGCAGCTTTCAGCAAATCTTAAAATGCTGCCTGGGTAAAAACCCAGCGAGGTAACCACCACTTTCTGAGTGACTGCACACTAGAAATTTGTCAAATGGTGGTGAGGGAAAGGGGGCGGAGGGTTCACTGCTTATTCCATGTGTGAATTGGGGATATTTTGGTTGTTTTCCATCAGTGGCTCTCCACCTCTTCTTTTCAGACAAAAGTTTTGTAAAGAAGAGGTGTCTGTGTTGGAAGTGCTGTAATGAATGGCACATTGAGAACACTACCATTTCATAATAACCATAATGACTGGTATTCCCTGTTCTGCAAGACTGGGAGGGAAAACGTAGCCAATGGATAGAAATGGACCTTTGGATTTTGGCACTCGAGGTGACCTTGACTCTATGTACCTGCAGAACACTTATAGTACAGAACAGTCGATGGCTTCTCTGTTTGTCTGGCAACAGATGATGGAATAAGACAGAAGGAGCCTTCGGTACCTACCCTGATAATGATTTTTTTTTTTGTGAAGGAAAATCGACACAAAATATGGTGTCATGTAAGAAAATGTTTTTAGTTGTATTTCTATTGTTCTAAATTAAAAGTAAAGCCTGATTGGCTAACATTAAAAAACCCATAAATCCACAATCAGAACTGTGTTTTCAACTGAGGTCATCCAGCAACGCTACATTTATTTTGAGGACTCTGGGTACAATTTTACACTTCCGTTCGTTTAATTCTTGCTTTGCGATGGCATCGTTTGCAATTCGCACTTGACTAAAGCATGAGCGTTGTGCGAAACTCGTGAAACATAGGGGTGGGTTCTGTGGGGTTGGAAAGGCAGAGGAGACCTCGAGGGAGGATTTGTCCTTTGATCCGGGAGATGAGTGACCAGACTCATCCAGATGCCGGGCCCTCGGCTTCCACTGGAGATCTGTGTGCTCAGCATCTCCCGCTGTCAGACCTGGAATAACTCGGAAACCTGGACGGCAGCCAAACACCGTGTGCATTTTCATTTGAGGTGGTCTTTAACGCTTTTGGTTTTGTAACGATTCCCTCTCTCTGTCTATTTTATTTGTTTCTAAATCCCCAGCCGTGCAGCAGAGCGGGTGTGCTTGCCATGGTGGGGGTGAGGGTCCCGGTGGTGGTGCTGGTGCTGAAGGAATTGTGGTGGGGAAGGAGCTTCTGCTGCTGTCTCCTGGTGTTCCCAGCTTGTGTCAAAACAGCAGCGCTGCCACTCGGATCCACATTCCCACGGAGACGGACAGACAGACAGACAGATGGAAACCCTCTGTTCTGACAGGAGGATAAACACGGGTTCTGTTGCAAGAAACACACACGTCAGAGGAAGGTAAAGACAGTATTATGTAGAGGTGAAAGGCAGAGTAATATAATCATTCACAATGGGATTCTCGGCTGCACCTGAGCTCTGGAACAAACCCTGCCCATTCCTACTGGTGGGAGTCGCCGTTTCCATGAATTCCAGATGAGTTTTAGGAGTCGTGAAGCCCAGGCTTCTGTCCTCAGCAGGAATTCCGCTGCTCGCCAATGTATAAAACTTAACACTTTTTTTTTTTGAGAGAGAGACATGAGGGGAGGAGGGTACTCACTGTTTGACACCCTCCCCACACCTCCATTCCGATTAGAACTGTTACAATGAGCCCACAGCTTCGTGGGTGCCACAGGGCAAGAGGCAGGTCCTTCCCTCAGACCTGTGGCCGTGGCATTGGCTTTGGCCAAGCCAACCTGGGGACAGTTAATCACTCATGTGACTGGGGCCATGCCACCTGTTTCGCTACAGTGCCCTTATTTTGGGGCTGGTGGGTTATGACGCCCATTATCCAACCCTCAACCAAGGCGTGAGGCCTGAACAGCTGCTGTGCAATGGCACCGCCACGTGTGGACAACCCGTGGCCGATGGAAGGCAGAGAAGGATTTCCACACGCATGTTCGCGTTTCGCGAAGTCGCCGCATCCCCTCTGCCGTGGGGAGCGGAGCGGCCCCACACTGAGCCGAGCCGGGCCGGGCCGGGCCGGGCCGGGCCGGGCCCCGCACCGACCCCCGCCCCACGACGAGGCCCAGCAAAATGGCGGTGGGCCTACTGCCGGCTAGCGACAGGACGCTAACCCCACCCACCCGCGCCTGACCCAATGGAATGAATGGGCTATAAATAGTGGCCAATGGGGCGGTGGCTCGCGCTCTATATAAAAGAGGCGCGGCAGTAGAGCCTGGGCTCCACTCCGGCTAGGGCAGCGGCGGGGCGCGGACCGTGTGTGGAGGTCCTTTCTTTGGCTGCGGAGTCCTCGGTAAGTCCCGGGGCAGCCGAGCCGTACTGCAGCTTTAAAATAAGAATTTTATCTTTTTTTATTATTTTATTCACTGTGTGGGGTGGAGCTGGTCTGTCTGAGGAGGGGGAGCGGGGCTGTGGGGGGCGCGGCGCGCTGCCGGGACGGGGGAGGCGGCGCGGAGCTCGGCGCAGGTGCTCACTGGGCTTGCCCCCCAGCTGGAACGGCCCCCGCTCTAAAACCAGATTAACCCGGTATTTAGCAGGGTAGTTACATATGTTCGCCCCAGCCAGGTCCCCCGAGGGAAGCCGTCTGTTGTATAATGGCTTGTTGGATGCTTCCCGCCCCTCCGCTCCCAACACGGGGAAGCAGCCGGGGTTCCGCGGGCGGGGAGGGCTCCGAGCGGTATCATACGGCCCTCGGAGCGGGGCGCGGCGGGTCCTTCGTCCCTCTCCCCGCTCCGCCTGGCAGCGGCGGGAGGAGGCGCGACCACCCGCCGAGGGCATCGCGGGGCTGCTCCGCTCACCTGCCGCCCCGGTGGGGCCGACCCCCCCCGGACACCCTCCCCCACACACACTCCATCCCGCCCCGTGGCCGCCGGTAAGGTCTGCCCGGTTCCGCCACGGCCGCTCCGTGCGACCTTGGGTGCGTCCCTTCACCCGGCTAGTTCCCCGGAGGAGCGGGGAGAGCCCCTGCCCCGGCGGCCGGGATGTTGAAGGACAGGGCAAAGCTGGTGGAGGTGAAGAACTTTTTTTTTTATTCTTTCCTCCTTCCCGGCTCTTGTGGGAAGGCATTGTGGCAACAAAGGTGTGAGAGGCACGGGTGGAACAGCAGCCAAGGTGACCTTGCCTGGGTGCTGGGCTTTCCCCCCGGGGGTGTTTTGGAGACCTGACAAACCCCCAGTGATAGGCTTCCCTTCTTTCTCCCCTAGTGACTGCGGTAGGGTCAGCCATGCCCTTCTCAAACAGCCACAACCTCCTGAAGATGAAGCACTCTGCTGATGATGAGTACCCCGACCTGAGCGTTCACAACAATCACATGGCCAAAGTGCTCACCCTGGACCTGTACAAGAAGTTGAGGGATAAACAGACTCCCAGTGGATTTACGCTGGATGATGTCATCCAGACTGGGGTTGACAACCCAGGTAACGGCTGGGGACTGTTAGATCTGCATAACTATCTGTTCTCCCTCCTTAATGGAAGTGCTTCTTGACAACAGCATCCAAGGCTCTTGAGCTGCAGAGAGGCAAATCTAAAAGCATAGCTATGTTAAAAGAGGCCTTGTTCTATCAAGCCATGCTCCTTGCTGTGATCTGACATATCAATTCCCAGACACTTCAATTATGTAACTGCTCTGCTAAATACTTCCAATCTGAACCAAAAAAAACCCAAACCAAAACCACCCCAAAACCCAAATGCATTCTAATTATAACACAACTGGGGGGGGAAATGTGGGCTTACCTGACTGTTCTGGTCTGTTCCTATTCCAAACCGGTTATGTGATGTTCTCTAGCACTTCTATGAAAAAAGGGGGAGCAGATGTGTTTACATGTTAACATTACAGTATTTATTTTTACTCTAGCAATATCAAAATGGCCCAACTAAATAATCAGAGACTGCCTCCTGATGAGGAGTACCCGGACCTGAGCACGCACAACAACCACATGGCCAAAGTTCTAACCCTGGATTTATACAAGAAACTGAGAGACAGAGTCACGCCCAGTGGCTTCACCCTGGATGATGTCATTCAGACTGGGGTTGATAATCCTGGTAAAATGCATTGAGAATATTCCGTGTGAGCCAGCTGAAGTAACTGGTGCTTTTGAATACGGTGGCTTGAAACTAATCTTGTGGAGGTGGTATTTATGAGCAGACTACAGAAATGCATCCCTGTCTGTAGCAGAAGGAACAAAAAGCAGAGCATGCTTGCTTACAGCAAAGCATGATTCTTTAGGCGTAAAGTTCTACCTAGTGGTCTAAATTAGCTAGTGAAACTGGATTTGCTGTGCAAATTTGTCCTAAACCAAGCTTGATAAATGAGCGTGGTTTAATGGCAACAGCTATGGGTTTCCATAGCGCTGCATTTGACTAATGGGATGAAGCATAAAACGTAGGGTCTCTCCAAATGTTTTTATGTAAGAATGCGTTTCTAAGTGACTAGATCTGCCATTAAGGAACTTGCCTGGTTAGTGCTGCGCTGGAGTACGGCCAAACATCACCCAAACTTAGCTCTTCTGACTTTGTTACCACTCCAGGCCATCCCTTCATAATGACAGTAGGATGCGTAGCTGGTGATGAAGAATCCTATGAGGTGTTTAAGGAACTCTTTGATCCAGTTATTGAAGACAGGCACGGTGGCTACAAACCAACTGATGAGCACAAGACCGACCTGAATGCTGACAACCTGCAGGTATAAACTTTTGATCAATTGGTGATGCCTGCTGGTCTGAGAACTGGGTAAAGTTGTTGGCAGCTGCCTAAACTTGATCGCTGAGGCCTGTCCCCTCACTGTCACACAGCATAGACCCACGGGCTGTGTTCAGTGCGGTCAGACTTAAGGGCGTGCTGCTGTAGGATGTCAGTGGCTGGGTAGAACCAGGCTGCAGGGGTTTGCTTCATCTGCTGCTGTAACGTAGGTCATGCCAAATGTGTTCAACGTGTATTTCTATGAACTGTGGGCTGTAGTGGTCAAGCTAAACAACACTGTCCTCCTACCTGTCTAGGACTGTCAGCCAACTTGACACTTTCTACTATCAGATCTTGGATCTTAACTATGACCTGGTGGTCTCATCCTGTATTGTGGCTAGGATTAAAGATTTTTGTAGATTCTAGGATTTCATAATGCAATGTTGATTGGCTAGTCATAGGTCATATTGAAAATAAGATAATAATTCTCATTTGTGAGAGTAAACACCTGCCTAAACCACTGGGGTTTGCCTCATTTTGATCCCTCTAGATTACAGATCTGAGTGAGTAACAGAAGCCCAGACTGTAGGCTGAAGTGGAGATAAAAACGGAGTTCTGCCTTCTAGCACTGCTTAGTAGCTGTAGCCTTAACCTCAAAACAAGGACTGTGTTAAACAGATACCTGAGCTAAGGCTGGAAAGTAGTGAAGAAAGACACTGCTTAAATGTGTGAGAGTTCCATGTATTTAGGGTAGGTATCTTGGCAGTAGGATTGTTCTCACTGCTTTCCTAACTTTGTAGGGAGGTGATGACCTGGATCCCAATTACGTGCTAAGTTCCCGTGTCAGAACTGGTAGAAGCATCCGTGGATTCTGCCTTCCCCCGCACTGTAGTCGAGGAGAGAGGCGGGCTATTGAGAAGCTCTCTGTTGAAGGTAAAGTGAGAACTGGGTGCATCAGGAAAACTACTTATGTCCTTTGTGTGAGAGGTGTTCTCTGCAGTTTGAAAATGGAGGCAGTTGGCAAAAGGCAACTCCCTCAAGACTGAACATGGAGCCTTCCCTGGAAAAGGCTCATTACATTACAGCTGCCTCAGCACTGCAGTGTGTAGCTGAGAGCAAGAGCATGTCAGAGGGAAGTTGGGACTGCATTAAGTTGACCTTTGCTGATCTTGAAAGCTGCTTTCTGTGTGTGTGGGGAAAGAGGGTTAGTTCATTGTGGCTCAAACCTGAAATTGAGTAGGTATGTAGCAACTTCAGGGCTTGAGTCACGGTTGCAGTATTTTGTGGCTGCTTTTAATTGACTTTCATTAGTATTCAGCTTGCTCAGAGGTGTAGCCTTGTTCCAAAAGTGCAGCTGATGAGAGTAAGCCCTAGTTTTCAGTGGAACTCCTCAGCTGCAGGTTTTTTCTATTGCCTCCCAACTCCATTAAGTGAGAGGAGTGGATACACTCAAGGTGCAGTTCTGGAGACTGAAAGAGCTTTCGTTCCAAAACTTCTCAAGGGCAAGGTAACAGTCCTTGACTAGCATAATACTGTTTGTTATATTCATGACCTTGATTCTCCTTGGAAGAAAGTACTCTGCTTCTGCAGTTGGGCAGCAGTAATGATTCTATACTGCATGTAAGGGAACAAAGGTTACTTGTATAAGGCTGGAAGGTGCAGACAAATCATCTGATACTGCCTTAAGTGCTGTAACGCCACAAAGGCATTGCGATTGCAGATGAAAGCAAGGGAGGAACCAAACCCAGCAGATCAGACATTGCCGTATTTTGTGTGTGATCTCTGAAGTGCTGGGAATGTCTAGTACCTTTGGTCCCGTACTAAAAGTGACTCTCTCTTTCAGCTCTGGGTAGCCTGGGAGGCGATCTCAAGGGGAAGTACTATGCTCTGAGAAACATGACTGATGCAGAGCAGCAGCAGCTGATTGATGATCACTTCTTGTTTGACAAGCCAGTTTCTCCTCTTCTCTTGGCTTCTGGGATGGCACGAGATTGGCCTGATGCCAGGGGTATCTGGTGAGTGTACCTGGAACGGAGGAGTTGTATGAAGTCCCTGCAAAAAAAAAAAATAATCTTGCAGTTCTGTTTTTCGGCTTGTATTGTTGGGCAAAATGGCAGCTTCTGAACTTGTATTACTGAATGTAATGAGAAACTTGTGTGGTGTCCTATGGAGAAGTTGCATCTAAACCAGCAGAACTTGGACATGGGACACCACATGGGGCTGGTAGGACTAAGCCAGCTTGGCGAGCCTGTAACCAGAACCTACCCAGCACAAGTTAGTGAAGCACCAGGCAACCATTCAATCAGCTTATGAAAGTAGATTGCTTCTAAAGGAGTAGATGTGCCTCTACATTCAGCTGTTGTCCCAGGAGTTTAGAGTAACTTGTGGTAACAAACCATAGTCTTGCCTTAGCTCAGACTTGATACTGGATGCAGAGTTGCTCCCTTGTAGCCTCATCGCTTCTGCTTGCAGAAACTGGCTGATGCTGGACTGGTATGGCTTTACCTGTACTAGTGATAAGATTTGCCCCCCTGTCCCCGGAGACTTGGGGACATGAGTTGACTGATGCAGAGGTGTGGAATGGAAGGATTCTGCTTTGCAGATGTAGGTCACCTACATAAAACTCTGCATCTCAGGAGCTTCTGCAGCATAATTAACTTGCTCCCTTGTAAGCTAAGGGCTAGGTTTTTATCAACTGGAATACTCCAGTCTTATTACTGTAACTGCTTCAGTACAAGCCAGAGGAAGCACGCTTTGTTTCTGTAGGTCACCTTTGAGATTGCATCATCTACCTGCAGATTGCCAGCACCAGATAGCACTGTCATCTGAGCATGACTAATCTAAAAGATGGGAGTGTAAAGTCTCAGTGTTGTCTGCATAAGTAACTTTCTTCAGGTACTAGTAAATATTTGATCCTAATCAAGCTGAGAAATTATCAGTGTGATAAATATTGACAGTGGTACTTGCTTCCAGCTGCAAGGTAGGGCAAGAGGGGATCCATTGGTGTTCGGAGGTTTTTTTTTATAGCATCTCTGAAGAGCCCTGATCTAAAATGAATGGTGAAAACTCAGTTTAGTTCTCTGATAAGGTACGAAGTGCAATTTAACAGAATCTGACAAAATTCTGATAAAAGGCTTTGTTATGCATTGTCAACGTGGTGTCATTACGAACATCACTATACAGGGCTGCCTCAAAGTCTGCACTGACACTCTTCTGCAAACTGCTGAACAGATGAAATCTTTTAAACTTGTGAACTCAGACCACAAGTGAACCGGGGTGGGGGTGACTGGATTTTAGGGTTTCGTACTGTAAGATTGGTTAATGTCATGTAACTGCTTATTCTGGCCTGTTTAGATATAGGCCCATTCAGGCCAGCTCTTGAAAAGACCAGGGTAAAAACTACTAGCTGAACTGTTAGGCCCTGCATGGACAAAAGAAGGAAGATTAATTTATTTGGGGAGACAGCTAGATGAGCCTCTCAAAATAAAAGCTATAATGATGAATAATTTGGTGCTATTACAATTATCTTAAAAATGTCAGGTGGGACAGACAACAAGTTGTTTGCCTTGTCTCCTAGGCACAATGATAACAAGACCTTCCTTGTCTGGATTAATGAGGAGGATCACCTTAGGGTTATTTCCATGCAGAAAGGTGGCAACATGAAGGAAGTATTTACCCGCTTCTGTACTGGGCTAACACAGGTAAATCAATATTGCCTGAGCTGTAGGTTCAAATGGTACATGTTCCTCTGGGTACAGCTGAGAATGTGAACTCTTTGAAGCCCTCTCTGGAGTGCTGCATGGTGGTACTTCATAGCCTGGGTCTCTGGGAGCACCCTGATGAGGTCCAGAGCTGTGAGGGCTCTGGATAACCTTGTACTGGCAAAGCATTGTGGCTATGAAATCTAGAATACATCCTCTGATGTGGTACCCTTATCTGAGTGTCTAAACTGTACTTAAGGGATTTATATGTGGTTCTTCAAATCAAGCATTGAGACATCTGGGGTGGGGGAAGGAGAAGTTGCTTGAATGTGGATGGGTAAAGCTGGACTGAAGTTTTTAAGCTGAAGGCTCTTCTCAGCTTCTAGCCTTGATATGAACTTGAGCCTTACCAGCCCCTTCCCTAATCCTAACCGACATGCCAGCTTGACATGTGCTAAATCAAGCTTCCCAAGGGATAGGGACTTCAGATTTTGTAGTGGAGCTTAAACTTAGCCTGTCTCACAGGATTAAGGCCTTAAAAGCCCCTTGTTGGTGGCCCTTTTTTCCAAATGGAGGGGGCTTATGTGACTGACTCAAATAGCTGCTCAAACTGTTGTGGTGGTTGCTATGTAACTGAAGCTGTAAATGAGCATTAATGGATGACCTACATCCTTCAGGCTCTAAACATTTATTCTCTCTATTTATAGATAGAAAATCTCTTCAAGTCCAAAAACTATGAGTTTATGTGGAATCCACACTTGGGCTACATCCTGACCTGCCCATCCAACCTTGGAACAGGGCTCCGTGCTGGTGTGCACATCAAGCTGCCCAACCTTGGGAAACATGAGAAGTTTGGAGAAGTCCTCAAGAGGCTGCGGCTGCAAAAACGAGGCACAGGTGCGAGGTGAAACACTGATGCCCCAGTCAGGCTGCCCTAAGAAAACAGCAAAAGCCATGGCTTGGTTCATGCTGGGCAGTGGCTGTCAGACCATCCAAAAGGTTCCCTTGTAAAGCATGTGGAGGGAATGGAGCCTTAAAATCTTAACTTGGAGGAGCTGGGGATGCTAGTGCTCTGCTTATCCCTCATTATATCTGGCTGTATAGATATGTCCTTCTGTGAGGTGTTCTTAACACTGGATAAGGTGATCCTGGTGGCAACTTTTCTGTTGTAAGCAGGAATGGGAATCCTAATTAAACTTCTGGCTAGGAAATAGCTCCAGCTGCAACCACAAGTTGGATTGCTTATGGGTTAAAAGAATAAAGAGCTGGCCTCGTGGTGCGCTCAGGAGCCCACACTGACAGCAGGAGTGGCAGCTTGTTAGGGAGTTGTCCCACTGGGTTCCCACCTCAAGCTGGTGAGGGAACAAAGGCGGACTTGCCTGCTGTAGCTGTGGTCGTTGTACTGACTGAATCTCTTGCTCCAGGTGGTGTGGACACGGCTGCTGTCGGAGGAGTGTTTGATGTCTCCAATGCTGATCGTCTTGGCTTCTCTGAGGTGGAGCTGGTGCAGATGGTGGTGGATGGTGTGAAGCTGCTCATTGAAATGGAAAAACGCCTTGAGAAGGGCCAATCCATTGATGACCTCATGCCAGCTCAGAAATAAAGCACTTTATTCTCATGCTTCCTAACTTATTGGATGAATAATAAAATGTCACTCCAATTCAAACCCTTGGGGTCAGAGCCCACTTAGTTACACTGTAGAAAAGTCTTCCATCCATCTGTGTTAGAGTTTATTTTTTTGATGGTTGAGATGTTGCTGAAAATTAAATAAACTGTTGTTTTGGTCTGAGATGTCTTAGATGTGTTAACTTGAATGTCTTTGAGATTTAAGTGACTCGGTTTGCTTAGTTACGCTAAATGGGCTGGTTTTGTGTGCTAGCACACCTTCCTGGCTGCGCCGCTGCAGTCTGCTGGAGTTGGAAGTGTGGTTAAAGCAGTGTCAAAAGCGAACCTTTTAACTTAATTGTAGTTGCTGTAAACCTGAGAACTAGTGTTAAACGTGAGTCACTGCAACCATGCCCTACCTCCAAGGCTTTGACTTAGTTTACAGCTGCCATGAGCAGATGCGCTGTCATTATCCTGACGGCAGGGAGCCAGGCTGACTCCTGGAAGGGAGGGGAGACACATCTGGGTACAAAGGGCTTGTACTGTTCTCAGACAGGTCCTCCTGGGGCTGCAGGGCACTGCTGTGTGGTTGGGCTTTAGCCCCTAATAATACCCACGCTAAGCACAAGATCACATCTTTCACCTAGAGATGTGCAGAGAGTTGGTGTAAACAGCTAATTGCTCTCTTTTGTGGGGGTAAGGAATGAGATTAAATTTAAAGAATTTGTGTTTAAATCCATTCTTCTCTTGGAGTGGTTAGAGTGCAGCCAGGGAGGAGATGGGGGCTGTAAGCTGCCAGTTACAGGAAAATACCAGGTGACTGTAGTATTCTCCAGCTGACTCCCATTTGCCCAGGTGCTAGTTGTCCCATGAACCTGAAGACAGGCAGTATAGTCAAGTAAAACGTGCTAAATAGTTGGGGTTTTTTTTTTCCAAAGCGGGTCAGGCTGTTCTCTGGGTGTGAGCTCAGTGTTGTATCATGTAGTTCTGTCCTCCAGAAGGGCTGTAGCTGGTGTACAGGTGTGGAAGCACCACACTATTGACCTACAAGAGGGACATTTACCAGAAGTATTGGACCCTTAGAAACAGCAGCTTTTAGCAGCTCGTGCCACCTGGGGAACAGATGACACCTGTTCCAACAGCTCTACCCACTGCTAGAACCTGCCTTTTGGAGAGGGAGCGTGATGAAAGGTTGATGCGTGGCTTTGCGGCGTGCGGCTTTATATAGGTTTGTGCAGATAACTGGAGCTTTCTTTTGTAGGGGCTGTGAGATTTGGAAGGCTGTGATTACAGGCTGTCACTTAGCTGACGTGATGACTGTGGTTGGGGTAAGCTAATTCAATTTCAGTGAGGGAAAGGCTGAGCAAACATCTCGGATGAGGGGTTTTTTAAAATTTCATTATCTTTAATATAGCTTTTTGTGTGATTCAGATTTAACCGGGTAGGGGGAAGGGAGATCGTGTGTAAGAGTTTTGCTCTGCGCCATGTGATGTTCCTGTGTTTGAGTCAATCAGCGCAGGGATTTTTGTGTACGAGGCTTGTGAGGGCAGGGAAGGGGAAATGGTGCAAGAGGCAACCGGTCGGTGCTGTGTGTTCTTCAGATCCCTCTCGCTCTGTGCTCCATGTCACCGTTCACAGAGGCTTGGCAAAGAGCTGGTGCTGCATCTTGTAATCAGAGCGTGTTCATTTAGTGGTGCCTCTCCTCAACACGGCGTCGTTACCGCGCTCACAGCAATTATCTAATGGAAGGAGGTGCCTGAAAACTCGTGTGTTTTTTTTCTAGCTATATCAGCCGGAGTAATAAAAACATCTCTCTCTCCCTATGCATCTTGCTTCTCCTTGTCCATCAGAGCTGCTACATCTCTCTTGTTTTAGCCCCTGGGTCCCTGCAGTCTGAGGCAGCCCCTGTAGCTGGCTAAAAAACGACAGTGAAAGCAGCAAGCTGGTCTTCAGTGCTTGGATCCAGCTAGAAAATATTTCTTTTTAATTGGTTTTCTTTCCCACCTACTGCATTTGCTGTGTTCTCTCCTGTTGCTGCGTTCTCTCCTGTTGCTGCCATGAGGAATGAGGCGACCGTGCTTTTGTTTCAGGTTGTACAAAGTGATGGAAAATATTCCAGAGAACAAATGTGTCACGGCAAAAGGCCGGACACAGCGACCTACCCCAGCTGGGACTCTCTGGAAGAGAAGACTTAGAGGGGATCTGATCAATGCTTACAAATACTTAAAGGGTGGGTGTCAGGAGGACAGGGCTGGTCTTTTTTCAGTGGTGCCCGGTGACAGGAGAAGAGGAAATGGGCACAAACTGGAGTATAAGAAGCTCCTCCTCCGAGGAGGAACTTCTTTACTGTGAGGGTGGCAGAACCCTGAAACAAGCTGCCCAGAGAGATGGTGGAGCTCTCCTTCTCTGGAGACATTCAAAACCTGCCTGGACATGTTCCTGTGCAACCTGCTCTGGGTGGACCTGCTTTGGCAGGGGGGTTGGACTCGATGATCTCCAGAGGTCCCTTCTTCCAACCCCATGTGATTCTATGACTTGCTAAAAACCTGTCATCAAGAGAGAAATTAGGCCTCCTGCCCTCTAGCCTTGAAAGCTTTGGTTTGGTTCTCAGCATTACTCAACATGGTGCAGGTACTGCGGCTGTGGGTCATACGGGGCAGCTGCTCGCTCGTCCCTCGGGCACCTGAAATTGTGCTGGGCAATGGGAAGGTGCCGTGGGCCAGGGGTGCCTTGGCCTTAAACTGAGGGGAGGAGAGGGAGTTCATCAGTTGCTGCTGTGCTTTATACGGGTCAACCTTCTGCCAAAGCCTTAACGGGCCAACGGCTCGGGCTCAAAGAGTTGGAGTCAATGGGGTTCCATCAGGCTGGCACCAGTCACCAGCAGGGTTCCCCAGGGCTTGATTTTAAGTGCCCTTTAATGTTTTTCTAAATGATCTGGATGGAGGAATTGAATGTGCATTAAGTAAGTTTGCCAATGCTAGTAAAGTAGGAAGAGCTGTGGACTGTGTAGAGAGGCCTTCCAGAGATATTGGGATGGAGTGGACAGCTGGGCAGTCACAAACTGTATGAAATTTAACAAGAGCCAAGTGTGGGATTCTCCACCTTGGATGGGCTCACCCTGGTTATACAAATTGGGAGACGAGAGGCTGGAGAGCAGCCGTGCAGCGAGAGATCTGGGCATCTGGGTTGATGGCAAGTTGAATATAGAATACAATCGTTTTGGTTGGAAGAGACCTTTAAGATGCTTGAGTCCAACCATCAACCTAACACTGCCAGCCATGTCCCTGAGCACTGCATCAACCTGTCTTTTAAATACCTCCAGGGATGGTGACTCAGCCACTTCCCTGGGCAGCCTGTCCCAGTGCTTGAGAACCCTTTCAATGACTTATTTTTCGTAATATCCACCCTAAGCCTCCCCTGATGCAACTTGAGGCCGCTTTCTCTTGTCCAATTGCCTGTTACCTGGGAGAAGAGACTGACTCTCACCTGGCTACACACTCCTTTCAGGGAGTTGGAGAGAGTGAGAAGGTCTCCCCTCAGCCTCCTTTTCTCCAGGATGAACAATCCCAGCTCCTCAGCTGCTCCTCCTAAGACTTGTTCTCCAGACCCCTCACCAGCCTTGTTGCCCTTCTCTGGACCCGCTCCAGCACCTCAATGTCTTTATCATCATGAGGGGACCAAAACTGAACACACTGTTTGACGTGGGGCCTCACCGGTGCTGAGTCCAGGGGGACAATCACTGCCCTGGTCCTGCTCATGCTGTCCCTCAGCTCCTGGTGCGCCACTTGAAACACACATCATTTTCACAACATTTTCAAGGGGAATTTCTTTCTATTTTTCCTTTTCTTTTTCTTCTGAATGTTTCTGCTCTCCTCTGGGGAGTGGCTGCCTGGCCTTGACCTGCCCACACAGGGCTGGCACCCCAGGGTCCTCATTCAAGAAATCAAGCTGCTTGGGAAACCATTCACCTCTCACATTACATTACTGGCAGTAGACTGCCCATAAGTGCTCCTTATTCCACTTTTACGCTATCTACTGGAAAATTATTCATGGTCTTTCACCCGCTTGTGGACTAAGCCACATGGGGAATGGTGGTAAGCTCAGCGTCATGGCATCCATCCTGGGCACTCTGCCACACCAGGCCTGGGTTCAGTGGCCAAGCTCCCCACACACTCCCTTGTGTCCCCAGTCAGGCTGGGGGATGGGATGGCTGCTTCATAGAATCACAGAATCACATGGGGTTGGAAGGGACCTCTGGAGATCATCTAGTCCAACCTCCCCGCCAAAGCAGGTCCACCCAGAGCAGGTTGCACAGGAACTTTTCCAGGTGGGTTTTGAATGTCTCCAGAGAAGGAGACTCCACCACCTCATTGGGCAGCCTGTTCCAATGTTCCACCACTCTCACTGGAACTCATAAAGAGGTCTGGGTGCTCCTAGGAGGCTCCTGCTTCATGGGATGTGGTGGCCAAAGTGGGTGACTCCTCTCACATGGCAGCAAAACATGGAGCAAGGCAGTTTGTCTGCTGGCTGCCCGGTGAGAGCCTTGCCCAGGGTGCAGGAGATTCCTCCTCCAGTCCTGCCCTCCGCTGGGATCCTTGCTCAGCTCAGCCCCAACCTCCGCCGAGGGCAGGGCAGTGATTTCCTCCGGCTTTCCATTTCGCCCGGCATAATTAATCCCTCGCTAGGCTGAGAAGAAAAAGGAGGATGCTGTTGCCTAACGTCTCCAGCACCCATCTGGGAGGGAGGAGGTTTAGGCTCCAGCCTGTCCTCAGATGAGCGTTACCCTGCCTTTACGCAATGTGCAATAGCTTGAGCAGGAGAGTTTGAGTGATTTTTTTTTTTTTTTTTTTTTAATTTTCTCCACCCACACACACAGAGACTGCGGTAGCACGGTGGGCTGGGCACTTTTCTGGGAAGGGAGACGGCATCACAGCCTTTTCATCTCCTGTTTGCTTTTCTTTTTCCCCCGGGGAAGCAGCAGGCCAGCAGGCTCCTTTGGCCACACCACATTCCTCTGGCTGGCCTGCCTTCCCTCCTCTCCTAAAAAAAAATCACAATTAGAGAGCTGGAAATAGCCCGTATGGCCATTTGTACCCGTGGGACAGGGCGCTTCTCCACCACCACAGGGCTTTGTCAGGTTTTATTTTTTCCTCAGAGAAGGGGAGGCTAAGCCTGACGATGGAGGAGGACACCCCACGGCCCAAGATGTGGAGATGAGAGGCTGATCAGAACCATGTCTCCTGCATCGCTTGACCCTCTCCCCCTGGTTTTAACGTGTAAGGATTTATTTTCGTACACAGAGATGACACAAGCTCCTGACCAGCCCCATTTTGAGGCACGGCCGCTTGCCCTGAGTTCCCAGCCCCACAGCACCTCCATCTCACCAAAACCCAGTGGTGAGGGCTTCCTCATGGGCTGCAGAGGTGAAGACACTGGGTTTCCCCAGCTTTTTGAAAGACCATCTTTTTTTTTTGGTCCAAATGCTGCACAGAGCCAGGTTGAGCGTGCCAGGTGAGAAGCTGTATCTGCTACGCCCACAGCGTGGGTCTAGGAATTGAATTGGCAGCGTGGGCTCAAACTGGGATCGACAGTTAATGGGGAAAATCTGCATTACCAGACAGGGTAAAAATAAACAGAGATGCATCCAAACCTACCAAAGATTTTTATTTTCCTCCTCCAGCCAGTGAGTAAGACTATGAGAAACCATATATAGAGATGTATATTTATATATACATATGTTATGTATATTTTGTTGTCTATATGTATATATACATATAAATATGAGCTTTCAAAGGGCAACATGTTTCATGCTCCACAACCCGGGAAAATGAATAGAAAGGGTAACACCTGCAAAAATGTAACCATTGAGGTTTTTAATGGACCTTGAAAGCTTCAGCTAGAAACACAGAATGGGTAACCCCCAACTCTGCAATTTAAGAATAAAAGCAGAATTGAAAATTAATTTGACAGATACATGTGCAGATCTTTGTTGAAGACCTCAGCTTCTCACTGTGTTCAGGGCAGACGGGTGTGAGGTCCAGCCAACAGCTTCGGTCCAGTTGCTCTTTCCACATCCGTTATTGGTGACCGGAGAGTAAACCTGAGAGTAACCTGTGCTGAGGACACCTCGGAGGTGCCAGCTTATATTTTTGCAGTGACTTATTGTGGTGGTGTTTGATGGTAGTGCTCGAGCACAGCAAGGATTTCCTGGATTACTCGGGAAGGAGCAAGATTGGAAAACAAGTGAATTAATTCAACTGAAACCCCATGTTCTTTAGCCTGGTCCTGCTGAGCAGTGAGCACATACACACACCCAGGACAGTGTTGTTGGGGTGTGAATAGCAGCTCTTCGCTGTTCAAATGCTGCTGCGTGTTCAAAGCACAGTGAAACAGGAGGGAAAATCGACAGCGGGTTCAGTGCTAATGGCAGCCCACCCCAGGAGAGCTGATGGAGGTTGTACCCTGGCCTTGGCACAGAGGGGTTTTCTCCTGCTTCACTGGCCCAGCTGGTCAGGGACAAGGTGGAGGTGACTACAGCAGTGAGATAAATACTTAAAAATACTTATAAATACATAAAGGGTTGGTGTCAAGAGGATAGGGCCAGTCTTCTTTCAGTGGTGCCCAGGGATAGGACAAGAGGAAATGGGCACAAACTTGAACATAAGAAGTTCCACCTAAAGATGGGGAGGAACTTCTTCACTTTGAGGGTGGCAGAGCCCTGGAAGAGGCTGTCCAGGGAGGTGGTGGAGTCTCCTTCTCTGGAGACATTCAAAACCTGCCTGGACATGTTCCTGTGCAACATGCTTTGGCAGGGGGTGTTGGACTAGATGATCTCCAGAGGTCCCTTTCAACCCCATGTGATTCTGTGGTTCTGTGAGGTGCAAACCAGATGGTTTTAGGGCACTGGGTGATGAAGTCATCTCGGGCAGGAATGCTGGTGTTGCAGCCAGCGTGGGCCAGGCTGCGTCTGCCCACAGAAACTGGCCGATCTTCCTCTACGGCTGTGGTGAAATCCTCTGAATCATCACTAATCACTGCTCGGGCTGACGACATCCCTGGGCTGCTGGGCAGAGAGCGCCTGCCATTACTGGGAAGCCATCCCTGTGCTGGTGGTGAGGATCTGGAGGGCTCTGCCAGGAGCAAGTGACGGAAAACGTCCAGATGGGCATGAGAGGAGAGGTCTCCAGTGGGAATGGACACCAGGATGGCCATGGGACCACGTTGCTTCACGAGTGGGCTGTCTTCAGCAAAGGGCATCAAGGGTACCATCATATGGGATTGCTGCTATAACAGCCTCCAAGTTGGGACTTGTCCGGGAAGAGATGGCTCCAGAGATACCCGTGGGAACGTGTGTGAGAAGAGGATTGTGATGGACGGGAGCACTCATGGCCCCAGAGCCACAGGAGAGTGATGGCTGTGCTTTGTTTTATAAGCCATTTTTTTAAAGGCAAAATGTTATTGAGCATCTTGAGGGTGCTCTTTCCCCCTGAGCCGGAGTAAGTGTCTTCCTTCCTTCCTTCTGCCTCTGGAACGTCCCTCTTGACCCTCTGCTGGGCCAAGGAGACATGCTGCTGCCAGCACCACTTTCTCACCTCCATCTGCTGGGTGGCATGGGGAGCTTTCTGCTTCCACGGAGCGGTGGCTGGTGCCCCAACCCTTGCACCTACCTAGAGGGTGGAAAGGGCCACGAGGAATCAACAGCACAGCTATTTCCCACTGCTGAAAGCTTCAGGAGAGGCTTGAGGATTTCTTACAGCTCTCCTGGAGGCTGGAGGAGAGCAGAGGTGGGAACACAAAGCCATTGTGCACGGACACGTGCAATCGCTGCAGTGCACCCAGCCACCCCCTGTGCTCAGCCTCGGTGCCCCCCAGGTGCTCTGGGAACCTCCACATTCCACTCATGGTTCTCCAGAGGCTAAAACCCAGTGGCACCATCTCTCCCAGCATCCCAGAAGGTCCACCCTTCCCCTCCACAAAGCTCACATGAAGCCCATCCCAGCAGCAGGAGGTAAGTGCCGAGGAAGGCTGCAGTGATGTCTCAAAGGGCTGTGTCCTGGCCAGTGTCCCTGGCCACCGGTGACCACACAGACCATTTCTCACTGCAAGGCACCGTCCTGATTGCACGGATGGGAAAAGAGAGTCGAGTTGGGAGGCAGTGGGGGTGGCACCAGCTCTCTCTCTGTCTGCGGGGCTGCGGGGCAAGCACACCAGTGCAGCAGCTGCTGGCTATCACACCTTGCATCTGAGCATCCCTCGCCCTTGTGCCATCGCGGGGCTGCCCACCCTTTGCCTCCCCAAAGGGCTCACTGGGACTTACTCACACTGTGGGGTGCTGCCAGGTGGCGCCGGGCTGAGGGCTCCTCTAGGGCACAGGCAGAGCTAACCCCACAGCTGGCAAGTGGGGGACGTGACCAACCCAGAGCCATAAGCTGGCGTGTTTTCTGTTACTTGGTGGTTTGGCCTTTTTGGGGGCTTTGGTTTTTTTTCTTTCTTTCTTTTTTTTTTTCCCCTGGTGGTTTTTATTTGCAGCGAACCCTGTGGTTTGCAAAGAGACTTGTCAGCAGGATGGAGACCTTGCAGCTCAGCATGGGGGGAGCTGCCTGCCTCAGATTGCAGGCAAAAGCCCGTGATGAGGACAACCTCAGCAGGGGACAGAGAAGGTCCATCTCTGCCAGACCTGCCTCTTGCTGCGGTAGGACAGCAACCCCAGCACGAGGAGGCTGGTTTCCCCCGTGGGAAGGGTCCCTGCAGAAGCACGGGGCTCTGCCTTGGTTCACGTGCCTCACTTCCTGGCAACAACATAAATTTTGGACAAACCCAGGCTCCAGCCGCAGCAGGGAATCATCAATCTGGTCCCAGCTGCTGCCCCTGGAGCATCTGGTCTCTATTGTCACTTGTGGCTGCACATACTTGGCAGTGTCTCATGCTGGTGGTCACCCATGTCCTCACACAGACTGTCTGTTTTGGGTCTGTTTTGGGTTGCAACCCTGGGCTAACTCGAGTCCAGGCATCACTGATTGATGCTCTAACCCATCGTCAGTAAGTTGCCACATCCCTCTCCTCTCTTGGGGCATCCAGGATGTCTCCAGGGACTGAGCATCCCTCTGCACAGCCCCCTCCCGTTCCCTTCAATATGCCTTGGAGTTGATTTGGGTGGTCCTGGTGCTTGGGCATGATACCCCTGAATGCCTGGCTGGGAAGACCCTTGCACGTAGTATAAAACACAGTTTTGAAAGCAGGCACAAGTTGTATTTTGTTTTTCCTCACACTCAAGGAATAAAGGATGAGCCCTCGAGCAGCGTTTATGAGAAATGACACCAAGCCGGGGGTCAGCTGGAGCCCAGGAAGACAGCAGATGGCCAGTGTATCTTTTCCAAAGACTTTTTATACAATCGGTGTCAGAGGCAGCAATGCCATGTCTTTGTGTTTAGCCTACGTGCCCTTTCAGCCATTACTCTCCTGGGGAACCTGTACGCTGTCCAGCCTCGTAATCATTTCCATTTTGCTTGTCGTAGGGCATGGCCGCGTTGAGATTTTTTCATACAGCTCAGTTCAAGAGTGAAGAACAACTTCTCTGGTGAGACACCGTCTTCTGCAGGGCTCGTTTAAACACCCAGCTGATACGTCTTTCGGCTCAGTTTTTTTCATTTTCAGCTAAAGCCAGCCCCGAGCAGGGCCCCCCAGAAATCACAGCTTACCTAAAAGGGGTTTGGAGTAAACGCATCAAGAAGAAACAGCGAATTACATTTATAAACCCAAGAGCTATTCCAGGCTGAAGGGGCATGGGAACAGTTATTAAAAAGACTTGTAAAACTAGGAAGTAAGGTAAATCAATTTTTAAGATGCTAAGAAACATCTTCCAGTGGGTGTCGGCGAGGGGGGGGGGGGGGGCAACACATTGTTGTTTGCATTCTTAGTCCCATGACACTTTCAAACACAAACACCCACCATTAAGCCTTTATTAATTCCTCCCTTATGATTTTTTTTTTTTTCATGCGGGTCATTTAGCATTACTTAATACTGAGCTTGGGGGGGGGGAAAAAACCCAACCTAATAAGCCAACCGCTAATCTTTGAACTTGGCAGGCAATTCTCCGCTCACTGCTTTTCTGGACGTGTTCTTTCTTGCCCTTCCAGCCCCCGCCGAGAGAAACCCCGGGGTGCTGGCAGAGGTGGCTGCGGAGGGCGGCAGCCCCGCTCACGCCGGCACCCGGTGGCCGTGGTCCGAGGGGCTGCAGTTTCTAAAAAGGAGCCCCGGCGGGGGATATTTTTGGGACCTGGAAATCAGCTTCTTGGAAAAGGTAACCCACGGTGAGGGACTATTGTCAAGCCACTGCGGGGTCTTTGGAAAATAAGGCAAGAAAATGAAATAAATATCTATTTATTTTAAGCAACAGCACTTACACTCTGCACGAAGCATGCAGCTAAAGCATATTTTAAAAGAGGCTGAAAGCTTTTCAGTATTTTCTTTCCTTTTCAAGGTAGAAAAGCCCCCTGTCGCAACCCCCCGGGGGAGGACATGATGCTAACCAGGAGAAGGACACCTTCAGGGCTGGGCTTTGGGGGCATCAACAGCAGCGAAAACCCAAACTCTGGCTTGGAAAGGAAAACCAGATCACTCCTTCAGCTTATTCCAGGCCTGGTGTTAGCAGTGCTTTACCTTTGAAGGATGTTGCACTTAGCAAAGCACCACACAGGTTTTTAGGATATTCAGAGAGCATCCTTAGCCCCATCTCACAGCATGGGGGAAGCAGCTCTGCTGAGGCTGGGGACAGGGTGGCCAAAGCAGCTCTTGGACACGGTCCTCTGCCTTCAGAGGTGAGGGTTAACCTGTCCGCTCTTCTTCTGCTCCAGATGGAATAGAACAAAAAAAACCCCACCCCAAATCCTGGTTTGACATGCAGAGTCCTCCCTTAGCTGAGTGTGTCTCTTGCAGACAAACTCACTCACAGCCCTGGGCAAGGATTTCAACCAAGTATTTTTGTCCCAGCTGGCTGGGTTTTATTTATGCCCCTTTTAGTCTGTTCCTTCCTCAAGATTAAAAAAGAAAAAACAACACAAAACCAACAAAAGTAAAAATAAAGTACAAACGTCTCAAGAGAGCTCAACCTTTCCTCTCCTGCAGAAATAGAAAATTCCTGCAGAATTTCTCTTGGGAATGGAACAGACTGTAGCAGGCGTGTTACTGGAGGTGAAGAGCATTGTGCTCCACTTGGAGACGGCAACTTTAGTCCCTCCCCCCACCTCCCACCAGCATAGGGAGGACACCAAAGGGAACATCCCCCTCCAACCCCAGCTCAGGGCAGACCCTTGCACCAACCCAAGTGCTGGCAGCAATAAAACCCTGTGGTAGATGTGGCTGACTCCTGGTCAACTCCTTACTTCAGGTGCTGAGCTTTGTCCTCCAAGTTTTGGCCATTTTTGGGGTGTGGGACCCCTTGTGCCCTGCACCCTGGGGTGCCGGTGGGTACTTTGGATGGGGCTTTGCCAGCCCAGCAAGGCTCAGAGGTGTTGGGGGGCAGCAGGAGTAGTTGCAGAGAGCAGGGACTGCCGCAAGGGTCCTCCCGAAGGAGCCTCAATAAGAAAAAGGGGTGAAAATAGAGAAGAGATTGAGAGGAATCTCCTTGTGGGGCAGAAGTGGGGTCAGAAAGCTGGGGCCAGAGTGGCGCTGGCCTGGCGGGCAGCATTCCCACGTTCTCATGGAAACCGCAGGGATGCTCTCCAGCGTGGCTGTTTTCTCAGCTTATTTTTAAAAAAGACGGCTCCTGTTTTCACTGGCGAGAGAGTTTCAGCAGCCCCCATCCCGAGGTGGTGGGGGTGTGTGTCTCCCCCCCGGCAGGACCCCGGGGTGTCCTTGGAGGAGCAAGGCATGGCCGTGAGGCCTGGGAGGGAGGGCTGCCCCACGCCAAGCGAGCACTATCTAATCGGGGCGAGGGCTGGAGCCCCATAAATGGCAGCGCCTGGCGAGCCCCAGCCCCGCACGCCGAGGAGGCTCTGACAGGCCGGCGGTAACCCCCCGCATCTGCTGTAGGTCAAAGTCACGTTCAGCAGAGGCCAGGAGTGCGAGCCGCTGTCTTTCGAGTGTGTGTGTCCGTCCCCCCCCCACCGCTGGGCAGGCGAGGAATCTTCTAAATAAAAAAAAAAAACCCAAACAAAAAACACACCTCCCTTGGCCCAAGTGAAGGAAACAGCCGCCTTTTGAGTAGTTGGGTCGAACAAAAGACTTCCAAATCAGGGCATCCCGGTCCCCCCACAGCCCTGGGGCTGCCCACGAGCTCTGAATGGGGAATGCTCTTTTCCCCCTGCGCCAGAAACGCCGTTCCTATTAAAGGACATTGTTTAATCCCCGGCTGGGCTGGTGTTGGCGCAGGCTGGGAGCAGCGGCCCAGCAGAAATCCTTGGCAGCGCCGCGTTAGGACCTCGGGACTGCTCGGGGATGCTCCTGTTTCTGTGAAGGCTGCAGCTCCAGCAGACATCAAGGCGTTGCCCTAACAGCAGAGCTGATGGGTCTACTCTGCCCTGGGGAGGCCCCATCTGGAGCACTGTGTCCAGTTCTGGGCTCCCCAGTTCAAGAAGGGCAGGGAACTGCTGGAGAGGGGACAGCAGAGGGCTACAAAGATGATTAAGGGTCTGGAGCATCTCCTTTATGAGGAGAAGCTGAGGGACTTGCGTCTTTTGAGTCTGGGGAAGACTGAGGGGGGGATCTGATCAATGCTTATAAATACTTAAAGGGTGGGTGTCAAGAGGATGGGGCCAGTCACCACCACTGTCAGTGGTGTCCAGGGATAGGACAAGAGGAAATGGGCACAAACTTGAACAGAAGAAGTTCCAACTAAAGATGGGGAGGAACTTCTTTACTGTGAGGGTGGCAGAGCCCTGGAACAGGCTGCCCAGAGAAGTGGTGGAGTCTCCTTCTCTGGAGACATTCAAAACCCGCCTGGACATGTTCCTGTGCAACCTGCTTTGGCAGGGGGGTTGGATCTCCAGAGGTCCCTTCCAACCCCATGTGATTCTTCGATGGGTGCCAGAAACTAAGCCCCAACCCCACCATTTGGGTGGTGTTTGCATGGGGCAGCTCCCCTCACCCCCCCACCAGTGGGGGCTTGCAAGACCTGCAGGACTGAGTGATGGTTTCTGAGCCTATACATGACTCTGCAGGTGACCAGAAGACAACCCAAGGGAGGGGGACATGGTTCTGCCCTCACGAGATCTTGCAGGACAAGCAGGGGATAGACGCCTCAGGTCAGCACCCACCAGATGTGAGAAGCTAGCAGCAGGGGACAGCCCTGCTTGCAGTGAGTGGGATCCCAGCACATGAGCGCACCTACCACCAGGAACCCAGGCACCCAGCTGGATTTGGGCCAGGCTCAAGGACACTTAGCTTGGCAGGTGGTGAAGGCTGCCACCATCACCAGCCGTGACTGAATGGTGCCCAGCAAGCAGGGCACAGCCCTTCACTGTCCAGCATTTGGTTATTCCAACTCCATCCTTCTTCAGACCCAGCTGGCTCCACAGCAGCAGGCTGAGGAGGGGTCTCTACTCGCCTTTGGAGCTGTATTTCCAGACCAACCATCTGCAGACCACAAACCCAGGGCCACAACCCACAGGGGTAGCTGCAGTTTGGGGCTGACCTGTTTTTAACCACAGGTGGTCTCTTCTGTCACCTCAGAGCCCACCAAGCTGAATAGGGACAAACCTGACATGATGTTTCCTGCAGAGTATTAGGGTATCTGCTGACACCTTCATCCCATGGAGGTCCAGCTTGGTCCAGAGGTTCACAACAGCTGTAGCTGCCCCTGCCCCAGAACAGAGAGAAGAGCTCCCTTGTTTTTCCCTATGTGCACACCAAGGCATTGGGCTTTGCCTTTAGCTCCGGGACAGACAGGTCTGGCCACCAGCGTTCTGAGCCACCTCCATCCCTCCTGTCTTCTCCTCCTCTCAGCTCCCCAAAGGCAAGGAGTGGTGCAGGCTCATCACAGCGGCAGATGACTTTTTCCACGGAAACAGATGCCTGCTTCGGCCAATGCGTTGACTTACTGTTGAGCTTGATCCCACCTATTCCAATTGTCACTGTTGTTGTTATTTCCACAGCCGTTTTTCCTCCAGACATCCGGTGCGTTCCTGCTCCAGGAACACATTACTTCAGCCCTGCCCCCTCCCAGGGCACGGTGGCTTCAAAAAAAGCATCTGAGAGACCTGTCCTTCCTGGTAACAAGTGCTCCTTCCTTAGATCCTCTGGAGGACACTGTTTGTAGCGTGTCACACGTGGGGAGGAGCTGCCCAAGAGAGCAGAGTCACCACGGCCACGGCCAGGGCAGGAGGCACATCCCTCCAGCAGCCAGCCCAGGAACTGAAAGTGCTGGAGCAGAAGAGAAAGCGGTGATGGTCTTGGCTAGCACCGAACCAGAGGGTGGCTTCGCTCCTTCTCTGCCAAGGGAGAAAATGTTCCTTGAATTCAAGCGTAGGACAGTCTAAGCAAGAGCCAACACTCGAGGTTTTTCTGGGCTGCTGCTGGTCAAGGGGTTCACAATCCAGCCTGCTGCTACCTTCAGCGCTGGTGGTGAGATGGTCACAGGTACCCACCCAGGGAGACTTCAGCATCCCTCCCTCAGCTCCCCCCCCCCCCGGGATGTGGACAGGACATCTCCAGTCCAGCTGACACAGGAGGCCAGACTTTGGCCCCAGCAGAGCCGTCAAGAGACAAACAGCCCTTTTCAGCGCCACTTCCAACAAAGAGCAGGTCCCTATGGTGGGGATCTGACAGACTTTCTGGCTCCCCAGAGACATGACTGGCCAACCCCTTGCCTGAGTTGGCTGCAATATTTATGACCTTCAAGAAGGAGAGCAGCAGCCTCTGCCCAGGACAAATAACCATGGGGTTGATGAATTGTGCTGCCTCCTTCTCCTTTGATGAGCTGCATGACCATAATACAAGCTTGAAGGCCCTCCTGACAGCGACCTTGGATGCTGTGAACCCCTTTCCTCTCCCGGAAAGAAAATTTCAGCAAAGTTCTCACAACACTGTGAAAAATTATCACTTTGCTTTGCCGAGAAGAAAATTTGGGGCTTTCTCAAACTATTCTGCTCGCATCTACCAACAGAGAGCTTTTGTTGTCCTACACGTCAGCCTACCCACACTCATCGCAGCGGCCAGAAAGAGATCTAACTTGAGACTTGGGAAAGTCTGACTCCTACTCTTCCTGTCTTGTGACAGACACTTGCACAACCTGCACCACTCCCCACGTGTGGGGCCAGGACCTTCCCTTCCTCTTTCACACAGAGGTTAGCCTGGCCCATGCAGAAGGTCCTCCTGAGGAGCTGCTAGCAGAAGACCACCCGGCCAGCCAAAGGAGAAGTTGGTCTAGGAACTAGACAAGAAAGCAGGGCTTGGAAGAAGCGTCCTGGCCCCAACCCAGCCTGGATTCAGGCCAGAAAACAGAAATGAAACCAGCCAAGAGAGGAAGAGGCTTTTTACTACGATTAGGCAGCAGTTTGTCCTTCATCCTCCCGCTCGCCTCTGTCCTGGGGCAGCAGCCACCCTGCCAGCCGCAGAGGAGAGCCACCAAGCTGGTGAGGGGTCTGGAGAACAAGTCCTGTGAGGAGAGGCTGAGGGAACTGGGCATGTTTAG
>JAOQGH010000040.1:11859732-11907943 GCA_025769975.1 Gallinago jamesoni | reverse complement strand
GAGGTGGTGGAGTCACCATCCCTGGAGGCATTTAAGAAACGTGTAGACATGGCACTTCAGGGCATGCTCTAGTGCCCGAGATTGTTGGTTTCTGTCTATTTGTGGTGGGTTATTTTTGTGTGTGGGTGTGATAGGACTCTATGATCTCAGAGGTCCCTTCCAACCATGAAGATTCTGTGATTCTGTGAAGAGAGCAGCAGAGCATGGTGCGGTTTTGGGGAAAACCATAATGAGAGAAGGACGTGCCAGTGGGTGATCTTATTTCTTGTGGGTACTCTGGACCCTCGCTGTTGGACGGGGGGCAGTGGTGGTAACCATACCTTGGTTGTATGGGGACCGCCCCAGAGGGGTGCAGCATGAGGAGACCCCTCAACAAGCGACTCTCCTGAACACCGACCCCATCCCTCCAGCCGTGCCCAGGAGGAAGGTGCCACTCCATTTTCCAATCCATTGCTCTATATTCTACCTACTCGGAAACAGAAGGGAGGATCAGATCGCTCCAGCTTTTTCCTCTTCTGGACTTGGCTCCACTTCTGCTCAGTCTCCTGCTTCAGGAGATGGCCTAGTTAGAGACCCTGTCACCCGCAAAGACAGATTTCAGTACCTTTTCCTGAATCTCAGCCTACTCCAGGCTTTTCCACACGGCAGCTGGTGAGTGGGATTGCTGGCAGGCCTTTTCCTCTCCGCTGGTATCAAGGCTGAGCAGGGCCCCGTTCTAGCTCCTACTGGGTTTAACACCTCGTTTCCTTTGCTGTCTGCCCCGGAAACGTGGGGAAAGGAGGCTACGGGCTCTTGAGGCTCAACAGCAAATTGTACAGCACCACGCCGGTGCAGATGGCTTGCCGTGCTCCCAGCGGAAGAAGGGGTTTGGGCCCTCAGGTTTGCTGGTGGACCACATCCTCTTTGCACGTCGGTTGGTTTCTAAACAGTCAACAAGCTGTTCCCCAGAGCCCCAGGGAGCTGGCAGAGGTCCTCCCGAGCTGCATGAAGAGCATCTTTGCTACAGAGGCCCCTTTGCCCTCGCACCCAAAGCCAGGCTGGAGAGTGCTCTGCAGCCAGGGTGGGCAACAGGGTGGGCACCAGGCATCGCTCAGAGAAGGGGTTGAGAGGGGCATCCAGAAAATCCTCCTTTAGCACGCTCGGTTTGACGGGGCCAGCGTTGCACAAGAGGTCCTCATTTGGAGATGTCTCCAGCCATGTACTTGTCCACATGGTAATTAAAAAAAAGGGGCAAGTTACAGCAATGAGCAATGGCAGCCTTCCAGCACCTAAAGGGGGCTATGGGAGAGACAGGGAGGGACTCTTTACCAGGGAGTGGAACAACAGGATGAGGGGTAATGGTTTTAAACTGGAAGAGGGGAGATTTAGATTAGATATTAGGAAGAAATTCTTTACTGTGAGGGTGGAAGAGGTTGCCCAGAGAAGCTCTGGCTGCCCCATCCCTGGGGGTTTTCAAGGACAGGCTGGATGGGGCTTTGAGGAACCTGGGAGGTGTCCCTGCCCATGGCAGGGGGGTTGGAACTCAATGATCAGCAGGGAGGAGGATTAGACCCTTTCAGAGGTCACAATTGGGCCTCCAATCTCTGCAGGGCCTTTGTCCACAGGGTTAATCTATCACCAGTGAATTTTGCAGCACAAACCCCCATTTCTCGGCAACCAGCCGATACCCCAGAAGAAGTGAGTGCCACCACGCTCCACACCCCCAGCCAGGACACCTGCACGTGCCCTAAGTGCAGACAAAAGGGCACGTTAGAGCAGCAACTGTCACCACCACCATCACCACACATTTCAATGCGATACCACGCTGATCCAGAGCTTTACTTCCAGGGTTTTTGGTTTTCCATTTAGCAGCACGTCTATCTTTGCTTCGGTCCAAATTTAGGACTCGTTTTTCATCCCCTGCCTCCCCTGAACTCGGCTGCTAAATCAGCGGAATTCGGCTTTGCAGGGAAATGCTGAACGCTACCGCTTCCGAGACAGAAAACTGGGAAAAGGCAGCACCCGAGCGACAAAACGAGGTGAGGATGAGACATTCTCTATTCTCACACGTTGTCGCAGGACAGAAGGGGAGGGTAAGGTAGAGGTAACAGTAACTCAATGAGAGATTCTGGATGCTGGTTAAACAAACAGCATGTCTCCCCATAAACCTTGGCTCTCAGCCCTCTGCTTTATTTTTATCCTTGACGAATGCTTTTTGTCACCGCCTTTACTTGTCCTGCTTTGCAAAGGTGGTTCCACATTTCCCCGCTGCTTCAGCGGAATTAGCCAGATGTAAAGTAGTCA
The DNA here is from genome assembly GCA_025769975.1 of Gallinago jamesoni. Taxonomy (NCBI): domain Eukaryota; kingdom Metazoa; phylum Chordata; class Aves; order Charadriiformes; family Scolopacidae; genus Gallinago; species Gallinago jamesoni. The sequence goes on along the minus strand of JAOQGH010000040.1, from coordinate 11,905,660 downwards.
GAAAAAAAAATAAATTATTTTCTGTTTTATACTCACCCTGGCAGACCAATCCAGTGATGCCAGCAGTAGAAAGAAAATCAGAAAACAGTCTTTTGTTATTTTAAGTCACCTGAGTCATTGGGAGCACAGACTGGAGTGTGCAGCAGAATCCATCCCCATTCCATCAGGATTCAGCCTGAGCACAGCTCTGACCTGGAAAGTGACCTTTTAAGGAGAACTGCCTCTTAATCAGCAGATCTGGTCCCTGGTGTGAACTGCCACCGCTTTTAGGCTGGTTTCCCGGAGAAACAAGCCTTATGTAGCCATGTGCTGTGCCTGTGCTCCCCTCCGCTGGCTCTGTCCTCCCTGGAGCTGCTGAACGGGCAAGCTGGCTCCAACCAGGGCTGGTGGATGGATCGGAGATAAACGTCCCTGTATGTCCCCTGAAAACAGAGCTCAGAGGAGGAACGGGCTTTTCCACACAGCCCCCCTGAGCTGCAGGTTTACCCCAAGAGCTGTTTGCACCAACACATAGAGTGTGTGACTGGGGGGGAAATGGTACAACTGCACCCCGGACACAAATCCATCTGAATGAGGGACCGCTGGAGGTGGTGCTCACCGAGCTCCTCTCCTGCCACCAGTAAGACCCCACCACCCCTCCCTCTACACCTTGCAATACTCCTTTTAATGTCCCTCCTCAGCAGAACCAAAGGGCCATGGGGGACACAGATGGACATGGATCGCTCCAGCAACACGACCAGCACAAGCTTTCCTGCCTGCTTGTGGAGAACCACAACGAGAGGACAGTCCTGCTCATTTCATCAGCACCGAGCCCACACAGCTCTTTGCTGGGGCATTTTGTTGTGCATGTTGCCCACCACTGTGCCGGCCCTACGTGCATTACAGAACGCCTCTAATTAGGCACACATTCTGGTGAGGTGTTTGATGCTGTAATGAGAAGCCTGGAAAGCAATTAGGAACGGAGGTCATCCAGAAAAGATGAATTGCTTTCCTCCTCATCCTAGAGACCTCTCTGAATTCAATCACTCATTGCAGCCCTACACATGCTTGAGCTAAACTATCCCCTGGGTCTGAAGAACCACTTCACCAACAGAGCACTAAGGAGATCCCTCGCATTTCCCATGCCCTGTACCAAGGACCCACATTGAGATACTTCAGGGGGCTCCTGGAGCACTTAAACCCCTTTTCCCCAGCTAGAAAGGCACCTACAGACCTGGTCTGGGGACATTCATGGAGCTCTGACACCACAGCAGACCTCAAAAAGGGACTGTCCCTTGAATCGAGACTTCAGCTTGAAGTCTTCAGCCAGAAGAGTTCAGCCAAGGCTCATCTCTGGAGTTGATAAGGAGAAAGTAACAAGCTTTAAATGCCAGGGATGAAGAGGGTCATAAAGGGGTCAGTTAGATAAAACCATTAAAATACATATATTTGACCCAACAAGTTTGCTCTGGTGGCTGCTCCCAGATGGGTGATGAGGAACAGAACTTCCCAACAGCAAAATTCTGCTTTTGCTGCTCCCACGGCATGGCCACGCAGGAAGCAACAAGCCCTGGGCACACCATGAGATTCCCCCACGACCAAGGCTTTAGAGCATCACCTCGGGAGGCGTGGAAAAGGGGTCTGCAGCGGTTGATGGGGTCTAGGACTGCAGGAAGGAGGGGACAGAAAGAACACAAAAGAGCCCGAGATCACCCAAAATAAACAGCTTCTCCATTTCCACTCGCTGAATCCAAACATCCCAGCGACAAGTATTAGTACCAGTCACTATTAATCCCCCAACCGCAGAACTTTGATTACAACAGAAGTGAAAGCTGCAGCAAAATATGATTTGGAAAAAAAAATAAAATAATCCTGAGCAAATAAGGAAGTTCGTTTCTTGCCTACTTTGAAGCACAGCGACAAGATTTGTTTGAAGATTTAAACAGACTGCAGGCATGGAAAATGCCAGGCATAAAGCTTTAGACTCACTTAATACAGTGAAATATAAATGGCAAATGACCCCAGATTATTTTAGAAAAGGCTGGCTGAAATTTACAGCCTTGATTAGACTGATTACTAAAGGATGAACGGCACGAGAGCTTCCCTAATTAAATTTCTGAACAGGAAAACAAAGATTCTTGCCTTTTAAAAAGCTGGAAATGAATTTAAATATTCAATATTCCTTTTACTCTTCTCAGCAGAAAAGCCTGCTGCCCGACATGGTCATTTTCTAGGAAATGCGAGGGAACAAGGTTTGACAAAGCAGAACAGAGATTTGCAGCCCTACGGGTTTTCCACGGCAAAGCTAAAGATCACTTAACTGTACCTCAGCTCCGAAAGCAATAAAACATAATGGGAAGTTAAATGTAGCATTAGGGTGCTTTTCAACCTGAAAAATATGGAATTTCTGTTAACACCTTGAAGTACATTTCCCCTCCTTAATGCTTTCAACAATAAGTCAAAGTTTGCTGAGTGGATGGTAACACCGATACCTGATGTGAAATCGCTGCTCTGCGTGGAGCAAGTGATCCTTGGAGCTCTCTGCTAAAAATATGCCCCACGAACACCCGACCAGAGCGGTGTTTCTGCATTTGAGAGACATCCTGTGGCCGCTGCAGACACTGCAACCTCCCTCTGCAGCTCGCCTTTCATCGCAGCAGGGACTGACCGTCCATCCATCCGTCTGTCCATCCCCTGACCCTGCCGAGCAGCCTCTGGCTTTTCCGTGCCTCCAGCCCCCGCGGGTACCACGGACACGGGACAATTGAAACACGCCTTCAGCTGTCTCCAGGCTCCTATCAGGCTGCTGTTTTTCCCATCTATATGGAAACACATGTGAAAGCGCTTTATTTCGTGCCTTTTGGCTGAGTAAGCCAGGAGGGAAATTAATTCTATGCTTAGAAAGACTTTATTGTAGCTGGTTACGGCGCTCACACTCGGGTCCTGGTGACAGACACCTCCAAGCAAACAGGGCTTTACCTCGAGACAGGCACACGACTTAAAGCCATGCGATTGTGACAGGGGTAGCATTTTACTTCCCAATTCTGCATCCCCATCTGTTTTAACAGAATTATTTTCATGGTGAGATGTCTCATTATCTTATTTTATTCCCCTAATACACTCAGTGTGACCAGCAACTACAAGGGAACATGAACCATATGAATACTTTTACGCTCCGAATTTCATAAGGATGTTATTAAACGGTAATGTAAGGGTATTAATGGGATAAGAACTGCATTTCTACGCCTTGAAATTCAATGCCGTGGTTCCCACAGCAACCATAACCGTGGCCACTCTGCAAGAATCCTACATCCCAGTCTCAGAGCACACACTTCTCACTGCTCAATGCACATAAGCAAAAACCAATTAAAACCCCTCTTTTTTTCCCCTGCAATAAATATCTCACCTGCTAAGTCATAACCATCAGCAGGCGTTAATGGCCCTCACAGGTGAAGATGAACACCCACCAACTGGCAATTAATGCCCTGAACGTGCACAGGTACAGGATTCATAGCGTTGGTCCTGACACAGCTTCTCTTTTCAGCTATTGCTGGAACAAGAGCCCGCTGATTAAAACGCTCTTAGAAAGCTAAAAAAGACCAGTTAAGGGTCTTTCAAACATTTTTGCTTCCAATACCATACTGCTTTGACTTCAGAGGCGTCGGGTGAGAAGAGTGCTCCTCCTGGTTTTGCTCATGTTATCCAGCCCCTCTGCTTGGAGGCAGTACCTGGTTGTACACTGAGAGGAGACCAGCAGAAACAGGAACATGAAAACCATTAAATATCTGAGTAAGTTTAAAGGTTGCCTTTACCTGCTCTTTATTTTGTCAGAAGGAGCACAAACACAGAGTACGTTTACTTTATCTTTGCGTTCTTGGATTTCTCTAAGCATTTACTGTCACTGTAACGTAGGACACCGACGGGCCCTTGGTATGAAGTGTAATTTAAAAAAAATCCTGTAATTGCAATGGATTGAGAGTTTTCATCCGATGCTTACGCCCCTTCCTGCCGGATAACAGCGATGGAGCGATGGCCAGTGGCGAAATCGATGAAACAATTCACTGCTACCGGAGGGAAAATTTCCAGTCAAATGTGGAATTTTCACAACCAGCCTCCACCAGACTGGCAGATTGGGGGGTAACTGGCAGCACCAGTGATTTGTAGTAACGCGAGCTTACCTTTACAGGAGAGCTCCAGGGCTCCTCTATGAAAACTTAGAGAAATGAGATTGTATTGACAGTTGGAAATACTGGGAATTGCAAAACTACATGTTTAAAATGAAACATTAATCTACGGCGGGATCAGCTCTCCAAAACCGTATTTAGTATTTCCTAAACATCTGCAATGCAAATGAGAAAACAAAAATTTTTACATTAGTATGACCCTTTTTCCTCCCTCAAATAGCAGAAATACCATCTAGTACTGAGATTCTCTAAACATTTCACTCTTCAGGAACATGTATGTTCTCAGACAGCTGACCACAGACTTTGCAGCAAGAAACACCCAACCACCCTCCCCTTGAGCTACAGAGAAGGACCCTCGCTTGGAGGCAGCCTCTGCCCATTCCCAGGGAGTTCCCAAGTCCTTCGGGAACAGAAACCAGTGAGTTCTAACTCAAAGCGGCCGTGTACGTCCTGCTGCTCCAGACCAGGGCTTAAGAGAGAAAAATGGTTCTCTGGGTTGGCTGCAGTCCTAATTAAATTGCAATCCACAACACAGGGAATGACGCAGCAGCTGTGGGAAAGGCTGATTAAAAGTCTCAACACATTATCCCAATGGGACCACGTATATCCGAGCTTTTAACTGAATGGGAGAGATCTCTATTCAAATTCCAGATCTTCCACCATCTTTCCATTTGAAGCCTAAGTACAAGGAAGCTTTGCATGAGAAAAAGTTTATCTGAACTTGTCTGCTCTGGCTCAGTGGTCACATTTATTTATTCTTTTTAAACATAGATATCTTTAAACACTTACTTAAAGCAGTCAACTCCTCACAACTCAAACTCATTAAGATATTTTTCTTTGCCAGATCTGGCAACCAAAAGACATCTTCAGAGCTGGATGATGGGGGTTGTAGCGATGCACATCTTTAGTCACAAGTCCATTGCAAACACTCCCCAAGAGCCCATTTGGAGCACACAGTCCGGGACATGTCATTCCAGTCATGCCGTTACCTAAAACCACTGCTCGGATGCTGGAGACTCATCTCCAAATGCCTGGACCTGCTGCTACACCCTCACCCCACACTGACCTTCTGGGATTTTTAAAATCTTGTCTCTTCAGGAGAGTAAAACCAGCTGCACTTCCGCAGAATCACGTCACCAACAGATCTGATAAAGCTACGCAGATCCCCAAGGAATACAAACAAGTACAAGGTCTGTGTTGGGGAAGAAGTCCCTCTTTGGTTTGGAGATCTGAAGGAAGCAATCTTCCTTCCCAGGCAGCTCCTAGAGGCCTGAACAGCAAGCATGTGGTATGCTAAAGAAACAAAGGTATATTGCTGCCACTTGGCAATTTTTTTTTTTTTTTTAGGCATTTGGGAAAGAAGCTGTTAAAAATCTGTTTCTGATTATAATATTTCTTTTTTTTTCCCCTAATACTTCAAATACAGATTTAGTCTGAAAGAAACTTTTGAGAACACTTTAAGAAAAATACTTAAGTACAAACTTTAAATATCCAAAGAATGGTACTGATGCACTTTGTAGAAACAATTACATACTTAAGGGTGAAGTAGGAAGAGAGTACTTCAGAAAACATTTAATATGAAACCTTTTGGAACTTCCATCGAATACAGATTTACATCATTTATCAGAACACTTTTTCAGTTCAGACAACAAAGTGCGCTGCCGGGTATAAAAAAAAAGTACATTTGGAGGAGTGCTTAAAACGTAGGAAGTGAAAGGATAGGTGACCATTCACCTGAGAAAGTACAATGATTGCCCTGAAATGTCTTATTGCTATTACAAAACAGAGTTTTCATGGAAAAAAACCAACCATACTGAGCAGCACAGGCATGGGCAGAGCACTGAAAGCCAACTTAACTCCGGCAGCACCTGGAGTTCTCAAGCCATGGTGTGATACAGAATATACAGAGAATAAAATGCAAATTCAGAAATATTTACTACATTTAACAACTACGACTACCCTTTAAACTAGCATAATCAATAGCGATGCTGAGGGGAAGTCTGCTGCCTTCAGAGACTACAGATCACAAGAACTAACTTGCAAAATATTAAGGATTTTGCATTTTCACCTGGGGTCAAACCTGAACTGTGGACTATGAATAACTATTACCTCACTGCAAATTTAAAATGCAAATTTAGGCTCCAGTTTAAGCATGTACTTAACATGTGCTTTAAGTGCTTCACTGAAATATAACCATAAAACATTAATACAAAAAGTCAAGTAGATAATGCGGGATTGTTATCTACAGAAGTCCTTGATGAAGTAAACTGAGTATCAGTAGGAAACAACGCATGAAGAAATTTCTTCATTCTAGTTTGCAAAAAAAAAATCAAATCTGGCTCACCAGTGATGGTAAAAAAGCGGGGACTGTCCCAGAGTAGCCTGGTGTCCTACAGAAAGCTATTTGGCCATCCCAGAGCTCATCAAGGACATGAGGGTTTCCACCCTGCACGTTAAGAAAGCGACAGCGGACTCCCTCCACGGCAGAAGCTGGAGACACAACCGGCATGAAGCCACCGAAAGCAACACAACGGGGGCCAGGAGGAAGCAGGCTGGAAGAGAGCTGCAAGGAAAAGTTTTACCTGCTACTACTGCCTGTGGCTGCAGTTCAGCGAGTTGGACATTAAAAGAGAAGAGATCAGTAGCCAATTTGACACTGTGCATGCCCAGAAGGCAACAGAGGGTGTTGCCACGCGTGCAGCAACACCTCAGAGCGGCACCCACTCCGACGCACCTCAAAATACAGTCGGTATTTGAGAATCCTTTTGTGCTTTGTATTGGTCTGACCTAGTCTAAACGTGGAGAACTTGGTCTGAAGGGAAAAAGTCACTAGTCAGCATTCAGCACATCCTTTTAGACCGCCTCGTTCTGCAGAGGAACGGTGGAACAATGGACAAGTGTTCTTAGCTGCAATCAATACTCATAAGCCAAAAGGACAAAGATACGGTATTAGTAGTTTAGCAGAAGCAGAAGAATGGAAGCTTTTACCCAAATTTTAATGCACAAATCAGCTAAATTTTTTTTAAAATTTGATTCAGACTTAAATAATAAATAGGTGGGCAAAATATAATGCAAGACTTATTCAGTAAAAGTGAATTTTTAATAATCTCATGAGATCTACTTAGAAAACAGGACTAATAATGTTCACAACCGTAAATCCAAACCCTTCACACACTTTTTTTTTTTTCTTCTTAACACAGCAGTGAACTGTAAACCTGCATTTACTGGTTATCGCTTCGATTATTTTAAATATTAACTCAAGTGTTTCCTCCTTGGCCATTTCAATTTTTAGCACCAAAATTAGCCCAAAAAGAGGTACTGGTACAGCTCGATGTTGTAAATGAATTGTTTACATATAATACTTTATATATTATACACACATACTGTACATTCACACGTCCACACAAACAGGAGGCATATTTAAATGAATATATTCTGTGTTTCAATTTGTCGTCAAAGACTTAGGAGCAATGGAAATAAAGCAGAAGGGGTAATATTTTACATAGTAGGCAACTTTAATGCTGTAGTGCACTTATAAAAAAGTCCAACTCTCCCTCCCAGCTCAGCAGCTTTTTTTTTTTTAATATCACTATTCAGAAGGATGCAGAAGTTATTGCCTAAATGTTATTCTATACATTTCCATCAGAATCCTCAAAAACACTTGAAATTGCTCACTAATTTACAACTTAACTATTTTTCTTGTTACAGCTTTAACTCATTGGCAATTTTGGAAGCAATGTTTTTAAAAGCTATGGATGTTCCCAATATCCGCTTAAAGCGAACTCCATTCAGCGACAGTCTTGGCAGTTTACACACCTCCATCTCCCACTGTACAAGGTTTTCCGCGTGCCCATCTCCATGGACACAGAAAAGCAAGAAACGCTCTCTTTGTTCATAGTCACAATTATTGGCATCCAGGACCTTTCGTATTTCCCTCATCATGTCATTGGGATCCATGGAGCTGGTGGTTTTCATGTTCCAGGTAAAACGCAGCGACCGAGGCTTGGCTTCCTTGTTCTCATCCTTCTGATCCGCAGCGACGTTGCGGCTGAAAGACAGGAATCTAGGAGTTAGCAGGGCCACCCATCTTCTCCACCTCTCCCGTTAGTGAAGCAAACGAACACTCAAGGCACACTGCCGGGATTAGAGCAGCATCTAGAGGCTCCGGCTGCGAGCTATGCCCCGCTTTCCGAGCTGCTCTACAAACACACAGTCGAGGTCAAGCGTTAGCTGTTGGGGCTGAAACGAAGGTATGGTACGACAGGTGACACAACTGGAAGTCACTGGAATCAAGAGCATGAGGGAGATGACCTTGTGGAGGTAGAACTACATGCATCACCCTATGACTCGATTTTAAGGCAGGTCCTGCTTAAATGTGGTCCTATTCTAGGGCCACATGGACAGCTGGAACACCAGCTCTGCACTAGAAGTTTCTGGAACATTCAAATAGTGGTGACCTGTGACAACAGGGTGCTCAGCCCAGGTTGCAATAGGAGGTGCCTACTCATACGCCACGGGGATGAGCCTGTGCAGAAAGATCCTGGGAGTTCCTCTGCATCTCCTCCTGTGCACCAGGTCGGAGACCAAGCACTGGAAGGACCCATGGAGTCCCACATGAGTTAGCTACAAGCAGAAGGAAGGACACCAGGGGACCTCACCAGGAGGTCACTCATCTACTGCCCCAAGGCCAACAGGTGCCACCCAATTCTGGGCTGGTTCGGTTTCACTCCGGCCTTCCTGCCCTGGTGTTGGAGATGATCACTAGAGACCCACCACGCTGTAGGCTACTGGGGTTACCTTCAATGGGGAGGAAACGCCTCCTCTCAGAGCTGGTCAGTGATTTGTTTATAACTGAGAGGGAAATAGTAATGAAATCTTTAGCTGCTACAAGCTATGCAGTTATGTGCCTTTGAGGCCGGATGGAGGAAGGAGATTTGGAAGTCACTATCAGACACCTCCTCAATATTGTTACGAAAGACAGAGCATAAGAGTGTTACTATTACTGTCACAGTTTTCAGAGACAAAGCACAAAATATTGAGGCTGAATTTCCCAAGTCTGCAGTTACTATTTATTTTTCTTTTAATAAAAGCAACTTTTCCTTTGTTAAGGATAAATAAAGTTATAGAAGACAAAGAAAAGGGAAGTTCCAGAAATTTCTAGTTCACTATGGTTCTTCTACCTCAGTTAAAAATCAATGGTCACATGGCTAAAGAATAAGGAGCTACATTTGGACCTTCAGGGAAAAAATCTGACAGATTTGCTTTATGAATATTTGCAAGCTGTCAGTTGCCTCTTTAAATGTACTTGTCCTCAGGACAAGAGACTTCAATATATTGACTGTCAAGCTTAAATATTTTCTGAAAATGCCTAACCTAACAGACCACAAACTTTAGGTCTCATGTTGAACTTCAAAGTTTAAAATTACAATATTAAGTCAAGCTGCTCTTTAAAATAGTTAGCAATGAATTTCTGGTTACAAAATCCTTTTCTTCTACCCACTACTAAGCGGGCAATTATGAAAAAGTTAAGTAAGAAGTGCTAGCAAGGTCAAAACTAAGTAAATCTCCCTCAAAGATAACCTATTTCATAATTTTACATTCTGTTAGAAAGACTTCCAGTACCTGTGAGAGTCACAGGATTATGCTGTCAGATCAAGCTACACGATTTGCCAGTTGTTACAAAATTCAGCAAGCAAATTAGAGTACTTTGGTTTAACTTTAAGGTTTTAATTTAGTAAGGCTGTAAGGATGCAGGGGGAACACCAACTTCTATTCAATGCTCATTTGATTTTTGAAAGCTTTTTCTACTTGAAAACAGTTGGCAGAACCAGCACGAGTTTGATCGTTTATTGTATTTTTTGATATGCAGATTTTGGAAGAAGATTATAATATGAAAAAATGTTGTTTAACTATCTGTAATTTTGGAGATGAGAAATATCTTATCACCCTTTGGTGGTTATCACACACATTTTCAGCCTCAGAAGAGACCAGTTACCTAAACAAGACAACAGCAAATTATAACGACTAAAATGCAAAAAACACACAAGGGAAAAGGCAACAGGAAAGATGAAAGTTCAGAACCAAGTCAGTCAGTGCTTTAATAGCTGTTTTGCAGACAGAAATGCTTCTTTGTTTAGTTTCAAAGCCTTACACAAAACAAAAGCTGCTGCCTGAAGCCACTATGCCACATAATCAAGGGGAGAAAGGTTCAAACTCACCTACGTAACATTTTAAACAAAAATTTTACCCTCACCTTGAGCCCTCAAATCTCCCGTTCCTCTCATATTCAGTTGGGAGCCTCATTGAAAAGAATGCAGAAGCAAAAGGAAGTGGGAAAAAGAAGACAAATCTTACACTACAATATACAATATCTGAGCAGCTGCTAAAAGATATGGCAATCATACCAAAGGTGTGTTAAAATACAAAGCAACAAAGATGTAAAGAACTTCATTGGTTAGACCAAATTCAGAATATTGTCAAACCAAATGGAAGTCTATAAACTACAGTTTTTAAAAAGAGCGTAACTGATTTTTACAACGTATGTTTATACACATTCATACTGCAGAACTCAGTTATGTGCTTGATTAAAGCTCAGCTTCTGAAAGCAGGAAGTGTTAAACTGAAGTTACAAACTGTATTGAAGTTATTGTATTGTTTAGTAAGTACCTCTTAAAAGAGAAATAACTCCCAATTCTTTTAGGCTAATTATATTTTACAGTTTTATCTGGTAATAAAATGTATATATTTGAAAAAAATACCCTATTTTCAGACAAGTTTGGTCACCCTCTGTGTTTGCAAGCACATCAAATCTGAGGTATTAGGTGTTTAAACAGTATCAAATACCTTACAGCAAAAGAACAAGATGCATATACATTTTCAGAGGGCTTTATAAGTAAATCCAAGATTTCTCAAGCTGTGCTGTGGCCATCCTATTGATTCCCACACTGATGCACCTCCAACATCTAAGTAAACTTAAGCTTTCTGTCTTCTTGCATTGATTAAAGCTATGTTGCTGATCACTACTGTTTTTTAGAAACACAGTATCAAGGAGAAATAAGGGGAAAAATCACCTTCCTCTGCCTTCCCATTATTGCAGTACCACAGTTCTACATCCCAGTGCTAATTCTGCTTGCAGGGAAGCTCTCTTTGTAAGACACTTATCAAGCCTACTCTAAGGTAGGACATTGAATAATGTAAATTATTAAAGCAGTTTGATTATCAGGTGTCTAGGGACAGGAACCTAAGACAGCTTATTTTTAGATGCACAGCAGTATTTGTATCAGGGTGTGGGGGGGTGTTACAAGGCGTAATTTCCTCCTTTCCCTCCTTTTGAAGGCTGCAGTGAGGGAACAGGTTTGTGATGTGCACGATGCCTCGGTGCACGGTGAGGAGCACGGTGGCAGCCCTCGCTCTACAGGCCACAGACCCCGCTCCTTGCTCAAAACTCACACTGCAAGAGAAATCTAGCAAAGAAAGTGTTACATCACTCAGCTATGAGCTGTTTATCACAACAACATCCGACCAGAGCCCTGCACAGCACACAGCAGGATGGGCTCCCTGCTTGGAAACGTTTCCATGGACCAAAGCTGTCCCATGCAAAAAAAGGACAAGGAAGACAGTAAGAAGAAAACAGCTAACAATTCCTCAACTAATTCTAGCTCTTCGAAGTGTGTTTTTAATGATAATCATTTTCATCATAGCACAATTTTATATAAAATTGTTAAAATTCAACTTAAAATGAAAGAGGGGGAGAACTGTTCCCCTCAGTAGCGCAGGAGAGAACTGACTTGGAGGCTGCAGCTCCCCCTGATCTCCCAAGTACCTGACTGCAACTGATACTCGATGTCAGATTTCCAAAACCCACGTTAAGAGTTTTAAACGTCAACAGCACCGATGATCTGTTTAGTAAGGAGATTAAGATCACATGCTCCTTTACTACAGTGGATACAGGACAGGGTGGAAAAAGATTTATAAGGTCTGTGTATACAGTCCATGAACTCATCTTTTACGACAGTTGTGTAGAACTGAGGTGGGGGTAGGTGGGCAGGGGGAGGAACCATCCCGTGTGCCATCTGAACAAATCCATACCTGTCAGAAGATCAGGGAAAGGCTCATTTTAGTGGGCAAAGCAAGCAACAAGTCTGGAGACACTGCTCAACTGAAGAAGTGCCTACTGTGTTGCTATGAAGAGGAAGACTTGCCAGAGGTTGTAGAAAACAGGAGCATTACCCATCTTCCCAACAACAAATAGCCTTACTGTTATTGGAATCTGTCCACAAAAGTCCAGGAGGAAAACTCCCTAATGATGTTTTCAGATCCTTTTTAGGATGAAATTAAGCCAAATTGCTCGGCTTCTAAACCCCTGTATTCTAAAGCTTAGTAAGGTCATTATTTACAAAATACCTGCTGCTTTGAAATAACGAACGTGCTTTCACAGAAGCCTCTCAGAAAATCCTTGCTTTGCTCAGTTTTTCAGTGCATCAGTGTTCCACTCATTCAGCACGAGGAACCGCATTTGGTGACATGTACCCTCAAATACAGCCATCACGCCAGGCTTTGGAGAGCCGTGCCAGTCTCTCTAGATGCTTGTTCCTTGGTGCAGGACGTGGTTATGGTCCAGTTCCACAGCCCAGCACTGGTGCTTTGGGAACAGGCACTGACTGTACTGCCAGTATTGTTTTGGTGGGTCTGCGACTCAGATGCAGCCCCGAGGCCTCCTCACTCCTAATACAATCTGCACTTCTGCGGGAACCGCAAATTCCTAGTTTGTGTTCAAAATTTTCTGCTTTTGCTTGTATTTTTACATAAATTAATTTTATGGACCAAGATGCTCTTTGGTCTTGAGAATGGAACAAATATATAGGAAAGTTATGTTCTCATTTGTCATGCAATGCCTATACACTAACTCCTTTATGGTTTGTGGAAGGCTTTAAAAAAAAAAAAAATATTTCCATACATCTGTCCCAAGTTACACTGTGTTTTCAGTTCTTTACATCTTTGTACACACTGTTAAAAATCCAAATAAATACAAAGAAAACTTCAAAAAAGATAAGGAAAAACAGCAAAAAGTGCAAGATGCTCAAATAAGATCAATTTATGGAATGGAGAAAAGAGGCTGCAATAAAATCCAGAACACTGAAAGTTATTTTTGCTGCCAGGAAAAAAGTTAGATTTCCACAGTATGCAGATTGGCAAGGACAGTGCCGATGACACGGTATAAGGGATCTGAATGTATTTTATACCTTTGTGTACCAAGTACAATATTAGAACTCAGCAGTTAAAAAAAGGAGGAACTGATTATTTAACTTCTGTTCAGTTGCCCAAAATGGTGTTGCAGTACTATATATATATACACACACACTTTGTACTGGGTTATAGTAGTTCTTTCAGTATCAAACAAAATGAGTTTAGCTAAGATTTATAGGATACGAAGTGATAAGAAACTGCCAAACCCCGCAACATTTAAGTTTTGTACCTACGTACAAGATCAGGTATGGGTGCACACCACGCACACTTAAAATAGAATTTAAAAAGCACAGTCTGGTCCTGTGTAGGTGATGTAAAGACTCTGCAAACCCACAGTGAAAGCTGCAGCAGCTATTTCCACAATAGTCTAAGATTCCTGGGTAAAGTCAAAGGAAAATTTTAAAAAAATTATTAAAAAAATTACTTTAAGTCTCAAATTTGAACAGTAACCTTCTAGTTTAAAACCGTACTCATATTAGCATTTTCCATCTCTCTTCAGAGCAGCAGAGGAACAAACTTACTCCAGTTGTGGAGACTGTACAGACACAATCCTTTGTTTTAAAAGCAACGTGACTCCAGTAGGCACCCCGCAGCTCAGGATGCTCAAGGGGTTCAAATGGCTGCTGCTGCTCAGTTTCATCCATATATACTGTCTTGGATGGTTTCCTTCTTTAACAAACAGTTTGTGCATGTTCTCAAGGCAGCTGTGACAACGCCAGCCAACCCAACCAACGCCAGTTTTAAACATAGTCATGTTTGGAAGAGCACTGATAATCATTACCGTGGCGTGGTAATTGGGGCAGTACTGTTAGACTCAAACTGTACACAATAAACCCCCATTTAAGTAGCTATTCACATATCTCAGGTGTTCCTAAACTAAAAATTTCCTTGAAATGGTGTGAAAACCTTCAAATTACAGTCACATGCAGAGCCTTGCATTTCAAAAGCTAAAACAGATGTCTGGTTTTTGGCCCTGTCTTTTTTTTTTTTTTTTTTGACAAGTAGCTGGAAACTGAAAGTACTACCCTTTAAGAAGCCACAAAATATGATAAAACTTAATGGAATATTACAAGATTCTACTGGAAAATCCACCTGTGGGTCAAAACCATAAAACCAACTTTCATGAGTCATAGTGGTTTAACAGGATATATGGCAGCTTGATTCATTCCCAAATTGTAGAACTAAATTCAATCCTTTGGGCTTGAAATGCGAATCAGACTTTTGAGCTTTTCCATTTTGTTAAGAAATTTGCATAGATGAACATTTTTGTTTGTAACTTAAGTGTTCTGTTTGCACTTTGGCTGCAATTCACTTCATCCCATTTTCAAATAAATGCACAGCCATTGCATCTTCACCCAAATCTCTTGGATTCAGAACTGCGTCCGGGTTGCTTTCTGTTGTATCAACTGCAGCCAACACTTCAAACTGATTAATTTTTTATAAAATATCATGAAACAAAGAGATAGAGAATATAAATTTAGCATCACTTACCTTTATTTGCTTGCAACCTTATGTTTTGTTTATACTTTCAGCATTGTTATCAAACACCTCATTCTTCAAACATAAGCATGCTCAGTGTATTAGTACAGAGAACAGAATTACTTTGGTACTACCGACTCTATCAAAGACAGAAGAATTCACAAGGCATGCGTAGCATCTTGTTATACAGGTGCCACAGATTCTGAAATATCATCATGAGTTAATGGATTTATTCTATGCTTTCCTCTCAAGAAAGGAAGTATTTAGTTCTCAGCAGAAAGTTTAGTTTTCAGAAAACCAAGGCTAGAAAGCCAAATCTGTTGTTAATTGCAGGAGCGACTTTTTTTTAAATATAAATAAATCCTACCTTTTGATAAACCTGAATGACATGTTTCTAAAAGAAATTAAGCCAAAATAATAATTAACAAAAAGTTTTGTACAAAATAAATTGAAAAAGCCATTTAGAGTGAAACATGCAAAAAGATGTCATTTAAAATGCATAATGAAATTACACTTCAATACAGTCTGAGATTAGGCAGATGATTTAGTGTCTGAAGAGTCAAACTCTTAGCACTGCTATTTCCAAACTTAATTTTTATGAGAAATAGGCCACCAGTAGTTATTATGAATTAAAAATCATACTGGTATCAAAACACTTTACAACTTTATAATCTGCAAGGTCACACAAAAAGATGTTTGAATTTTCTTCACGTATCTCAAGCAGAAAGCAAAAATCTACTATAATTAGATCTTTAATATCTTCAGAGTTCAGTTTCTTTTTCCTTTCATAACATTAGGTCAGCCATGTTGTGCCAAAAACTGCCTTAAATATTTAGTTAATTTAGTGGCAGAAGCTGTAAGAATTGCCTACACCAGAACATAATTAGTTCATTATCAAAAGGATTCTGACCCCCCCTAGAGAATGCTACAATAAATTAAACAGGTTTTAAGTTTTTTAAAATTTACTTAAAGAGAAGAAACATAACCTTGTCCTTTGATGGGACTATCCGCCTCCTTATTAGTTTGTACAGCACCCAGTAGAACAGAGCCCCAGCCATAAGAGGTCCTCCAAGTGCAAACTTAACCATCTGCAACAGCCCTATTGTGTTACAACTCTACATTATTTAATCAAGTCCAGATGGAATTTAAACTATTGTCAAAAGTGGTGGGGGAAAATTTCTTTAAGAAAACCACACTTCACTGCAGAAGTTGAAACTCAGAGGTAATGACAGAAGCTTGAATGCTGCCTAAACAACAGAGTGACATACAACGATAAATACTATGTTCCAGCAGCACAAGTGAAAAGCTCGCATGTTCACAGTTTGAGCGTCCACATTTGGAACCTCAGATGGAAAATTAAGCAAGGATCTTACAAACAAAAGTACAGAAAGAAAGATGTGCCAAAAGGATGTGTTTGATTAAGACTTCACTTGACAAAAAGCAGATGACTTAATTCTTTAAAAAAAAAATATTCAAATTAATCTTTTATCTTTCTCTCTCTCAACAGAAAAAGAAGGAAAATAAAAAGTATCTCCCAGGGAAGCGTTAGCTGGTAGAGAGCTGAGCTGGGTAAGACATTTACCAAAGACTAGCCTGTCACATTTTTGTTCTTCTCAAAAAACAACTTCTACATTTGTAAAGAAATTCACTCTCTACATTGAAATTGGGCAGCTGTGGAAAACTGGAGTTTGGCTAAGCATTACTCTGTAGGAATAGGAGACTAGGAAGAGGATGCTGAGAGGGAGGCATGTATAGTCACAGGACAGGAAGGAAATGGCTTGGTGCTGATGTGATATAAGCCTAGGACAAAAGCAAGCAAGCCAAGATCAGAATGATATATTCCAAAAAAATTCACATGATAATGAGGATACAAAAGTATGGAGATTTTCTTACGGCAAAGATAAACAAACCCTCACTTCTGCAAACACAAGCTGTGGATATCTGAGTGGTCTGAAGTACGCGGTATGCGAACCGACAGGTTTTAAAAATAGAAGAAAAAGAAATGGTTTTCAATTTTAGGGTTTGCAGGAACTATTTTAAATTGCACATGGATTTGAAACTAAAAGTCCAATTAGAATAAAAAGTGTTAGTGCAGGAAGTACACCTGCTTAAGCTAAGCATTGGCTAGACTAACACACCTTTGCACCGAAACTAGAATCTGCACATGAACTAAAGGTCAAAATGGAAGTAAGTTTTTCAAGATTTGACCAGACTCCTGCCTGGACTGAGCCCATAGTGCTGCTGTTATTTTAACTTGACCCATGCTAGCACCATGGCCAAAAGAAGCTTTTGTGTCCTGCCCCTACTCTTTCACCTCTCATCTATTTGTGTGTTGCCAGCAAGATTATTCTGGAAATATTAACAGCCCAAGTGACTGGGAAACACAACCTGAGCTTCTAAAGCTGCATTAAATATCAAGACTGGGATTCTAGTTTATGCCATCAGCTGATAGACCATGCAGTCAGAGTGAGCAGCTTTTGAACTGAGCCGAAATGTTTCAGCTCTGCAGCATCTGTACCTCAGGCACGAGGATGAAGAGCAGAGAACAAACAGCTCAGACCAAACTGTCTCACTTTTTAACCCATTTGATTCAACTGCTAAAAACAAATGGCATCTGTAAACAGAAAGAGCTACAAACAAACTGTAAGCCAGTTGCAGAAATTGTTAAGCCATTAACCAGAGAACGTGGACGAAACAACCTAAGCAATGAACAACTAGGTATGTCTAGTACCTGATTAAAAAAGGAAATGTCGCATTACCATTTTAAGAGGCTTACCTTCTTGTTAGTTTTGAAGTTAGTTTACTAAATAGATTAGTGGAACCCCTGGTTCGAGTCTGTGAGAGGGGTGTTGCTTCGTGGGAGAGGCTGGGGGAGGCTGGTGGTCCGTTGTAGGTAGCAGTACGTCGCTCTCTGAGCTGGCCGTGGAAAGTGCTCCGACTAGCCGTTCCTCTGGGGAAATGAATACGATCAGGTGTGGTTGCACTGCTAATGCTGTGAGTTGAAGAAACAGGAGTTCTTTGATCGGGGATAGTGCTAGAGCGGGAAACAAAAAACAATGCTAGAACTCGTTTACAGAAGCACTACAGTTCTGCAGGAAACACAAAACACTACGTTCTACAGTAAAGCATAAGCAGACACTTGTATATAAAGGCAGGGTTGGAAATATCAACATTATTACAGCACTGTATGGAATCAAAACTTGTAAGAAGTTAGGATTAAAAGGCTGCCGAAACAGAAACCTACATAGGCAGAAAAATGCAACAGGAGTATCCTGGAAAAGACCATCTAAACTAGGCATACAACGTTTCGCTGAGAAGCCTGATAAAAGAATAGATGAGTCAAGTTTCCTCCCAGGAAAGAGAAGCAATAGGTAACTTTAGTGACTCTCCCTCCACATTCTATATATACATCTTTCAAAATCTTACTAATTTGAAAGTATCCTACGCAAAATTCTCTACAAGCGAACCGCTCCAAGTAGCAAAGTCCTTCAGGATACACAGTTAAAGTCTCCCACAAACTTTGACAATAGGGAATGTCCAATATGCCTAACACTTGGAAAAAAAATTAAAGTTCAGTATTGCAGGATTATGTCACAGACAGCCTGACACACCACAAGACAAATGTAAACGAGACTAAAAAAAATGGAGGAAACACACATCTTGTGGGCAATATATACTAGAACAATCTAGGACTAAAATTCCACAGCACAAAGTTAAGAAGCAGTGGGTATAAGTTAGTTTCACAACGATTTCAGGTTCTTACATAGGCCTGAAGTTATCTGCGCCATTGTCTATTGGAGGCAACATCATCTTCGTGTGCACAGAGGCTGACATGGACATCGACTTCTGATGTCGCAGCCGAACACTGGAGAAGGATGTAGTACAAACTGAAGCAGGGCTAGCTGCGTAAGCGAACATTTCTGTCAGGCTGTGAGGGGGTTTGGGTTCAGGCAGAGGCAGAAAGAAGAGCATGATGGACCAACAACAAACTACTGCATAGGAAAAAAAAAAAAGCAAACTTTTCCTTCTATTAACCAATTTATCAAAGAACAGGAACTCTAACAGCCCTCTTCTATGTAAACAGCAGTAACTACCCTACACTCCCCTTAAAAAGCATCCTTACTGTAGCACTTGACATCTATGAAGTGACCATTCTCTTACCATTAGCATTAGTTTGCTGTGACACTCTCCTTGACATACAGAACCTGAATAATTCAGTGTTCTGTGCCAAAGCACTAGTATAAAGCACTGACGTAATTCGTATTGGTCTTACCATTAAAAAAATGCATTAAAGAAACCCCATCAACTGCACTTTCCAAAAGACTGATGATAGCTTCATTATCGCAGCAAAATACTTTGTTTTCAGGATGTATCCATGTTAAAAGAAATCAATGTAAGTTGGGCAAGCTGTCAAACCTTGATCTACATCTGATAAGTGAGGGACATCACAGGCACAATCGAAAACAACAATATAATGATTTTAAACCAAGTCGAGAGAGGTCCAAACGAAAAGGCTACTATTAGTCAACCTGTACATGTAGGAGGCCATAAATAATGCTTGGTGTTCTCTGAAGAAAGAGGTATGACTGTTGAAGAGCAGCTCATATTGCTTGGCCACAAACCTTAAATACCCCAAATTACCATTCAGGCTTTGAAGGAAGGTCTACAGTGCTGTCTTAGCAGAATGGCCAGTAAGCTGCCAGCTATATAATATGCTACAACAGGAATATGAAATCACTTTCTTTCTTTGGGCCAAAATACTCTTTGCAGCCTTCACAATATCTAGTAACGATAAGGATAGGAGAAAACAGAGAGGCCACAAGATGTATTGGGCCTTTCAGGCTACCACACCATATATCACTCATCTTAAAGTTTGCTTTTAAAAGGTAAGGCATTTGAAATTCAGAAATATTTAAGAAATCTGTCACTGACAGTTTCACGACACTGCATGTTCACTTCCAAGTTATTTCATGGTTACACACTCTGAAATTCCAGTCCTGTTCTCATTCTGGCACGTCAGACTTCGGAGAGGAGAACGCTACTCGAGATACAAGCATCAGCTCACCCACTTCTTGGGCTCAGCTCTCAAACTTACAGCTCAGACATCAGAACTGCTAGCTAGAATGTTTAGAAAAATCTATTTCTTTTTGGTTTTAACTTTTCAGAATCTAGAAAACTTCATCTGAGTGATGCATGAATCTCTTTACAATGCTGAATCCGTAAGGATGCCAACTACAACCACTACCATGACGAAGCTCCCACCACAGCCCAGCTTTCACATTACCCCAGGGTATTAAGAAATTGTAAGGAAATAAGCATTTGTCTCAAAAGCAGTACCCCGAAGTCAAGTAATCCCCACATAATTGGTCACCAGCCTCTCAAGTACTTCTAGCTCCTTCCCTCTCAATGTGTTGCAAAAGATAAAGGAAAAACAATCTAGTTTTGCAACACATTAAAATCAAGTTTTATTTGGTTACCTGCCTCCAAAGATGCAATAGCTAAAACCTACCAATAAGGTACCACAGCACATATTAAAACATTTATATTTCTTCCTGTGAAGCTTTGCTAGAAATCAGCTTCCTTGGATTACTAGCCTGGGAGCGCAGAAATAGCAAACTAACTTTCACCAATTAGTGCCAAGGCGTATTAAAAATCTGAGGCTGTTGTAAATCATTTGTGTTAGAAATGATTTAAAGCAATTGCCTATCATTATGATGAGTGTTTCATGAGTCCCCAAGTGCGTTAATTAATGCTCAGGCTTTGGAGGAAAGCCAGAGTCATTTCCAGCAGAATGTCCGTGTCAGCCACACAACGTGTTAAAATAGGGATGCGTGACTTCAAAACCCATTGCCTCTACTGGTCTGGCATGGGGGCTTCAAGGCTACTTTCTCCAACATCAAGCCAACCAGCTGACTTTCGAGTCTTCAAAGCTTCCATGCCTTCAGAAATGGTGCCTTCTCAGAATTCAATGTGCAAGATTAAAAAATAGAACAGGCAACATTTTAACGCTTTCTCAATGAAAGAGCAGAGACATTGAATGTGCACATCTTGCCTGTTAAGGTCATTCTCCCAAATTTTCAGTGGGTCACAGTCAGTATCTGACTGGATATGGAAAATCTAAAATCCCATCTGTAAGAAATCATTTATAGCAATTACTTCTACCTTTAACGATTGCCACCAATAGACATTTCAAAAGCAGAGAAAGCATTTTTTACAAAACCTTGGATTTAGACAAAGCCCAGGTTCTACTTCAGAAGTTGCTTCACAGAAGAAAAGCCATTACAAGTTTCTGAAGTTATTTTCTGCCAAGATGAGAATACAATAGTATTAGAGATACTACAGAAACTCCTGAAGGCTGGCACAATTCATGCTGAAGATTCAGTCCCATCAACAGCCATGTTTATTTAGCCTGCGTCAAAGGTCCCTGCATTTCAAGCCTTTGCCCAGTTACAGCAACAAATTCAGATGTAAATTCTGAATTCTGTGCCAAATCACAGTAATTCTGAAACGGTGACAAAATGGATGTGCAGTTTAGTGTTGAAACATTTCAGACAATGAGAAGTCTCCAACTCTACAACAATTAGCAATGCATTCTCATTATCTTTCCTTGTTTTAAACCTCTATAAAGAGTAACGAAAGTAGCAATCAAAAATACGTGATAAAAGATGAAGATTTTTTTTTCCTGAAAATGAAAATATAAATGTCTAGACATTTCAAATGACCCAACTTTACAGGATAAGCAAATGATGTTTAGATACCATATTGACAATAAAAGGTAAGTTACAGAAGGATAACCAATTATGGATATAAAACAGAGTTAATACAATGCCCATATATGACAAACCAGAAAGAAAGCACTTTGCTGAGAAACTCAAAGCTGGGGAAAAATCCAACCCAACAACAACAACTTCAAAAGACACCTCCTTAGGAGTATGAAGTTACTCTTAAATTAATTGGACATTTGAATCCCAAGCATTCCTAGTAAACAATATCTATTAACTTCAAAAATGTAATAAAGAAATTGTAGACAAGTTATAGCAAAGATATTATTTTAAAGAGGAATAAAAATGTTATTAAACCAAGAAGTCAAGTAATGAAATCTGATCAAAACTATTTTGGGCAGAAAGGTTCATTTTTCAAAGAGTCTGGAAAGCAAAAAAGCAGCTATTGACATATCAAATCAAAGAAAGAATGGTGAGCTTTAATCTATACAAACTTGGTAACAGTAACAAGGACTAACCAATGAAGGCTGAGACAGACACACTAAGAGACAGTACCAAAAAGCTGTGCCATACTTCACAAGACAGTTGACTGCAGGCCCAGCCGGCCAACTAGACCTTTGGCACTCTTCAGACTTATACTTGACTTTTTCCTTAATGCCTTTCAGTTTGCAGAAAGCTAGGAGGAAGAGACAGGGTCAAAATCATGTTCTTTATCCTAGGGTCCAGGCGTCAAACAAGAGACAGACAGACTTTCTATTCAACATTGCAGCTTCACCACTCTTCCTTTTGAACTGCCAAAAGGAAGGCAAAAAATTCTGTGCAAAAAACGGCACATCTTTCACCATATTCAACACAAGGTAGAAGAAAAGTATTTTCTTCTCACCCGCTACAATATATCAGAAAATTAGGCAGGGGTGGAGAAAATTGGGAAAAGTAGGAGAGAGGTACACATTCTTCCAAGCTTAAGCATTTTTATTAAGTACTAGCTATTATCCGGGCACTCTCCTGGCAACAGTCAACTACTTAATTGTAACCAGCTTTTGAGACCAGTGGAATTCTATGAAGAACAATCAGATGGAACTTAAAACATCTCAGCCAGCCAGGAAATTTGGCAGTATTCCTCAAAAGTGTTACTCTATAGCTAATACCGACTTTCACTACTATATTTATTTTCTACAGCTCTTCTCAGTCTTTGGTGAACAGGGAAGAATGGCACTAGATGTGGCTGTGGTGCCAACACATGAACTGGTTAACTCCAACTCCATTGCATGCTCCAGTCAGGCTTTCATAAAGTAAAGTTAAGAGGAGATTATTTCTAACTGTTTTCACTCAGAATATGGAGATATCAGTGCCACCCTTCTCAAGATGAATTATATAAATACTGGAAAGCAATTAAACTACAAGGATATCAGCAAGGAATGCTATCAGTCCAAGACAATGGCCCATCACTGTATCTTTGCTCAGAAAAACTGACTTTCTCCCTGAGACTTGGTAGAAAAAATGGTATTCCAAATAATTCCACAATAGTACAGTTTAGAGTGAAACGTAAAAAGAAAATGGCCCAAAAGAGATGGACTTTGTAGTTTGACACTAAACAAGACTCTTCTGGAAGTGTATGTTGTTTGGCCACAGGAGTTAACAACTGACTTAAGATGAAGGCTGTACAAATATGACATGTATTTAACCAGAAATTAATATCTTCCTTTTACATACTAAACATTTAACCTGAAGTTAGGATCTTCCTTTTACTTTCTAAATATAAAGACTGTATGAATTAAGCATAGAAAAAAAAACCCCAACATACTTACAGGTGCTCCATAACTGAAGATCTGTACTCACCTTTCATTAAGAATTACACTAGAATATTACTTTTTTTTAAATTAGGCATTATAATTTTTTTGAAGCGTGAAGACAAGGGACATACACCATAAGAATACATTTCATATACCTTTTCTCCTTGCCATTTTGTATCACAGAATGCCTATCAGCAGTGGTTCTTTCACTACAAACATATGTGTTGCGCCGTGTCATTGCTCCGGGGGCAGTATTATTCTACAATTAAAAAACATAGGCTTGTTATTCCCCACAAAAGGCGTTTCTCGGGTTAAGTCTATATATAATTGAAGGCTGTTTTACTTCATGCTAGTTCTATACAGTTATAAAACTTAGAATAATTAAATAGGTTAATATACAAACACCTTCCAGTATTCTTAAGGAGTAATGCAATCAGAAAAAATAATTATAGCAGGTTGTTCTTGTACTTCATGTTGATAGTTCAAAATTATTATCGCTTCAAGTTTTCAATTACCAATGTTCTGAATTACAGATTTTCAGTACGTATAGCATTCATCTACATCTGGATGGCCTACGTCTTTATAACTGATTTTTTTAATACTTTACCACTTGTAGATTGTAGAATTTTCCTTTAAGTTAAAATCATACCCTTAAGTAAGATAGGAAAAGCAAAGACTTAAGAAACAAATGTGGTAAAATTCAGTGGGAAGGTAAACATGAACTTTTAAGTATTAAAATACTATAAAACACTAGACAAGTTTTAAAAAAAAAAAAAAGGAAGAATAACTCAAATTAAAGACACAAATTGCAGAGAATTTGCATAAGACATTTTAAAATATATACATTTAAATACAAGCATAATACATTGAGGACAAGAGAGCCAGGGGAACTTAAACTACAGACCTTACTTTAGAGGGGAGAAAAGAAATAGAATTACTTTGCCTCTGTCTTTACAGAGAAAGAGGGTGGAGATATGCCCAAGTTGGCGGTCAATTTTCCAGGAACGACTGAGAAGCTAGGTAGTTCACAGATAACAGAATTACAAAATGTTAGATGCAATTACTGTAGGAAAAGCATGGTGGACCAGATAAACATGCACCCCCAGGTTGTAGAGGAAGTAAAAGCTGGCAAGCCTTACATTTTTACTCCCCACCCCAAGAACATAACACAGGAAACTGCATATGGTTGGAAATCGGAAAAAACCTTTAAAAATTGTTTTTAAAGTAAAGAATCACGGGGCAAAGCAGGAAGCAAAATAGGATCTTAACTTCAAACATCACTGCTGGGTAAAGTTTTGGAGGAGGCTAGCTTAAGGGAATGACTGGTCAGCACCTGGATAAGCACATGTTGAGTAAGGATGGCCACTAAAAATCAGGCAGGGGACTTCATGCTCAACTAACCTTTTGGAGTTCTTTGAAGAATTAGTGCTATGATAGACAAGGGAAATTCAGTGGATTTTTAAAATAGCATTAAGAAAAGGTTTCATATAAATGGTCACAGCAGAGAATCACGGGAAGGATAAAAAGGATTAAAAAAAAAAAAAGTTCAAGCACAAAAGGAGAGCAGCCAAACCTTTTTTGTTTCCAAACCTGAAATAAAACTGTTAAGTGGAGTATTCTCAATAACCAGCAAAAGCTTCGCCAATGCCTTTAGGCAAAATATTTGCTATACAGGGAGTCTTAAGCAACTCAAACCCTGAGCTGCAGATTTAACACTGAAGCCATCTTGTCTGTTTAAAAGACTGCTGACCTGTTACACATCTTCATGTGAATGTACAAATAAAAATGACAGTGAACTGTGCAACCTCCTAGTGTTAAAAAGTACAAAGAGTATCAAGAGTATTTTAGATTCAAAGAATTATTAATTAACTCATAAGTATTGTGTAGCTGTCTGAAGGGTTCTCCACTGGATATTCTTCAGGGATAGATATGTGCCAAGCACCAGAAGTCTTCCTGGCCCACTGCTTGTACTTTATTTCTTATATACCCCCTTGTCTTAAAATATCTTTAAGCTAACTCATGGATTCTTCTGCTTTCCTCTAACATTTGTCATTGTGCAAACTCCCCTTTCTCTACTAAACTTGCTGCAATGAAACCATGCACCTGACGTGAAGTCACGCTGTCCAAGACACTCTGGGGAGCCCTTGCAAACCAATAGCACACTGAAGTATTGTATATTAATATCTGCACATCAGTTTGTTCTGTGTTCCTGAACATATTAGAGAATGAAGCACCTAGAATATCCAATAGTGGTTTTTTGGTGGGAAATCTGCACAATAATGGGTGGTTGACTTCTTTCCACCTGCTCCCTTCGAGCATTAAGTATTTGTTTCCCTTGAGAAGCCACCACACAACATTAAAATGCACTGTAATGCTGCACATTTAGAAAGACAAGAAAGCAATCTTTGTGCTCGATCAAACTTTAGAGGCTATGAATTTTCAGGTTTGGGAGTGGACACATTTTGTGATTCGTATCTGGAATCAGAGGACTCTAAAGATGCACTTTGTCAGCTCTTTCTGTAATGCAAAGACAGAAGGATCCCTATATATTTTTTTCTCTTTGGCTCAGATTTCAGCGGTCATGAGAGGAGATTTAAGCATTTCAAGCTTTCACATTTCAGTTTTAGTATGAATACGGTCTTGGTATTGGGGCCTTCACACTTTTTAGTGTATGACCTTTCAGCTATAACTTTTTTGTCCAGCCAATCTACAGACTGCTAATCTCTGGCCATGACTAAGTTGCACAGGTGCAGAGCACAGGAAGCCTGGAACTAGTGTCAACAACACTCCCCAGTGGAACAACAACCCCTAGGGGTTAGGGTCAGCTGCATAAGTTCATTCTCGTGGCATCATCTGCCGCCTTTGCAAGAGGTGTTGACACTGCAAAAGCACATGTTGAGACTTCTGAGCATGTGCACAAGGTCCATCCACAGCACAAAGGATGAATTTGTGGTACAGAGTCCTCCTCTTTCCCTACAGAGCCTTGTGCCCTCTGCTTAGGCAGGCTCTTTTCACATTAAAAGACACCAAGGCGAGGACTGATGAAAACCTGCAAAGAATCAGCTTCTGACTTACAATAATAAACCAACCTAAATTAAGAATACTAGTATGTTTTTTGGTCCTGAACGTTTTTACAAACATAGCATCTATTCTCCTCTTCCAGTTTTCTTAACGTTGTATTAAGGGCTCTGGGGCAGCCTTATTACAAGCATTGAGGAAAAGTCCAAAGCTGTGAGCAATAAAAGTTATTAGTGGCTGCTATAGTTATAGTTATATTGTATAGTTATACAACCCCTGTCGCTGGTTTTCATTATTAATTTGGTATTTGCCTGATGAACCTGAAGCTTTCTGATGTGCACTTGTTCAGCTTGCAGAACTATTTAGTTTGCAAGAGTTTAAATGCCGTCAACTTCAGAAGTACTGCTTGGAGCCCTGTACTCCAAGCCCAGACTGAGCTATCTGCTCTACAAGCACAACTCTTGTCCTTAAGTGCATGCTTGTAAGCTTTGTCATTAAATAGCAGCAGCACACAACTGGCTAAGTGTCTCCAGCAAGGACCAGTTCTACTACTCTTGTTGTGTCTGTCAAATTAATAATTTTTTTAAACAGTATTTTTCCGTCACTTCAGTGCCTTTCTTATCATATTACTGACTTAAGTGCTCAGTGAGAACACAAACTCTCTCCACCCTCAAACTTTTTTCAACTTCAGGACTGATACGGTAACTCCAATATCCCTTTTTTTCCCCCTTCTAGATGCATGCCAATATTGTAAGAAATAAAACTCCCTAATCAGTTCCAGGAATTCTGTAAGGTGGCAGTGCTTCCCTCCATCCCCAACAACCAGAAACCAAAAAACGCATCTCTAGGTTTGGGGGGGGAAATTAAGAGTTTGCATGCTCTGACATGAAGAGCTATAAAGAGACAACTTTAAGCTAATTAATTAATCACCAATCAATTGAGCGACATCACAAGTCTGATTCCACGTTCACCACCTTGTACCACTGCTTGTAAAACATCAGTTGCACACTGAATCAGAAGAGAGAAGTATCCTATGGTTATGAGCTCAAATTTTCTTTCAGCTGCAGTAGCAAGGAATTTGAAACAAGACTACTGGAATAAATCCCCAGGATTTGGGAGTGGCGTAGAAGAGTATATCAAAATACTGAAGATACTAAATGTAAAATAGGTTGTAACTGTGATGCAAAGCTCTTGAATAAGGCAGTACACAATACTTAGTGAAGTCCCACATTAGACAAAATCGATTTGATTATCCTACCATTTTGAGACTCAGCAGCTAAGAACTGTCATGCAAGAAGAAACAAAATCTGAACGGTTTCTGGACTGATCATAAACCAAGGGAAAGGACAGAGGACCACAAACATCAGAAGAGGGTCCTCCAAAATCTTGAGCTCTTGTTCACATTTATGAATAACAGCTGCTGGAGTAGAAGACGTGTCTTTCCAAGGAATCTCTTTGGCTGAAATCCTCCAGCCAAGCCACTGTTGTCCAACTGAGCCAACTGACAATACAGAGCCAAAAGAGTAAAACAAATCTTATTTCACTTCTTTTGCTTCAGATTGTCAAAAAGTTGCAAGCTCAGGAAGTTCTATTCTCATTTGTTGTAAGTTATGGTGCACAGTATATGACCAAGTATAACAGCTTTGTGGGTAGGTTTTAAAAACAAAAAATCACTCCATTGCAAGTTGAATAAAGAACTGGGAAGTTATTTCTTCTGAAAAGAAGGAAGCTTTTCAATACAAAATCCTGAAGTTTTAGAAATAAAACGTTAAAAGACTCAAGAGTTATTATGTGAAAACAGATTTCCATCTTTGCCTCAGAGGGAGGCACCAGAGTACACAAGTTAAAGCCAAACCAAACAAAGGATTTTCTTTCTTTTGGCACACTGCCTACTGCTCAACCCTGCAAATTCAGTAGTGATGCACCTTAGTGTGGGTTTTTTGCTGTTGTCGAGGTTTAGGGGCAGGCAGGGGAACCCCACGAGGACAAAAGCCAGGCACGCTACTTTTAAATACAGGTTGAAATACACCTTTGAACAGTTTTTGGAGCTGTATTTCTTTGATAAACCTAATATACATAACTATGACTTGGAATAGCCTGTTTGAGAACAAAGATGAGGTGGCTCCTTATACACATGAAACTATAAAACAGAATAATAGAGATTTCATTTTTCTGTAGGGAGGCCACACAAGAGTAGTTGCTCATATCAGAAATAACTCAGGAAATTTCAGGGGATAGCCTTTGGGTTCAGTTTCTTTTTTCTAAATGGTTTTTAATACCTAAAGTATGTCTGTTCATTAACAGCTACTAGCACTAATTATTAATACCTACTGACTACTTCAGGAATATTAAGAGGTAACTCGACGAGCTGACTAATGCAGGGAAAAAAAAAAAGGCAACAGTATGAGATACCTACATTTATTCTCGATGAAAGAAAAGTAAAATAAGCACCACTGATAAATCACAGGTTTCGCACTTTTTCACCCCTCAAAAATATTTCATGGTTTTGATAAATGTTTTTACTTACTCTAGGAACAGCTGAACCTTTCTTACGTTCAGGAATATCAGCCTTATTGGGATTGCTGGCATTTCCAAGCATTGGACTAGCTGGTGCAATTCCTCTTCCTCCAACAGCACTACTACTGGATTTTCTTGACTGAATTCCTTCCTCTTTGAGGTCACCGTCTGTAGTACTAGTCTGGCTTCTTTTGGGATACGCCACTACTGAGGGGATGGACGGTCCAGCTAAAAAAAACCCAAAAGAAAAAGAAAAGGGATTTTTCTTCTCAGAAGTTCAGTAGCTATTTTTCACTACAATGGAAACACACGGGAATCAAAAGAATTAACACTGGGAATCAGATTGGCAAAAAAGGTAGTTATTTAAATTACGGAAATATACACATTTCAGAAGACAATAAAATATTGTGGAAAAACAAAACACTTTCCAAACTTTTTTTTTTCTTTCTCTTTAAGGGTAAGGGGGGCAGGAGGGAGGTGATGACAACACACAGACGCAACACCCCAAAGTACTGCCCCCGCTTTTTGTAATACAATCTGACAGATTTGATATTCAAGTCAACTCTAGTAGGGCTTCCCTTTATACCTTAATTCAAAGATATGTCACTTTCTTTTGTTTGCCTTGCTAACTTATTAGGCAAAAATATCACTTGAATGAAAGAATTTAATGGACTCCTTTGGCTTGGCAGGAAAAAACCCTTTAGATTCATCTTGAAGACACTTAACAGGGAACCGATTCATCCAAATCAGAGGATCCTTCATTAGCACAAAGCTGGTACACGCTGTTCAAGCCAATTTGTGATAAAATTGGGCTCCTGAGACAGGTACCTGGTGACACAACCCTGGACCACCAGTGGTGCTAATGGCTAGTGGACTGTGCTCCTGGATTAGCCCAGAAGCAACAGTGGTATGCCACCAGCCTCCATGGGTGTGCCAGGACACCCGAGAATGAGGCAGCCCCTCCAGCAGCCCCAAGCTCCCTCCTGCTTTACTAGATTTCTGGACACTGGGAAAAGCCCACGGGAATGTCAGGATCAGGTTTTCTGCTTTCTCAGCTACATCTCCTCAGAAGAGGATATATCAAGATACATCAACTTTTTAATAAGAATTAATCAATAAGTGCATGTGTATACACACATTAAAATGCATATATATAGGTACATATAAAAATATATAGAGATATATATTAAAAATCATCACAAACTACAATAACCATCATACCAGGAGACTCCCCAAGGAAAGCAACCTCTGGATGCACTTGATGTATTTAAAAGTAGACCTAAACAGAGACTCCTGAGTTAGTGTCTGGGCAGGAAGATATTTAAGATACATAGAAAACTCTAAGCCACTATCCTGCACACTCATTAAACAGAAGAGTCCTAAGTTTGCCTGAGTCACTGATCTTCAGAAATTTAATTCCTGCAGGACAATCAAGTGACACTACCCTCAGGAAACAAAAAATATTGGCAAACTGACATTTTTTCAAGTTTTAGACACAAGCTGACCTACTAGTGTCAGAAGAAAACAAAAGCTGAACAGATATACAAGAGCATGGGGGAGGAGCACTGTGCTTTTCATGAAAAAGGGGGTTGCAACATTCTCTTCAATTTGTGTAACAAAACTTTGCCAGCACGGTCAGGAATGCAAGGGATGACACAAGGCAGAATAAGAGAATTAAGTTGGTGTATTCACTCTTCCTCTAGAGGCTGTTTCTGAAGGCTTTATAATAAAACCAATTAAAAAATAAATAAATTAGTTATTCAGTAAATTATTTAACCACCATGCTGTGAGCTACACTGTTGTCATCCTCCTTACCTTTGGGGGATGGAGACAAAAATCAGAAACCGAACGGAACTGGAAGTCACTACATTCTGCAACACTGAAAATGAGAATTGCTCACCGTGATCACTGTACCGCCGCTGTTTCTGGCTAGAAGATATGCTTCTCTGAACTTTGTGATGAGGAGATTGTCCAGTGCTATTATTAAGATCACTACTTGGCCTAACTTTGGCAAGTGAAAGATTGCTGCTGGAGCTTGAATCACTTGCATCCAACTACAATACAAATGAGAATATTAAAACAGGGAGTTCAGACAAAACAAATTAAACATCCATCGCATTATGGAAGCCGTAACAGGGAAACAGAAGGAAGATAGCTCTGGGTTATAGGGAATTTTGTGACAGCAAGCAAGGTGCTTAGAGGCCCCAGGTTCTCTTAGATTCTTGTGCAACTGTCTGAGGTGAAACTCAGTGGAATCTGCAACCCCTCAAAGGGCAATCAGATAAAGAAAATCCATCTCTACTTTCAGTACTCTCTCCTCAGAGTTCTCTAAGATTTAAACAGGAAGAGAGGATATTTGTAGATATTTAGTAGCCACCACACCAACTCCGCCAGCTGAGGAACCAAGAGCAGCTTACTGATGCCAAGCCCTCTCAGCATGGTATGGAAAGGTAATCCACAAGGCAAGAACTCAAAATATTTACAGCTGACACATTCACACTCGAGCTCCTAGACTAGACAGGACAGTAACTGGTCTATGAAGTCCTTCAGAGAAATAAGTGCTGAGCAAGCAAGGCAGTTTTGGGAACAAAAAACAAGAATTTACCGACTGAGATCAGGGTGAGAACTAAGCAAGCACCATTTGGACAGTTGACACTGATGATTAGAATAATGTGATTTTAAATGTAACGGACTTTTTTTGCGGGAATGCCATGCCTATAGGTACTGACTTAATTTTTGCTTCTAACTTTGCTAAGGCCACTTTTTGATTCCTTTGTTTCTTTGCATTTTTCAGAATGGTACTTACCTCTGACGATTTCCTTCCTAGCAGTAAGTATGTAGCTGTGATTTCGTCATACTTCATTTTACTAAGGGATTCTTGAATTTCTTCTTGAGAATATCCCATTCCTACTATAATATCTAAAAAAAATATGCTCTGTAAGTAACAGAAACACTCTGATGTTTAGGATGTTTAAAGAATTACACAAAACAACTAAGCCTGAGAACATAAGCTTAAACAAATATCATTATCAGAAGATTAATTACTTTTTCCAAAGGGCAAACAACTACAGGGTGGTAGAGGAAAAAACCCCACCCACATCATGCAAACAGCATCATATTCTGAAAAATACTTGATTACCTATTCTTTTCTGGTCCGAGATGTCTAGTTCTGGTTCAACAAAAGGTTTAAGTTCATCCTCCTCATGCCCTGCATTGATCCACCTGTCCTTCATAATTTGCTATAAAAGAAAGGGCTTTGTTAGTACAATACACTTTGCAGCAAAGAAAACGAGTTGTTGAACAAACTCTCCCCTCCTCCATATACCAAACACTAAGGTTTTTTCTCGTTTTTCTTTTCCAGAACAGGTCCCAGCACCTACTCAGTTATGTTTTGCTCCAGTGAAGAGAATCAACTATGCATGTCAAGCCAAACTTCCCAATCAGCTATCTTCTAGCACATAGCTGAGAGCTAAAAGCCCGTAACACGGAACAGGAGCAGTGTGACAACTCTGACAAGTCTAGCAGGTCCAGGCTTGACTACGGAAGTCTGGGGAAGCCAGTATTGTTTTGGCCTTTCTCCTCCATGAGGAGTTAAAAAAAAAAGAGCCATATACTTTATTTAACAATCCTCTACTCCTGAACCCACTCCAAATAAGCTATTCAGGAAGGGTATGACAATAGTAAGTTACAGCTCAAAAATACAGTTTGCAAAATATAATGTCTGGTTTTCTGATGGACCTTATTTATGCCATTACCTCTAGAGTGCCTCTTTTTGTTGGGTTTAGCACCAGGAAACGTTTGAGGAGGTTTTCACAGTCTGTGGACATGTAGAAAGGAATCCTGTATTTTCCTCTTAGCACTCTTTCCCTAAGTTCCTTGGTAAAAGAATAAACAGGAACTAAGTTGTAAGCAGCAAATCACTTAAAACATTAGGTAATCATGACCAACATGTATTTCAAAAACACACCTTTAAGTTTTGTCCATCGAAAGGAAGAGATCCACTCACAAGGGTATAAAGAATAACACCTAAACTCCAAACATCTACTTCAGGTCCATCATATTTTTTCCCTTGAAAGAGCTCTGGAGCAGCATATGGTGGGCTGCCACAAAAGGTGTCCAGTTTATTTCCGACTGTAAACTCATTGCTAAAACCAAAGTCAGCTATTTTAATGTTCATATCTGCATCTAGCAGTAGATTTTCAGCCTGGAAGAGAAAAAATGGTTGGTAAGATGAACTTAAAGATACTTTATTTAAAATGCTATTGTCTGGTTTTATTCATTCTTAAAAGGCAAAAAGCTGAAATATCTATTAACATTACCTTCCTTGCGAGGTCTTCAGGTATGCTTTAGTCTATAATTCACATATCCTCTATTTTCAAAAATCTCTGTACAATAACTTCAGACTATGGGAGTTGTTATGCTCCTGGAAAACTGTGCTACCACTATCTATCTCTTTTGCCCACAGAAATGCATCCCTGAACATGGAGATTCGACCAGGTGACCTTTAAAGGTCCTTTCCAACCCAAACTATTCTATGATTCTATTATAACTTACAGTTTTGATCTATTAAGAAGAAAACAACATACAGCCTTAGTATTCATAATTTACGTGGCATTCTTACAAAAGTTTAGTAACATATAAAACCTTCAAGCTTTTTTCAATTGTGGATGGTTTTTTTTTGTTTGTTTGTTTTTTTAAGTTACAAAGTTATGACATGTTGAACAAATTATGTGCTAGCACTATAAAAGGCATAGTTTAAAGACAGGATATTACCACCACTTCATGCCAAGCTACAAAGAAGCCATACCTCAGTTTTATCATCACAACTGATAATTCATTCTGTTGAAGACCGAAACTTATCATACCTCTATGAAACTACCATTTAAACAAAAAAAAAATTTTAAAGATCTCTCAGCTAACACTGACTTGCATTAGATTTGAATCTGCCCACAGGGTGAGAGGGGATCTTTCGATCTTTCAGCAGCTTTTTGATTTCTGTATTTAAGTCTTACAAATCCTCTTTATTTGAAATGGTTCTATACTGTAAAAATCCCTCAAAATTTGCTATAACACACACAAAAATCAGAAAGTTTAACATATACTACATTTTATCAGCACGATAAATATCACACCCCCAGGTGCTGAAGTCGACACACACACACTTCATATGCTTTTTCCTACTCACCTTGAGATCCCTATGAACAATATGCTTTTGATGGCAATACTGCACTGCAGATACTATCTGGAGAGAAAACAAGCCCAATTATATAAGTGACATCTCAAAGAAACAGGAGTTTTAATCAAAAGGTTGAACATTTATTATTGAAGTTGGCATGTACTTATCCACTCCAAACTACATGAGCAACTACTACAGTGACCAGTGTATTTGGGGGAAAGCTGCTAAATAACTTAGCTGTTTGCTATTTGATCTATTTGGTTTGTACTATACTTGAAAGAGGATTTTGTTTTTCCTGTGTGGCTAATTATAGACCAGTAGAAGCAATGACTTTCAGAAAGGTTACTGAAGTATTTCCATTCCAATACTCTATACAGCTATAAAAGCTTTCCCTCTAGACTGAAGTTTTCCAGTCCCTCTCCAAAGGTGATTTTTCATGCCACAGCATGAAGAGAAAAGGGTAAGAAATGGGCTTAGCTATTGGAGAAACTACTGGGAAACAGCTTGTTTTTCAAAACTGATGCAGCGAGAAGCAACTAAGCATCTGACAGAGGTCTGTTGTTTAAGTGCATATGGTTTATTGTATTTTGTATACCATACAAGAGTAGCAAGCTCAATGGAAAAAACCCTCTGTGTCTCTCAAGTGTAATGGAGTAATTTCTTCCATCATAATTTCCAAATATCATTAAGGTTTTCCTGCTTTATATAGCAAACTATATAAGCTATTTACACAGCACATGTTCCTAGTACATTGCTTTATAGTCATAAGCGTTGCTGCAGAACTCTACACACATGGAAAAGCTGGATAAAGTCTTATTGTTGCATGATCACAAGTGTGATCAAATACATTTTATTGTCATGCATACGTGGTCAGAATCGAGGCAGATGTTATGACTTTTTAAAACAAGTAGAACCACATAATAATTTACTTTAATAGTTACACTTACATAAATATATTTCCATTCTCTGTTCAAGATTCTGAAGATTCCAACACAGAAAGATGAGGTATCATTACTGTTACAGAAAAATAACTCCTGATCAGACTGCCCAGCTTAGCGTAAACATCCTCCTGCACTGGTAAGAAGGAATGGTTCTCCCACCCGGTATTTAGAGTATGTGAAAGTAAGGTTTTTGATAGGTCAAAGAACTGACCTACTGGTCAATTTTGCATTTGAAACTTCAGCACCGATGTTATCATCCTTGTACCCCTGTGTTACTGAATCACACACGTGCAAAATGCCACCTTAGAAACCAAGCAGTCTAAGAAAAGTTGAAATATTTCTATTCCCTATGCTTTCATCCTGGTTTCACTTCTGCCTTTATAGATTGGCTCCTTCTTTCAGACTCCCAGTTCGGCTTTTAACAGTTACTGAAACTGCCAAAGTTCTCCCACGCCATCACTTGTACCATCTTTTTGGTTTTCCTTCCTCTCCTCTCCATTGCCGTTATTTCAGCGCCAGTCACAAGCTCACTCTGCAGGGGCTTCCAAGGCTGACAGCATGACAAACACCTCAAGCTTTATTTGGGACTGCAGAGACACAGCAATATACCATTCACTCCTAAACTGCTTTTACTCTATGTAAGAGCGTAAGGTCTAGCAGATGATCAATCAGTGGTTTCCTTTGGAGATGCTTTTGAACTACTCTGCGTTGCAACAGGACGGCAGAGACTGCGGAAGCGAATCCAATCTAAACGGAAGGGAAATAACGCAATGTGCATGACATTAACAATTGAACAACAGCAGTCAAAACTGAATGAAAAATAGCACAAAGCATGGCTGTTCTGGATTGAGTCCCTTGTCTTCCACCTTCCATCACTGTTTCCATTGACACCCCCTCGCCCCCAACCTAGGTGAGTGCGAGAGATCTGCTGACGCTTGGCAGGTGGGGAGAAGAGGGGAAGGAACAGAGACCTTTTTGCTCGAGATAACAATTGGAGCATTGAAATACATTTCATGGGAAGGATTTCAAAGATTTGTATAATCATAGGTTTTGAAGAACATGTTAGAACAAGTTATCTCTAGGCAGACAAACCATTCCTCATAAGGATTAAATGACAAAAGGAGAGATAAATGACGTCTCAAGGTCCCTTCCACACTGCCACAAGTATTTAGTTTCTTAACTGGAACATACAAGTAAGATGTATTTTGTGGATTTTTTTTATTTTCCAAGATTTGTCCTAACATCTACAAGCATGAAAAATTCTGAATAGCTTCTGCAGGGAAAGAGTGGGAAGACTGAAGGAGGCCAGATCTAATTGCCTGCAGTAAAGGAAGAGAGGGAAGCAATACACATGGATTTTGGGAGACCCCCTGTCCTAAGTTTTGGCTTCCCATTTTTGTATTAATTCTTATCCAGATAGACAGATTTTTCTACGGAAGGAGGATTGTAAGATTGAACCAGAACTGCTTGGAAGCCTGCAATAGGGAGAGAAAACCAAGGTGATGTTAAGAATGCAAAATGTTCTGGACTTGAATTTCTCACACATGGCTACACAAAAGAAGCTTGAAATTAAGAAATGCAGAGCATGGCTGTATTTTTAGTGTTTGTACCCCCTCCGGTGTTCCTTGTCAAAGATTATTGGAATAACACGATCACTGTCTTTTATGTTCTTTTTTTCCTGCTAAAAACTAAGTATTGCATACCAAAACAGACAAACCCAAATTTTTTTTAACAAGCAAAGAGGAGAGAATTACCAAATTCTGCTCTTTTCCCACTAGAGAGGAAGCGCCTCCTCGGATAAAACACAAGTTTTCGATGCAGAAGTCACATCTACTGAAAGAAGAAACATGATCCGAATACAAGATATAATACAACCTATTGTAACAACGGAGCTCAATACCAAGGCACAACTGTTTCCTCAGCTTAAAGAGAGTCACCGTCTCTTAAACCAGATAGTGAATTGAAAAAAATAAATCCCTATTATGTCACAAGTCCCCATCTAACATAAGAACAGCTGCAATGAATCAGATAAAAGGTCTACAGAGAGCATTCTCTCTCCAACAATGGCTAAAAGCTATACGAAGCTATTCGGGGACTACAGTAAGGTGAAATGAATAGTTTTATGACCTGTAAACCCAGCAAGATCTAGTTTCTTTTGACACTGTCCCACAGTCAGAGTCTGAGTCTCTTAATAAATGCCAAGCTCTGATCAAAGTTTCCCGACTTCTGTCCCACGCGCATGCTCTTCTCTCCAGCAAAGTGCAATATGCTCGTGCTATAGTTTCTTTCCTTGGGTTATTACAAGGGTTCTCTCTTTTTTTTTTTTTTTTCTCTCCAGGCTCTCAAGCTTTTGAATTTCCCAAGAACTTTCTATCTTTGAGATCAAGGCCCTCTAAAATTGTTGAGCTCGGGAGCCGGGAAGTCAGCTGTTGAGGGAGGAGAGAGCACAGCTGCTTGTGCCAGGAGACAAGACTTATAAACAGAATTAACAGAAAACATATTCCTGTATATTTCTGTGGATCCAAGGGAGGCCATCTATATACCTATCTTTACAAACAGCAGTCTACCGAAGTACAAAAAAAATGAGGAAAAACCAAGCTGAGAATCTGAAGTACATAAAATCAGCTCTCGACGGGCCAAATACCCGGCTCAGCAGGTAACAATCTTTTGAATTCTTTCCCTTGACACTTGTTTTTGAAAAATGAAGTTACACATATCTTGTACTACTCACATCATCCCATAAAATTAAGCCCTAAGTGTACCTGTAAAACACGTTTGACCTGTTTCCACAAGTTTTTACTTAAAGGGGAGTTGAATTGTTAATAAAAAAAAAAAAATATTGAACAAATGTGCAATTTCAATGGAATTACTGCAAGATCTTTTTCCACATAGCTCCTGATAAAAGAAACTGAGGACAAAGAGCAGAGAACCAGACGAGTAGACGTTTTCAACATTCACATCTGAGAGAGAACAGCAAATCCTCTCAAGTTACTCTGAAGCTCTTCAAGTGACATTACAAAGAACAAGGCAACAGTCTGGGCTTTAGAAGACAGGGCTGAAGCAGGAACGACTGCTCCATGACCCCACCACATCTACTCCAGCACCACACAGAAACGCACACCAGAAAAACCTCAGTCACCAAGAAGAATTCTCTACCTGCCAGAATATGAAAGGGTGGGAAGCAGCTTTAATGAGACATGTAAGACTTCGTTAAAGAGGAAAAAAAACCTTTCCTTACTATCAAGCTGTATAACTCCAGTGAGCACAAATCACTTCTGGGGATACAAAGTCTGCAGCTGCTTTTTGTGTGTTGTTTTGTTTGTTTGGCTTTTGGTGGGTTTTTCTGTTCGCTTGTTTCTTCCCCAAAAAGACTGAAGTGGGTAAATACAAGATTTAAAAAGATGAGAGAAAATGAAGGAATGAGGATTTCATGGAAATGCTTTTGTTGCCTCCTTACATTAGGTTAAATTAATTTCTATTTTTCTTGACATTCATTGCAACTTCTGAGCTTATTATTTATATTGCTTTCAAAACTCTTGCTGTTGGAGAGAGGGGGAGCAAAACAGCTGTGGCACAGTTTTCTAGTTCCCA
The DNA here is from genome assembly GCA_025769975.1 of Gallinago jamesoni. Taxonomy (NCBI): domain Eukaryota; kingdom Metazoa; phylum Chordata; class Aves; order Charadriiformes; family Scolopacidae; genus Gallinago; species Gallinago jamesoni. Next base: position 11,867,014 of record JAOQGH010000040.1, on the reverse strand, counting down.
AATGGTTCCTTTGGCCAGATAACCCACACTAGAGAAGCGTAAAAGTTTTCTTTACAAGGCACTTTGTGCAAGTCATTAGTTAATTTCCTGGAAGTCTCACATATTATATCAAATTTCTTCTACCTTTGCATGGTTACGTTTGAGCAGGAAACCTATCAGAGCATCCCCTTCCAACAGTGAAACTGTCACAACATTGCCTCGATTTCACCAGTTAAAAACCCCTACCCCCTTCAATAGAACACTCTCATTCCTGTTCATTATTTTAAGGTGTCATTAAGCAGGAGTATAATTTTGATATTTATTCCTTTCCACAACATTATCCAGGTTATCCAAGTGATCAGAGGGATGGAAATAATGTATACATTTACAAATTTCTGCACAACAGCACAAAAACGCAGAACAGTCAGATCTGCAAATGAAACTCTAGGTGTTACAAGAGCATAGATTTGGATTTTAACCAGTTATGCAAAGTATCTGGTTATGTTCAATACTGCTTTACTGTAGAATGGAAATGCTTTTTACAGGTCAATGAAACGCCAACATCTTTGCAGGGCTAGTTTACACATCATAAATAAAGCTAAACTAACAAGCCTAGAAATTACTTTTCTGTGTCTTTTTAGAACAATTATTAAACTGCATCTTTTCATGTAAGCGATGGACATGAACAGGCACCTACTGCATGCACTGCCTGCATTTTGACAGTGGCCAGCTTGTAGCCTGTTACATTTGAATGACTTCCAAAAGGTTACAGACCAGCTGAACTAAAGATATATAAAATCAACCCAGAGGAAATGAATTTTGGAGCAGAACACACTTCCAAATCAAGTAGTCGCTGCGTTCTGGCACCCTGGTACCCAGCACTAAGGAAACTAGCCCCCATGAATGGTCTACTAACCCCTTCAAAACACTACTGTAACCCAAGTTTTTTCTCACTCGGAGCTGTAAGTTCATTTATAGCTTAACACTGCTAGAACTCAAATGTAAAGGACAGCCATTTTACTCATTTCAGCATTAAAAACACGGGAATGGAGGGGGAGCGGGCAGGAACTGATGTATAGAAACATTATACATACCTGTCTAAATTTAGCTCTAGCCTCCTTTTCCTTCATTCTTCCATGTGCAACCAGATAGTCAAACACTTCCCCTACAATTCAATAATAAGATACATTAATGGCAATTTCAGAATCTAGAGATTTCCCTCTAGCAGGGGAATCTAGCATTGCTTCGCTGCAATGACTGTACTTCAAGTTTATGATTACAGGTTAGCTCAAGAGAACAAGACACAACTGCTACACAATTTACTACACAGTCATCTCAAACACAAGAAAATAGTAAGACTTAATGAATGACTGGATGACTGGACATAGACAAACCACCCATTTCCTTCCAATTATTTATGATAGAAACCAAGCAGCATACTTCTCTTTTCTAAATAAAGGCTACATGTACTCACGTACTTCAGGTTTTCTCACAAGGGTTTATTTTGTCCCCCGAAAAAGTATCATATATAAAAACATATATATAAGACATTACAGCAGCCTTTCAGTACTCAAAGGGGGCCTACAGGAGAGATGGAGAGGGACTCTTTATCAGAGTGTAGCGACAGGACAAGGGTTAATGGTTTTAAACTGAAAGAGGGGAGATTTTATTAGATATTAGGAAGAATTTGTTTACTGTGAAGGTGGTGAACTCAATGATCTTTAAGGTCCCTTCCAACCCAAACCATTCTATGATTCTATTACACCTGGTGATATTTGTAAATATTGTCATACCAGCACTAGAATTTTTATTTGTGCATGTGTAAGTGTTCTATCAAAAATCTTAGCTTTAATCAAGGCCTCAAAGAGGCACCCACAATGAAGGTCACAATATGTGAGCAGGAGACACTCACATAATCCATCACACAACCATCAGAGCTGTAAGACACACTGAGAAGGATTACTCCTGAAGAAGCCCTATGCTGTACAGCTGTGGACAACTAAAGGAGATTACTAAAGCAGCACTAAAGATCTGTTGTGGTCTGTTTGGTGGGTTTTTTTTTCCCCTTTAATCAATCCAGTCATTTTATAGCACATCAATACAGACTACAACGTTTCAACTTTAGGTGCAGTCAAATGGCCCATGAAACACTGACATGTTTGTGAGAGCATGGGAGATTTTCTTTACTAAAACCCAACAATCATGTACATAAGAACTCCTACAAACACAGACTAGTACAGTTTTAAAAATTCTTTGACAATATGCAAAATTAATAAAAACTTTAGAAGTAGATCAAAGATCTAAATATTCTCTACTGAGCAAGAAAATGCTGGTTTATTCATAGTCACCTCATAAGGGAAAAGACGAGTAACTTCACATTTATTTTTAAAAGAAGCAACTCCACCAAATTTGAAGAAGAAACCCAGAGTCATACAGTAGGAAAAGCAACAACTGAGCAATCTGAGGGAATGTCAAGATTTTCTACAAAATAGGCTTATTTCTCTCTATAGTGCATTATTTAATACCCAACTCGAGTAAACCTCTCAGCTGTATTTCACAGGTGTTTCTTCAAAAACCTCAAAGGAACAACCCTTAACACTTCATAATTCAGGGAAAGTGACATCAGAGAAAAATATATCCCCAATTTATGCAAAATGTTGCAGTTGTAGCAATAGTTTCTTTCATCCTGCAGCCACAGAGTTCATATGTGATATGTGTGACCAGCATCTTGCTAAAGAGGAAACGTGGGAAATTGATCCTTGACACTGAGATTACCAGCCATTCCCATCCTGCACAACAGGGCACATGCAAAGAGTACAGCTCACAGCCTTTTAGACTGGTCCATTGCATATCTCTCCATTACCCTAAGAAAGATCCTGCCTGCTTTAGAGCATCCCTGGCCCTTCTACCTCCTAGAAGCTAATCACTAGATGGCAATAGGACTTCACTTTCAAGTCTAGTGCCACCAAACAGCACAGAGATACCTCCACAAACACCAGCCAATGTTTTAATGATATTTTACCAACTTTGTTTCTGTTTAGACAAATACCAGCTGAGCATTTAGGGAGCTGCTAGAAGAAATCATAGGCAGGTGGAGAATTACTACCTTATTTATAGTAATTTGTTAAATCTTACATAATCTAACATCAGAGTCAAAATTCAATGCTGATTTTCTCTTTGAAGAAATATTTTATGTCCCTCCCAAAACTAAAGAAAAGCCTCAACTCTGAGTTTCCCAGCTGCTGATGCTAAAGGGTCACATTGACAAACTGAGTGCTATTAGGTTTTAGCCAGCAAGGAGTAACTTAAGCCCAAATACCTTAATGTCAAGATATTTTCACCAGAGCTAGAATTGCACGATGCACACTTTCTCCCCCACCCTCTGCAATCAGGAACAAATTTTAAGTTCCTCCTAAAATGGCATAAGGCTAAGCCTAACAACTCGACAGTAGAAGGTCTGTGATAAAGAAAGATATGTTAAATGTCACCAACATCTAAAAAGTAGAAGTTGCAGCACCCGTGCTTTTGAAGCAAAAGTTAAAGAAAATGTTTCATCTGAACATGTTTTTACCAAGTATCTTACACAAAATAGGATACCAGAAGTAGGGAGCTGAACACAGTAAATCAAAAAGGTTGGCATTTGTTATGGAGAAGAACAATTGATGGCCAAATAAAGATTTCCATTAAATCTGAGTTATGAAAACAAAGCAAATGTTACTAAGTTGCAGTAATTTCAAAAGCTGCTTTTAAAAGCTTTCATTAATTCTGTTGCCCAAAGAAGTCCCTGAAAATATGAAAGATTTTGCTTAGGATTTTACACCACCGTAACATTAATATCTCCTGAAAAAGAAAGCAAAAATTGAAAGAAAACAAGTGCTTTCTCTCACTTGGCAATTTGTTTACATGTGTCACCACAGCAGAGAGGTACTTACCCCCACTTGCATATTCCATTACTAAATAGAGAGTTTTTTCCTTTTCAATGACTTCAAATAGCTTCACTAGAAAAGAAAGCCATTTATTAATCAGTTAACTAGCTGGAAAAGTATTATGTTAACCCCATAAAAAATTTGATCAAAGAAATCCTAGAGCAAACCCTATTTGCTTTCTGCTTTACAATATCAGACTATTACTCTAAAGAAGCTTTTTCTGTATAACGTTCCTAAATGGAAAATACTGTTAGACATTTGGGTCAACTCATACAGAACATTTTCTCAAGAAACAATACTTTGCTTCTGTGACATGGGAAAATATTACCTACAGAAATAACAGTTTGTGCAAAGGGACCAAAAATGTTGTGTTTTGGGTTTCCTTTTTCAACACACAGCTCTGAAAAACTATTTATTACTGGTACTTTACAGTAAATTGACACCCTAGTGCAGAATCCTTTTTTAAACTCATTATCATGACAATTTTAACAGTGAAAAAGCTAACATTTCTCCACAACTGGAAATTATACGAAAGAAAGAAGTTACCTATATTTGGATGATTTAGGATCTTCATTATTCTTACTTCTCTAAAGAGCTGAAATAAATATATAACATGAAAGAAAGAAGTTAATGAAATAGGTATGAAATTCTTCCTAAAGCCTGACCATTTTGATATATTTATTTAAACACAAAGGGCAAACATTACTATTAGCATTTCAATAAAGTTCATTAAATAAACACTTATTGGAGGTAAGAGTTAAGTGCCTGCTTCTTTTAACACCCCTCTCCAAACAAACCAATCCACCAAGTGCTCCAGATAGAAGTGATCTTAGCTCCGTGGTTCACAGACTTTTGGGGCTAGAAGACAATTACGATCCCAAGCAGCTTCTTGCTGGCCAGTACATCTCACACAATCATTCACCCCAACACAGTAAATACTGTTTCCAAAGTTTCACGAACCCCCACCAGAACAGCTTTTGAAGACCACTGCACTATGTTACTGGTATGAACTCATCACTCTTCAGTACTTTGTTAAAGCCAGAATTCGCAGGGGGAAAAACCCACCTGCTTATATCACACAAAAAAAGGCTTTATCCAACATCACCACCAAGAAGCAAGTTTTAAGGAGAGATGGGGAGGCAAGGCTCCCCCTCGGCCCTTCAGAAGCATTTCTGCAAGGTGACTGAGGCACAGTAGCATCTAGTCCTGGGTTTGTCACCACAGCCCCACTGACTCTCCCTGCCAGACATCCAGCCTCCGAGCCTGCTTGGCCAGTACAACATGCTGAACGTACTTGCCAAAATTAACAGGGCAGAAAACAAACAGTGTCTTCCCAACCCAACAATCCCCAGCAGACAGAAAAAAGACCATTATTTCAGGGGTACAGTCTCAAAGGGATCAGCCTGCTCCCATCCTCTTCACCATCCACCTCCCTACGCAACAGGATCATTCTCCTTCCCTTTACGCAAGCCCTGGTGTAAGCCCAGACTGAGGCACAAGGTCCAGGAATGAATTCAACAGCAAATCTCACAAAACACACAACTCCCCCAAACTAAAAGACTCCATCTCTTAGTCTTCTGTTGCAGAAACCCCCCCTGCCTGCCCTGGCACATCTATTTTGGCAGGATGAGTGGTGAGGGAGTAAAACTGCCTGTTTCAAGCTGCAGCATCACATTAGATCAATTGTGCTGCATCCACCAACCATGGACTCTTTGTCAGGATCTTGTTCCCGACACCAAGACTCATGCAAAGAGGGTCTTGCTTGAGTAGTTATATCCGAAGAGTTCAACTTTGCCTGTCACACAGAGTACACTGACATCCTGCAACTGGACAAAAACACATCAATGACATTTAACAAACCACAAACGAAAGCAGTCTATTACCAATCAGCTGATAATTATTTTCAGCACAGAATTTTTTTTTATTATAAACCTAACACCAACTTGTACAGGAATACCAGTAACGTAACAGATCATCTTGAACTTAATGTAAACAGGCTGAAGCAGAACCAAAGTCCACAGCTCCACAGGAATGCAGACATGGGAGAGAAGAAAGAGTTTTGCAAATAAGAGATAAGAGCATTGTTACTAACAGTAAGGAAGCAAAAAGTGCTGCTGCAAGATTTGCCTCAGGTCAGATTTCAGATAAAGTGAAGACATTTAATATGTCTACACATCTTACTAGTGACTCAAAAACCTGTAGGTGCACTTACTCAATAAAAGAAAAAAAAGTTAAACACAGGAAACAAACAGAAACCAACCAAAAATTAACAAAACAAAAACCTTGTGCCTTTGTGTCTTTTATTAAAAGAAAATGTGGGTGGTGAGATTTAACTAAATAAATAAATAGGAAGGGAAAAAAATATCACAATTTGGAGACAAGTTGTTCTAACCATTTTCTGCTTTCTGATGTTTCTGTGAAGGCTAAGATTTGGGGAGAAACCCCCATTGTGCTGCCCAACAGACCTTCTTCTCCATGCTACAGCCATGGTGGTGAATACCTCGCTACCTCAACACAGAGGAAAACCAAATAGTTTCCCAATTGCTTTTATCTTATTATTATTATCCAGGTCTATGCCTTAAAATTTGCTAGATGACAAGCTGCTTAAATGCAATCAGGACTGATTGATTAAGTAAATTTTTTGGCCATGAAAAACAGAGTTTCAAAAACTACAAATGCAGGTTTTATTTTTCACCACAGAGATAAGTGAATTGCTTTTTTTTTTTCCACCTCTAAACAATGTTATTTATGGAGATTTTTCATGTATAATTAGACACGGATTAGACAATCTTTATCTGATCATCAGAAATTTAAAAGCAGTTGAATCTATAAGGTGGGTTTTCTTCTTATTTTTCAATCAGTTCAGCTGAACTGGTATATTAATATTCTATTAATACTTATAAACTCACAGTTTATGTAACTGAAAGCCTCTGGTCAGATTTTAAAGTTCTGAAGACAGTTTGCTTAATTTGCTCTCGATTGTTGGTATCTTCCGCCCCCAACACTCAGATAAAGCCCACTGAGTCAGACTCTCACCAAGGGCAACTCCACTGCTGCTGCAAGATGAAGACCTTGGCTGTTATTCAGCCGTCAGCCTATTTATCATCACCCTCCCCACCTGAAAAAAAGAGATATGTTCATACGATTAAGTATGGGAATATACGCAGTCATAAGGGAGCCTACAGGAGAGCCAGAGAGGGACTCTTTGTCAGGAAGCGTAGTGACAGGACAAGCGGCAATGGGTTTAAATTGGAAGAGGGGAGATTTAGATTACATACTAGAAAGAAATTCTTTACAGTAAGGGTGGTGAGGCACTGGAACAGGTTGCCCAGGGAAGTCGTGGCTGCCCCATCCCTGGAGGGGTTCAAGGCCAGGCT
>JAOQGH010000040.1:11804542-11859632 GCA_025769975.1 Gallinago jamesoni | reverse complement strand
TGGGAGGTGTCCCTGCCCATGGCAGGGGGGTTGGAACTAGATGATCTTTAAGGTCCCTTCCAACCCAAACCATTCTACGATTCTATAACTGGTGCCACCAAACAAGGAGAATCAACCAAGGGCAACATCAAATAAGAAAATCATCAGTTAAGATAAATGAGGCTAAAAGTCACAATACTATCACATAAATCACGTTACTACTACATTTATTTAATAAAGTATGCTGCCTTGGCTAGAGCTAGCTACTTCCTCCATTGTACACTGTACACTTTGATGGTTTAATATGATAAAGTCAGGCTCATGTAACATTTTGGGCTGCTCTAAATATAACATTGGTCCACAAGACGATACTCTGCATTACTAACCCAAATGAAGCATGTCAAAAAAGTAGCTTCTACATATGAACCATTTGTTAAAGTGGGTGGCCAGAAACAAGCTTGTTTTAAAAAAAAGACTATTTTTGTCTCAGAGGAAATAAAAAATAAAAATGCTTGAGAATAGGATACGACCAACATGAAAATTTCTATTATAATTTTAGGTATATAAATACACTTAAGATTGTGTTCCCCTAATCACTCTAAATGCTATGTGTGGCACTGTGACACAGCAACTTTCACGGGGATATCTTATCTGTAAGTGCTTGACTTGTATTATGCATTATAGTTTGTTTCTGAAAGAGGAATACAACAGAAAACATCATACAACTTTCACACAGAACGCTGAAAAAAGGTTTTCCAGATTTCCTTCCCCCAAAACATTATATGCATCAAGTTCTAGCAGATGAAGTAGTACTTATCACCACACAGTAAAATTAATTGCAAACAGCCAGTTATGATAAAAACCCACACATCTGAGGTTCTCTACCACAGGAACACAGAAGGTGGTTTAACATCAGATGTAACGTGAAGGCTCTCAATGGGAACATAGACGTCTTAGTTTTAGGAACTTACTTGTCATAATGAGACCATAAAGGCAGACAAACAACTGAAAACAGTGCTTATCAGTTTAATTTCTAATACCGAGATGAAAAACCTACTCCCAACTTGTTGAACAGCTCATTTTCCGTCAACAGGAGCTCTACAAATGTTTCTAGGCAAAGACAAACATCCTTAGTCTGCCAAACAAATGGCTTTTAGCTTTGTTGTGGTCTGGTCCTTTGACAGTAAGCCATGTTAGATATGGGAAAAGAATTACATTTAATTAGTGCTGCTAGCCAACAAACTGAGTAACAAAAACGCAGTGAACCAGCAATGGAAACAGAGACACATACTGAGTAATGATCTAGAATCAATTTTATTTGATTATGCTGACATATCTGAAGCAACAAGGGAGTGGGGGGAAGAAGGACCCCTCTTTTAAGCCAAGTTTCTTTGAACACACTGAAAGACAGATTAGAAGTGTTCCTGCATTAGCTATTGGAAGAGTTTTGGTAGCAAATGATTTTTAAAAATACTAAAAAAGTTTGCTAAAAAGCAAGTTAGTACACTTGTCAGAGGCAGAGCATGTCCTGGACTCCTTACCCCCAAAGTGGGGGGCTTTTCACGAGGTGCTGTCCCAAGTCAGCTCAAGCTTTACCTGTGTATTAGGCTCCCCCCCGGATAACCCCTCACTGAAACATGCCCTACATATAATTAGGAGCCTCAAACAGGAAGCCTTTAAACAAGTTTGCCTCAAACAAACCACAACTTGAAAAAAAGAAAAAAAAGAAAAAACCCAACTTGCTATAAACAGAAAAGCCTGGACATTTTACATTCTCATCCTTTTCTTGCAGTTTTTAAAATACTGAGTGATCCATGGTGAGAAAGGACACAGTCTATGTTAAAATTGATGTTTAGAAACTCTAAAAAGCTTTAGCAAAAGAAATGGCCCAAACAAGTGGCAAAACATCTGCACATAATGAACAAAACTATTTGGCTGGGGAGCCGAGTTCTAAAAAAAGAAAACGAGAAGTGATTAAGTCCTATTACATGGGCTTGATAGAAAAAACCCTTGCATATAATAGCATTGCTAATTCAAAAGAAACAAAAACAAACTTTTTTTTTTGTCTAGAAGGAAGTGAACTACTGTAGCATCAGCACTTGTTTCCAGTGAGACCAATACTTGTTGGAACCGGGTACACAAGTACATTTGTGGAGAACAGCAATTATGAGTACTACCACCAGCATGGGAAAAAAAAAAAAGCAGCTCTAAGAATTCCCTTTTCTTTCAAAGCAGGGAGGAAGTACCACTAACAGCTTCCTCTGCACTAAGCAAGAATAGCAGAGTAGTAATTAGGTCCTAAAACAACAGTTAAGAGTAGCTGCATGTGGCTACCACAGACTTCCTCAGCAGCAGAGAAGAAACCTGACTCTTCCGAAGAGCAGCGCTGCTGATCACCGAGCTGTCAGGACCACAGCCGCCCGGAGCTTACTATGAGGACATACCAAGAATTACTGCTCCAGAAAGCAAAGCGAGCCCTTAACGAGGTTTAACTTCTTTCTGGCAGCTGAAGTATCGGTGTGGAAGGCGTAACACAAAGAAAAATTAAAAAAAATCAGAGCCAGCAGCCTTAATCACCATTTGTTTTGGGATGAGCAGGGTATGCAGCTCGGCCGCAGCTGAGAGGCGACACACCACACCCTGCGCTCGGCACGGCCCTCCCCTCCCCACCATACCTCAAATATTTCATCGCTCTCTCCAGAAGTGCGAGATCAGAGCAGCACTTCCATCTTCGCTTCCCCTGCATCTACGCTTCATGCACACACCGCCGGGGGAAAAGGGGCAAGGTTTGCAAAAATAAAAAATAACAAAAAAAAAGGCTCCTTAAAGCAAAATTGGTAAGAAATGCATTGTGCGTTCACTCTGCTTGCTGTGACAAACAGGCATTTAACCTCAGGGAAATTACCTTCCATTTTTGAATTGAGAACGCTGATATATCTTGATAATTCTTTTCCTGTGCTCATGTAACAAATGAGCTTTGGGAGAAGAGCACGTTGGCAATCTCACCCCCCAAATTTGATCCGATTTCTACCCTGCTATTTTGCACTATTCTTCCAGACTCTCATTAAATAAACCTAGCGGTAGGCAAGACCAATTTACAAATCACACTTTATAATCTAATTTTATAAACTGTAAATAAAAATGAAATCACAACACGAGTGGACAAGGAGCAGGCTGAAATCCAGGAACCACAGGGCCAACACGCGCACTTCCAGCCTGTGGCCCTGCCAACTCAACACCTGCGACTTGGGAAAGGTTTGCTTTGTACCTCAGTATGAGCTCCAGCTAAGCATTACGGCCCATTCTCAAGATAACACCATTTGAAGGATTAAGATTTTACATATTTGTCTGAAAACACGGCCTCTCTACTTTTCTCTGACTGTTTTCTCCCATGCCCTGACCCCTCCCCTTCGTATCACACAGCTTTTGTTTCTCTTCCAAGTGCTTCAAGCATTTAACAATATTTTCAGGTACTCAAAGTTGCGCAGATCTGCCACACAAATCAACTTTATCTAATCCATCATATTACCTAATTTGCATTTCATTTCCTCCCTGCTTACCCAGAAATGACCAATAACCTCAGGGATTAAACTGAAAAAAATTCTGAGACAGCTGGAACCACTTTTACGTACTTTTACCCAGTCTACAGTCAGTAGGAAGCTCCTACCTGCTCAGATGGATGGAGCCTTTCTTCTGTAGGTTATTCTTTGCCTTTCAACCAATCTGTACAATGTAAGAACTTGTGTGTTTTTCCAATTTAGATCTGCACCATTAATTTTGATAAAAACATCTAGCTGCCTGATCTTTATAGTGTTTGCATAAAATCCCAATGTGTGTATTCTCTGGTTTGCTCTGGTCACCCTATTTCGTTTTGTTTGCAGGCAAGTTCTGAGTATTCTCTCATTCAAACAGAAATATTGCAGGGAGGTTTTTTTTAATCAAAGTACTCAAAATTAAATAAAAAGCCTTTGACAGCAGCACTTAAAAGGACAGAGTTAGAGAAGTCCTAGGTAAAAGTGACATTTAAACGTACTTCCTGCAGGCACTCCAAAGCAGACTGGTTGCTTGATGAAAGAGCAGGATTTATCACTACTTACTAAAACAGATAAGGCAATACAACTGTAACAGCACATTAAACATTTGAGGCTAGAGGGAAGAAACCAGAATAGCCATGCTCCTATTTGTTCCACAAAACCACGGCACCTTTTCTGCTGCAAACTATGTGAAAAGGCATAGATACTGGTCGGCCTTCAGTCCAGATGCAGTATTTTCAAGGCTGGTTTAAGAGGACAGAAAACAAGCTTTGTATTTCTAAGTTTAACAAAGTGGCTAGCACAAAGGACACAGGGAACACAACACCAAACCACCTATGTCCTCTCTACAGAGTTCACTGTGCTCGGGAGACCAAGGAAGTGGCTAACACCACTGTTCTCTCAGTTTACACCTCTCTACGAGTTCATCTGGAACAACTGCAGCATTGTCAAAAATATCTGTTACAAAACTAGTTATTAAATACAGTAGTCAGGTGTGTGCAAGGTATGCAATGCTTCAGATTCTCCAGCCCAGGCATTCAGGGTTAAAGGAAGGAGGTGGTGACACAAAACAAGTTCCAATACAGTTGAAAGAGTAAATGTAAAAACCTACCTTTTGTAGACTAGTTGGGTTCAGCTGTGCTTTGTCAATTATTTTTACGGCAACCTAAAGGAAGAGTTGATAATCAGTATTTTCCATATGAACAATGCAGTGTTATTAAAACATGGTCAAATCCAGTAACAGAAATGGAAAATATGAAAGTTACACAAAACCCATTCAAGTTTCTTCAGCAAATTATGTAATTACATTTAAACTAAAAACGTTTGGAGTTAACAACTAAAGTGTACTTTACTTCTACTGCAACAAACTAAACAGGAGAGTGGAAAAAACCCTAGTATTTTAGGCGTATTAAGACAAGAAGCTCACTTAGTCTTTTGCTTGACATTAAGATAATCAAAATTATTACAGTGGAAGCTCCACACCAGACAGTGCGCCGACAGAGAGCAGCGTGCTACAGATAATATTTACACATTATAATTACACAACAGATTACACAGCACTGGCAGGGCACCGGCAGCTTGGGAAGATGCTTCTAAAAGCAGAGATTTCAGAGCAAATTGAAAGCAATTCCACAGAGATTTTTCAAGAACTAAGTTCACCTTTGGAAATTCACTGATTATTTGTGTCAATTTGCTCCCTGATGATATGAAATGAAGTATCACGTCTGCATTAACAAATACCCATTGGCTGCAGTACAACAAGTTGGGCAAGTTCATTCTTTTACTTGTTCTAATCTTTTCAGTAAATACTGCACAGAAATAGTAAAGAACAAAATAGAAATTTCACAAAAGAATCAAAAGAGAAATTCCATACGGTAACTAGTCAGAACCTGAAGATTTGAGACAATGAACAGGCAAGAGAGATGAGCGTCAGTGCAATGCAATTTGGATACAGGATGAGTTACAACAGGAAACAGGAATCTTTCTAGAATTACATGCCAATTGGTATTTTTCCTTTCTAAATTAGAGACTCAACATACCAGAAGAAACTCTACAGAAGCCAAGGAGATGGTGCCTCTCAAAGAGGCAAGATGCTGCAACTCAGCTGATTATAATACTTCAGGGGTGCAAAGCAAGGGCTTCCAATTCCCCTCAAATTTTCGGCTCAAACAATAGCCGTTGCTCCTTCCCATGCCACAGCTCCCCATTTCTCTGCATAGCTTTGTGCTATCTTTGTCATCCCGTTAATGTGGGGTTGGCAACATATGGAATAAAGAGTATCTTACATCAAAGCAGATTTATATCACTACATTCAAGTGCAAAAAACCAGGGAAGGATTATCATGATGAAGAGGGGAAGAGGGAAAGAGGGAAACACAGTGTTCAACACTCAGGTGCATCACAGAATTATACGATGGACAGGGTATTTTCTGAAACTGAGATTCAAGATTTATTTTGAGCCCTTTGTATCTTCTAGCAAGATACAAAGAGACGTCACTAAGAAGCCACCTAAGAATACTTTTGCTTTGAGGAGTATTTTCTTCTAAGGAATGCTCCTGAAATTAAAGATCATTATTTCCTGAGGCAAAATTCCATTGCAAAACCTTGAGAAATCACTTCAAAAATACAAACAAGAAATAAACACATTAAGCAATAGGTATTTTTATATTAGCAGCTGTGTACGAAACCAAGAAAGATTTTTATCTCTACCTTTACACCCATTGAACTATTGTCATGAAGGTAACAAAGTTATTAAATTCCTGCAATCTCTTATACATTCATACTGGATGTAGAGTGAGCACTGCCTTTACCAACAGCAGATAACATTATCTGAAGGACACCTGGTGTCCCAAGACTACCCATCCTACAGCAGATGGCCATTTGCTTGCTAAGTGCATTCCACTTAGAAAAAGTTGCATTTGTGTTGAGTTGTTCCGTTCTAGTCAATCTTTGAAAGGCGTAAACTTGTTTCAACCCACAAAGTCTTAAGGTATTGGGCTTCTGCAAAACACAGCTCCCCTCTCACACTGTGTGTTGGTGCCAGATGAGCAGAGAGGACTCTGACACTGACAAAACCCCTGGAGATACAGGAAAGGTACACACCTCACTCTTCTGAAAGGCAGACTCCCAGGCCTGTTTGGTGCACTAATTATAGCCTTAAAGGCAGGATGAATTTAGAGAATCCCTACCCATGTGAACACTGAGAGTACAATGTGTTAACACTGACTTTGAGAGCTTGAACCCATCATCAGAACAGGGAGCAATTTCAGGTGCCTTGATAACTTTTCCAAATCACAGGCAAGGGGAACCTGCCCTCAAGAATAGTTTTAACCAGCCTGAGAAAGAAAATCCATTGTTTTACTAAGCACAGTTAATAAAGCATCAAATTGCCTTCCAAACCAGAAACTTTGCTCTCTACACAAAGCAAATCTGGAACGGTTTCAAGTATTGTGTGCTATGGTCAATGCTGGAGGAATGCAAGTCCACCTACACTGTTACACCACTGCATCAGCCATGATATTCTGTGCGAGATCGTTAGTAGAATTAAAATTAACTTTGCTTTCACCATTCACAATAACGTGACTTAAAACATTCCTCCTACATGACTTGAATGAGGGAGTTAAAGCAATCAGAAATTGAGAGACTGAGCAAATTGGCCAAACTGCTACCATTCAGAATGGTTTCTCCCTCTTAAATTTCACTTTTTCCAAGGAAAGAACAGAAAGAATATGACAATAGATTCCTTGGAGTCAGGCTTGGATCCTGAAAGAATCCTGTCTCACTAGGAAACTTCAACTTCTTGGCTATTACTTTAACGAACAGAAGGATCCATGTATTTTTTGGCTATGATTCCAACCACCTTAGTAACAGCAAAAGGTAGTTTTAGCTTTTAGATTAATTTTGGCAAATATGGAGAACTTGTCAGAGGAAATAAACCTTGATAAATTGCAACAGAAAATACATGGCTTAAAACCCAAAGAATTAACAAAAGCAGATTTACAATGAAGACTCTTGGTTTCCAAAAGGCAGGCAGACTACAAATAACACTCTCCTCGGCAGAGGATCTCGAAGGAGTGTGCTTCCAAACAGCATCTCTAGAGCAGTGAAGCTTAACCCACCCTCCACACCTCTGCTGTGAGCAGAAAGCTACACACTCCTCAGCAGGACAATTCAACCCCCTCTAAGTTAGGCTGATGTTCTCACCACCCTTCAAAAGGGCTACATATTTCTCCCTTTCTGTAGTTTGAGGCTGGGCTCTCATCATACGTCCTGCAGACACACTAAAGATGGAAATGAAAGAGTCCTGGCACTTACTCCAGCTGGAAACACCAAAGCTGTATCTCAAGCAAGAGGAAAATTCATAGGGAAGGACTCCAGATGTAAGGAGATGAGCAACTACCCTAAAAGAATGCTTGAACAAACATACCCTCCTCCCAAGAAGTAACAGAAAAGTGCTGAACTGTTGCATGATTTCGAAGTTAATCAGGGCAGAAATATAAAGCACAATTGCCATAAAGTAAAACTGAACCGGACACTTAAAAGGACATTAAGAATAGCCACATAGATAATGAAGCGAAGTAGGGTTCAAACACAGCAAAGATATAGTAGAAATGAAAACTCATTGACATGTGACTCCTGAAACTAAGCATTTTATTTTGGATTCTGGTACATAAGATGGAAAAAAGAACAGGAACTAAGACAGGACAGCCAGCAGGAATGAGTGTGTAAAGCAGCAAATCACAAATTCAGGAAGATGAGTGCTGTCTGGCTGAGGTCAGACTTAGAACATTATTATTAAGAATTATTAAGAGTGGCAGGTTTAAAGAAAAACAAGAAAAAAAGCATTCTCGTAGCACAGATTTCTAACACCTATCAAGAACAAAACGTTTTAGAAATTATCATACTCGGGTTTTTTTCTAGGAGAGCCATTTACCACAAAATTCTTGAGCTCAAAACTTGCAGGAAAAAAATAGGGAAACAGAGAAGGGTTAAATGCAACAGATTTTCCTACAGTTAATTGTGCCCTATGGAAACACACAAGATAGGACTATCCGGACTATTGTAAAGCCTCATCTAGGAGGATGCATGGAAATTATTGAACTAGATAAGCTGAAATGTGCACAGAGCTTTTTTAATTGAAAAAAAAATAAATTAAAAATGTCTAAAAAGATATCAGGAGTTTTCAAGGACAGGAGTTGGGACCAATCCTGTTTAGTATCTGTATCAGGGGCTTTGGCACTGGAAGTCAAACCAGAATGATTAAGTCTGATGAAGGAGTTAAGAGGCACCATCAAATACAATGGAAAACTGATATAAACAACCTTGGAGATGAGCTAGCAAAGAAAGTGAGATTCAACAAAGTACAAGGTGCTGCTGCTGATCACAACCAAAACACATCAATGTCACAGCCATGAAAAAGGTTAGCACAATCTAAAGATTGATTGGATAAATACTTCTGCAAGGGTAAATTGATGACACTGGGGAAATTGCTATCCAGAATATTGTGAAGAATTCTGGTCACACACATCTAAAACATGTTATTATTACCAAGAGATCACCTAGCAAGAAGAGAAACTTTTACACATCTCTCCTACAAAGGAAAAAAAAAAAGTTTAAAATACCGTCAAGATACTCCTATAAAACTAGCTTAATTGTTCCTTTCAAAGGAATGCCACTCATTCTAGGCAACCAGGACCAATGGCCACATCCCAAAAGGTATTCATGCTCTGAACTGATTCAATGACATCTATTCAGAGTTAAAGAAACTTAATACTTAAATCTTTCCAAATTTGGCCAAAGATTTTACACTTTATTTGTTGAAATTTCAAACAAAAATAACTGTGTGTTGAGCTCTGGTTCATTACGTGCAAGTAAAAGAAAACGTAGTTTAATTTTTGCAAAGCAATATGTGACATGATACCTATCTCCAAATCCTATACCTATAATAATAGCAAAGAAATACTGACCAAGTACTTGCATTTTCTGTGTTAAGTATCAGTAAAAAGAGGAGGGAACTCAACTGAAAAGCAGTTAACCAAAACTTTGTCTACAAACATGCACTAATTTTAACACCAGAAGAGTATAGCTGATCACTGGAACTGTAGGTTAACAAACAAACAAAAAAATAATCCCTCCCAACAACTCTTGCAAAATGATGCTCCCTCTGTTCCTCATAGTGCCACCGAACTCCATATTAGCTCAGAAAAAGGAAATTCTTTTAAAGCATTGCAGTCAGCCAGAGATCCTTCTAAAAGTCCTTGCCCGTATCAGCAAATATTTACCTCATTAGACAGGTTTGGCAAGAAAAAGTCAACAGGGTGTTTCTCCCTCTTTCAGTACCTAGAATTGCTATTAATAAAACAGCACCAAGAAACACCTTGTAACGAGCAAACAGGACTAGAGCTCACCAAATCAGATCCTTCATTAAGTACAAGTTATTAATTACATTGTAATGGCATGCAGAAACTAATTATGGAGCTGAGTTAGACACTATGAAGAGATAAAAGAGGAAGCTTGTCTACACCAACAACACTGAGTGACACAAAAACCAGCTCCGAACAAACTGCAGTGTCTTCCCAAGGCTTCCCAGCACTGCAAACACTGGCAGAACTCCTGCAAGATATATTGCTTTGGCAAGAAAATACTGCATTTGGGCTACTCAGACCACAATCAAGAAGATTTATTAGTTCTCATTCCTGACATCCCCTCCAATACAGCATTGCACTGTGCAGCACAGAGACACCAAGAGCCTTTCCAGCAAGCTTATTTAATTGCTATATATTGAGTCCTATTTTTTTGCAAATGGAGGATTTAGCAGAGAATTCTAGTAGCAAACTTGAACCCAATTTAGTTGGACAGGGACTTTCTAGATAAATTGTTTTGTAATCATTACTAAAAAAGAAAAAATACAGTTTGCCATTTCTGTATTTTTCTGTATCAGTGGCAGTATCCCTAGTAAAACGTGCTAAATATTCACAGACTTAGATGATGCTATTCTAAGACAACCTTCACACCTACTGCAATTCACTACTGTTTACACCCATACCACTTTACCTCTCTGCCAGTTAGGATGTGCCTTGCCAGTTTCACTTTTGCAAAATTCCCCTTTCCAATCGTTTTAAGGAGTCTGTAATTTCCAATATTCTGCTGCTCATCTGTGCAGGAAGCTATAGAGCTCCTGCAGCGAGCTCCAGAGCGCCCAGTTCGAGAGGAAACTTCCTGCCGTCCATCTCCATGGGACGCGTGCTGCAAGAAAAACATACACAGATAAGGCTGAGAAATAAAGACAAAACACATCAATGATGAGAATTATACAACATTCAAAAACATTAGTGACTCCTTTGAAGAAACCTTCAAAGGATCCAAAATGAACTTCAGATGCATGTTGAACTTTGCTCTGATGGGAGACAATAGAGGCTCCCAGTTCATAACACAGTACCCATTTCATCCCCCGGTAAAGAGCAAGTGGAACATCACCTGAACTGCAGCAACAGTTGAGCATTTTTATAACCTACATGAACTGAAGAATTAGTTCTGAAACATGGAGATATTTGATACTATTTCTTATTTGCACTACTGTGCCTAACTAGAGCAGGAAAGCCTTTGGAAAGGAGACATGGACAAAGCTTTTCCAAAAGCTTTACACACAGTAAAACGTTCACCCTTATTGGACAGTTTAATACTACTGATAAAATAATAAAAGTTTGCTGTTGTTTTTTTTTTCTTTCATTTTAGACTCCTGTTCCTACCAAACCTCAGAGCCTGGAAGGCGTGGAGAACAAGGGAAGAAATCTTACCTAACATTTAGAAACCTCAGATATTGATAGGCTGAGCACCAGTTACAGAGACCTGAGATACTGTCTGAAATCCGTTTTCACTCAGTTTCCGTGAACAGCTATTAATTGTAAAAACGAATGGATATATCTCATATCTGTAGCAGTCTTTATCCATTAGATTCCATGGTTAAGATAACAGTAAAGTCTTTTTCATTTCCTGATAGCCTGTTTATGAAACAGACTAAGCAACTTCTCACGTCCCTTAGATCTCAACTCATGGTTGAGGTCTGTGTTCCAACTTCACTAATTAAAGCAGTAGTTAAGAAATGCTCAGTAGTCTGCAAATGTGAAGCAAATGTCTGGCTAAACAGAAGATGACACGCTAAGTTCACAGTCATCCCAGAAATCCCAGATCTTACTCTTCTACTGCTACTCCTCTTGCTGAAACCCAGCAGGGACAACCGAAAATCTGGCATTACAACAACACTCAGTCTGAAAATCACTGCAGCAAAAGGACGTGAGATCATAACTCAAGAGCTAACAACCATGGTAGAGGCACAAATGGAACAAATCCATGCTTGCATGACAGTAGGCCAGTTTCACGCTCTGTTTAATAACCTGACATAACCTTGTGACCATATACTCTGGCATCTTAAGTTCCTTGGTTTATTAATTTGAGTGCAACAGCTGTGATCCAATTATTTTTAAAAACACGCTCATTTCATTTAAGAAATATTACCGATAGTCTACAGCAGGTCTTGGAAAGTTGTTTTAATAGTTACTATTTAACACACACACACACGCTGTGGTGCATATGTTTTAGTATCAATCTGGCTTTAGCTTCTCCTTACTGCCTGACCACTGGTTTATCACTAGATTTGTACTTCCCATATAGGTACTTAAGTACTACGATCACATTACTCCTTCAATTAATAATATATATATACATATATATATTGAATTGCAAGAATGACTAAAGACAAGAAAATGTTTTTCATAGCTCTTTTCAGAACCCTCTCCTATTTTTCCAACATCTTTTTGCTGGGCTCATGCTAGAACTGGACATGTCGTATCACCAGTGGTACAGTAAGACTAAGCACAGAGATCACATCTTCTGTTCAACACTCCACTGATTTTACATGGACAGAACTAGCCCTTCTTGGCAGAAAACCATCTGTGTCTGGCCATCCAACACGGACCCTAACTCTTCTTTAAAATGACTGCTTCCCATTCCCTTACCATGCATGATGACTTTCATTCCTGGTTCCTTAAATACACAATCTTACATTTGGCTAAAGTGAAACACAGAGTTTCCTTACATGCAGGTTATTACATGTTCTTGATGACTTGCCCATCCTGTCCTATTTAACATTTGAGCAATCTTTATCCTAGTTTTCCGGAGCAGTAGCATACATTTCTTCCAAATCACTAATAAATGACATAGGGACAAAAAGTACAGCTGTAACAAGATCCAATAAAAATTCAACACTTGATAACAATTCCTGGTTCTCACTAATATCTCAAGACCCATGACAACTAGGTAACTATCAATCAATAATTCTCAAGGAGAGGAAGGACAAGACTAGTTACTCAGCTGAAGGAACTACTAAAGCCAGGAAAACCCTGTATCAGCAATTTCACTATTTTGCATGCCCTGAACGCCAGGTTGGTGCTGGTTGTTTTTACTCCTTATTTATCTTATTTACCCCTGCATACACTGCACAGCAATGCCAATCCTCTATACTTCCCTGACCTTTGACTTCTAACAAACCCTGCAGCACACACAACGCAGAGAACTTCTCTGTCAGCTCCTTCGGTACCTTCGAGTGTCAAGTTATCCAGAACAGCTAGAAAAAAGCAGCAACTGCTGATGCTAGATGTTAACATCCTCCTACATTGCTACTTCCAGCAGTCAGGAACCGGGATGCTCTGTACAGGGCCATGAGGGTATTTCTTGGCTATATTAGAGCAAGGCTCACTTTTACTTAAAGCACAGCATCCCAGGAATACAGCTGAACTACTTACATTGCACTACTCTGAGCTGATAACCTACTGCGTAAAAAGAAGTGTATCAGCACTATTTAGACACAGCCCTTTCACAGCTGAGCTCACGTGGCACAGGAACACAAATGGCTTCAGCAAGAGCCAGCCCACCTACAGGCAGGGCTTATTCCAGGCTCCCCAGCAGACACGTTCCACAAGTGGGTTCCACAGGTGAGACTGAAAACAGGGTATCTGCATCTGTGCTGGTTTGTGCCTGAACTAATGAACTGCGTTAAACCTGAGCTAGCTTATGAGGCAGGTGAGACGTGGGCATCGGGTACCACGTATTCCCAAACCACAGAACCTGTGTATGAGTTATTCACAACTGCACCTTACTCATATCTTACTTTTATATAAACAATATTAGGTAAAAAGAAAGATTTCATTAAGAAGTTCTATTCCACATAGTAAACCTGCCAGTAAATATATCTTGAGAGCTTCACTGTCCTCTATTTAGGAATGACTTCTTGTGTCCTATCATTTTTTTTTTCCATGCTTTCTAGCTTTACACTTAAAGGGAAGAATTAACAGCTGTGAATTTATTTGGACTAGCGTTGATAAATTTAACACAATCTCCTTGTATGGAGGCTTGCGTTTCCACCCTAACCCAGATTATTTCTTTTCAAGAAAATGACCTATTTCAGATGCGTTTTTTGAATATCAAACTGCGTGTTCCTAAGCATTTTAGTTATCTCCACTGACTTGCTCATAGTCAAGTTTTACTCTGTAGAAATCTGTCCATTTGCAAGCACATCTCATTTGGACTTTATTTCACTTCACATAAGTAAATCTATCAGCAAGTCCTTCCTCTGACAAATACAAGATTATTATATCAAACAGAACACAAACGTTCTAAAAAACTTCAGAAAACAACTTCCCAGTTTCAACATGGATTTTCTTTTGCTTATGGAGATGAAGAAAGAAGAGAGCTTGGTAGCATACAATACTAAAAGACAAACTCAAAACACAGTAAAAGTGCTTCTCCCACCCAAACAATTTTCAAGAAGCCATGATAGGTAGATGGGAAGCTAAATGGCATAGGCAAAAAGTAAAAACATAGATTGTCCAGGAAATGTTCAAATCAGGCATCGGCTTGTATAGCATTTGGCTGTGTCCAGCTACTTCACAGGATAGTTTCCTCAGCAGCTACTTTGATGCAACCAAACCATCATCAGAGATTTACAGCTCCAATCTCAATCTGGAGAAATAGCAATAGCATCCTCTGCTCTGAATGGAGATGCAGGTCATTTTTCTTTTCCCAAGCAGACCCTCAATTCTGCAGATTTTGCCTCCCTCAACCTCCAAAGATTCTGTTCAGTTTCAGGCTTCTTTTCTAGGTCCTCATTTATATGGCTTCAATAAGAAAGGGGGTTTGTCTTAAAAACATAAGATTTAAAACAAGCATGCATTTATTTGTAGTAATTTTCCATACATTGTGGTAGGTGAACTGTATCTCCTGGAAGCGCATTCTGTGTAAGGGTAACACTCATTCATGACACTCACCGTGGCTGAGGGATTCCCAAAATTTATGCAAAGGAAGACTATTATACTGCAGATTGGGAACAGAAGCAAGAAGAGTGGACATTTTGTGTGGCTTCAGGCTAGCCAGAGTCACCACCTCTTTTAAAAGAAATGTCTCCTGAAATCCACTCATGACAGCACCTTCTTCCATATCTTGGCATGCATCAGGCTTCATTTCAAAATTTTAAAAATATATTAAAGAGGTGGGTTTTTTCACATAGGAGGGTTCCTAAAAAAAATACCCATCTTCAAGCGAACAAGACAACCTCTCATAAAAAAAAATAAAATAAAACAGCATTCTCTCCTCCCCCCCTCAGCCCCACCCTGTGTTACTCAACCCAGAAGGAAATGGAGGAGAGCATCTCCACTCGTGAGAGACCTTACTGAGAGGGAGGGACTGAGCCTAAGACCAACTATATTTGGAACATGATGCAAAACCCACCTTTTCGCAAAAGCCTTCCCCCAATGATGAGCCGACATCCTTTCATAGCCAGATAATGATTAGCATGAAGAGAAAGAAAAAGAAAAGAAAAGAAAGTAAAAAGCAAATGAAGTATGAAGGTGCTGGTAACTGAAATCTTTTTGGTAGGTGTTAGCTTTATCCAGCATCTGTATGATTAGAGATATCTTAACATTCAGAGCATTAGAAACACACAGGGAAGAGGCTGACTAGTATCAAAGTTCTTATACTGCTTAAGAAGGTGCCAACAGCTGAGAAAAATCTGGAAGAGACAGAATCTGATATCCATTTGAAGAGCTGAAAAACAGTAAGAAATTAGAATGTTCAAGACCTGCAAAAATCCATGTTTATTTACAGTAATTAGGAAGCTTGCTTTCTAAATCAGGGAGGACAAATGGTATCAACATATTTTTAAAAACATTTATTTTATACAATAGTGAAAACTACCTTCTCAGCAGCCAAATGATCTAATAAAATGTAATCTTACAAAAGCCTCTAGGAATGCTTATTACCTTAGCTGTTACCTCATCTTTGTATGAAATACTATGAAATGGTATTATAGAATTTCTTGGAAATCTGTAAGACCAGTAACAATCATGATAGCCTCATGCAATTCAGCATTTTTAATTATAATAATAAAAAGCTGTACTTAAAGCCTATTCATAAAATGTTAATAAACTAAACATTCCAGGACATGATGAACTTTTGAGACACTAAATTGCTTCATTACCCTAACCTGGGCACACAACATATAAATCCATGGTCATTTCTGGCTCTGCACTTTCCTCCAACACTCTTATTTATAGAAAAACTTATCGAGAAGCAGTTTTTTAAAACACAAAAATATTTTAAATGGAAAAAGTGAAGACAAATTTCACTGCAGCCCTTCCTAACAATGGGTTTATTTCCTATTTATCATTAACATCTTTAAGAACATACAGACTGCTGAGTACTTCTCAGTGTAAGAGAAGAAAGGTTAGCCCTAAAGATATTCACAGAGGTAGGTAGTGTCTTATTGCGTGGATATATCCATGAAACAGCACAGCAGGGTATCCTGCGAATGCTGACGAAGGAATTCTACTGGAAAGTCAAAACACAGACTCACAGTTCTGGCAACCACCAAGAGGTGTCACAGCAAACAGTCAACCACAATTGTCTATATACCAGTTACTGCTCTGGGAATCCCAACATCATCATGTATTATA
Source organism: Gallinago jamesoni (assembly GCA_025769975.1). Classification (NCBI taxonomy): domain Eukaryota; kingdom Metazoa; phylum Chordata; class Aves; order Charadriiformes; family Scolopacidae; genus Gallinago; species Gallinago jamesoni. Next base: position 11,843,117 of record JAOQGH010000040.1, on the reverse strand, counting down.
AAATATTACATGACTTTTTTAATATTATAAAATAGGAAGACATCAGGGTAAAGAAGTACTTGTCCTGATTTTACTTCCCTTCTACCAATGACCAGGGCACAAATCAGGACACAGAGAAAGGCAGATGTTGTCAGACCCAGTATGCCCGTGCCAACGTTCCAGCACATATAATTAAAAGGCAGTTTTTAGACTAACTAGCTACATAATCGCTCTTAAGGGTGAACGGTCATGGTCTCCATCTCATAACATTTTAAATGCTGTCCTACAAAGAAAAATCCTATCCAACATGAAGCTATCAATCCACAAAGGCAGAGCTCTTCACTGAAGTGTGATTACAGCCCTACCATTATGGATGCCGAGATCGAGTGGAACAGAGAGGGTCAGAGCTCAGCACGGGAGACAAACAGACCTTCTGGAAGCACATTATAGCTGGTAAAAGGTGGTAAAACACTAATTTTGATGCTTTCATTGCCAAAAGGTGAAGAACTCAATGCACAATTCTCAGCCTAATGTAGTACTCATTTAACTGGTATGACACTTCATGAAAACGAATGGCTAGTTTAATTAGGTCCTATTTGTCAAACAACCAGTTTAAAGGGAGATCCTGAAGAGTAAATACAGGCTTTAGCGCACACAGGCTATGTAAGTCTTGACATACATTCCTAATGTGCCCTAACCTCAGGGAGGAGGGTGAAATAAAGAAAAAAAACAACCAGTCATCACACTCGCAATTCTGGCCACAGACCTGCGGTGGGAAGAACTAGTGACAATTGCACCATTGCCCTGAAGATCAGAGCAGGAGAGCACCCACAGCAAAGCAGTAACATCCTCCAGCGAATGAAGGATGCTCCCCTTCGCGGACATACAGGGTCTGGCTCAGGAGTCCTTTCCTCCTGTCACCACCACAGCCTCCGCCGAGGTATTTGACATCATTTGGTTCATACTCTATACAGCGTACGAAAGAGTGAATCTGTAATTCCATGATTAGCACCGAACAACACAACAGTGAAGAAATCCTGCTTATATAATCAAAAAGATAAGTCTGGTGCTGGTTAGAAAAACTTTTTAAAAGCTCTTTTGTTGCTTCACATTATCAAGATCTGACATTCATCATATCTTTCCAGCCAAAGTTTCTTTACTGGTGATTAAAATGGATATTTATTGACATCAGCCAGGAGAATTATAGCTGAAGAGCCAACCATATTCTATTCTTCATCAACAATACTGCCAACTAAGTTGTTTCCAGAATCATCGCTGTCAGTAATTACATGCTAAACAAAAAAAAAAAAAAAAATCCTCACAGTTGATTTTCAAAGACCACATTGAGCTTGCAGATAGAAAACTTTGTTTAGGCTTTAACCCTGCAGGAACAAATTTTATTTGGAAGTTAATTTTTGTTTATATGTATATATACACACACACAAAGCTCAACAAGTTGCTGCTTTACGGGCCAAGAATTCTCCTTAACCCAAGGGTTTCATCCAGGAGACTGACTGGAGTGTTATCACAGGTGTACTCAGTACCTTTTCAGGTTTGTGTTCTAAGAGCAATAAGCATTTATCCATCATACGTTCTAAAGATGCTTAGTGGCAGGTGATCTCCATGCTAAGCGGAGCCAACCTTGGTATGCCACAAGCCTTAAAAAAAAAAGTGACCTCCATTTTCGATCTGGCTTGACATCCATGAGGGAGCATTACTTGGCAGAGAAGAGGAGGAAGTTGCAGGCACATGCTACTTATATATCATCTGAAATGGAGATCTGGAGAGACAAATGCCTCCACTCTTAGAATTCCTTTGACTTGAGTCACCTGAGACATGTAGTCAACAGGAACTGCCTGCTCACATCAATGTGAGAATGTCTTTCGACTAGAATTAAAATGGAGACTCAAGCAGGTAAGGATATTAGGTGAGCGGTTAAGAAAGTCTAGGAATAAGTCTACGGAATTTAGTGTACTAAACCCCATTATTTCCTCTTGTTTATTTTCTTTTAATGATTTTTGTAGTTGTGTTCTGCTTTTCAGGCTGCTATTTCTAAGGCCACAATTTAAGTCACAAAGTCACATTCAGTGGTGCTAATAAAATAGATGAACTAAGTGACACTTTAACAGCTTCTGGAGTAAGGTAAGGTCCTGTAGCTTAGTTCTTATAAGTTACGGAAATAATGAAAAAAAAAAAAAGAATAAAAAGAAGTTCATTTCCAGGAGCAGAACGCCACAATTTGTGAAAGGGGCACCGCCACAGTTAGATACCTCTTTGCAGTTGTGGCACAACCCAAGTTACCCTACCCCTAGGTGTGCTGTGCCTATGACTGCCTTAAATCAAACAAAAAATAGTAAGAAGCATTTCTAGCCTTTCCCACCTGAACTGGACATTCCCATCCTCTCCCTCTGCCTATTTGCAGCCACGCAGAAGGGGGATAAAACCCAGTTTCCTTAAGGATTCAGCTGAGTTGGGTCAGAGCGCTGAGCAGGCTCGTCGTACAGCCCGGCAGTAATTAGTACCAGCACAAACCCCGGGTGGGGAGAGGTGGCCAGGGCTGACACCCCCAGCAGCCTCCTCTCAGCTGGAGCCGCCAACAACACCGAAATGATTGAATGACATGACACAGGCTGTTTAGCAGAGCTGAAGAATGAAAACTCTCACTTCACAATGGGAAAACGCTAACAGTTGGTGGCTGACTCGCAAGGCCACACAACCTAATCAAGGTATTTTTGGAGTACAAACACAATACTGAACCTCTCAGGCATCCCAGGTGGTACGAAAAACACAAAAAAGCATTTCCTGCTCTGTGAAAATTTGGAATAAAAAAAAAAATACACTCCAGGAGAACTCCTAAAATGTATTTTATTTCTGGTTATTTTGCCACCTTCACCTAATTTATTTCAAACCAGACCATTTAAAACTGGTGAAAAATATGGAAGAACATAGATGGTCCACATACAAGAAAATGTACCAGAACTCTTGGCCGCAGGCACGCTTCCCTCCTCAGCCCTTTCTTTAAAAAAAAAAAGAAAACAAAACAGGGTTTCACGCTACGGAAGAAAGCATTCTGATTACAGATCTATCTGTAATAGGAGAAGACTGATAAATAATATATAGATTAATGTGAGCTTGCATATTGTCTGCAGATGCTCTAATGCATTTCATAGCTAATTGGTAATAAATCAAGACGTATTGCACTAACAGTCACAGTATCTAAAAAGTATTTTTTTGAACTTAACCCTGCTGTTACTAAACCTTTTTTAAATTAAAAAAAAAATTAAATGAGATACTTTTGCTCCACAGAATCCATTTGTATAGGCTTGTACCAGCACAGTTGCCATCACACTGGTACTTTTCAATAGCAAATTTTTCACATTAGGCACAGTCATGGAGATAAGAGTATATTTTAGTCTCACTTTTCCTCAAATTACTTATATTTTTTAATTCAGATTCTCCTGCAGTACCAACATATTCAAAACAGTTACCTTTTTTCCCCAGAAACACAGCTGTGCAATGGACACAGAGGTTCAAATTAAACAGTTTAGTCTAAGATTTTTCTTTTCTATTTCACATTCCTAAGAAAAGAATACAAATCTACTAATCTCCATATCAGTAGTGTTTCCTTATTTCTACCTGCAGTTCTCTATCATCTCGCCACTCTTTGGGAATTTTTTTAAATGCATATTTGTCCTACTCTCCACAATCCTGTTTCTTCTGCTCCTATTTCTTTATTGCTGCTCATCCTCCATCCTGCCATATGCACATTCCTCTGTGCCTCCTCCTTATCTTTTGTTTTCCACCATCTACCTTCCTTTCCCATTGTGTTTCCATATTCTTGCCTCCTCTATCTTCTCTCCCTTCCTCTTCCTCACTAGTAAAACAAGTTTACTCGTTCTTCTGTCACCTACAGGTCCTTCACCTGTGTCTACCTTGTCTCCCAGGGTTAGATGAAGGAGGTTTCTGCTGCCTTTGTTGCTTTTTCTCTACATGCAGGACATAATTCTGAAGACGATAAGAAAGATCTGCTCCTCTCCTTCAGTTCTGTCCCCCAAGCAGCTGGCAGCCATTGCTGCACAAGCTATGGCCAGCAAGGGTCTGCTCCACCTTTGCAGTGAGAAGCCAGCTCATCGCAGGCCAACAGCCAGCTTCCAACTGTTCAAGTGTGAAGTTCCTGTGATCACAGATCATCTGGGATGCCTTTCCTCTCAAAACCAGGTGACTTGGAGCCAAATTCTTTAATCTCAAAGGCACGTGATAGCTGCGAGTGGCTTTTGGGGAAAGTCACTGCGACAGTATTTTCACTTCAGCAGTACACGCATGAAGTGTCTCGATAAGAAGTCATATACGCTGCCTTAAAAAAATCCCAACCGAGTACCAACAATTAGACCTTGGCTATTCAACAGGAGTTGCCAACCACTGAACGTGTTTAACTGCAAGAACAGACAATGGTAATTTACGCTTGCCGTCATTCTGGAGGCTAACCCCGTTTTCAAAGCTACAAGTATAGGCAAGGATCCGCTACGATCAGCACGCTTCAGCCAGATTCAACACCAGCCAAGCCTTTGTCAGCAGTGGTAACCTACCAAGTAGAAAGAAGGCATTAAGGGGGTCCACAACCATGGCCCAAAGGCCGCCTGGATACCTTGGCACCTCTTAAACCTCTTCCTACTTGAGCTTCCTACAGTCCTATGAATATCAACTAATTAAGACTTTTCTTATGTGAAAGAGCATCAAGGGCTCGATCTACCTCCCAACACGATACGGCCAGCTTTGGGGTGAAAGAACAGTTAGCTGAAGTACCAAAATTGTCATATTTGGTATTAAAAAAAGGGACCTGGCACTCATAGCTGGAGGGGTAATTCAGACAGACTAAATGTCAGATTTAAATTTAGTTTTAAGCAAGGGTTTTGGGTGAATTTCTAGATGGCCAGAACATGGAAGACAGCTTCTCGAGGGATATGGTATTGTACTGGGGGCGGCTGGTTCAATGGATTTGGCTCCCTGCCAGTACCACTACCTACAGGTATTTCTGTGGTCACCAACCCAGATTACAGCAGTTGAAAGATATGCCTTAATCTAAACCTAAGGCAATTAATCTGCAAGCAAGACAATCCCCGTAAATTAAATTATGAAGACTACTAAAGAGAAGTGCTAGACCAATATTTTGAAGTGAGAACAAGGTGCCTTAAGTGGAAGACATGTAAAAATCTAACGTCAAGTGCTAGAACACACAGCTTGTGAATAATGTACTTCCTCGAGCACATACTAAGTCCTTCCACTGTTAGGTTACCCATAGCAGAGTTTGAATTAATTAGGTTAGAGAACCTGATCTGAACACTTCCTAAAATGATTTACTGGGTGGCCTCCACAAATATACATGGGGCTTCAAAACCTCAGTCAGGTTTGCTTATAGACTAAAACAATTAACCAAATAAGCTTTGTATAGTATTTTGTAGAGTATACTACAACTCTCCCCATGGCATAGGAAGGGCTGCATAATATTTTAATTATTTTCTTCCAGAAGGCAGGAAGCTTGTTGAGATTTTACAACTAAACATGCTTAGTTGGCTTTTTGCTCAATACAGCCCTTAGCCTGCAGGTTAGAAGTGCTAAAACAAATAAAGATCACAGAAGTTAGAAGTGCCTATTATGTCAATAAAATCTAAATCCCTAGTAACGCAGTAATTGTTCCATGCAGCATGTTTTCTAACACTTTGTCTGGTCTTGTTTAAAACAATGGGGCTACCATCACTTTTCTTGGACTATTTATGGTCTGGAATAATCCAACAGTTTTTCCCGATCTTTAAGCAAAGTTTCCACTTTTTATGCCAGTCCAAAACACAACCAGTCCTCTTTTAAAATAAAACAAACAAAAAAACCCAACCTCCTCTGTCAAGCCTAGCATCTGTCTTCTAAAGAATATCAGATAGCCTTTACAGAAAGCTGAATACAAAGTTCACTAATTAGCTCATTTTAGACTACAGTGACTGACAACTCCCTTCTGTTTATCATTTGGGGACACGTCAGAGCCTATGTAGAAAAACGGTTAGACAGGATACACTGGGATCAAGCAAGTTTTAACTTAAAAAGAAATACAGCTCTTCTCTGCAGAAAGGGAGTCTCCTGCTGAGCTTCGTTTGTGGCTATCTGCTCGTGGGGCGGGACTACTTTTTTTTTTTCCCTTTCTTCCTTTACCATACGACCTGTGTGATTGTTAATACAGTCTTTGATTCAATCTTGTAAATAAAATGTCCTAGACCCTGGCTTTGTTATGGGGAGGAAAAAAAAAAAAAAAAGGGAGGGGGAGTGTGGAGGGGAGAAGGAACAGGCTCCCTTATTCTAGAAGATAATTCCAATAAAGAAACCCTTTTAATGTCATCCGAACAGGTGACTAGTCTAACAGCGTCATTACCATCGAGAACCCTGCAAATTAAGCAGGGAAGAGGCCTATTATCTAGGTCACCTAGCCCACCCCTACCCAAGCCGAATGATTCCCATCTGTTTACCAGAGGTTTATTCCGCTGCTTTTAGCGGTTAAGTTGGCATATCAGGAGAAGACAGCAACCCCCCAGGAGCCCTCTCCCCACCGAGGATCTTCTCTTCCCCCGTTACCACCAGAACAAACCCCCTCCCCACCACCGAGAGACACCGAATAAAGCCTTGGAGAGGGGGACACCGGGTTCGGGGGAGGGATGCCCACCAATGCGACTAAATAGGGGAACCGCGCTGGATGGGTGGGGGGAGTTAAAAAAAAAAAAAATTTAACGTAAAATAAATCGGTGGTTTGGGAATAGCGCAAGCGGTAAGAGGTTAATGACAGCAGGGCGATGCCTCTCCCCCCCCCCCACCCTCCCCCGCCCCGGCTGGCCGGGGCCCGGTGTCCCCCAGAGGCGGCGGCGGGGTCGGGGGAAGGTGTCGGGGCCGGTCCCCCTCCCACCCCGCGGCCGGCGGTACTCACGTTCTCGGTGTCTCGCTCGTTCACCGTGGGCAATGGAGTCCGAGTAGACATTTTACTTCCCTCGGGCGGCCGCGCTGCCCGCGGCGCTCACAGACACACACACACCGCCCCCCGTCTGCTCGGAGATGGTGGTCGCAGGGAGCCACCATGAAGGAGGAGGTGGGCTGGCGTGGGGGGGGGGGGGGGGGGGCGGCGCCGCGGGGCCCCCCCCCCAGCGGCGGCGCCCCGCCCCCCGGCGTCGCCTCGGTGCCCCCCACCCTGCGGCGGCGCCCCACGCCCGAGCTAGATCCCCCTCAGGGAGCGGAGCCGCCTCGCCCCCTCCGAGTCCTCCGGGCTCATACTACGGCCAGGCCGGGCTCCGCGGGGGTTAGCAGCGGGGAGCGGGGCGCCTCATCAAGCGGGGAGGGATGGAGCCGGGGGAAGGGAGGCGACGAGGGAGCGACTGCAGGATGGGGTGAGGAAACGCAGGGCGGGCAGGGAGGGAGGAGGAGGAGGAGGAGGAGGCGGCGGGGCGCAGCCCGGCTCCTCTCGCCGGCCGCTCTCCGCCGCAGCCGGGGCACGATGGTTAGCGCAGGCCCGCTGCCGAGAGGCGCTCCTCTCTCCTTCACCGGGCCGCCGCTCGCATAGCGACCCGCCTCTCCCCGCCCGCCCAAATGCTCGCCTAGCGCTCCCCCAATGCTCGCCTGCCTGGCCCCCCGCCCCTCCGCCGTTACCGGACGAGCCAAGATGGCCGCCCGGCTTCCTCCGCGCGGAGCCCAGCTCCGACATGAACCGGAAGGGCCCGCCCCTCGCCCGGCCGCGGCGGGGAGGCCGGCGCCGGCGGCTTGTTGCTAGGGGCCGCGGCGGGGCGGGGCGGGGGCCCGGCGGCGGCGAGCGGGGGCCCGGCCCTTTCTCGTGTGGTGATTCCCTCTTTCCTCCTCCTCCGGGTGTCGGTCAGCGGGAGCGGTCAGGGCTCGGCCGCCCTTCGCCCCCCGGAGCGGCGCGGCCTGGACAGTGGGGGATTCTCCTCAACAGGCCCTCGGGGAGGGGCGGGACCCCCGGTGGGGCCAGGCCGGGCGTGAGGGGAGAAGCGGTGTGAGGCGGGGCGGGAAGCTGAGGTGCTGGGGGGCAGAGGGGGTGAAGGAGCCGGGGGGTGGCTGGAGAAATGGCAGCATCTCCTCCCTGGGGAGCCAGTCCTCAGCCAGAGAAGGGGCGCAGGAACAGACCCCGCTGTGCGCTCACAGCCAGGAGTGGGGGACATGTGTCCTCCAGAAGTGTGCCTGCTGTACAGCCGTGTTCAGGGGTCAGTCCTCAGGTCTTCTGCCAAAGCATGTCCTCCCTTTTCATAGAATCATAGAATAGTTTGGGTCAGAAGGGACCTTGAAAGGTCATCTAGTCCAACCCCCCTGCAATAAGCAGGGATATCTTCAACTAGATCAGGTTCCTCAGAGCTCTGTCCAACCTGACCTTGAATGTTTCCAGGAATGGAGCATCTACCACCTCTCTGAGCAACCTGCCCCAGCGTTTCACCACCTTCAGTGTAAAAAAAAATTCTCCTTTAGTCTAAATCTTCCCTCTTTTCTTGGACTTCAGCCCAGAAGGTGGTGTGTGGTAAAGAAGGGAGCTCACACCTGGGTGGGATCTGAGGCTGGTGTTAGCAGATCTCACCTGGCATGGTCAGGCACCCATGCCGTGTTACAGGCCCGCGTTTTCATAGCAGCTTGGCACTCGGCTCATTCGTTGGAGGAAGGTGGAAGCCTGGACTACCAAAACATGCTTCGTCTATCCAGTAGTTACTCTGCAAAATCATTTTCAAGTGTACAAAGGTGATCTCGGTATAGTCATAAGTACATCTAGTTATGAATTAAAAATGAAGAAGAGATGTAATGTGTATATTCAGTATATAGGTTGTTTAGAAATGAATCTTTTTTTTTTTACAGAGAAAATACAAACCTCTGTAGAAGAAAAAAACCCCACAAAACACTAACATCTGGTGGGGTTTGTAGAAACTTGGCATCTCTGGGGATCTGGCAGCCTAGCGGTAACATTTTGTCTTTCTGAAGTGTAGTTTATCTGACAAACTTTATGTCTCATAAATATTTACCAGCTTAGCCATGAAATCCATCCTACAGTATAGGTAATATTTTCCCTGCTTTTAGAGACACGAGCAAGGAAAGACAGCCCTTGAGCACTACCCAATAAATGAGTTCCTTGTCTGTTGCTTCATCATCAGAGCTACAAAACGCCCCACACCACCTGGCCTGCAGAAGGAGGAACCCAGCAGACTTGTGCAGTGTCTTACCTGTCAGAAAAAGGGTAAAAAAATAGAGGGAGGTTTACTTGGGTTGTTAACCAGAGGGATGCTGTCACCCTGCGCTTGTGAAGGGTGCCTCGGCAAAAGTGACATCTGTGGAAGTTCTGTGCACGGGCACAAAGAGGTATTCAACTAAGCGTTGTGTTCCACATCCTGGCGTTGCAGTTCCATGGAAGCAGCAGCCACTCAGATAAAATCTGAACTGTACAATGGTGGATAGTTAGGTGAAAATCCTGGGCCTATTGGTACAATAGGAGTTCCGCCGTCACCCTCAATAAACCCCACGTTTAATACCCACGGTCCTAATTAAAGGCGGCTGGGAAAAGGGTACAGGGGGAAGGGAAGTTGGCGGGGAAAGACTGTCTGCCTCTTTTAGAGTCATGTTTCTGATGGGCAAAGTGATTTTGAAATAAGAAGTTTTGAAGAAATGTTTGAGACCACAAAAATAACAGCAGCTGAATTTGCTGTTTCATTGCCAATAAAGGGCAACATTGATTAGTGTTGTTTTATCTGTGTAGCGAAACTTGCATAGGGAACAACAAATTGCATAGCTGCTACTTTCTATTTCATTGTTCCTATATTCTGGTTTTCCCATTTAAGCAGATGAGTTCATTTCAAAGTGTGTTAATTTTCTTCTTAGAAATTGGGCCACAGTCAAAAAACTGATTGCACGGGTTTCCTATTTCTTTGTTGCCTATAAATATTCTGTGTATTGTCAGGTACTACGTAAGCCATATTCACAAATCAGAAGGTGATTTTTTTCCCTATCTAAATGCTCTGAAAACTCAGAAAGCAGTCTGATAACCGAATTGTGCTTTCTGGTTCCTGTGCTATCATTGTGATAGTGACAGTGGTTTTGTAAGTGGGACTTAGATGACAATGTTTGTATGTTATCCAGGAGAGGCTGGAACTCACGCTTTGAGCTGTGCTGGCTACGGTGCTAACAGTTGTAAAAGCTTGTTTTTGCCAGTAGAGTTGGAGAATATGACTCAAAAGACACATAGGAAGCAGATCTGCTAGTTAAGGTGCTTTTTTTAATGTTGCTCTTGGCTGTCACCACACACAGAAAACAAAAGAAAACAATACGATGCAAAACAACATCACTGTGGTGAAGAGTTTGGAATTTTTTTTCTTCTGGACATTAAAAGTCACACTAAGAATCTCTTAACACTGCAGTGCACAAATAGAGCTGATCCTGACTTTAATGCATTTGGAATCAGAGAAAAAAAAGATGGAATTGATTACAATTGCTGGACAAAATATAAGGATTGATTTTAATGGGCTTAAATGCACAATTCTGTTAAAAGGATTGCAAATGCAACATTGGCTGAGGAATTTCTTACTTTAAAGGCTGGGGACTGAAAGACCTCAGTTGGTAGAGGCAAGTAGAGAATCAGGTAATTGTTATAGCTGCTTTGTGCACTGCAGCTATGACAGTATACATCGACTGGGAATCTGCCCAAATATTATATGTATATACAATACTGTTATATTATTATAATAGATATAATACAGTATTATATTTTATACATATAAATATCAATTTAGAAAGATCAGTGTTATCCCTCATGCAACTCTTTGGTGTTTCTTTAAGCCTCTACAAAATACATTTTAAAATGTGTAGCCATCCGCAGGGACGTAACCGGTATTAATCATTCTTATTCCGATGATTTGTTGTTATTTTCTTGTAGAAATTCTAAGATAGTCCCGTGCAATGGAAGATTTCCAGGACTGTTTCATCATCAGTGTTGCCTTTAAAACTAAAATCATTATTTGTCTTTGAAGTCACAATTTGTATTTCTTTTTAAAATTAAAAATTCCAAAGAATACACAACCTTAACAGTGTTTTATAGTAGGAAGAAGTGTGTGATTTTGAAAATGGAGATGACAAAGCTATTGATAGAAAAGGAGGGATTACTGTCTGCAACCGGAGTCAGTCGTCCATGCTCAATCATAATGAGGCCCAAGTGCAACCCACTGCAAAGCCAGGGTGAAATGTGGTTTTGACATCAGAGAAAACAATGGAAAGAGAAAAGATCTCCCTCCTCGACTTCACATCCAGCAGAGAATGAGACCTGAAAGCTGGGATTTTTGTGTGTTGACTTCTTCTTTTGATCCGTGCCCATTTAATTTCTGAGCTCGCCTTTCTGTGCACGGGAAGAACAACAAGTCCCCGGGGACAGCCGAGTGGCTGTGCCAGTGCAATCGCTCTACGTTCCTCAGGTGTCAGAGAGGTGCAGGCAGCGGGCTGTGACTATGAGGAAACAGGAGCAAACTGTCTGCTCCTGGACGGCACGCCTCATTTAATTCCTTATCTGTCAGGCCAAGCACGCTGTGCTTTGCCTGCAGAGCCATATGGCGTGGTGCACCAGACGCGAACCTTCCTGATGAGACTGCGGTCAAGTGCCTGAACTGCACCATTTCCTCCACCCTTTGATGCAAATGCCCGTATGGATTGTAGGCTCTGGGACAGATTCACGTTGCTCTCACGGGCTGGGGACAAGGTCAGCGTTTAGAAAAGTGAGACAATTGAAAATACCTCCTTAGCTTTCCCTAAATCTGACGCCTTGTGGGTTACAAAGGAAACGCAAAGGACGAGTAGCCAGTTGGGAGCGGTGCTAGCTCTGAACTTGAGTCCGTGTGTTTGAAGCTAAAATAGGTGTTTTATAACAAGCCTCTTCCATTCCTACTAGTGCATGACCCCAGCAGAGCTGCATCTTTAACATAAATCCTTTCGGATGCTTTGCCATCTGAGTCAGGCATGTTACTGTTCCTCCTACGCCGTTTCCTGTGTGGTTGATACTGAATCAAAGACTCCATTCACAATGATGGGAAAAGAATAGATGACTCTAGCACATGTAATGTTTGCAAGTGCAAATTAATAATTGGTGTGCCCGAGCGTTAGTGGGAAGTAATTGTTTTGTGGCGGTGAGATAAATTCCAGGGGTTTTGGGCACAGGTTATCTAAAAATGGTATAGCCCACGCTTGTTCGAAAAGGAACAGCTAAAATTGTCGGCAGGCTAATGGGAAGTATGCAGCTTGGCTGAAATTCTCCAGGTCCACGATAAGCCCCAAGAGCCGGGTTTTGGTTGGAGATACTCTCCAAGGGGTTGTTAGAGCTTTCTTTTCCGTCTCCAACCCGTGAGCATCAAGCATCCAAGCTGCAGGTCCCACCTCTAATGACTATTTGTACCTTCAGTCATCAGCGGAGCCTCTCAGCTGCCATCCTTCTTGGTTATACCCTTCCCTACTCTTCTCTGAGAAGAATCCTTTATTCTTCAGAGGCCTCCAAGTGTGTCTACACAGACAGCTCAGGGTACACTCAAGCCTCTTATAAGTCCACCCTATTTTGTGTGCATTCATGTCCCAGCTCAGGCTGAGCCCCAGCAGTCCCTGAAGGCTCCTCAGATGAAGGTCCAGGTTCTTGCTTGTGTCATGTCCAAAGCACTGGCAGAACCAAGCCCTTGAGTCCCTCTCTGTGGATCTCCCTGAAGTAACTTGTGTTTGATTTAGATCGTATCTTCTGAGAAAAACAAAGTTAATCTTCATTTAAATATTGCCAGAGGCAACGTTTCCTTGTCCAGGAAAGCTGTCCATGTGATTGTTACCCTTCACTGTTAGAAACCTTTTCTCCTGCTCTGGATATGCCCAATGACAGCTTCTACCTACTGGATTTCTCCTGTGTTTGTCTGGTAGATGATCAAAATTTTCTTCCCAACCAGGACTCTGCTCACCCTGCAGCCACCTCTTTAAGAGACCAGAGAGATTGAAATCCTGGGGTCTGTCACCAAAAGGCATCCTATTCCAGTTTTAGGCACTAGTGTGTGTTTTTTCTCTGATTTGTCTCATGTTATGAAGCTGATTGTGCTGCAAATACCAGATGTGAACACAGTATTCCAGCTGTAATAACACAAAACCCAAATGCAGACATGATATAACTTATTTTGCTGGTGCCACAGCCAAAGAACCCATTTAGCCCTCTCGGATGCAGAAACTCTGAACTCTGGAGTCTCAGGTTCAGCTGTGGCTCACATGCCCTTTTCAATATCTCTGACCCTTCCCCTCTGCACTCACATCTCCTGCCTTGAAACTATGCTTTATTACTCCTACAGGTATGCTTTTTAACTTTCTTTGCGCTCAAATATATGTCGTTCTCCTGAGCGCAGTTTTACAAACTGGTTTGCTCCACACCAGTGACACATCCTTTAATTTCAACCTTTTCCCTCTGTCTTGGTGTCATCTAAAAGCTTATCAGTAATCCTCTCTGTTTCTCTACGGTCCTTGGTAAAATACCAGTTGGTGCAGATGAAGAATTGATTGTGCAGGGTTATGGGACCACATTGCATTTTTCTGCCATTAAAAGATAGTTGATAAGTAGTCGCCGCCTTGAAAATTCACACAATGCACCGGCTGTCCCAGGGTGGGAAAGGGCTGGAGGGAGAATAAACAACTTGGAGAAAACCCCCTGATTTCAGGGGGCTGCCAGCAAGCAAAGGGAAGGTGTGCAAGGGATGAGGGTTCAGCACATGAATGGAGCAGGACCAGGATGGAGCCAAACCTCCCAGAGTGGCACCAAGGAGCAGTGCCTGCTGCCTGGGGTGCCCCAGGCACTCTTCCAAGAGCACCACAGTGATGGTCTAGGGATGATTAGTTAGACAACCATTTCATATGTGTCACCTTGGGTTTGCATTGTTCCGGTTTCTTAACCAACATGTCCTGCTGCAACAAGCTGAAGGCCTTAAAGACGTCCAGGTGTTTTACACCAGCTTTGTTACATTTATCGCTCAGCCTTGCAGTCTCCTTGGGCAAAGATAACAAGTCAGTTTGAAAGGGTCTCTTCCCATAAACTCCTGTTGATTGGCATTAATTATATTTCCCTCCCTTAATTCTTTGTTAATCTAGATCCGTATGAGTCATTCCATTTTACTGCTGGGACTCGTGTCAGAAGACAGGCCTATAAATACTTAGATCTTTCTCTTTACCTTTTCCAAAAACTCTCTGAACATTTGCTTTCCTTTGGAGCTTCCCTGCTGCCCAGAAAATTACTGGAGATTACTGTAGTGCTTCACTTATGCCTTGGAGAAGACATCCTGGCTAATCACTCGGGCAAAGCCAGCTGTGTTATATATTCTACTGAAGCAAGGAGTTTTCAAACAATGAATTAATGCTACAATCATAAGCAACCTTTGCAAAAGCATGGCAAGAAATATTTCATTTGCATCCATATGTTGAGTTTCTACACCACAACCTAGTGCTGTGAATACAAAGGGTGTTTTTTAAAGGTATGGGTGATTTAAAAAATGGATTTACAGAAGACCAGCTAGAGGGAGGTACAGCCCAGATGGGGTTTTGTGTATGGTCCCCACCACGGTTCTTACAGCACCTTTGCTCTTCACATGCTAAACCACCTTGTGCCTTCCATTCTCCTCAAACAACGACAGGAGACAACAACCCAGGAGACAGAGAAACGGCCTCATTGTCACTACTGTTACTGCAGATGTGTAGTAACACCATCCCTTCTTTTGGGGTTGTTTCAGAATGTCAAGGAGATGACAAACACATAATGTGTTTGGGCTTGTTTCATAAGAAAAGATGAACTACTGATTTGAAAATAGCTGCTAGAACATCAACAGTTTCAAATTGAATTGGAAAAATATCACATTAGTGCTGTTGCCCCAATTCTGGTTAGAATTCACATCAGACAAGAACACAAAAGCACTCTTGGAGAGACCGAGGATGTTTTACCATCTAAGCACAGGACAGTTTGCAAGATGCGTAGAAGAACAAAATGAATTGAAAGGAATGTTTTAATATCATTGAAATAAAACCCAGGAATTCGGACTGGTGTAATTTCCAACACACGGAGATAATAAACTCAAGTCCCGTGTTCACCTGCTCCTGTATTTATCTGAACAGGTATCAGAAGGTGCTGGTGAGGGCCAGGTTCCCCCTGGCTGCCCCTGGAGCCAGCCCAGCAGGCACTGCCCTGCAGGGAAGACATACCCCCGGCTCAGGCTTTGGAGGAACAGGTCATCTTCCTCCAAAAATAGCCAGGGCACCGGCTCTGCTTCTTCCCGGCCAGGAGTGCCAGCCGCAGCTTAGCCTTTTTGTCACTGGTGACAATAAACGTGTTGGGATTAGGTCTGCGCTCTGTATGAATCACATCCCCTCTGTATGACTTACTCGAAATGCCTGGCGCTATACAAACCTAATAAAAGAACAGTCCCTTTTGGCAGGGAGGTCCGTGCATGCTGCAGGTATTCTCCGTGGAGAAAATTCAGCCTGCGGCGTACAGCTGAAGAGCTTTCTCCGTCTACCACGGACCTTCCCTTTGAACAGCTTGCATTGATTTTCTTTTCACACGTTGTACAGCATCACACGATTGACAGACAAACATCTAACTGCAACTATATTACATTAATTACCATTCGTTGCTTTTCTTCCCCTTTGCCCATTTTTTAGCCTGTTACTTCTCTTCGTGGAGCAAAGTTTCCTCTCACCACTCATAAAAATAGCATCCAAGGAGCTGCAGCCACGAGTTGCTGGGAGCAGGGCACGCGGGGAGCCCCAGGGACCCTCTTGCCTGGGGAGCACAGCTTTGGGGGGGGCTCTGTACCCCTCTCCTGGTGGCACAGAACACCCACTTTGCCACCTACCTTCTCCCTCGCCTCTTTGCCCATCTGGCAATGGAACAATAAGTCTTGCTGGCAGGATATACCCGTGCAAATATAGGATCCCACTGGGCTAATCAATACTTCCCGTCATTGCCCAAGGTTGCCAACAGTAACATTCCCTTCCACGTTTTATAGGAGACGCTGAAGGTGGCGTTGGTACTATTAACACCTCCAACGTTTCTCCCATTAACATTTTCTGCCCATAAAAGGGTTTTTTGTGTTTTCTGTTGCTTCTGGTTTTACTTTCATTCGGGGCTACTGAAACTTGAGCCACCTGAACTTTGGGAGTCAGCCTTTTAAATTTGTCTTAAAAATTTCACAATAATTGCAGATTTTTCGAGCTGATTTTGAAAAGCAAGATAATATTGGAGAGAAATGCATGGATATGACGTTAAACACTTTAGAAACCTTTTATACTTACCCTTTTTTTCAGTAGCAAGAAAGAAAAGGAAGAGAGAACCCAAACACCCCTGAAAAACAGCCACTGATAATTTTTAATATAAACCTTTTCTAAGACTTTTTGAGCAAAGGAAAAGGTTGCTCCCTCTTAGAATCCAGCAGAATGGGGAGGACTCTGCAGAGTTTTAAAGATTCAGTAAATGCTTGCTCCTATTTCTCAAGCAGCTCTTGCAGAAAGCACTTCTGGCCGTCTACATTAGCAGATGAACTGGTTTGAAGCCCAGTGAGCAGGGAGATGGGCTCTCTCCTGCTGCCTTTCCCTGGGAGAGGAAGGGAAGGAAGGTGTCAGAGGGGCTGGGGGAGGCTTCGGGGGGGGAGAAGAGGAAGGGAACACACGTGTGGGACACGAAGGAAGATCTGACAGACTGGAAAAGCACACAGATCTAAGGGATGGGGGAGGAGCTAGCAGCTGGAAAAACATGCAGGCACTAACCCTGGGAGAATATTCCTTCTGAGTAAATCCACCCCTCTCATAAGGGGGAGCAAACTGAAAGGCCAGATTAGGTCCAACACAGGGTTTGATGATCCTCGGTGGTTTGGGTTCTTGTTTGCTAATAACAACTGTCTTCAGTGAATATTGCAGTTGGTTATTGTGGGGATGAGCCTCTAGGACACCCTTTAAGAGGAGGAAGAACATTCTGCCTTCTTATACGAGGCAGACAACCTGCTAGGACATTTGTCCCCAGGGGACATGGCTGAAGGTCTGAGGCATCACCTGCAGCCACCTGAGACCAAGCCTGGTCTCACCTGGAACTGAAGTCTGACTGCAGTGAGTTGAGTGGAGATGTTTGGAGGACATTAAAGGGCTCCTTTAGTGGGGTTGCCCGTTGGAGGAAAACATTTCCACAGTGCTCTGTGTTTGCCCTATGCTGCCGTGTCCTGTAGCCCCCTCCATGGTATTGTGTCCTTGGACTCCAGGATCTCTCTTGGGACTTGTCCGGGCAGACCCAGCCCAGGCTGGGAGAGGATTTGGAAAATGCACTCTGTCCTTGGCAGATTTGGGCAGACACAGCCATTTGACAAATGCTGTGTAAGCATCTATACACACACATACATATATTTATATCCCTCTGTGTGTGCATACGTATAACAGCAAACCACCCTCTGCTCCCTTCATAGCAGACCCTCCCAGTATCTCTAAGTGTGACGCACGCTCCCCTTGGGAACCCATGGAGGCTGTAATGTACAACAGAGTAGGATTTATCACGTTCTCTAACACCTAGGGGAAAAGACTAATACTATTTTCTAAAGTACTGCATTGGTTTTGGGTTCAGCTGTACTGCTTTTAATATTTTATGTATGTGAATGCGATGCACTGCAATGAAAACACCCTTCTATCTTTTTCTAGTAAATGCGTCTTTCAAAACAAGGAACGACATCAAATGATGGAGAGGAGCTCTGGGTCTGGAAGGCACAAGAAAATGCATAAAAGATGAAGTCCTATTTATGTTTCTCACACATGCTCACACACACACACAAAAAAAACTCCAACCAAAAAAACCAACCCACCTACATTAAAGAAACGCTATTCAAGCTACAAAGTAAATCAGCCGGCATGTGGCCTTTCTGTACTTGCCCATTAGGATCCAGGCTTTGATTACAGGACCTCACGCTGCCTCTCCAGAGCCCCCCACGTGCAGGACCTGCTCTGGGGGCACAGAGCCACACGTGGGAGAGGAATCCCCTTTGCTTTGCCTCCGGAGGTGGGGAGGCTGCAGAGCCTGGGGGGGCGAGGAAGGGGGGGAAGGTGTCTCCCCAGGGAAGGCAGCCTGTAAAGCTGACTTCATTGGGGACTGCCAAACTCCTGCGTGCTGAAATCCAAGGGAATTTCCTGCAATCAGCTGCAAAGGCCAGCACGGAGGAAGAAAAAACTCAGAGCTGTTTGCTGGGATACGCCAATGGCACAGGGCTGTGCAGTTTGGTGGGATGGGTTAGAGCAGGTATTGCTACCAGGAGCAATATAAATGCACTAACCCAATGGAGTGGGCTGATTTCCCCTAAACCCAGCAGTGAAACTGCTGCAGGGCTCGCACTGGGCTGCTGCAGGTATCTCTTCGAGCAGGAGTTTTACTTACTGTTGTTCTGCAGGTGGGAACTGTGCATTTTCATAGAAGCATAGAATGGTTTGGGTTGGAAGGGACCTTGGAGATCATGGAGTTCCAACCCCCTGCCATGGGCAGGGACACCTCCCACCAGACCAGGTTGCTCAAAGCTCCACGAAGCTCCTTGAACACCTCCAGGGGTGGGGCATCCACAGCTTCTCTGGACAACCTGGGCCAGGGTCTCCCCACTCTCACAGTAAAGAATTTCTTCCTAATATCTAATCTAAATCTCCCCTCTTTCAGTTTAAAACTATTACCCCTCATCCTCTTGCTTCACTCCCTGACAAAGAGTCCCTCCCCATCTCTCCTGTACTTCCTTTAGGTACTGGAAGGCTGCTATAAGGTGTCCCTGATCTCCTCCTCTCCATTTTATGTACAGAGAGGAGCCTGGGTGGGGAGCCTTGAGGAAACAGTGAAATGAGAAATGTGCAGGGTCAGCCTTCCTTTGGTGTCTCCTAGCTCTGGAGTGGCCAGCTGCTCAACCACAGCTTTCTGAAGGTCACTTGCACTCCTGCTTGCCTCTGCATTGGCATTCCACGTTCACAGGAAACAAACTGAAGATGCCCAGCATGGCCCCAACGTGTTGGTGACAGCAGAGCCAGAGGTCCAAGGCCATCAAGCAGAAGCCTGACGGGAGCTAACAAAGCATTTGTCACAGGAGAAGGCTGCCATGCATAATGTGTCAGCCAATGCGAGATGCAAGATCAGAAGGTTTCAGCTGATGATGGAGGAGAAACACAGATGGGAATGTTTTGTTCATCCCAGGCATTGCAGGGGACATGTCCGAAGGTGGAGAAGGGATTCCTTTTTCCTCCTTCTGTCCCATGTTCTCCGAGGTCTAGCTCCTCCTCTCCCCAAGCTCCTTATCTCAACTTCCCTCTCCTGGCCCATCCCACTCCAGTCTCCGGCTTTCCCCCTCTGTCCCCAGGGTGCCCACATCTTCTTCTTTACCTCTTCATCCTAGAGCTTCTCCAAAAGTTGAGGACAAAGCATGCCACCCCTTCAGCCTCATCCTTCCTAAACTCCCTTGACTGAGACCTCCTGGCACAGCAGCTGCTGGCACGGTTGAGTCCAGCCCAGGTGGGTAAAAAAGCGACTGAAACAGGTTTTACAGTAAGAAACGCTGGGCTGCGTTGCCAGTCGGAGGAGACATCCTGTGCCCAAGCAGCCCAGAGGATGGCTGGCAAAGGCAGGGCATGTTCCTGCAGACGTAATTCGTGGTAGCCATGTGATTGTAGCCATTCGAACACAATGTGTGGATCCTTCTGCCTCATTAATCTGGGGAAATAACTGGCTTGCTTCTCATGAGCATCTCTCAACGTCACCGGGGCTTCATGGTGAGCTGTTTCTGGGAACTGGATCTGCAGTTGGGAACAGACACTTCTGCTGAAGACAGGGTCTTCTGCTTTCCACCAGGCAAGGTTCTGGCTCTGAAATTCAGTTCAGTTTTCCTCTTTCCCGTGGAAGCTGAATGCTTGCATGGTTTTGTGGGCTTGTGAGCATTTCATAACTTAATAATAGGTCACATTAATTCATCTTTTTGCTCTGCCTTTACTCTTTAGAAAGATGGAAGTTATTTTTCAAAAATAAAGCATTGCATATGCCGCATGTGGGAAGTAGTGATTTCTAGCTATGGACTGAGGGGGCAAAATTGTATAATTTATAACTGTATCCTAAATAATGAGTCTGATGCCTCCGTTACTGTGATTTTACACTAGTCTAAAAGCGGAGTCATGAAGCCGAAAGGCAGCCCCAACATGTTATCGCTCCATTGCAGAGCTACTCAACACTGGGAACCAGATCCTTGGCTGAACAAGAAGAGTTTCATTAACTTTATTTTTCAGTTTCAGCTAATAAGCCAGGCTGCAACTGCTTCACATGATTCAAACCCAGCACTTTTGCACCAGAAGGTAGGCTGGGGTAGGTGTGGAACCCTGGACAGACATCAAGGACTGGCAAGCCATCAGGAAAATATCTGCTCATCTGGATTGCCTTCCGTGCAGCTCCCCTGACTTGTCCCAATGGATGAGCTGGCCCTGAAGTCACAAGGGAGCACCCAAACCTGGAGCGTGCCCTTCAGTGCCTCTGATTTCTTTGAGAGACACTAGTGCAAGGCAGGATGAGGTCCAAACCTCCTCAGTAGGTTTAGGTCAAAGGAGCAGACCGTTTGCTGCCTGCTTGCCAATGCTCAGCCTTCCTCCAACGTCCCCACATCTACAGAAGCTCTGCTGCCTTGGGGGGGCTGAGGACTTTGAGCTCAGTTTGTGGCACATGCCACAAACTTGTTCAAAGACAGGGTGACAAACCAAACCAAACCACAACAGGACGAAATGCCAAGGTACAGCTGCCCAGGTGTGGCTTGTGCCCTTCCAGCAGCTGTGAACTGTGAATGAGGAGGTAAGATGAGGCCAACGCGAGGTCCCCTCTGCCCCCTTGGCCCCTGCCGTACTCTGTGACACCAAGGATGCTGCCCCAGGAGCTGGCTGCAGCGTCCCTCCCCAGCACACAGGCACACACGCTCCCCTTTGCAGCCCCTCGCACCCAGACAGAGCCACAGGCCATTTGTCCCTCTGGGCTTGTCCATCCCGACATCCTCGGGCTGCTCCGTCCCCATCTTGCTGCTGGGAATATTGCCCCCACTCCCAACGCTGCTGCCCGTGGGTGCCTGCACCCCTGGCTGCTGCAAAGCCTTCTGCTGCAACCTCCAGGTGCTCCTCAATGGCCTGGTCTTCCTTTTGTGCCAGAGAGACAGCTGGTATCTCCACTGCTGGCAGCAAAGTCCATCCTCATGTTTCCCTGCTTAAATGAGAGAAAACTCAGGTTTCTTCACTGTGGGAGGAAGGCTTCCTGGCCAAGGGAAGACAATATCCCCTTTCCTGCCCTCTTAGCAACGAGCCCTTTCACTACAAGCCCTACTAGACCTTTCACTACAATGACACCATGAGGAAAACCACAGCTTTCGATGCCAACCACAAACTTTTGAGTCCAACGAACCTTACATTTTTCTTTTCCCCGCCAGTCCCTCCTGTTGCAGGACCAACCCTGTGGCAGGACTCCTTCCTCTCCCCATGCCAGAGGGATGGGGGGGTCCCTTGGTGGGTTTGCCTTTCCCTGGGAGGGGAGACCCCCGGGGCCATGGCTCCCCATCCCCGGGGCGGCTCCCCATCCCCGGGGCCGGCGTGCTTTCCTGGTGAGGTTACACAACGGCTGTGGGGAACGACGTGCTAGGACAAGGCGTGTGAGTCACCGAAGGTACCGGAGTCTTATATAAACCCCACATACATTTTTGGAGTGCACTTCAGCTGAAAGGGCTGTCAGGAGCCCTGACAAAAGCGACAGCCTTGGAGGAGCAAGGCAGAAGAAAGCAAATACTGCTGTTCCTTCCCTCCCCCCCCCCCCACCTCCTTACATTCCGTCCCTCTGCCAAGACCTTCCACAGATCCGGGAGGTCCTGGGCAGTTGGAGGACCAGGGCAGCACTCATGCATCCCATGGTGTGTGACAACAAGTCCTCCAGGACAGGCTTCACTGCGGTCTTTTGGATCTGAATCTGAAATCTCCATAAACAAACTGAATTTACTTCCAAGCCCACTGTCCTCTGCTTCTGACTCAGGAATTTGTCTTCTCCTCCATCAGCTGAGTCTGCATAATCCCACTTTTCTCTCTGTGCTCTTCTCCATGATGGTACCATGAACCTTTCCTAGAATTCCTGCCTTTCCATCTGCACAAGCAGACAAGGCTACTGAGATATGGAAACAGAGGAACAGCACAGGACACACAGCTGGCAACAAGTGTCTGAAACCCCGTGTGCAGGACTCACCTCAGGATCTCAGCAGGGTCTACCTGGGAGAAGGGCTTTGCTTGACTCGTGGTCAATCCTGCACACTGGCAAAGATGGATGTGACACCAACCCAGCTGCCAGCCTGGGAATGTGACACCCTCCAAGGTGTAGTTTAAGAGACTGTAGATGAGAGTCAGAAGAGTTTCCAAATGATGGGTAAATTTCTGATTGCTTTAACTTTGAACTGAGTGCATCTTCCAATTCCTGCATCAGCCCCCAAGCCTCATGATGCAGTCAACAGGCCAGTTTTCACCAGTAAATGCTCATTGGTGAAAGCCAAGATGTTTTGTGGTTCAGGTTCAGCTAAATTTTCATCAGGCAGCTCTCCTGGCCCCAGGATGGACTCTCCAGGCAAACCCAGAGCCAGAGGAGTGGAAAGGACTATAGCATTCACTCAGACCACTAGGAGCCCAAGCTCCATGCCACACTTGCCAGCTCCCACCAGCAGCCTGATCTGGAGCTGGTGGGCTAAGGAGACATGAGATGTCTGAACGGCCCTTGCTGGGCTCTCCACTAGCAGAAGTTTAACCCTTTGCATCATGATTCCAGCTCTTCCAGGGAGTGGGAACCCTGAGTCTAAGTCCTGCCCCTGTTGAGGCTGAGTTGTGTTAGTGGATGGGAATGAGTCACCCAGGGGGGTGGGAGAGGTACAAAAGAGCAGGACCTGTTGGAAGGGATCCAGAGGAGGCCATAAAGATGCTCAGAGGACTGGAGCACGGCTCCTATGAGGACAAGCTGAGAGAGTTGGAGTTTTTCAGCCTGGAGAAGAGAAAACTCTGGGGAGACCTTATAGAAGCCTTCCAGAACCTAAAGGGGACTATGGGAGAAATGGGGAGGGACTCTTTATCAGGGACTGCAGCAATAGGATGAGGGGTAATGGTTTTAAACTGGAAGAGGGGAGATTTAGATTAGATATTAGGAAGAAACTCTTTGTTGTGAGAGTGGTGAGACCCTGGCCCAGGTTGTCCAGAGAAGCTGTGGATGCCCCATCCCTGGAGGTGTTCAAGGCCAGGCTGGATGGGGCTTTGAGCAACCTGGTCTGGTGGGAGGTGTCCCTGCCCATGGCAGCGGGGTTGGGACTCAAGCTTTAATGTCCCTTCTGAACCATTCTGTGATTCTAAGGTGCTGCTTCTGTAGGGGAGAAAGAGGCAAATGAAGGAATCTCTCTTTATGAATCGGATAATTTCTGCATAAACAAACCTTTAAGAAAGTCTTGGCTCTATCCCAGCACAGAGGGGGAACACCGTCTGCAACCGCTATATTATGGGCTCCCCCAGATGGCTGAGCTTTCTGCGGAGCAGCAGAGCACAGCTGCTATGGAGGCAGCCAGCACGGCCAGGGACTGACTCACCAGCAGCCAGGAATGACAACACATGGGGCTGGGAAAACCAGGGGCACAGCTCCGAGCTGGACTTTGACCAGCAGTGTCCACCACAGATGCCAGCACGGAGCTGGCGTCTTTACAGGGAAGCAGGGACCGGCTCCCGGCACAGCTCCCTCTCACCTCGCTGGGGTTTTCTCTACATAGAAGAGGGTTTTGGGATGGAGCTCAGAGGCTGCACAAATCACATAACCAATGGGACAGATTCCTGGCAGATGTTTCCTCCAAGGGTGCGCTAGCTCAGGCTGGGGCACCCTGTGCAGCACCTTCTCAGGATGCTCGTTTGCTTGTGAGGAGCCCAAGAGTCGTCTCTTACGAGTGAGAAGTCCCTCGTCTTCTAGGCAAAAGAACCCAAACGTCTCCCCCATGCTTGGATGCCACGAACCCAAGCTGAATAGACCACATTTCTCCATATTCTACACAGGCAAACCCCGGGGGCGAGCCTGGAGGGATCCTGCAAAAGAGCCAGCTGCCTCCACAGCTGGAGGGAAATGATGCACTTGGCAGTGCACCCCATGGACGCAAAACAAAACCCGCAGGCACACATCAGCCCTGAGCCCCCCTGCTCCCTGCACCAGCCTGAGCTTAGGAAGGAAGCCGGGCTGAGAACTGACAACCTCGGCACAGTGGTGGTGCTGCCAGGCTGGGAGACCGGGGCTGCCCTTGCCCTGGGGCTCCGATGGCAAGGTGCCACCACATCACCAGTGGGGGACCAGTTCCCAGGTCTCTGCCCCCAGGGAGCTTTGCTTGCTGAGGCCAAACAAACCCGTCGGTGGGGCTGGCCCTTTGGGGTGGTGACAGCCCCGGTGCCCTCCCGAAACGGGAGCCACGGAGCAGGGCGGGATGGCTGCGGCGCCGGGGCTTCCCTTCCCCGTGAAACAGCTAATCTCACCCGGGTACACGAGCCTCAACAGGTGCCGTGGAGGGAAGAGGGATGAGGGGATATTGGTGCAGCTGGAGAAAGTATTTATAGCTGCTTTTTTTTTTTTTTTTTTCTTCTTCCTTAAAAAAAAACCCTCCACCCATATAGATCACATCTCTGTTAACGTATGTAACACAATCGGGAACCTGAGCTTTTCACGATCCCATGGCTGCAGGATTTCCTGTGGAATCCTCTACCGGCCACAAAAACAGGCTAAAAATAAATGCATTAAAAAAGAGACACATACTGAAACGTGCATGCCTGTGTCTCTGGTCAGTGAATCGGGAAGTGGCAGCAGGGGTAGAGAAAGGGACAGTCCCCAGAAAACCCTCTGTAATAGTGGGTCTGGTGGGTTTGTGTCCCCTGAGAGCTCCAGGCACGCGCGCGTGCGAGCATCCCCTGCCAATGTGGATTTCAGGAAGCCAAAACATAGAAGTTCGGTAAAAGTTGTGAAATAGGAGCAACTCCCCTCAAAAGCTGAGGAGATCCGAGTGCCTCATTGGTTCATCCTCCTCTGAGAATCTTGCCTGGAGTTAATTTCCCTGAATGCAAGAGGGTAGGTCTGGTTCAGATCTCTCTGGCTTTACACCCACTAGTGATTCAGCTGCTTCTTGGGTTCTATTCTCCATTTTATCCAGGAGGAAGAGGGCAGAAGCAGATGTGGAACCCCCCATCTGGAAAACAAGCCTGGCGAGCCTGCCTCTTCCCTCTGCAGGCTGGTCCCCTGGTCCTCCCAGCAACACCTTCCAGCCACCGCTCACCAGAGCAACCTCATCACAAGTCTCAGACCTCCAGAGAAGACCACCTGCATATTTAGCACCCCCAGGTATTTCAGAAAAAGAATGCAGAAGGAATATTTTTCCATGCCCTGAGAGATGGATGGGGCCACCAGTTCACCTTTTGCAGCTACTGGGCTGCCTGTCAGGTTGGCCAGCAAAAGGCAGGGAGACGGTTTGGATGCTTGTGGGCCAAACGCTGGTGGATAGCACCACAACAGAGCATCCACCAGCACTCTCCAGGACCTCCCAAGCCCCCACAGGCACGGTCTCCTGCCACTGCCACCTCCCTGCAGCCAGACC
This sequence comes from Gallinago jamesoni, assembly GCA_025769975.1. Lineage (NCBI taxonomy): Eukaryota > Metazoa > Chordata > Aves > Charadriiformes > Scolopacidae > Gallinago > Gallinago jamesoni. The sequence goes on along the minus strand of JAOQGH010000040.1, from coordinate 11,817,426 downwards.
CTGGACACCAGTTCCATTTCAAGTCGTGGCTGCGATAGGATGTACTCTGCCTCCTGGAGGGAGCGGTGGGGGACAGACAGGACCCGGAGAGGGGGACAGCTTCACCTGGCAGCTCAGCTTCTCATCCTTCCTTGGGCTCTTCCCCTCCTCTGGAAGGGGGTCAAGATGCCAGGACACCACCTCCCCTCCGAAGGTGAATCCATCACCTCGGTGCTGCTGCCTGACACCGGCATTCAGTGCGTAGGGTCACCCGTTGTCGGGATACGCCGTTAATTAGGACCAGAGCTCCTCCGAGCTACAAACAGTGGAAGGAGGAGAGTGAAATTCCCCCCGCAGCTGGACTGAGCCTGTGAGCTCCATGTCCCCTGCCCCCCCCAGGCTGCCATGATTCAGCCCTTGCCTCCAGCAAACACCCTGCAGGCAGCGGCGTGAAGGGAGGTGGCTCTTTCTGGGGGTTAATTCAGCCACTGCCTCTGTTCCAGCTCCTGTAACGGGACTTTTGGCAGAAGCGTGCGCTCCTGGCTGCCACCAGCCTGTCCTTTTTTTGTCGTGGTGTCACTCCAAACAGAGGGGGCTCTGTCCCCTGCCCCATCACAGAGCCGCCTCCCGCCACCAGCACAGAGACCAAAGCATCACCTACAGCACGGCGAGAGGGGAGACATTCTGGTGGCTGCTGTAACCACCCATCAAAACCTTTCTCTTGCCAGGAGGCTACATAATGTTATTAGTAGGAAGGTGCCTTAGATGAGCTGCTTTGGCAGATGGTCCCTTCCCCCAGCACTCTGCTATTAGCTGCCAGAGATGAAAAGCCGCGACGTTGCAGAGAGAGAGAGAGATGGAGATGTCAAAGATGTCACCTTCAAGCTGCTCTTTGCAGGGGTGGGGATGGAGATGGGGATGGGGATGGGATGGGATGGGATGGGATGGGATGGGATGGGATGGGATGGGATGGGATGGGATGGGTGAGAGCAGCCAGCTGGAGGGAGCAGAGCAGCCTCAGAGCAGCAGTCAGGGTTGGGGTTGCTCAGCCATCTCCCACCCCTAGCCCACTCCACATCCCCACCTCCTGTCCCACGTCTGCCTCCATTCCCCACACTGCAGGGGGAATGAGCCTCTGGCATTTTGGGGATGCCACCAGGGAGGGAGGGAGGGAGGGAGGGAGGGAGGAGCGCTGCTGCAGCACGAGCACTGGGGAGCACAAAACGGGTTTCCTGCAGTTTCCTCCACCAGAAAAACTCCCTTCCCAATGGGGTGCCTTGTGCAGAACAAGCTACAGATGTATGGGCTGATCCCTGCTTTTAATTCTGGGAGTGATTTTTAGGCAGCACCAAGGGAAGGGAGGCAACCCATTGAGAGAGAAATGTTTTTACCCTTTCTGTGCTGGTGGGGAAGATGATCTACAGGTCTGTTGTCCACCTCTGCTCAGTGTTTGCAGATCAGACCCTTTTTGAATATCCAAGCTAAAGAAGAGTAGGATAAAGTCCTTCGCCTCTAGGGCAGCATTTTCTCTTATTTTATATACTTTAACCTCTCTGGCTCTGATACATCCCCCGTCACAGCACGTGCACTCATTCAAAGCACTTCTGCAAAGCTTCTTTTCCTGGCTTGTTGCTTTGACAGGTTTTCTTTGCACAGCTTCCCTAGCTCTTCTTTCCTCACTGCATCCAGGAAAAAATGATCTGTATTTTCCTGGAAGGCCCTTTACAGCCTCTTCACATCAAAACCATGGGGTCAACCAGAAACAGGTCTCTCCTTTGCCGGATACTTGCCATGTTTCCCAGTGAACCGTCTTCCTCCGTCCTCCTACAGAGGTATTTCTACCTTGCAGAAAGGTTCTGTGGATGTCTCCTCATCGTCCTTTCAAGCCTTCTTTAAAAACCTTCCATTATACTTTAGACTGGAGACAAAGAAAACCGTGATACCTCCCTCTCCCCGCCCCAAATTCCCACCCACTGCTGCAGCTGTGACCCTCCAGTGGGTCTGAACCATCACCCAACCCTATGGTTGCTGGATACCCCATGGATCCACGGCTGCTCCGCACAGGAACAGCCCGTTTCAGTTTTTCCCCTCCTGCCAGAGTCAAGGAGCCCCTTGAACCTCCTCTGAAACCAAACCATCTCAGTCCCTGCTGACCCCTTGGTGGCCAGTGTTGGAAGCCTACAGATCCTACCCAATCCCCAGCCTCTCCACTAAGCTCCTGAGTCCACCTTGTCCACATCCACCACCTGAACTTTTCTGAGGTTGCTACCTTGCACAGGTGGGTGCCCACAAAGCAGCCCAGGGCTTCACTGGGTGCAGTGGCTCTGAGCTGGCCAGGCTGTGAGGAGCTCTGCTGGAACCACGTTGAGGGGTTGGGCTCCCTGGGGTCTGATTCCCAAGGGATCAATGTACCCATGGGTGAACGAGAGTAGCCTAAGCCACTCTGCAGCTGTCTTCAGGTCGATGCCAAGACATCAAGACTCCAAAGAAAGGGCAGTTTCCACAAATGGTAACCTACCTCTGTATTTTTTTTGCTGTGCTGTGGACTGGAGTGTGGTCCCAGTGAGGACTGAGGGGTCCCAGCTGCTGCGGTGGGGACTAACCAGGCAGGGTGGACCCAGCATCCCTCTTATCCTAGGCTTGGAGTGCAAAGCTGCCCAAGCCTGTCACCTGCTGAGGGCAATATCTGCAAAAAATGAGGAGAATCAGCCCCAAAACACCCTCCCACCCTGGGCTGATATGCTCAGAGTAGCATCAGGAGCATTTAAAAAAAGCACAATTCTATTAATACGGATGGGAAGGGGGGAAAGATTGTTTTTCAGAGCTGGATTTTGAGGTGTTTGGATAAGGAAGCCTTACTTGGAGTCACTGCATGGCATCACAGCTGCTGTGGAGGCAACCACATCAGCTGGTCCTCTCCCTGTCCCAGCTGGATGGACTAGACACAACCCAGTCCTCACAGGACTGCAGGGCTGGGGTTATTTTTCTGTAGAATTAACCATGACAGTCCCCAGCCCTCTCTCCAGCCTCCATTAAATCCATTTTCCTATGAAACTGGAAACCTTGATTAGCAGCCTGCTAGGGGAGACAAATTCCTAGGGGCTTTTTTTTTGTGCCCAGGAGTTTGTCCCTGCTCTGGGGTGAACATGTGCCTTGTTTTTGCTCTGCAAAACAGAGAAAGGACCAAGCTGTCTTCAAGCAAGATGACAGATTCACAGGAAAAAACTGAAAAAAAAATAATAAAAAAAAATTTTCTTTGGAAGTCATTTTCTCTTGAGAAGTTCTGTCTGCATTTTTTATTAATAATACAACACCCTGGATGTGTCAAAAAAAAAAAAAGAGAATACATTTCCTGGTGGGGAGCTCCAGCCTGACAGAGCCAAGCGGTGCAGCCGGGTTGTCATTTGCTTCTTGGAATTTCATTTCCTAATCAACACATCTGTGAAATCACTGTGGGTTCAAAGCTTGGTTTTCAGAGCTGCTTGGCATCAAAGACTGGGGAGGTGGGAGGAGAGCGGGGAGGGGGAAACCTGCCGTCTCCATCAGCAGCCCAGCACGGAGAAGATACCTTCCCCGGGAACGCCTGAACAAGGGGTGGTTTAATGCCCTGACCTGGGTTTAATGTTTCAAAGCCAAACAAGAAAACAGGGATGCTGAGACCCAGCACTCATCGCAGTGATGAGTGTTTCCCTTTGGGGAAAAAAAAAACCCACTTCTTAGAAACGTGGGGGTTTGCAGGGTCTGAGCTGACCCCTCCTGGAGAGGGAGAGCCCTAGAGAACAGGGGAGGGGCTGCAGGGACCCTCCCAGAGCCACCCTGTCCTGCTGTGGGTGACACGAGTAGCACTGCCTTCATGCTGTCCCCCACACCTGTAACCCAGGCCCAGGATGATGACTTGCCCTTCTTTTTCACTTTGATGTCCAACTGGTCCCACCTCATGGAGAGACCTGGGGCCAGGCAGCCTTTCCCCAGGCGTCTGATCTCCCAAGTGTCGAGTGAGAGGAGCTCAAATACATTAAAATTGCCCAAACCCAAGTCAGACAATCAGGTTTTTCCTTCTCTGACACCTGCAAGGCCATAAATTCACTTGTCTGGCAGTCACCCAGAAGCCCTTCCAGAAGATGCAGGTGACACTTATGTTTGAAGAAGTTCAGAAGACATAGGGGGGAAAAAAATCTTTCAAAAAAAACCTCAACCCCCACTGTCTTCACTTATCATGAAAAATGATATAGAAGCACAGAATCAGAGAACGGTTGGAGTTGGAAGGGACCTTAAAGATCATCTAGTTCCAACCCTCCTGCCATGTTTGTTTTTTTTTCCATTTCCAAGAAAAAAAATCACCCAGAAATTTTCCCTTTTCTCCATGGGGATCTTTTCCTTACTCACAGTGTGTTGAGACGCCGGTCAGAGCTTGCTTGATGCTCAGGAGCTACTCACACCGTGAAACCACCACGTTGAGGAGCATCCCTTTGGTTCCTAGGCAAGAGGGAGGTGCTGGAGGCATGGATTCGCCTCTCCTCGTGGGATGCTGTGCCTGCCTGTGCCCGGCAGAGCTACGTGGATGCAGCCAGATGCTGGCAGCAAGGCTTTGGACTGGTCTCTGCCAGAGCCAAGGGGGTGGCAGAGCAGCCAGTGTCCTCAGCGCTCTGCACAGGCAGACAACTCAGCCTCCATCCAACCATCCCACCTCACCTCACAAAGCCAAGATGCTCAACCCTGCTGTCCAGGAGTAGCTTCAGGTGGGATCGTGTAGGGAGTTCTCTCCTGCATGGCTGATGCTCTTGCTATTGTGCTTTTCATGTAAGTTTTGCTGTGCACAACGTGACGGTGGAAAAACAGCATCACAGGAGAGCGGGCAAAAGAGTAGATGCTCAGACTCATCCCCTTGGATGGCTAGGGAGGAGCTGGATGGCATTGCCAGGCCATTAGTTGTCTTTTCTCTGCAGGTCCCTGTAGCTGTGGGTACCCCTCATGCTCAGACAGCTCTTTGTAAGTGTTTAATACCAGCATCCCAGGCGGCAGGAACGCAGCTGGAGCAGGGACCGTGGGACAGCAGGGTGCTGTGGTGGGGTCACTGGTGCAGGAGAGGGGACTGTCTTCCTCCTGGCACCACCACTACCACTACATCCCACGCTGGAGGAGGAAGGTTAAGCAGGACGGGGCAAGTGCCCAACCCTGTGTGCAGAATTCCCCTGCATGTGACATTTGGGCAAGCACAGCTGGGGAAATGGCTCGTTCGCAAAGATGTCCCCTGGAAACAGAGTTGGGGGCTGCAGAGAGGACACAGCTCCTGACTCCATTCAGCATTCACTCTGCTGAGCGTGGAGATCTCGTTATTTCTGCAGGCAAAAGTGGGGGTTTTTTGGTGCTTTTTCCTTGTGTTTTTTTTTCCTCCTTTCTTGTTTGTTTGGGCTTTTTCATATTTTTCTTTTTTTTTTCTTCTTTTTTTTATACATTTTTCATTTTATTTTACTTTTTACCTTTTCATACTTTTCTTTTTCTTTTATTATTTTTCCTTTTTTCAAATTTTCTTTTTCTTTATTTTATTCATATTCTTCTTTTTCTTTTTTCTTTTTTCCTTTTTAAATATTTTTCTTTTCTTTTCTTTTTTCTTTTTCTTTTTCTTTTTAATCTTTTTAAATTTTTCTCTTTTTTTTACTTTTTCCTTTTTTTTAAAATTTTCTTTTTAATTTTCCTTTTCCTGTTTTTTTTTCCCTCCATCCCCATTCGGTCTCTCCCCGTTGTGAGGGCGCTCGGGGCCGGGGGGGGGGAGCGGGCGGCTCTGCCGGCGCACGGGCGTCCCCTGGCGGCCGCAGAGCGCTCATCGCGGCGGGCGGTGCCGGGCCGTGTCCCGGTGCCGGGTCCCTGCTCAGGGAGGCAGGTGACACCCAGGCTGGGTGCGGGTGAAAAAAAAAATCTCTCCCCGTTCCCTTCCCACCGCCCACCTGCCTGGGGTTTGTCCCACCTTCTTTGCCGGAGAAGCTTCGGGCTGGCTTTGAGGGACCGTCATCAATCCCAAGAGAGATACCCGGCCAGGTTCTCCTGTGCCTGTGGGACATTTGTGGGAAATGGGTCTCTGCTACCGTCAAGAAATGAAATTTAGGGAAGGAAATTAGGTCATGGCAAATTCCCAGCGCTGGTGGCTTCTCTGGTACCTGGGTACTTCTGCAGGGCACAGACCTCTTGGTGGTGTCCACCTTCCAGCAGCTACATTACACACGCCAAAATCTCCCACCACTGACCACCTCTGGACCATGGCAGAGACGGGTTGCCACCAAAGCAGTGCAAGCCCCATGGAGTAGGAAAGGCAGAGTAATCCATTAGCAGAGGTGCCCTCCAGCAGCTCCTCACCGATTACCAAGTCAGGCCCTGAACGGCATCTGGCTTCTTTGATGGAGGGCTGAAAGTGGGTTCCTGGGAACGGGGAGGAGAGAGGAAGGTGCCTGTCATCCCCCATCACCCTCCCAGCCTGCTCTGTGCGGGGCAGGTTGAGTCATGAGTGTGGCCGCTCCTTCCATCCCATCGGCAGGTTTTCCTGCAGAACAGGTTTTCTGGTATTAGCGATAGGGCTGCTGCTGCTTTCTGCCTTCCAGTCCCACCTCCCAGGGCTGGGGAGAAAAAAAAAAAAGAACAAAAAAAAAGAAAAGGAACAAAGGCAGTGACAATATCATTAAAGACTCTGTTAAAAAAAAAAAAAAAAGCTACTGCAGCAGTTAGTGCCTTCTGCTAGTGAAGCACCGCAGCTCCCTGGCGCACATCACCGAACGCCCCCAGAAGAGGCAAGACAGACAGGTACCTGCGCTCCCACTTCTCCTCCCACCAGGAACACTCCGTTCCCCCTCGATGATTCAGATAAAACCACCCCCTTGCCTGGGACAAGCCCGTCGGTGTTACCAAACAGGAAGGCCTCACCGATCGCCTCGTACTCTTCCATCACCCATGGACCATTAACCTTCACCTCCTGGCTCCCCCCTCGCTGACCTGGACCAGGATGCATCCAGCCATGCCCGTGGTGCTGAGCCCGTGCCTCCCTCCCATCCCACACACTCCTGCCCTCTCCAAGGGATCGGTCCTGAGCAGCCCTTTCACACAGGCATGCAGAACTGGAAGCATCTCCAGGTGGTGAGGTTCACCTGGACTGGTTAGTGAGGAGAGACTGCCCAAGGAGCTCAGAGGGGGCTCCATGAGCACCTCTTTCTTCCTACAGCATTTGTTTTGCCCAAGTCAAAGGTATTGCTCCTCTCTTCCAGCATCAGGATTGCCTAGGAGCTGGCTAGGTGGACTCACCACCCTCCATCCCCTTTATTTTTAGTCAGCACGAGGAGCACACGGAGAGTAGTTCTGCCTACATGTTTTTATGGTGGTTTTTCCACCTCTGGACTCTTGACTTCAGCAAGTCATGCTACTTGCTAAAAAATTTGTCTCCTCCCTTTGACTGCAAGGTGAAGGCGATGTTCTTCAGTGACCCCTGCTGGGAAGCACCCATTTCCTTACAGAAAGGTTTCCTTTCCCTTTTTCTGTCCACCTAAGCAGGGACTGTGCTCCTCTGGAGATGGTGTGCTCCTGACAGCACCTTGAGTGGATGCAGTTCCTACCTTGGTCCGACCTCACGGGACCTGGCTGACATCATTAATCTCATTTAGGCTGGTTCTTCTGATTTTGTGAAAAGTCCACCGACAGTCAATGACTTTCCTTAAACTTGCCCCTTCTGCATCCTGGATCTTACAGAGGAGTCTCTCAGTAGAATAAATGGAAACTCAAATCTAGCCAACTTGTTCATGGAAAAGACACAGAGAATGCACATTTAAATTAAATATCAGATGATAAAATGGGAAACTAAGAGAGACTTTCCCACACAGAGCAGTATTTTCCTGTCAGTGCAGCTGTGCTCTTGCTTCCCGTCTCCCCCCGAGCGTGCTTGCCCACCGACCATAACCACCCTGAGCCCCACAGCCCATCCAACTGGGACCATTGGCTCCTCTGACACAGAACGTGAGTGCAGGCTGAAGGAACAATAGAGGCAGGAGATGGAAACCTTTAAATCCAGGTTTCCCAGCTTCAGACACCATGTGAAAAACCCTTAGTTTCTTTATTTATTCTTTTCCTTCTTTATTTAGTCTTCTCCTATGTGAACTACTCTGTTCAAAATTTATATACCTGTAACTTTGTCCACAACAGTGATTATTAAGCAATTAATAATTTATTAACATTTCCCTGGCAACAGGGATGGGATTCTCCTGGGGAAAGATGCTTTCCTCATGTTTCTTTTAAAGATGCCAGATGTCTACCTTAATTGCACTGATGCAAAGCCAAGCTCCATTGACGTCAGGGCTGTGAGCTGGGTTTTATTAATAACAGGTAGGTATAAAAATCAGCATCGAGGAAAAATCCAGAGAAAATGATACAACACCCACACAGACCTCCCATTGAGGAGTTCCTCCTGCTGATACTTCCCTTATCTGCAATGTATGGCTGAAGTGCCTATGACCCCCGGCTCAGACCAAGAGCTCTCCTTCACATCATCTCTTCCCGCCTTGAGAAAGAAAATACTGTGCAGAAAAATGGATCTAACGCCATGGTAACGAGATAACGTTTGCAGTGGGAAAACACAGCGCTCTCCAGCTCCAGCCTCAGAAGATGTCTGGGAGCAGGAACAGGCTCTGCAACCTCTTGTCCCACCTCACAGGTGCTCAAGGTCAGCTCCAACATTGTCCAGCCTGACTGACCTTGGAGCTGAGGGACGTGTAAGGAGCAGCCTGAGAAAGAGCCAGGAGAAGCCCAGTCTGGGGCCTCCCCACTTTGGCACTTCAGCTGGGACCCTTGTAGAGCTTGTGTACCCTCATGGTCACCCCTGCACCCAGCCACGGGCCTGGCTGATCCAGGCTTCACCCTGGACCTGCCCTGTCGTGATGGCTTTGTGTGGCCACCACAGGAAGCATCCAACCTTGAAGCACGTGATTTAACACATATGGGATTTCCCTGGCACTCATCACTGCAGGAGGAATCGTTCCCTCTGTTTTACTGACACCGAGCGGGTGAACCTCTGTTTCTTGGGCACCAAACACAAGATATCAAAGATTTTTTTTCCTCTGAAAAACGTTAAGGAGTTGCAGAATTTTACTGAATTTAAAAGGAGCATCACCTGAGTGCTGGGGTGCTGTGTCCTTGTGGACATCAACCAGAGCTCTAAGGAAGCTGTGGAGATACCCTGGTGCTGGTCCACACCAGGGAAGGAAGTGATGTCCCGGTCAGCATCCCCAGAAGAGCTCCTCACCAAATCCAAGTCAGGAGACAGACTCTGACACCTCCGTGGCAGCAGGATGATGGTCTTCAAAATGAGAATCATAGACAACGCCAGCAGCTTGTCAGGCACATAAAAAATTGTGGTCGCTCCAACCACTTTAAAAGAGTTAAGCTGAAATTTAAGCGCGTAAACAATATTTCACAGATAAGGCTTTGAGGAGCATTGTTTTCAAGCTGCTTTTTATTGTCTCTACTTCTGGATTTTCTGTTCCACGTCCTCACGGTTCAGTGGCGCTACTGAATGCCAAGGAGTCAGTCCTCAGCAACAGGCTCCGAGGCTCTATCAGAGTAATGAGTTTGAGAAGAAAATAGCTGCCACAGTGGAGAGATGGAGAGAAGCCCTGATGACAGCTCTTGGAGTGGGACGGAGGTTTGTAAAGCCAAAGCCAAGGGACTGGCCGCCACAGCTTCCACCTCCCTGAGCCACAGCATCCACGCTGAGGGAGAGACCCTTAATCGGAGAGACCTTTATGGTACAAAGCGAGGGAAATAACCCAACGCTCACCGTTTCCTTTCCAGGTGCCAGAAGTCTCTTTGAAGCTTGGAGCAGATCGGATCTAAACACCGAGTTGCCTTTTGAAGACGTACGTGTAACTTTTAACCAGACAGCAGCAGCAGTAAATTCAAAGACTCAGGAAACTCCTAAGTCCGACTTCTTCCTTCCCTAAAGATGGGCTAACAAAACGAACGTTTGTTTTTGTTAGCTGGTGGAATCCCCGAGTAACGACCCCAGATGGAAACAGCCCCATGAATGGGAAAATAGGGTGAGAAGTGTGACCCAGCACCAGGAACTCCTTAGTTAGTGGTGGTCTCAAGTGCTTCCAGAAGCCTCCCTTCCATGTCTGAATATTAAGGTACCACTTTATAATACCCTTAATCTGAGGCACCCATGGGCCACCACAGATAAGAACACCTTCACTCCCTGCATGCTCCCACCATGTTCAACCCAAGTCTACCATCATACAGCTTTGCTATGACATCATTGGGTCACTGATGCCATGGAAAACCATTTTTTTGGTGGATTTATTTCCCTACTGGAGGGAAAAGGTTCGTCTTGTTAATTGCTAGGTCTTGGGGTGGACAAAAAGAGATTATCCCCCTTGGTGGCAGCCTACAATTAAGATCAAGTCTGCTTTAAAATGAAAAGTAGCTATATCCAAACTGAAACTCTACTGCGTCACACCTGGAAGCAGCCACCACCATGCAACACGTACTTCCAACAGACACCTTCTGGTCACAACCTAGAGACGGCAACAACCTGGACCTGCAAAGCCACATCTGCAGAGCACCAGCATGGAACAACTGATGATTTTTGGTGGACTTTGCTGACCTGCACCAGCTGAGGATTAGGCTCAGAAAATCAGGAGAGATTCTGCAGAGACCTCTCTCATGGGGCTCCTGGAGGGTGCACAACGTTTCTCAACATTCTGGCTGACACACTCCTGAGAAAGAGCAAGGCCTCTCCTCATGCCCACCACAAGCAGAAGTTCTGCTCAGAAAGGCAGAGCCACTCACCCCATGCATAAGCGCCCACCTCCCCCTGCAACAGACGAGCATGCCAGGGAGGCACAGCTGGAGGAGGGACATCTTACACGCATGTCACCACTGTGACTGGGAGATACTGGTGAAGGATTTTGTGCCCTGGGTATCACTAATGCTCAAACAGCAGGAAGCAAGGACAGAAACCTCCAACTTGACTGTTTTTAACCCTTCCCTCTGTCACCACCCTGAAGTTCTAGCCTTTTACTTGAAATTCCCCAGATTCTAGTCTCTTAACCACAACCCACACGAACTAAAACCCACCCATGAGAGCGGTACCAGGCAAAAACCATCAGCCATGTAGCAGCTGCACTGCATTCAGCTGGGATTCTTCCATAGGATCTCCACCTTTCCAATGCTGCTTCCAGCCTGGCAGCACACGCCTGAGACGGGCTACTCACCAGTTACACCAGGGAGACATCTTCTAGAAAGGTCATACAGAATCATAGAATGATATGGCATTAGAAGGGACCTCTGAAGACCATCTAGTCCAACCCCCCTGCCAGAGGAGGTTGCACAGGAACGTGTCCAGGTAGGTTTGGAATGTCTCCAGAAAAGGAGGCTCCATCACCTCCCTAGGCAGCCTGTTCCAGGGCTCTGCCACCCTCAAAATGAAGAAGTTCCTCCTCACCTTTAGGTGGAACTTCTTATACTCAAGTTTGTGCCCATTCCCTCTTGTCCCATCACTGGGCACCACTGAAAAGAAGACTGGCCTCATCTTGACATCAACTCTAAGTATTTATAAGCATTGATCAGACTCTCCCTCAGTCTTCTCCAGACTAAAAGGTTCAAGGGCTCTCCCGCTCCCTCCTGTCCCCACCCCTAATTCCTCTGTCACACTGGCACCCACGGCCACAGCCAGCCACCTCGTGGGGTGAGCACACCCCAACTACAGAGATACCATCTCCTCACCTCCAAAGCACCAAAAAACCGTATTTAATGGAGCGGTTGAAAACCTCAGAAAAAAAAAACCACACACAAAAAAAACCTCCTGCAGTGAATCTCTCCAGAATTGTTTAAAAGTAAAAAAAAAAAAAAAAAAAAAGCCTGCAAGGATGAGACTCCAGACAGTTGCCCTGTTTGAAGCAGTTGTGATCTGCCAAATTACCCAACACTCGCTTCTCACCCAGGTTTCAAATGTCTACTGTTGCAACAAACTCTTAAGGCTACTTTTTTTTTTTGACTCATTTAAGAGATTTTCATCATTTTTGTCTCCAACTTGGCAAATTTCACGTAGTTGTGTAAATACTTACTTGGAAAAGAAAGGGAGGTCAGAGAGTCACAAATGAAGATTGACCAAAACCAAATCCTTTATTTCCACAACTGTATAAATGTGCTCCAACTATGAGTCCAACACAAGTTAGAATAACGAAACGGAACATGCCAGTTGCAAACTAAATCAGTTCACCGACGTGCTGACTCCTTGGTATTAGGCTTAGTTACACAAGACCAGTCACAGTAAAAAGATACATTTTTTTTTTTTAGAGTACAAAGAGTAGCAGGATGTTAAGCCATTTCAGCTTGTGCACATACAAGTCACACTTCTGGCAGAAAATGCAGAGAAGTTTGCATTATTATGCTGGAAGCTACGTTGCATCACTTTAAATGGCATCGATATCGATATCATCGTCTTTATTGTTTGCAGGCTTCACAGTTTCAACTTTAGGTACACTGGCAGTTGTGGAGTATACCACCTGTGGAGACAAGACACTCGCTTTTACTACAGCATCTACACCACCCTCGTTAAGCAGCAGCAGGATTTTAACATCAGGCATTGCAACACCCACCCACACAACAGCTGTCAGCACACTGCCCAGCACCAGAATAACAACAGGATAGGAGAGCTTAAGTCAGGCATGTTAAAACTACAGCTACACCTCAACATCTGTCTTTACAAGGCAGAGGTGTGCATGTCTGGCTGTAGGGAGCAGGATCTCATAGCCAGGAGCAAGGGTAGGAGAGCAGACAAAAAGCCCACATGCAAAAAAACCCCAGCTGCAGCCAGCCGAAGTGTGTAGGGAATAGATTTTTACTAGGCCTAAACTGTGAGGAAAATGGTTATT
>JAOQGH010000040.1:11747067-11804442 GCA_025769975.1 Gallinago jamesoni | reverse complement strand
AAACCCCAGCTGCAGCCAGCCGAAGTGTGTAGGGAATAGATTTTTACTAGGCCTAAACTGTGAGGAAAATGGTTATTTGGTCTTTAATCAGGTTCTTAAACATACACTAACTCCTCTAAAACACAATACCGCTTGTTAATCTTCCACTATATGAACTAGTAGCGTGCAAGAGACTGTTTGCACTGTTTCACAATGAGACAACTCAGAAGCACCCGTTCTGTCACAGGAACAATCCTGTGTAGAGAAGCGACTCTGTGCAGCAAAAATGCTGACAAGGAGTTAGAAACGTGGACAGGCACAGGAACACAAAGCTATTTTATCGTGCACTGAAATGAAGTACAAGACTTGAGCCTGCAGGAACAGCGCAACCGTGGAGTGGTTTACAGTAAGCAAGCCTTTCCTACCTCTAGGTTTTCATCTTCATCCTCTTCTTCATTACCGGAAGATTCTTCTTCAGCTTCCTTTAGCCATTTAATAAATGGTTCTGCTTTGACACGGATTTCTTTGGCAAGGTCCTTTGAAACGTATTTCTTTGAGGCCTGAAGGGTAAGAGTACACAAGATATTGCTTGAACACTGAGGGAGTTCATGTCAGATCATACCCAAATACAGCAAGAGCTTAACTTAGAACTCTAACCCCCTCCCCCCACCCTGAGCACCCCATTTCTGAAAGGGAGGTTTCTCCCAGACAGTAACTTAACTCAGATCGGTTGTTTAAGAGACATCTGCGCAAGAAGTTACACCAGAATGGAGAAATCAGATGCAGTGTTCTGCATTCAGGTACTTAACTGGTATGGGATGTGAAGTACTACCCCTTACCTTTTCTGCCCAGCTAAGGATGACTTCTTCTTCCAGAAGATCTGCATCATACATTTCCTTCAAAATATGTGGTATTTTAGAAATAAGCTGAGACTGATGCATGGCTACCACACACTCAAAGCCATGGAGAAGGTACCTCTGAGCCTTCTTGTTGTTGTGGCAGAACTAGAGAAAGCAAAGACAATTGAATCAACTTTTTTTCTCTCCAGGAACTCCTGCAACTTCTGCTCTGAACTAAATGTCAAGTACTTGCTACAAAAAGCCAATCCAGTGGTCATTATACTGGCTGCAGAAGAGGCCACTTACACGAAGGAAGTGACGCCTGTATTTCCTTATCTGTTCACGAATCTTTTCATCAAAAAGGACTTCAGTGAGAACCAGCGGACCCATAGCCTTCACATCCAGTCTCTCTGCTTCTGCTACAATGTCTTTGTCAGAAGTATCAATGACACCTTCTTCCTTCTTTTTCTGTAAAGACAGGGACACAAACGTTTTAAAGCTAATGAGGTCTGTGTCAGTGCATCACTTCTTCCCCACCACTGGTGGAACCAATACTCCAGTAGAAGCTGAAGCAGCTTGCAACCAGCATTTTGTACAAGTACAGCAGAGCTGCTGCCATGCAAATACCCAAAGAGTATTCACCTTCACAAAATCAAATAGTATGTTGACTCTCTCCTCCACTGTTCTTTCCAGGTCTTCACTAAGTGTGAGGTTCTTTGCATGGTCACTGATTTCATCCATTCTACGCCTCTGGGCTTCTTCTGTTGTGTCTTCACCCCAGTCATCATCATCCTCCTCCTCCTAAAAAACGAAACCAAAACAACAGGATCATACAATCTTACTACTACAAGCTTAGCAATAGGCAAGCGTTGTTTCTAGATTCAGATTTGAGAGTGTTTTTCACAAACAGGTACTTTTGATTTCTGCCTAACGAAAGGGTTATACTATAATTTGACAGTCAAAGATGACAGGAGAAAGGGCAGAGATGTAAGAAAGAAGTAATGGAAGCTAGACTTGAGTTTGTAGCCATCTGTAGGGTTACTTGAAGTAACCCTGGACTGTAAAGAGTCTGTAGCTTTCACTCAGCAAGAAGCATACTATTACAGAACAGTTGATAAAACTGCTATAGAGGAGACAGAGATACTTCTATTCCAGCAGCGAAGTTCTGGATACAGTAAGAACCTGTTGACTGGCAACATTGACTTCATTGACTTGCTCCAATTTAGAACTTCTAAATCATTGACATTCCTTGCCAGACACCACACCCACCCATCTCCCTGCTTTCCCTTCTACTTACCACAACCTGTGGAGGAGTAATCTCCTCTGGTGGTGGGGGTGGAAGTGTCTCAGTGCTGGACACAGAACCATTCTCTTTGTCTTTGCCTTTTCTGTTCTTCTTGTCTTTTTCTTTCTTTCCTGTACCAGTCTCACCACTTTCTGCAAGTAAATTTTAATGTTTTATTCTAAAAACTATAGAAAGCTGAAGTCCCTGCACTACTGCACCTTTGCCAAATCCCCATGGGGGTCTGGATGCTTTTATTAGAAGTTATGTATAGTACCCAACCCAGGTAACGTTCATGGCAGGTTCACATCTGCTGGGAAAGCCTCTCATTCCCGTGAAAGTCTTGTTTCTCATCAAGACATGAAGTTGTGCAAGTCTATATAACAGGTGACCTCACAATGCAGAGACCCCTGGAATAGGTTAGACTTTTCTACTCTAGCAAGCTTAAATTGCAGCAGGCAACTAGATGCTTACTACAGAGTGTTGCTTGCACAGAACAAATACATCAGAGTTCACATTTACTACACTGCTTTTACTTTGTGCCGAGTTAAGGGCAAAAATGCAATGAGCTCCTGCTGACTAGCTCTCCTCAGTTCCGTCCTGCATTTGCAGATCCAACTCCTCACAAATGCTTCTACTTGGTAAGGACCACAAGGCAAGATAACTATGAACACTACTACCTCATCCTGACCCACAAACATACTTGAGGAGCGTGCTGGAGCCTTTTTACACTTCCATTAAGTTAATGAAGTAACTTAATCTAAATGTCTTTTTTAAAATTAAATAGTTACAATTAGATGAATGTTACTTCATTAACAGCACACTGAAGAAGTTCCCTTTGCCCCCACCAAATAAGGAAACACACACTTACCAGGTGGGTTTTTGAGAATGAATGTGCAGAGTTTATGGTTTGTGTCAAGCATGCCTCGATAGCCACAGGCTTTGCAAGAATTACCTATAGTTTGTTTCTTAGGATTGACATGCTGTAAAAAACAAAAACAAAAAAAACCCTCCAGTTAACACACCACTTACAGAACAATCGTGTTAAAGCACCAACCTGATGTTTACATTACCACCTCCACAGGACTATGCCAGAAATTTAGATACTTTCTATCACACCCAACAGGTCAAATTCATATATAGCAAAAAGAGTTCTGAACTGTTATAAATGTCAAGCCTTCCCAAAGAATGCATTTTCTCTTCCTACATATCCAAGTCATCTATTAACTTTGCACCACTTCCATAACCATCTAATGAAGCGTTTCCATAGTGCTACCATTAATGCAGAGAGAACTCACCAGATCAGTTTCAGGATTCTCACACTCAGGACAGAGAACAAATTTTTTAATGAATCCATCCAACATGTCTTGCAGCTTATTCGCCTCATGAGATCCATTGACAATGTAACGGTCATTCTTAACATCAAACTGGGTCTGTGCTCCCAGCTCACAACCAAAAAATTTGGTAGGATCTGTAAGAAAAGCTTAATAAACACCACTGTCCTCATGTCTTTGCTGCCTTCTTTAACAGCAAGTAAATATGCCATTGCTTCTTTCTGTTTATTACCACATCTTGAGATAATATCACTTCTTTTCTTACAAATCTTTAAAGAGTGGTAGTAATGCTTTATTAATTCCTTAACACTACCACTTCAAACAAACAAAAAAAAACCAACAAAACATAAAAAAGCCGCTGTGTCACTCTGGACTACTTACACGTTGGAGGCCGATTAAGCGCCTTTGCAACGTCAACCATGTTGACTATAACTGTCTTTATTCCATTTCCTTTGCCCTCCACCTAAAGGAAAAAGAAAGAAAGTGTTGTAAGATTTTAAGTTACTGCAACAGCCAAACCCAGCATGTATTCCCCACTTTGCTACATCAAAGTTCTGCTTTGAAGTGTGTGCTCTTAGAAAAGCTAACATGCACCTTCTCTGGACAGAAAGCAGCAGACATACTCTTTGCCCTCTAATCAGATAAGCATTATCATTAACTCACACCTCTCCTCTATCAAGAGAGGAAGTGGGAAGAAACACTACCTACTTAGCACTAACGGTTAGTAAGTTACCTTGGCAATCAGACGGGGCATTTTGTAGCGATAGAACTGATCTGAAACACCGCGGTTGACGTTGACAGACATTCTGCCTTATTAGTAGCTTTATCAATAAGATGAAGAGATCTTTGATTGCAGTTTTTTGGTATCTTCTGTCTGGAGAAGACGGGATGACATAAACGACTGCAAGAGTTCTCGGTCTCTGACATGAAAAAATTTTCGCCACTGAGGCTGTAAGGTTCTTGCTTGTATGCTATGTTTCCCCAATACAGGTACCAGTGGCTGCGCAACAGCTCTGCAAGTGTTAATAAACAGAAGAAAAACAAAGTTTATCTCAACATGCACCAATCAGATCTTGCTACAGAGCTATGTAAGAGGTTATATTTAGCATGAAAAGGGAAAGAGTACACTCTACACTATGGTCTTCTTTGACCAAAACAATAGTCTTGAATTGTACTGCTAAGTAACTTTTCCTCAACTACACCACAGAGCTTTCCACCCTCTTATTTCTTACTACCCAAAAAATATTAGACGGCTTAAGACTATTTTCTGTACAATTAACTCCTGAAGGACTGCTGTGCTCAATAAGGAAGGGAAAAGAATACTGCTTGATTTGGAGACCAATGGTCTTGCACCAAGAGGGTCATGTGATATGTTTCAGGCTGCAGAGCAGATGAAATCAGAAGAAAGATCCAGAAAACAGTTTCAAATTCCACATAATAGCATGAACCTATTACATAAACCAAGCTCTTGTCATAATGATGAGATACATCAGTAAGATGAAGCAGCAGCAATCTGTAGCTCAACATAATTTTTACATGGCTTACCAGTTTTTTTGATTGGAGTGGAAAAGAGTTGAAAATTAGGTAATTCTCCCTCTCACTTATGGATTCTCATAGCAGCTTCTGTTGAGTTTTGACTTAACAATAAGCCTGATTAAGTCTGACATAAGTTGCTTCACTGTAGAAAGCCTAGCAATGCAGAGGTACAGAGCAGTGCAGCAGATTTTCCAGCTGTTTTTTTTTTTTTCTTCTTAAGGAAAGGGGGGAGGGGAAGGAAGGGGGAAGGAGGATGAATCCTATTATTAAAGTTGCCTTAAGCAGTATTTACATATTTAAATTAACATGTGTCTCTATAATCAGATCTACAAGTACTTAAGCCACAACTGGTTGAGTATACGGGCAACCCTGATGACAGCACGGCTATTCTGACACGTCATCATGTTGTTATCATTAATGACAGAAGCGTTGACACATCAAAATAACACTCAGTATTTATGCATAAGAACACGTCTATGGGTTCCACGCGATTTGAATCCCTCTGGCCAGGCTTACAAATTATTTACAGAAGAAGCAAACAGATCTTTATGCGCCTTGTGTCCTATATAAGCCCAGATGGATGTCTGTCCTTCCTCAGCAAAAAGCGCTCCGCAGACTTTGCTTCAAGCACTTTGTTTCCTTCCCCAAGATGTCTCAGAAGAGCCAGAATGTGACCCGACCACGTGCTTGCAGAAGCACTGAAGGAAGCACGTACATCGGTGACGGAGCAGGAGCTCTCAGACGGAACATGCGGTTACCCCTCCCTTCAGATCACAGCTTTTGTCTGCCGCAGACTAAAGCTCCCTCTCTCGGTCCCTGGGACACCTCATCCCGAGCACCACTACTCCCCCCTCCCATATGCTATGCACAGAGAAAAAAAGCGGGAAGGAAGACAAAACTCCCCGCTTCAAAGCCCCATTTCCCCGCCCCGCTCAGGCCTGTGATGAGTCATAAATGCAGCAATTAAGCACTGAGTCAGCCCTGGAAGAGATGGGGGGGGAGTCACCTCCAGCCACGCATGCGCTATCCAGCCGCGAGTGGGGGGGAAGACGCCCCGCAGCCGCCACCCCCCTCTTCCACGTCGTCCCCCCCCCCGGGGCTAACCCTTGAAGAACAGGAGCCCCCCCAACCCCTCGGGGCGGGTTTATAACTGCGCCACCGCTCCCCCCTCCCTACCCCCCCCCCCCGCGCCCACAGCGCGGGGAGGCGCGGCCCCAGCCGCCGCCATCTTGTCTCCCCGCATGGCGGTGGGGGTTAAAGAAAAACAACATATTTAGAAAAAAAAACCAACGCCACGGAACAAAAACCCCACAAAAAATAATCATAGAAAAAGGGTGCAACTAAAGCGTTACAACTTCTAGCTTGATTAGGTTTTGTATCCCCCCCCTTTTCTGCTCCCCTTCCTATCAAAGCCAACACCTCGTTATACAAAACCTCTCCCACTATCCGCCGTTCCTCGACAATCCGAGAGCCCAGCCCAGCCTAAGGCGCCCACCTGTTTGCTCCCCCTCACGGTTCTCAAGACCTAAGCCCTCCTCTCAATCCCGACTGCCCTCAGCCCTCTGCTAACACTCACCGTTTTCGTCCAATAAAGACATAAACCCAACGCTGCTCGCCCCGGGCTGCGACGAAGCCGAGTGTGCGAGGAGAACAGGGCCGTGGGGGCGCTTATATCCAGACGGAGAGGGAGGCGGAGGCGGACGCCGCAGCCTCCGGGTCCCGGCGTCCTGAGGCTGGCGATATCAGCAAGGACAGCAGCGCCGGATAATCTGCGGGCAAGACACAATCACGGGCATCGTTAGCGGCGACACCTGTGAGGAGAGGGGGGAGGAGGAAGGGGGAGAAAAGGGAAGGGGGGAGGGAGAGGCGGTGGCTGGTGCGCAGCTCCGGCAGAAGGGGGTGGTTAACGGGACCCCGGCAATGGCTGCCCCGTACTCACCTCTAGAATGTTCTCGCTCTGACTGAACATCGCCAAAGCTGGGATCAATCAGCCAGCGACCTGCCCCGCCCACAAAGCCTCTCCATTGGCTGGCCGCTCGCCTCGGAACGAAGCTATTGGCTGAGGTCTCACCGTCCCCCTCACCCACTGGCGGCGACCGCTATCAATCAAGGCACCCTCGGCTTCGCCTCCCCCCCCCCCCTTCCGCGCTGCCCTTCCCCCCGCTAGTGCCCCAAAGGACATCGCGTCTACAGCGGCTGAGTCTCGCGAGAGCGCGCGGGACTGGACGGGTAGGGGGAGTTGAGGAGGGCTGAGTCAGGGCGGCAGGGCGTGGGGTCTGTGCCTGGCGCGGCTGGCCGGCTTTCCCCCGGCCTCTTCTGCCTTCTTGCCGCCTGTGCTGAGAGACTGCTCGCGGTCCCGCCCGCCGCCACCCCTCTGTTTCCCCTCAAGGGCTGCTATCCCTCCTGCTTCAGCCCCCGCGGCCTAGAAGGGCACCTCACTTTTGGGCCGGGCCCGCGCAGGCCGGTGGCGCCGGGCGCTTGGGGAAGGTCTCTCTCCCCGCCTTGGCTTTCCACACATAGGCGGATGGGATGTGACTCCTAATGGACCGGCAGTGACTGGGTGCCTGACATCACAGCAACTGTATTACAAATAATTTAAAGCAATTAAGTTGCTAGATAAATTGTGTTTTTCCTGTACATCCTGCTTTCAGGGTGCAGGAAAGAGCTGGTCATTAAACTTCAGTGTCACAAAGACTCAGCTTTGGGTAGCTCTGGATGCTTGGGTGATGTTATGAAGCATGACCCAGTCATCATGTGCGTGTACTTTCTAGTCTTAATGTAAAATGTTGCCAGCCCTCCTTAGCTGAATTGGGACCCTGGATGAAAGACGTGGGTGGATTTACAGTCCTTTAAAAAGCAGAAGATTTTGGTCCTTTCTTTCCTGTCCTGTATGCTTTCATGTCTGTCTTCGCTCTTCCAGTATCACAGGAATTGTGTACTTTTGATGTTTTAGAACGATCAAGTAGCAGGGGACTTCTTGTGACTATCATTTGAACGCTGAAACAGCTTTCTTACCCCTATAAATCCTCCCCAGCAGAGTAATACTTCTCAGTTCCCATCACTGTGTCTTACTAAATAGTGTAAATCTCCTTGATGGCTCTCTGGGTGTATAGAGGGAATGAAGATAAAACTAGTAGTGACATTAAATAATATCATATATTCTAAGTCTTTTTCTGCTTTAAGTTAGTTTTGAAAAATAGGTTTCCTAGTTGACTTTGATAACATGTTGATGTAATCGTAGAACCATTTAGGTTGGAAAGGACCTTTAGGATGATGGAGCCCAACTGTTAAAGGAAACACCCATCCTGTTGAACCTTCAAGTATATCTTGAATGTTTTTGGTGTGATAGGCAAAAGAACTGCATTAAAACGTGAAGGTGACTGACAAATAAGATTTTCTTAGAAGTCATAAAAGGTGGGCTATCATGATGAATGCTTCTAGTGACAACACAATAATAAAAATCTTGTTTCCTCAGCTGGAGCAACCAGAGATAAACGTGCACATCTTAGTGCTTCCTAACGAGACCCTCCTACATGGTGACTGCTGCCCTAGTTTTACATCTCTTTTCAGCCTGTGGAATAGCAAGTCTTTGTAGCCAGGACACCATCCTGTCAAACATGGTATTTTTCTCTTGAGCTTTACTATCTGCATTTGAAAAAGTTAAAAATTCTTCAGGATATGTTAAATGTCTCGATAAATGCACAGCAATGCTATTTAAAGCATGAGAAAGAGGGTTAGGGTGAAATAAGAAGGTATTTCCAAAATATGTGAGGCTTGGCAGTTACCATGAGGGGAAAAAAAAAAATCATAAAAATGTGGGAGGCAAGAAAAGCACAGCAGGAACTCCTTTGCAGTGAAAATATGCAGCATGTATAACTTGCTAAATGCCTCCTGTCTGTGGCTTTAACTCCGCGCTACAACACCTATGAGGTTAATAAATTATGAGTGTTAAAGCATACTGTTGCCAACAGCACTTTATTGAGCAGCAAAAGGGAAAAGACACGCTGGATTTGGTGCTATTTGACATAATGAATAACTCCAAATAGTTATGATTAGTAGCATAAAGAAAGATTTATTTTTTTTAATACAGTATTGACATCATTAAGTTAGAGTTACCTTTTAGGGTGTTAAGTTGTTAGGTGTTCCTTCTGCAAAAAGCAGGTCCCATACAGATGAAGTCATATGATATTCTCCTGGATTATACAAACTGACTAAATTTTTGGATTATTGTCTTCTTGATGCCTAGTTGTTGATTATTTTTTTTCTCACCAGAACAATTCATTGATACTGAATGCTGGATCCCAAATATTTTTACTGAATCTTAATGTTTGTATTTTGTTCATTTTAGTATTTCGTGGCTTGGACAAGATAGAAAAAGATTTTCTCTCCTTGCACTTTAAAATGTCATAGTTTCATGAATCCCGAAGTTCATAGTTTGCATTGCTTGTGTGATTTTCAATATACAGAGCACCTGTGTGCTTTGCATGTCATTGGTAGAAACTAAGCGAGTTTTATATATACTTTTGTAGTTAAGACGTGTTAAGTGTCATTAGTAAGTCAGGTTTTGGAAGTGGTTTCATGTCGGAGAATAAGTTTTCTGCAGTGGACCTTAGGGAGTGTTTCCTTATCACAGGAATGTTGTATTATCATTCCGTTCAGCCTTGAATGATTCAAGTTTGTTCTGTGTTGCCTTAGTCAGTTTTTATTAAAAACAACAAAGAGTCAATGCTTGTGATAATTCAGCAAAATCAAAATTCTTTTGAAAATCTTAACATAGGTCTATATTTAAAATGTAAATCTGCAAAACTGGGTGTTGTAATCATGTGTGTTTATGTTCTCTGATAGACAACCTTGTGTCCTGTCTGCAGCTTATTCTTCAGCAAGTTTGTCGCCTATCAGTGATGTGGCTGGCTATAAACATGACCCTATTTCAATACCCATTTGGTAACCTTGGCCTTGAATAATGTTTTTTCTCTGCTCTAAGCTGTACTTATTGTTATCTCCCAGAGGCTGAAGCTGTACATGTTATCTCCCCGTTGCTGGTTGGGAACTGTTATTTTGTTCAGTGTAGGCAGGAGCTCCTTCGCAGCTGAGGAAGTGATTCCTTGTCATGCTGCCGTCACAGTTTTGGCTGTAATTTCAGAAGGTGGAAAAAGGGCCAAGATTATGTATAGTTACACTGAACCCTGAACAGCAATAGCCTTTCTTCTTCCTATCTTGGAAATGTGTAGAGAAAGTTTAATTATTTACATGCTAGGTTTGAATATGCACCATTTGGGGAAGCCCGAGTCCAAAATCCACTAGGCACTGATCAGTAGCAAGGGCAGAGGTTACTTCTGGTTTTACTCTTCAGGAGCTCCACATACATTGCTGTCTGGCAGCTCACTCTTCATCCTGGGGGGGCTCACTTTGTGAAATGCTTTCCTTTCCGTGCTCTGCAATGTTAATCATTCTTGTTACCTATTATTAGTAAACAGAAAAAAGAGAGCAAGTGTATGATGTTAGATACACATATAGCCATTATTTATGGTGGTTGTTTTTGTTGCTTCTGTTACAATGCAGAAACGCTACAATCTCCCAGCCAGTGTTTGGGTCTGAGTGCCCTGAAAGGGCTCAGTGTTGAGCTGACAGCATGAGTCAGGCTCTGCCCCAAATCTGTTGTTATTGTCTCAATTCCCACCGCGAGGTTCTCTCCTGCCCTCCCTCTCTCTCTTCCAGTGTGTGTCTCCCTGTGTAGGGGAGGCGCCTCAGCAAGGAGAGGCAACCAGCTTTCTCTGCAGAATATAAACTAGTGTTTTGAGAGCTGTAAATGTTAAGGGGAAATGATGCTTTTTCTATATCCCAGGGTTTTTCTATCAGGATGCAAAGTGGGGAATGAATGTAGGGGAGCAATGCTAAGGGGATGCTGGCCCTCACTGTCCAGTTAGCGCTGCTCAATATGAGACCCCCACACTGGCTCATCTGCTGGGATGGGTCACTGCCCCCGTACCAACACTACATCCAACATCAAGTACTTCACCATGTTGCATTAAAAAGTGTAAGGAGTGGCTTCCCAGAGCCTGTTGTCTCTTTGGCTTCCATGAATAAGGTTAAGGTGGGCAGAGAGTATCTTGGTTCTATCTGGATGTATGTCTGCTGGAATACCCTTTCCAAAAGAGTAGTAGTAATGCATCATATCTTACAACAACTGCCGCATCTGGAAGAACTAGCAAGTTTCCTGAACAGCTGAGTAGCCGTTGATGTGGGCTGAGAGAAGAGCTGAAGGCTGTCATTGCTTCTCTGAATTTTAAGCAGTGCGTATCTTCAGCAGCACATTAGAAAAGTTGGTGTTTAGGCTACCAGGCTGCATGTACTCAATGGCCCTTTCAGTGGTCCCACTGTGTTTTGTAGGATACCATGGATTTTCATTGTGGTATTTCTTCATTTTTTAAACATGAACACATGGATTTGCTTTGCATGCTTTTTTACTGTGTTGGTGCTTTTTCAAGAGTGTACCTTTACCTTTTGGCATTGCACTTGGCTGGTTCTTTGCCTGTGGGAAGAGTCTGTTTGGAATTTTGCAGACAGTAGTTGTTTGGATGAAAGAACAAAATAAAACATCCTTTTGAGAAAATAAAACCAGGCTGTCTGTGTTTAAAGAGGCAAATAAACAACAGCAAACTGACAGAAGTGAATGAAGAATGCAAATGGGGTGGAAGTTGAATCAGGTGAATTCAGCATAGCACAGTTTGGAGGTCTGTGAAAGAGGGATACCCCTCAAACTGGAATGCCCCAGTTTGGAGATCTATGTTTTCTCCATGTGTCTCAGCAGTAGGTGCAAGTGTTAGTGGCAGGAATTGTAGAAGCCAGGTTTCCTCGGTTTGTCCAGGTAGCAGCTTTGGCTACTGGCCTAATTGGCAGCCACTAGCCATTATCCAGCAGTTGCATGCTTGTGGTTGGCAAATCTGCCTGCTACATTTATATGGCTGCTGAAAGAAGTGGGTTTGGAAGATAAGCAGTCCTTGGGGAATATAGCTTCCAGCTGAGAACATGCTGTCAAAGTTGCCTGCCTGTTCATTATGCCCATTAGGAACCACTGCATTACATGTCCCTTCTTTTTGTCATAGCTAGCTTTCAGGCTTCAAAATCTGTCTGCTTGTGCGTTAAGTTAAATCTCTCTTCCAGTATTGTTTTAGTGATTTACACTGTCATTTCCATTTTATTAAATACATTGCTTAGGTCCTCTGCAATTTTGGATGCATTGCCAACAGCTACATCCTTGCTTATGCTTTTTCTTTGGCCTCTGACGATCTGGCAAACCAGTGCTGTGATTATCAGTATTGATTTCCCAGCAGATGTTAATTCTAAATAGTAAAAAAGAGTAATGAGTGCTTAGAGTTACATATTGGCTTTCTGTTTTTCCTAAGTGGAAGGTGTGATAGCCTCTGGTTTGAAAACCTCTCTCCAGAACCTCCTCCCAGTCTGGGGGGATCTCGGAGATCTTAAGTGCTTTCAAAGCCCTTCTCCCATGGGCAGAAATGTGTCTGCTGAGCTAGTTTCTAGGGGTCTGCACTGGTTTGCTGTTCTGTTCTGCTTGTTTGAGCATGGAGGAGTTTCTTTGCTTTAAAATAATATGAGGGCATTGTTGGGAGGGCTGGGGTTTGGAGGCAGTACTGAGGCCCACCCAGGGATTACATCTGTGGTTCTGCTGGCAGATCTAGTAGAGAGAGATAGTATCCTTGATGCTTGTGCTGAAAGCAAAGGAAAAGTCTGGTTTGAAGGCAAAGGGAAATCTTCGTGTTCTCAAGAACTAAACCTTCGAAGGTGCTGCTTGGCTGGGAGGGCAGAGCTGTGCATTTGGAAACAGACAGCTAGACATATAGCAGAACAAAGTTTTGTCTCCAAAGTCTGGGTTTATATCCCTTATAGATTGTCTTTCTTGCAACATTGAAGATATTTTGCAGAGCACTACAAGTTTTGTAGTGGGTAATGTTGAATTTGAAGGTTGTAATTCAGAATTTGCTGCTTGTTTGGTATGTTTTGCCTTGAGCTTGAGTACAGCTGGTGAAGGCTTCTTAATAAAAATACAGTTATAACCTTTTGTAATGAAGCAAATAATACATGGCTGCAATACAGTGCCAAAGTCTTTGAATGTTAGGGTGGTTTTTGGCTCAAATATTTATATTACTAAAGTAAATTGTTTGCCAAACTGAAAAAAAAACAATGGAGCGGTACTTGAAATAAGAAGGCAGAGGCAGAAACTTTGTTCTATGGTTTGCATATGTCAAGTGTTACGTATGCTTGGGATATTACATAGGCTAGTAAAGATATTAAAATAGCTGATAGCGTACATGGTTTCCAAGAGTGGTGTAATGAATTAAGTCTGGTTTTGGCTTTTGGGGATTCTGTGATGGCTGGTAAAAGCTGGCTTGAAGCACTAATAATTTCTTCCTCTACCCATCTACCCAAACCTCATGTACCTGAATGTCAGTGTATTTGGAATTATTCATGGGGTTCAGGAACAGGTGGATGGTGCTGACAAGACACACACACAGAAACACACACCATGATCGCATAAGTCTTCTTGTTTAAGAAATTAGGCTAAAAATACCTTTGAATGGGAATCCAGGTCAAACATGGTGTTGCCTGTAAAGTCTAGCATGATTTTACTGACCTAATGTAGATTTTTCTTTCTGAAAACAACCCAGGAGACACAATGAAGGTAGAACTTTTCTTGCAAGGATATAACTGCCTTGAACCATTTTCAGAATCAGTTTTTGAAAGGTCTTAAAGGCACACAGTTGAGTCAATGAATGTTCAAATACATAACAGACTGAATTTTGCCTTGAAGCTCAAGGATGTTATTTTAAGATTCTTTGAGAAACAAATCTTGTCTACATTGATGTTTTTTGAGCTTTTTACTTGAGATAGTTTTAGGAAACAAGTTTTCTGAAACAAGCATTTTCATAGAGCTGGCAGGATCCAAAATAAATGCTAATAACATGATTTGTGGCTAACACACTCATCTGGGAAACTGGTACCAACAACTGGATTAGATTGCATGGTAGCTGTGAACATTTTGGTGCTGTGACTCTTTCAGAACTTGATTTTAGGATTCCAAAATGATTGTGAGCATGTAAGTGAGACCGCTGGTATAAAGTGTTATTCAGCCCTTGGGAGTCTAATTTATCCTTATTTCAATAGTGTCCTTAACGTGCCTTTTTGTTAAGTCATATTTGCACAAGTAATTTTAAGCACAATAACATTATTGCTTCAGTGCCTGACATACTCATGGGTCATCTGAATAAGCTGTAACTTGCGGTTGTGCAGTTCTCCATGGATTTTGTACCTGGTATGTCTTCTTTGCACTAAAGAACGCAAAGTAGGACTTCTTTAAGTTGCTTACAACCACTCCACCCTATAGAAGACGAGATACTCAAGAAGAATATACTGGCAGTTTTCAGTGTTGTTTTGCTGCACCTCACCCGCAGTTTGTTTTTAATCGGTCTCATGAATGATTTACTGTTCCCTTTCTCTCATGTTACTTTTTCATTGTTGTCTCCATCAGGCAAAAAGCTTTCAAAGGGTTCTTTAGGGTTTAATCTATTGTTTGTCCTAGATATTGGGCATGACTTATTCAGAAATGTGTAATAAATACACAGCTCCTCTCATTTCTGATTGTTTGCACAGTCAACAGATTAATGAATGACTAGGTAATGGATGGATTCTGTTCTAGATGAAATTAGGGAGGGTATGTGGGTGCAGGTGGGATCTCGAAGGTCGTATATAAATGCTCGTGAGCTCATCGAAGTCCATGGAGATGCACTATTTTATACCAGTGGATAATGTACTGGTTTAACTCAGACACTTTACTTCTGGAATGTCTTTCCTGTTAGTAGCTTTGTGCACTTATCCCTGATTATGCTATATAGATACAATACTCTTGTCTTCAAAGGTGTATGCTTATAAATTATTATTTTTTAGCTTGTAGATATCTGGTTCTTTGGATTAGTAGTACCTGGTGTGGCTCTTCTTTTCTGGAAGACCATTATTTTCCCTGCATGCTTTTTTTTTTTTCCTGGTGCACTGAGACAAGGAGTGCTGTGACAAGGAGTTTTAATAGTTTAGTCTACCTGCTGCAAGGGTAAGTCTCTGTGCGAGTCTGTGCACTCTGGAGGATGTTTACTAGTACGCGTTTGATAAAACTTCTTCTCATTTTATAGATAACCTGTTATGAATTTCAGTCTCACTGCTGCTCCCACAGAGGCCTGCAGTGAAGAGCTGAGTCGTATAGGTGAAGATTGACGTGTCTCCCCTTGCAGATGTGAGTGAACCCCATCACTTCCTCTGCAGAGAGTCCCAAGCTGCTGCATTCTGCACCCTGCAAAAGGTTTGGGTGGCCAGGAGGGGGAATGGCTCATCCCCTGCACCTCGCCTGGCAGCGTGCTGGTTCTGGTGCCCAGGGAGGCACATGCCATGATGGATCCCTCACCGCTTACTCAATTCCTGGAGCAGCAGGGAAGCAGGCAAAGTACAGCAGGCTGCCAAGTCACAGTCTGCTTGCTAGATCGCTTGAGAGTCAGCACTAACCTCCTGCTACAGACGGACTAAACCGCTCAGTAACATCTTCTCTTACCCTAGCAAAGGTCTTAAAGAGGCAGCTCTATAGCTTGCTTCAGCTTGTGGCATATTTGCTTTATTTTGCCTGTTTACTTATTGTGCCCCAGATCTGCAAACAGTGTTGTGTTTGCCACAGTAATTCCAACCTATGTGTTTCAGCTGAGAGATCTTTGGAAGCTGTGATCAGTGTTGGGGAGGTCCATCTCCCTACATCCGTGGATTCTGCACAGGGCTATTGCACAACAGGCTGTGCAATATTTTCTTCCAAAAAAACTGCTAATGAGAAAAAGTCAATCAAAGGAGAGTTGTTGGTTGTGGGTTTCCCATAGCAGCCTCTTTCATGGAGTGCTGACTAATGGCTACTTCTCCATAAAGAAATAAAAGTATCAGATAAAATGAAATCAAATTCTTAAGCCTTTACTCAGGACCAGATAAGCTTCCGCTGTTTGGTCTGACCGCTTTGGAAAGCTTGGCATGCATCACTTGCATGGGAGAGCTGTGCCAGAGTTGTGAAAAGCCCTGTATGTCTTAACTCTTTTTCTGTGTCTTATATCTTCCCTATTTCCCATTTGCGTTAACTGTGTTTCAAGCTTTTTAGAGGGTCTGTCACTGCGCACAATCAGTGCTAAGTCATTAAGGACAGACAGGATTCTGTTCTTAAATCCTGCTTTGAAAAATCTCTCCGTAATATGTCCCTGGAAGAAACTCCTGGTTTGTTTATTTTGGTTTGTCCTTTGGCTGTGGCTGGACGCCCAGTCATGGGTCAGCATCTCACTGGCCGAGTACCAGCACAGAGCAATTTACAGCTCCATGTAAAAGCTCCACTTTGGCCATATCTCCGCAGCATTTCCCAGGGCCAGTCGTCTGTGCTTCAGCTGATCGAGGTGCAAACTGAACTCTGGCTTGCCGGGCTGAGCCTGCCAAGAAAAGCATTAGCTAAGCAGAAACAGCTTGTAGCTGGGGGCAAAGGTGAGCCCGCATTGGGTATCTGCATCTTGATACAGAAAGGATGCAGCTACAATCAAAACAGGGGAAAGGAGAGCGGGCAGACAGACAGCCGCTCGAGGTGACCCAGGAGTACATGCCATGCTGCTCGCTGAGAAAGGACTCTTTGTCTCCCTGCATTATGCCTGCCTGTTTTGACTGGGATTCAGAACAAATGCGAGAAACCCACCTATATTGGCTTGATGACCTTTTCTCTGTTTCTTGGCATTGCTTTGTTGTGCTGTGAAAGGCCTTGAATGTGTTGAGCCATTGTGTGTATCTCAGACCCAGCCACACAAAGATGTTTATGCAGCTGGCTTTGCAGTTCCCCTCTCCCTAATGCGTAGGCTGGGGGATGTAGAAGGTGTCTGAATGCAGGGGCACCTTTCTAACAAGATAATTCACTGCTGAATCACAGCTGGGAGACAGGAGAAAGAAACTGAATTTCTTCCTCTGTGTGTAGGAAGGAGAGGGGAGCAGACTTGGGGAGGACAATCCCCAATTTAACAATCACCTACTCCTTTAGCACTGGCTGGTGTGGCTGCCTGATCCCATGTTATATTGCGTGAGGCTATGTGTATTGCTCCCCCCTTGCCATTTGGATTAGAGCTTGACCAGTGTGACCTGCATTTCCAGACCTTATTTTCAACATAGCTGATAAAGCCTTGCTCTGGCAGAAGCCCTGGTGTGTCCATGAGTATCCCTCAAAGAGACAAGATGGTGTTTCTTACCGGTTTTATGAGGAATGGTCTTATCAGAGTTCTTGGACTTTACCTGGATATGCACAATCCCTTCTTGTTCTGACAAGGCTTTACCACTTTGATAAATTCTGTCTATAACATCCCTTCCACCCATGGACTGCAGCTGACATGATAAAATGGACTTGACTTTCAGTTACAGCAGGTTTTCTTTTCAGACTGTCTTTCATATCTATTTTACACTGGCAAAATGGTCTGACTATGGGCCTTGGAGCTGTAAGACTGAACATTAGAGATACCGGTTCTGTGTTTCCCTGAACTTTGGCAGCATTCAGAAGATTGGATTTACGACTTGGCCTCCGTATCTACCAAATGCCTGTTTGAGTGACACACCCTGGATTCAGCTCAGGTCTGCTTGGTGGGGCTTTTTGTGGGAAGAGGTAACTTCCTCCTCCTGCAGTGGGTTCAGGTCCAGCCAGAAGACACCTCGGGTGTTGGCATGAGGTAATACAGCCCTTTAGCAGTCCTGGCTGCTGTTAGCAAGAGGCAATTCTGGTAACAGAGAACGCCTGAAATGTAATGCTTATTGCCCCTCACTTTGATATCCAACAGGAACAACCTCTGAGCCCCTAGGCATGACAGTAACTTTGGTCACTTTGGGAAATTTGGGACTGTGTGAGCTCAAAACCCCTCCCTGCACGAGAGGGCTGAGATAAGCCCCATGTCTGAGCTCCAGTCTTTCCCATTTCCCATCGACTGTGGAGCTTTAAAATTTAAACAGCAAACCTCTTCTTTTCAGACTTTCTTCTCTTTCTTTGTGGCTCTTGTGTTCCTTCTCATTTCAGCTCCCTAAGGGGACAACCAAATGCCATTTGCAGTTCACTGCTGTGCAGTGCATTTATTGCCTCGGCTTTACTCCCTCTCAGAGCATGAACCCAGCCGACCAACTTCTTATCAGCTTGACAGGCTGTGACTGTTGTCCTGGTGACCGGCGTAGTTGCACTATCATCATGTACAGAAGGCAGCGAAGGAGATGCCTTGATCCCTGAGTGTAGCCGTGCTCGCACATGATATGCTGCTGGGATGCATGAGGATAAGGTCCAAACCTTGGCCTGCATATGTGAAAGATGAAGCAAAAACAGAATGGAGAAGCACGCAAAGTTAATAACTGTAAAAGAAGAAATGCATGTAGAAGTTGCAAATGCTCAGCTTTTCTCAGCATCTGATCTTGTACCAGTCATCTGAGTTCATTTGTATTTGAGAGATGGTTGCCTGCCAGCCTGCTGTCTCTTTGTCTTTCTGTCTTTTTCTACCCACTCCATTTCCTCCATTTCTCACTTAGGTTTATGGACATGAGAAAGAATAATGTTAGTAACACTTCTGAGTCATGTTTTCCATCCAGACACACAATGCTTAACCAGTTCACATACACATTCCTGTACAATGTCGATTCCAACTCACTGATTACTCTCGTGAGTTGATCAGGTCAATTTCCTGGTGTGCTCTCACAGACTATCTCCTAGGTGCTAGCAGAAAGCCCCGCTTTGAAGAGTGTACAA
Source organism: Gallinago jamesoni (assembly GCA_025769975.1). Lineage (NCBI taxonomy): Eukaryota > Metazoa > Chordata > Aves > Charadriiformes > Scolopacidae > Gallinago > Gallinago jamesoni. The sequence continues at coordinate 11,785,632 of JAOQGH010000040.1, read as the reverse complement.
TCCAAGTGGGAGCCAAGGAACAACAGATGGAAGGAGATGGGTAAGGGAGGACAAAGAAGCGGTGAGATGTCGTTACTCAGCACACAGGCAACGGTGTCAGCCCACCAGCTGCCTAACGCTTTGGACAGCTTTTGCAGGCTACGCCGTGTTCGTGTTTTAGCGTTGGCTGGTTTCACTGAATTTCACTGAATTATTAGATTTGGAAGGGACTGTAGAGATCATCTAGTCCGACTCCCCTGCTGAAGCAGGATTGCTTAGATGCTGTCAGTTTTCAGCCATTGAAGACAATGTGGGATGCGGCAACCTATATAGAGCCAGAGCCTGGCTAGTAGAGGCTCTATGTTATTTAGGTGATAGGAACATATTCAGGTCTTTTACCTTTGAAAGACTTGTCACAAGGCTGCTGGTTTCTGGACTGGGTGGGGATGGCTTTAACCTCTGGAATCCCGGAGGCTCGTGTGCCCTGTGTTAGGTGTGTGGTGGCATGGTGGTGTAGCCATGGTTGTTACGGGGAGGAAGTGTCCAGCTAATCCCCAACCCAGCTAATCTTCCATGGCTAATTGAGAATTGAATATGATTAGCTTACTGTAAAAGCTGGCCTTTCTGAACACTTATTACCAGGCATAACTCCACAGACATCAACAGTCTTGCACTGGACACCAAATTATGGGAAAGTATGTCTGATCTGCTGTCTGTCTTGTTTTGCTTATATATCTATGCCCTTAGCATTGCCTGTGTTTACTTATCTGCGACCTTCAGAGGCCTTGCAGCAGATAAGATGCTCCGCTGGACCTGCCCACGCTCTGCTCACATCTGTGTGTCTCCAAACAACCTGTGTGGGAGAGAGGAATTCTGTGGGAAGCATTGGGAGGGGGAGGAAGCTGATGCAGCAGATCTGTCTCCCGGGAAGGTCTCTAAGGTGATGCTTCAGGGCAGGCTGTGTTTCAGTGGTGGTCGGTGGGGAGAAGGACTATACTTGTGAACAACATCAATCAGCCCCCATGGCAGCGCTGCCGGTGTGAGGTGCCACCTCTCCTGGCTGCAGGATCAGAGCCCTGCTGACTAACGAGGAGAGGTTTAAGGATGTTGTGGGATGGAGCTTCTGTCATGTAAAATTCATGGTGCTAGCAGGCCATCTTAAATAAAACATTACTCTTCCTGAAGAAGACACAAAGTCTTCATTTCATGCTTGTAAAAAAGTAAAACACAACAAACCACCAAACAAGGGATGTTTAAAGGATGAGGGAACTCAAGGCTGTTGTGTGTGCGCTGGTCTGATGTGACCCTGAATCTGCTCTCACAGTAACTTTGTGCTGGAATGATGTGTGCACGTCGCCTGTGAGGAAACATAGCAGTGAGGGGAACATCATTTTGGTTAGAGGAGGAGAGGACTTGTGCTTTCTCATTAGCAGGAATAAAGGAGTTGTGTTTCTCACCTCTGCAACAGCTTCAGCTTCTGGGGTGGCTCCGTGAGCTTCGTGGTGCTGGTGGGCAACAGAGCAGACCTGCCCCAGCTCTCTTGTTACAGAACAGCCGATAACCTTGCTCCCCTTACACTTCTCCTTCTGCTTTTTGTTTGCCTGCCCAGCCTGTGCCTATTGTCCTGTGCTCATTAGTACTTCTGTTACTGAGATCCTTGTTTTCCTTGTGTGGCTCAGAACTCTCCTCGATGTTGTGTATACTGAAATTTCTAAGGGGCCTGTGAAAGTCCCGTGTACCTTGAGGCAGTAAGGCATGGTTATGTGGCCCTTCCTTTGTAACGTGAGTTCTTCCTCTTATGGGAGGCCTGATAACTGAAGAAGAAGTTATTGTTTGTTGTTACGGGAGGCTCTTGAGGTAAATGGGAATCTGGCACCAACGACTCACTGCGTAATTTCGGGAGGATAACCGAAATGGCGGGAATGCAGTCTTCGCAACTAATGAGTGCAGTGAATAGTTGCTGCCTTTGGTTCTTTTTCAAGGCAACATTAGTTTGCTGGTTTTAACAGTAACATAGAGAACACGTGTGTCAGTGACCGATAAAGCACATGTTAATTTTGTATGAATCGGTCCCAAAAAGTATAGTTATAGAAAATGCAGTGCAGCGTCACATGTGATGTGTTGCAGATGATGGGTAGAGGAAGTGACCCATGTGCCAGTCTTATGTGAGCGATGGAAGAAAAATGGGAAGTTCAGGGTGTAAGAAGCCATATTCATGCTGTTTATCCCAAACCACTGTTTTTCCTGGGAGCAGTGTTAGAATCATGTGGCATAGCAGCATTAGATGATGACAGAGCAGTGCATGGCTAACCCCCCAGCCAGCTTGCATCACCCAGGCTGTTCTGGCAAGTTTGCAGGGTATGTCCCATGTTCTTAAACTACCCCTCTGCACCCCTGTGTGTGATTCTCACTCACCACCCCTGAACACACAGAGCTGAGTTCCCAAGCTGTAAGATGGCCTGGCCAGATGCCTGCCAGTCCCCATTCATTTGTGCAATCTCTGTTTGCGGGAAAATGTACAGTTGCCTGCCCTGTGCGGAGGATTTAGCTCGTGTGGCTTTATCTGCCATGCGTACCTAATGCTCTGTGACAAGGTGATTCTTCCTGGAGGAAGAAGTATTATAAAGAAGCTGAGTTGGATCTGGTCCGGTTGTCTTTGCCTATGTTGTTTTCTTCTGAAGTTTTTGTTTCTTTTGGGGGGTGAGTCACCTGGATGATACCAGCAATGAGCTGAGCGAGGCAGACCGCCTGGGATGGGAGCTTCAGGGCTTGAGATCAATTAGAAAGGACAGATGAAAACAGCTTTCCCAAATTTGAGTGTATGCAGCTTGTTGGTGGGTTGCCAAAGAGGCAATTGGGACCCCAAAGGGGCAGAGGCAGAAAAGCTGTCAGCAAGCACCAGGCCCTCCCTACCAGCTCAAGCCTTTCCCTTTCCCTGGTGGCAGGAGCAGCCTGTGCCCATGCTTTCATCCTCTTGGCAGCAAAATCCGATGTTGCTTGCAGGGTTTTGGAGCCAAGAGCCAGCAGTGTCTCCCAGCTGTGCAGAAGCCCTGGGCTAGGGCAGGTGGTGTCCTGGGGAGGTGGGCAAGCATGATTCCTATGTGGGAATCCCTCCCCTCTTTTCCAGCTGAGCCAGGTGCAGCCAGCAACTTTTGCTGGGGCCGCTGCTGGATAGGTGACCCAAAAAGGCACGGGACTCATCAGCCGTACAGCTAAGCCTGTGCCCTCACAGACCATATATCTCTGATTTGTTTCATATGGGTGGAAAGTCAGAAGGCCTGGGGACCAGCTTTTGACACTTTTTTGGTGGTTAATTTCTGGAAATTTAGGCTCTGAAATACACACAGGGACATCCGAACTACTCATTTTGAGTTCCTTCTGTTGTTGATAGAGAGGATCAGGCAGTGCAGGCATGCTGCTTGATTAGCCTGTTTTAAATGTCTATATCTGCTTGAGAGGAAGGGCTGCGCCTATATCTGTGTCTTTTTTTGGGTTATAAAAGCAGCCTGGATTATCAGCAGAGATGTAGACTTCTTCATGTTGGCCGTGCAAGGTTAGTAAAGGGATTCACATCCCCAGAACTGGAATCACCTGTTGACTCAAGCACTGGGCAAAGACTCAGGATTCCCCAGGCAGGGCAGATGATAATCGGGCAGGCAGAGACTTAGAGGGTCCCTGTTAGGTGTCAGCCATAGGGGCCTCCTCCTCATTGAGGGGATCTACCCTGGCTTGGTTGTCTGATGGATCTGGATTGAGGTTGTGATCACTAACCTCCTGAATGAGAAGCCGGTACAGGATTTTATTGCCTTAAGTTGATTTGTTTGTGCCAAGGAGGTAAGAATAAGTCTCAGAAAATGAACTTGAACCTCTGGATAAGTTTTCTCTTGCTGAACTTGGCTCTCCTGCTGACTTTTGTCTAGCTGTTGAGATCTTGGATCTACCCTTGGAGGAGTTGCAAAGATCTAAGCACAGTGTTTTCTATCATCCTTCAAACTCTGCCTGATTCCCCATCTCCAATAGTCCCCTGGCACATTTTCTGCTCCATATCCTTGTCCCTCGTTACCTGCATCACTGCCTTGCCTTTTCATAGCCTCTCTGTGCTCTTGTCTGGTTTGGTTTGCTCACCGCTGCATGTGCTTTGTTTCATTGACTGCCAAGGCATGCGACCTGCAAGGTCTCCTGATTGAGTCTGACTTTGCCTTTTTAAAAGAGATCTGAGGGCTCAGTAACCCACCCAGAGAACTGAAAGAACAAACCACCCCAAACAAGACAGACAGGAAAATATACAGTGGATCTTTCTGTGCTCTCATAAATAAAAGTCAGACAATCACATGGTTTTCTAAAAATAACATCCGTAGCGAGTGTTTTGGTAGGAATAATACTGACCTAGTTTGCATGTTGCCCAAGTGCAAAAAAAAAAAAAGAAAAAGTTGGTGAGGAAAACTCAATTGCCTGATGCAGTATTTGCATTTGCTGAACCAGATCTGAATTGAGAGCTGGTTAATTAGATCTTACATTCTCCTCTTGGTGGCCTCTCCGGAGGTTTCAGGGAAGAGGGGAAGGGGGGATGCTGGCTGGCAGCGTGACCCACAGCAGTCATTTGCCTTCTATGTGAGCTGGACATGTGGGTTTTGCCCATGTGGCGCAGTCAATGAGGGTCTATGAGCAGAAGTCCTCTTCTGTAGTCTCAGTCTGAGATGTTCATGCTGGACAGGGCTGGAGAAATGCTGGGATGTTCATGCTGGAGAAAATGCAGAACTTCTCTGTAATCAGAGGACCTGAATTGATTTAGCTTTCCTTCTCCATCTGTGAGGCAGATCAAAGCATTTTGGTATTGAAGGAAACGTCCCTTGACTGTCCAGCTCCAGCCTGCCCCGGAGACTCGGTCTGTGCTCCTGTCTTCATCCCTGCAACCAACATTGCAGCAGAGGCATGTGGTGGGAGCTGTGCTTTGGTGGGCCCGAGAGTGTCTTACACTAGTCCCTGCCTACCAGTTCCTTCTCATCCCACTTGGGGAGATGCTGCTTGGGTGCTGGCCTAGACCTGCATCTGCTCCTGTGGGCAACTCGGCGTCAGTGGCAGCAGCCGTCAAGGGCTGGCATGGCATCAAGCTGGTATCCCTCAACAGTGATGGACACCCTGAACACCAGACTGGTGAGTATCATTGGTTAATATGAAAGGTTACTGGGCCCAGCTGGTGGAGGAGCCCACTAGGATCTTGAGGAGACGAGGAATGTGATTGTAGACAAAATGGATCGGTAGCAGAGGCAGGTAGCAAAGGTCTCTGAGGTCCTTACTCTAGGGCTGACCAGCCTTTCTGTCGCCTTGAGCCACATGCCACCATCATTATGTTATTGTGTGTCACAGGATGTACTTCCCATCCATCTCTTGAAGAACTGGCAGATGGAGAAGTGTCCTATGCGGTTCACTGGTAATACATGGCATTGCCTCATCAAGGCCTCCTGAGCTTCCCAGGGATGATGGATGTGCGGTGTGCCTGCAGCTGGATCTCATTGCGACCTGGCAGTGTAGGGTTCAGCAGACCTCACTGGCTTGTTTCCTCTTGGCATGAGGTGAACCAGCAGTCCCTGATCCAGCACAGCCTCGCTGCCGGCAGCCATGGGACAGGAGCTGCCTCCGAGCTGCCGGAAAGCCGCGGGTGGCTCTGGAGCGACAAGCTGGCCACCCTGCTGTGTGCTTGTGTCCTCCACAGCTTTGGCACGTCTCAGCCTCTCCATGGAGCCGTGGCTGCCTGGCCTGCTGCCTGTGCTGAGATGAGGGCTGTAGTCCTTTCCAGACTCTGAAATGCAAGCAGAAGCATGTCGGGGAGTGCTTTGTGTGGATGTGGATAAAGCTCTTTTATGACTAATGGATGCCATCACTTTCCCTTCGCTTTCCCTTAAGATTATATCTTTTTCTGCCCCCCCCTCCCGTGATAAGCAGTACGTGAATTTCTGACTCTCTGAAGAGCCTGGATGCTGGGAAATGCCCTCATTCAGGCAGAGAATCTAGGTCAGCTGTTCGTAAGAACAGCTCAAGCCTTCATTGAGCGCAGTGGATGGGGCCTTCAGCAGGATGGGGTTTTTTTCCCAGCTCGTTTTGTTCGTAGTGAGCTCTGCCATAATGATGGGCATTTTGTGGAGGGCAGCTATAGCATCCTGCCAGCGGGCTGGATGCAGGCATTGGTGAGTCAGTGATCAGGTGAAATCAATAATATTAAATATTAATTGTGACTATTATTTGTTTTTAAACCCAAGATGGGACACTAGTAATGAAGATCTATACCTATGTTTAAGAGGATCTGATTTCTGAGATGACGCATTATGAAGATGGGGCTTAAATTTTTTCTCTGATTCCGCATCTATAAATAACTGCTTTTACATATGGCATCTAATTATTTAATTGTGTATGCAGATTAGATAGTCATTTACATGCTGTCATCAATGACAGCAACTAATAGTACTGGCAGTTATTTCCAGGCACATATGGTAATGCCAAAGGTTTTAAATATCAGTCAGTACCTGCCATACATATCAATATCTCTCCCCATCTCTTCCCTTCAAAAATGTTAGAATAAATTAATATCACAAGGTACATCTGCTTCTTCTTGGAACTAGTTGTACCATGGCAGATCTGTTGTGTTATGTATTTTGTGTAAGACTACAGTCCAGATTTCTCTGTGTGTGATGGGCCCCCAAGACTGGGAATCAAGAGGAAAGAAAGTGTTAACATGCTTTTTCTTGCTTATGTTTAGGGTGGGAGAAGGCAATTGCAGACATGAAGGATTCAGGTCCCCCTTATACAAAGTACGATCCATAGCCATTTGGATCTAGAAGATATTTTACAGCTCTTTGACTTTCCCTTTGCATGAAAGTAAGGTTAGTAGGAATCAGGGCTAAGGAGTGCCCAGTTTATTGTCTCATCAACAAAACCAGTGCAGTCATCTTTTTTTCTTTATGTAAAACAGCAGCATGAAAGCTTATATTTTCTGCCATTTTACCCATTTTGGCCATCTAAGGTATATTTAACTGGGAAGAGTGTGGTAACAGCCAAGGAGACCTCAGTGAACATGTAACCATCTAGGTTTGGAAGCTCCTCATTAAAACCTTATGCAGAAAATACCATTAGAAATCCATTCATTCAAACAAGCTCCAAGGCAGCTGCCTTAAAATCCAACGATTCTGTGCTGTGTCACGATCAGCTGTATTAAATTGGTTTGCAGTTTGTGTGATTTTCAGACATTATTGACTCCAAGGCATTTGTTGTCCTGTAGCCATGGAGCATACAAACAGCGCTCTGCACCACTATTTCCTGCTCACTAAACAGATGGGTACAGCTAAGAGGCTGAATATCCTCTTTGAAACTAAAGGAAATTGTCACTTACTTAAATCCTTTGTTGGAATGTGGCCTTAATGCTCTTTGATTAATTGAATTTCAAGAGTCTCAGCTCTTAACAACCAGTAAATAACCTGTGCTGGAGATCTAAGGTCATAACAGAACAGATAACATGCTTGTTCAGGATGGGAAAAAATAGTGGCTCCTTTTTTAATTTGCTTGATAATTTAGAAATATCCTTACAAATTACCTAATTTTGGTTCCTCGAAGACCGCATCTTTCTCCTTTGCAGAGAAAAACTTGCTGTGAGCAATGAACACTGGCAGAGCGGTTGCGATGAAGGCGGCAGAGGAACCCTGCCAACGTGCTGGCAGTGGGTGCTGTGCAGCTCTCAGGAGCTGGATGAATGTCTCTGAGTCTTTATATAGCACTCCCTCCACTTTGCTGAGAAGTGGGAAGCACTGGAAAGATGAGATACATCCTGATACTGAATGCATGACAAATATTCTTCCTTCCCTTTACTTTGCCTGTATCCAGTACCTCCCCCACAAGCTTTGCCCACCTCTTGCTTGGTCGGTATTTCTTCCATTCCTGTAAGAGTAGAACGGGTCAGAAAATGTTGAAGACTCTCAGGGAGTTTCCACATCATGTAGCAGTGCTGAATTTTCTGGTGCCGTGTCTCCTCTAAATGCTTTTCTGGTTTTGGAAGAAAACACAGTGGGGCAGTGCAAATGTTTTATTGCCATATATTTTAGGAGGCCTGCTTTATTCAGCTTGAACTCATGATGATAAAAATTTAATGCTTCTCTTCATGCTTATGCAGAGTTCCTCCCCAGGGTATTTTTCTGAAACAGTTTCGGAGGACAGTTAGCTGTCTCTTAGGACCCTTATGGGTTCCTCTTGCTGTAGCAAACCCCTCACTGTGACTAGCCAGCTCCAGCGTTTAGAGACTGCAAAAATCTTTCAAAACTGACCATTTTACAGTGTGACATTGCACCTTCTTTGGTATCCTGAGCTTTACCAAGGCTGGTGGCTAAACAAGGTCCCCGCTCACTGTGTGGTGGGAATGGAGTGCTTACTCAGCCTACCCAGAAGTGACCATGGCAGATGATGAGCGCTTCTGAAAATGTGATTTATTAGGTGTCTATATGAAAACTGATCTTTTTTTCTCTCACCTCCTCTCCTAAATAACCTGTCTGCTGTGTCAGTGTTCAGCAGTGAGGACAAAAGCCCTGAGTATCCCATGACATATAACAACTCCTTCGGCAGTGCAGGTCTGTGGGGCATTTGTGTCTGAGTTTGTAGCCAGGGACATACCTGCTGTGAATGTTGAGTGGAGAAATGGTTAAGTTTTGATCTTGAGTTAATATTTAAATGTGCTCGGCTCCTATCTGAGAGGGCTGGGGATGTCCTGGAAGCCAATCTGTAGTTATGAGTTTTAGCCTCCAGATGGTGTTTGGCAGATGTGCCGGTGGAGCCATGTCAATATGATAGGGGTGAAACACGGGGAGATTAGAAATTACACAATCACTGGCCTCTTGTGGCAGCAGGAAAAACATGTGAATGATGTAATGTGGATTTTCAGTCCCAAATCTCTGCGTATGCTGAGCCATGTAGGGCTGTGGGTACAGATGTGTGTAGGAAGTTTCCTGCAAAGCAGAACCTAACGTTTTCACTGCAGGAAAGAATCTATGTAAAACTGCACAGAGGAATCCTGTCAATCTAAGCCAAATGAAAACTCTCGAATAAAATAATTTTAGGCTTCTCTGTCCAAATGGAGATGGAATATTCATAATACAAGCTTTCAGAAAAAAACAACCCTCTGGATAAAATCATGGATCATCTTGAAAAGAGACATGGTGGAGGTTGAGGTAATGCATTCTTTACCACGCTAGCAAACAATATCCATAATGTATGTTTTAAAAAAAAGCTCTTTCCATGCCAAGGATAGCAGCCAGCATGTCAGTTGTAGTTTTCCTCTGGCAGAGCTGCCCCTGGAGCCTTCCTTGGGTAACTCTTCAAATAGCTTTTAGGATTAGAAACCAAGCTGCTGGCTGGCTGCTTTTCTAGGGATGTGACCAGACTGACAGCCCTGTAGCACTGAGGTGGTTTCTGTGGCAGAAATACCTCCTTGAGCTGCCATGAAGAGACCATTCAGGACTTGGGCTTTCCCAGTGCTGAAGTATCAAGGGTGGACCCAGAATAATAGGGGATAAGGTATGAAAAACTACTTCTAGGATATTTTTCCTTCGTATTTTCCTGATCCCTTCTGAGGCAGACAGGCAAGGTCACCTGTCCTTCAAATCCCTTGTTGGCACAGTATACTTTGCAGTTTGGCATGGGGTATATATTGTCTATGTTGTTTATATAGAGGTATATATGGTAGGAGAACATGGTCAGACAGTATCTCTTCTTCACCTGCTGCCCATGCTGGACTCTGGAAGCCCTGGGCAAACACAGACTCAGTCAGCTTGCCTCACTTTGTGGCATGTTATCTGTGCTGACTACTTTCCCTGATAACTTGCTGTCTATGGAGAAATTGGAAAATAGCCCTCAAACCTTTGCAGAAACTTTACGCCCTGCCCAGCCCATGCTGTAGCAAGCAGTGGGACCTTCTACCAAACCGGAGTGCACTGGGTGAGGCGATGGAGCTCTGTCCCCTCTCCGACCTGGGTCCGTGGACCCCCTTCTCTCCCCATGTCCCTGCAGGTGCCAGTGCCATGCTGAGAACTGCAGTCCCTGTCCCTCCACACCAGTCATGCCAAAGCAGCCCCATGCCTCCCGACAGAGCTTGGGGGGCACAGAAACCACCTCCCGCTCAGCCCGCTGTCAGCTATTTCTGTGCCTCCCCATAGCTAAATATAACCCAGCTCCAAACAGGGCGTCAGGTCAATTTAATACATGAAAATTAACAAGTTTGCTTTGAAATATTTTATTATCCCAGTGTTTGGTCTTACCCAGCCACCTATTTTTTTGGTCTGGAGAAACTCTTTTTGATTTTTTAAACCAGTCTGTATTGTGTGCTATGTACTCTGTCTGGTGGATGGTTTTGGTTTTTTTTCCTCACTCTTCCACTGATGCTGAAGGAAAACAAAAGCAAGTTGTCATTACTACAGTATCCTCTGTCCTTGCTGGAAGCCTGCAGGGCACAGTCAGGGAGTGGGAATTCCCAGCTTGGTCCCAGTTTCTTTACTCAAGACTAAGCTGCTACTTAAGGAAGTGTTTCTTTATTCTCTTAGTACATGGGTAGGATATTTTTAATGCAGAAATTTTTAGGGTCACATCAAACATGCGTATTACTTGGCTTTCTACAGTTCATCTTCAAATTTTTTAGGGTTATGTGTTTTATTTATTTATTACTACTACTACTGTTGTCAAAAGGGGAAACATCTTCCTTAAAGCAGTGTTTGTTTCATTATGAAAAAAACCCCCAGAATTAGGCAAAATCCCCAGGAATTAGCTAAAAATGTTCCAATGGAAAGGCAAAGTAGGTTACTAATTAATTGAAAAATGAGGTCAGTTTGGAATGGTGTCTTCACAATCGGGAGGAAACCAGAGGCAGCGCAAATTGTACATCAAGTCCAAACATGTTTCGTTTCAGTATTCAGGGCAGGGGAAGGGGCGGTATTCAGTTCCTGGGGGGACTTATTCTTAGGACTTCAGTGTTGTTTCTGAAACCGCTGGGACTACACAGCCTGTCTGTCAATCTGCCTGTCTGTCCTCTCCTAATCAACTGTATTTGTCCAGTTTCAGACACATCCAGGAGAGAACAGGAGAGAAGTCTCAGATTAAGGTGATGAAAATCTGGCTGAGCAGAGAAGAGCTGCTCAAGCACTCCGTAAGAGAAAGGAGTGCTGAGCCTCTTGCTCCAGCTTTGGCCACCAGGCAGCAGTGCCAACACCAAATTAGCTCCAACTCGCATCTTTTTTGCCTGTTTGGGGTGACACAGATGTTGGGGGGGGGCAACAAGGGGGTGCAGTCTGGGGTGAGGAGGCACCGTAGGGAAGCAGCTTCATTTCAGCTGTTGCCATGGGAAAGGTTGTTTGTATTAAATATTTGTGCTGCTTTATTTACTCTTGCACACATGCACAGGTTAGCTGGAGAGTAAACAGGGGATTTAGTGAGCAACAGAGGCAAGGAAACCGTGTCTATGTACCTTCAGATTGAACTGCTAGGTGGAGTCTCTGATGTCTAATAAAAGGCTGAGCTCATGCTGTGTTTTGTTCCTCAGCAGGAGCAGTGAGGGTCTCCTCTCCTCAACCATGTGTTTTCCTGAAGCGTGTAAGGGTGTACTATTTTGTGCCAGCCACCCTCTGTCAGTTAGGTTAAAACTGGCTTTAAAATTGGTTAAAACTGACTTAAAACCCACTCGAGTGCATTAGGGCAGGGGATCGGATGAACACAGAGAATAAACACATCCTGTGGGTGTGTTGTCTCATTCCTTTAGGAAACGGGGTTATCCATAGGAAAAAAGAGTAAATATATGCTTTCCACAGAATGATAAACAACTAATTTTGCAGAAATAACAAAGTTGTCTCTTGCGTATGACCATTATGGCAATGCCAACTGCAATGGTGAACTGGAGGAGGAGGTTTTATTTATTTTTGTTTGTTTTTCTCTCTCTCCAAAAAGCCTACCTTGCTTATCATACAGACTGGCTGTTCTTTGATTGCAGGTGAAGTCAAAGATGCTGCCTGTGGGTGGAGGAACACATTGCCAGACTACAGCATCGCTTCACAAAATGCTTTTGCCTGGATTTATATCCCAGGGAACCACTAGGTTTCTGTGCTGTACTCTGCATGTTTCATCATCATAATTAATATTCCTTTCTGCCATCTTTCGTGCCTTTTGTTCAAAGCAGTGGAGAGTACCAGCATGTTATGGAAACAAAGGAGGAGGTGAAAAACCCCCAGATCTCTCTCTGCAGGTGCTGCAGATCCAGCCTGCCTGTTAGGACTCAAGTGCATTTCATATAACAGATGCTACTGAGCACAAAGTTTCCATTGTATATGCCTGAGTGTCTTCATGTGGAGTCCCTGCAAAGCAAGCAGGGGCATCACTGCATTGCTGGAATTGGAATATTGATGTAGTTGGACTCTTGCAAAGTCATTTCATTTGAAGTGCTAATAGTCTGACTTCATGTGATTAGCATCCAGACCAAACAGCTATTGTTGAAGGCAGGCACACAACCCGCTTATTATGAAGAGATTTTATCTAAATAGGCAAAAGAAATGGAAGCAGCAAGATAAAGAGTTAAGTCAACAGAGAAACAATATAAAAATTTATCCAAGATATTTGCTTGTTTAGTGAAATCTCCCAAAGACAAAGGAGTTACAGATTTTCCAAGATAGCAAGACACAGTCTCAGTGTTGTGGGGAGGCTGTGGGCCTTTCCAGGAGCTCCAGGCAACAAGGGAAACTCCTGAATGCTGGGGATGTTCCCTGAACACAAATTGCTCTTCTTTCTCAGTGAGCATAGCAAGGGTCAGAGCAGAAAGGAGAAGGTTCCCCCTAGAGAACTGTCACACTGTGGAGAAATAGAAGCATTGAAACACCAGGAGGAAGGAGAGGGAAGGGATGGGCTTCCAATAAATGGCTTATGAGGAAGAAAGTGGTCATTCAGCACACCTGACAAAGGAGATTGTTAAAAGCAGAACTGTGCTTGTTAGGGTGCTGTGTCCTTGGGATTTCGTACTGCCTTTATTTCTGCTTGGAAGGACTCCCCTTGGATGGGCAGCTCAGGTGCCCATGGAAGGGGCAGGTGAAAAGGCCCAAGATGATGGTTTTGGGCAGCACACGTTCCCTTTACCTTATGTAAACACTTGCTGAAAGACCTTTGTTCTCGTGTAATCTTGACAGTTTTCAGCTTTTCTGCTGTAAAGGTATAACTTCCCTGGGGGCTTTGCTTGTCTAGGCTTAAAACCATTCAAGGAACCACTGCAGTAGAGGATGTTCCTAGAGAACTGCAGAGCTTTAGGCTGAGCAGTAAAATAGCATTATAGACAGAGAGGCCTGTGCACCCTGCATGGGCTGTTAAGACATATAGGACCCAGAAAAGCAGACTGCTGGTGGCCTCTTGGCAGCTCCTTTGGGGCATGTCTTCTCCTGGTACAGTGCATTCTTCCTCACTGAGGCCATCCTTCAACCCTTGCATTTGGAAAGTAGTTGTGGGCAGAGAAGGTGATGATGGGCTGCTGCTCCCTCTGCAGCAGGAGGGATGGGGCACCACCTCATGCCGCTGATGGGCTTAATGCTCATGGTCAGAAAGGCCACCCCCAGCTTGCTGTCTCGTGGTAGGGTGTTCACAGCTGCCTGCAGCCCAGGCAACTGCCTGCTTTGCCTATCTACACACGTTCTCCCTGGTCTGTGAACCAACTGAAGGTAGGACAGAGGAGATCTGGATAGTTGGTGCTGTGGTGCTCAGATGGGGTATGCCCTGAGGGCACCTCTTGAGGAGTGTCTACCATGGCTTTGATTGAGTGGATGGAGTGGACCATGGAGCAAGAGGTGGTCCTAGCCTCAGGAAATCTATCCATCTCTGCTCAGTCACTCTCTGCTTTCCACATGCTCACATTGTATTCCCTTGAAACAAACTTTCTGGGAAAATACAGCAATTCCCATACATCATGTTGCCCCAGTTTAGGGCACGATCTGCAATTATACTCTGTTCAAAATCTGTACACTGCAGAGAATCTTGCCTGCAGGACTGGCACTTTAACATCCAATTTCCTTCCACAGAGAAGTCTGGGGAAATGATTTTCATTAGAGCTGGGCTTGTTGGAAAAATGCTGATGAAGGGAAACATAAACACATTGTGTTGGAATTTTCATGGGAAAATATTGCTGAAGGATTTCCAGCATGCCTGGAATGCATCTCCTTGGTACTAACCCTCCAACTCCATCTGGCATTCCTATGTGGTGCAGCTATAATATTCCAAAGGAAATATTTTAACTTTAGCCAATTAAAAATTATGGTCAAAATGGTCTCCATTTTCAACCTTTTCCACAACCTGGGAAAGCACTGTATTTTGCAACTTCAGTATTTCCTGCTGCCAACAGCTCAAATGCATGACCACTGCTGGAATTTCTCTTTGTCCTTCCAAATGAAATATATTTATTTCCTCCTCCCTATCATTACTAATGAATCAAATGGCTCCGTGATAACATGCTGGTGGAATTAAGCACTGAGTAAGAGAGACAGAACAACATAACATTTACTTGGTTTCCAAGTAGGAAACTAGTGGAATTTTACTGTCATGAAAATGTAGAACATCTTGGAAGAAATTGCAGGCATTAAACCCAGAGAGATGAATGCACTTATTTGGATGAACCTAGATGCTGTGTGGAAAAATTGTCCCTTAAATTCATTCTCCCCCCAGAATAGTTCTTGAGTAGTATATGGTTTTGAATCAATACAACTTGTAATGGCTAGTATAAGACTCTTTCTTCAGCTGATGAAAATCCTCAAGGTATTGATTTCATTTTTATACTAATGGAAAGGAAAAGTAAAAACCAGTTTGTAACTACCTAGCAAGGAGAGTGTGGTAAGGACAGCATTTCAGCTTATCTCCAAGTGTAGTGTCTTTTTCACAGGAGTGCAGGGACTTTTTAGAAATCTATTTTAAACATGGGCTCCTGGAGTTAAATGGTATTTTCTGTGCAGGAATTTGTTCTGAGGATTATGGATCAGAACCTTTAACAGTCCAGGTCTTGCCAGTACAGTCCTTGTACTGGGTGGGCATAAATCTCCTCCCTTCAGTGGAAGCTGGATAGTGAATCAGCCTTTATGTGTGCATACACATATGGACACACACAGACGTGCACACTTTAGGGTGGATTACTGTAATGTTATGCGTGTGTGTATGAATATGAAGTAATATATACTAGTGTATATTGTTGCTGGAAAATTGCGCAATTCCGAAAACTGAGATCACTCTTATCTCCTCTGCTGCTAAAATGTGAAAACCAACTCCCCTTCTCCGGGGTTGTACTTCCCTGTTGGCTAACACCAGGCTTTCTGGGAGGTGGGGAAAAAAATTTGGCTTCATAGCCAGGCGTGATGTCCTTGCCAAGGAAGAGCTCAGGTGCATCTGGGGCACGTGGGGCATGGAAAAGTGGAAAGTGATGTGTGCTTCATAGAAGCTATTAATAATCAACTCCCTTTAACTGATAGGATTGTCATCGAAATAACTGGCAGCGTGCAGGGATGTTTTGGTCATTTAGAAAATGCCGAAAATCCCGCTGGCTTTCCCCTAGTGGCTGTGGTTAGATTGTGTATGAGGATTTTGACATTATTTTCCTAGAAGAGAGATAGATTACATAAGAGGGCTGGCAGCCTATAAAAATGTCCCCACTCAGTGCAGGCAGGAACCAGGTTACACTTCTTATAAGGCAGCTGAAGTCTATAGATCACGGAAAAAAAAGTAAATCTGTGGAGACATGTCTTCTCTGGGAGATAGCCACTAAGATTACTTTGCATAGAAGTATTTCTAACTTTTTTGGTTTTTGCTTTTTTTTTCTTTTCCTGATAGTATTCCCAGTTGGAGCGACAGCATCTGAATCTGCTGGGATTATGAGGAAGACAAAGTATTCCTGGGGAGCCTTTGCAGGAAGAGGCAGCAAGTTGGCTGGGGAAAATGCAAGGATGCTTCCCAAGACCGTGCATGAGGAGAGGAAGAAGAAGGAAGGCAAGAGGAGAGGGAAGCTGAAAACCGTGGCAGGCAGATTGCTGAAGGTGGTGGCTGGTGGGAAGGAGGCAGTGGAGGAGAAGGCCAGCAGCGAGGATGTAGCAGAGAATTTGCTGAAGATGGCAACCAGCAGGAAGGAAGTGGAGGGAGAGACACCTGCAGGTAACCTTGGAGTTATCTCTGGGTTCAGTCCTGGACTTTCTCTGCCTCTCCCACCCCTGCAGATGCCTGTGTTCGTTAGCTTCTGGAGTAGGTGCTTTACACTTTCCTCCTCCTCATTCTTCACCTGAGTTCTTGTCTCTCCTGAACTGTACACTTACTCCTCTGGAAACTTCTGTATTTCATTTCTGCTTTGCCTCACAAGTATTTCTCTTTGCTGGTCTTATTTTTATCCTGCAAAGACGCCTGATGTGCTGTGTGAGAAAGACAGCGTATGTGTGACTGACACACTGTCAGGTGTGATGGTGCTATTCTTCCACAGATGGGGAAGGGGAGGTAGGGCTAATTGTACCAAATAAACATTTCCTACGTGTTGCATGTATTGAGGCAGGAGGACGAGTGCAGCTTGTTATCGCCTTCCTGAGCAGCTTGCCCATTGCTTTGCTGAAGATCCTTGCATCAGCCCTTCTCCATTTTGCATCGCGTTGTCTCCCTCCAGTCCTGTTTGATTTAATTCTTAGCACTCGGCCAAGGTGTTTTCATAGAGGAAAGTTAGGATACAGGTGTGAGGTGATGGAAGCTCATACTCTTTCATTCTTCACTCTACACCCAAAGCTGAATACTGAATTCATCTCAAAATCCTACTGCTTCTGGCCTTGCTTAACTTTCCCTGGGTTCTCATCAGATTTGATTTTTCCTCTGGGCTCTGCTCCAGACACCTTTGGGCAAATCTTCTTAACCCTTTGTTGCTCAATTGTATCATCTGTAAAATGCACAGGGAAAAAAACCCTGCAGCTCTGTGCGGCTCTTGTGAGATTTCAAACTCTCAGTGGTGGGCTGGGTGCAATACTTTAGAAACAGGCAGCAGTGAAAAACTTCTCCTTCCAATTTTCCATCTTTAAAGATTTTGTAACTGGCTTGATGGGGCAGTGACTTAGTCACTAGAGCTTCTTGCAGATGTGGAAGTCATTGGGGAGTTACGTGAATCCACGTTGCTCGACACTGCAGATAGGTAGCTCACCATCTGATTTTCACCTTTGTCTGAAATAACATCCAGAGCTGTTGGGCCTAATTAAACAGCCCCGGCAAAGTGACTTCACTGAGCAGTCTCAGACAAGAGGAGAGTTCACTGGCAGGAGTGAGACACTCTGCGTAGCCATGACAGGCTGGGAACCAAAGGGAGGGACCTTACAAGAGAGTCTGAGTCACTTTGGTCCTGCCAGGATCTCTGTAGAGAAGACAGAAGGTTCCTTCTAGGCTTGACTTTCAGCTGTTGGCTCTTTCAGAAGGTGTCCTTTCTGTAATATTTTCCTTCTGGACAAAAGGTACATTCCTTAAGGAAAGGTTGTCATTAATGAACCTGCATTGCCCACATGAGGAGGTCTACTGCAGTGATGACAGAAAGCTGCAGAAAACTAGTCTGCAGGCTTAGTTGGCCTGGAAGAGAAAGAATGAAAGAAAGAAATAAAGAGGAAAGAAGATGCTTTCCCTTGAGAAAACGTGGAGATGCTAGTGCTAGACCTTAAGTGAGGTGATCTTGAGTAGGTCCTGAGGAGTTCTGGGATACATATAAATGATATACTTCAGTATGTGGATATTAAAGTGATGCGTCCTATAGGGTAGTGAAGAAACTTCAAGATGTCTTCTTACTTTCTCTATTGCAGAGGAAACCATCTGTGGATTCATTGAGCAAGGAAAATTTTTTGAAGCTTGTGATCATATTTATGATCTGGAGCATTCTGGAAATGATGGTGTGGGAAAGTCTGAATCACTTTATACGCTGCTGGCTGAACGAATGTGGACTGTCGTGGGAGAAGTGCTCCTTGGAAGTGGTGGGATGCTCCTGGAGCCGTTGCAGTCAGTGGGGGAATCGCTGAAGTGGGAGAAGCAGAAGGAAGCAGAGTGGCTTGGCAGCAGCCAAGAGACAGAGTCTGTTTCCACCTGGAGTCCAAACTTCTGGAGGAAAGATCTGGAGGAAAAGCTAATACATTATATGACAGCCCAGATTCCCCCCTTTGATTCCTGTAGTAACACAGATGAGACTGCACTAAAACAGCATCTGAGTCAGCTGGAAATGACATTTATCCCCAGCCTGGAGCACAGAAGTGGTTTCTTCAAGGAAGCAGGACTGCTTGTTACCTACACCCACTGCTGTCATGCCTCTTTGTCTTCTCACCTTTCCACACTTACTGACAGTAGGAATTTCAGCTTCAGCCAATGCCTTTTAGTTTATGAATGGGGCCTTAAAATGTACAAAAGGTATGTTTGAAGGACTTCTTTTTCTCTCCATGTTTTCTATGTCTCTGTTCTTCAGTTTTGAGCCCAGTCTCTCCTTCCTGTTAATGCAGTGATGCTCAGGACTCTTGCTGAGTTTAGCCTTGCCAACAGCCTGTTTTATCTTCTGTCCTCTCAGAATCAGAGCCTTTTTCTCATTGCAGCACTGCCTCTTTATAAATGCTTTGTATTGGGCTTAGGGGCTTACCTGAGTTATGCAGATATTTTTCTGCTGGACTCCTGTTGGACATGCACAGTGTCCTGCTTTCCTTAACAGTTTTGTTTCTTGCATTAAGCCTTTTTTAGCAAGGCCCATCATACTCTGCTTACTCCAGAATAATTTTGTCTTGCCTTTATGTCAGCATTCTGCCCTGTGGGTTTCTCTTGTTGTCTTCGTGGTTTTCTTGCTGCTTTATCTGGCTTGCAGTTTGACCAGTTGTTTCCATATTTCCTGCATTAGTGTTCGGATCACAGGAAAAACATATAGCAGATCATTACATTCCTGCCCAAGCTTGGGAAAGCGGATGTGGCTTTCCCCATGATCTGAAGACTGGCACATCTGGGACCTTTTGGTCCAATGTGAATTCAAAGCCTGTGGCTGTCATCAAAGCCTGAAACTTTCTTGTGATTTCTTCTTGTATGACAGTGGAAGATGAGGTGTTTGAGCCTCTGTGTCCATGGTTACTTTGCTACTTGACAGTTCCAATCTACTTATGCCCTAATAGTTTTCAGCCCTTTAGGGTTATTTGATTGCTTCCTTCCAAGCCTAGAGCGTCTCTGTTCCTTGTATTAATTACAGTTACAAACCCCTTATTAGCTCATAAACAGTTCATCAGGTGGGCTCTTCCCCCCACCAACTCCCGAAGGAAGGATGCAGGGTAGTGGGTACATGCTGGTGTCCTCAGACACATGGGAGACAAATGGCCAGGGTACATCCCTTGTACTGCTACTTTTATGGGTTTAATTTGGTAAAACTTTGGTTTTAGATAAGAGTAATGGATTGATGAAAGATTGAATACTCATGTGAAACGGGAGGTGAGTAATTATGGTAATATAAATATATAATGAAAAGCTCAAAGATAGGAAAAAATGTTATGCAAATGCTGAATTCCTTTAAGGAAAAAAAAAAAAGCGAGAGCAGCTTGTGACTGTATTAGGGTCAGAAGGCAGTGAAGAAAGTGGAAATGAGAACAGAGGTGTCAGACTTAACTATTTGGTTCTGAATAGAGTTACAACCTTAATGAAGGCTCCCATGAAAATGCAGTTGTCCTGTTATATAGCTACTTTTTACTCCATTCAGAGAGAATATGTGACACTTATAAAATTGTGCATCCGTGGAAGCGTGCCTGGGTGACTCTGCCCCAGCCTGAGAAGGAATTCTGCAGCAGGGACTGAGGGAAAGTGTCATTTGGGCAGCAAATATAGGAACAAGGAAAAGAGACAGCACAAAAGAATAGCTGTCAAAAGGGCATGATAGAGATCATCTACCACATTGTGGCTGCCCTGCCGCTGTGAAGGCCGCTGGGTGCTTACAGGGCACCCTGTTTGCTTGAGCGAGAGGCCATGGTGCTAAGCAGGGAGCGCCAGGGGGGCGAGGGGCTATGGACCGTTGAGAAGCTGCCCCTCTGGCTGAGCTCTTGCACTTTTTTCTGTACGCAGCAGCAGCGAGACATGTCTGGGACCCAGGCAAACCCCCCAGCACAACCTTTCCCTTGGTGTACAGTGTCTCATGTGGATTATTTTGAAGACTGAGGAAAAGTTACTTGCAGCTACCCGGGTAAGAACTCAGGAGTTTTACTCTGATTTGCCCGTTTTATTCGCATGGTTTTAAAATAAGGAATTCCCTTGTTAAATGAGCTGCTCCCCTGCTGGCTGAGCCAGCTCTGCTCAGGTGTGCATGAGCCCCAAGGTCTCCATCTTGGCCAGGTTTCATTGCAGAGCCGCACTGTAAAGATCCATGACTATCTTCTGGCAAAGGGATGCTGCCCTGTCCTTGCTCCATGGTGTTGGGACATTTGCAAATCTCTCTTCAACCCGTTGCTGCACCTCCATAGTGCTGCAGTCTACTCTGCTCAGAAGCTAATGTATCTGGAGGAAAGGAAGGCTATGGATGAAATCCACTCTTTGAGGGCCATTTCAAGATGTTGGAACAGGTTGCCCAGAGAAGTTGTGGATACCCCATCCCTGGAGGTCAAGACCAGGCTGGATGAGGCTTTGAGCAACCTGGTCTAGTGGGAGGTGTCCCTGCCCATGGTGAGGGGGTTGGAACATGATGATCTTCAGGGTCCCTTCCAACTCTAACCATTCTCTGATTCTGCAGTTCATCTTCTCTCCCATAGTGTGCAACAGTTGTATTTTTTAATAGCCTCGGCTGTGCAGGATATTGAGGCTGCTCGATTTGCCTGTATGGAGACCCCTCACAGCCCTCTCCAGCCTGCTGGGACTGACACTGCTGAGGTTATAGCAAAAAGTATTTCCAGAACCCAGCACAAGAAATTATGCAGCTGGTGCACACCTGGCACGGCCCTCCTGTAAGGTTGGAGCAGGGCATCCTTCCCTCCATCCCCCAGGGACCCTCAGCTCCAGGGCTTTGGGATCTCTTTCTTTTCTTGGTGAAGCTCCCCCTTTGAAGAATGCTGTTGAGGTGTGTGGAATACAGATGAAGCAGGGAAGATGCGTTGTAGCAACGGGGAGCTCCAGGGGAAACCGTGCTATTTGGAAATCTCAGCAGGGCCTTTTAGATTCAGCTGAAGCCAAAATGCAGCAGCAGGAGTTACAGCACTTATCTCTCTTGATTTCCCTTTCCACCAGTCCCCGGGGAGCAGAGCAGGGGAAATTCCATGGCAAACTGCTGAATCACCTCAGGGAAAGTACTCTAAATTGCAGAGATTTTCCTCAAGACCTTTTCCCTGAAGGAGAAAACAAAAGCAGTCACAAACATGGGAGTAGAGGTGCCAGCTGGTGACAACACGCTTAAAACCTACTGATTTCAGCATTTAACATTAAGCATCTTTATGGGCTGTTTCTAATCTTTACCCTGTGGGGAAGACCCACGTGTTCTTGAGGTCTATTTTTGGCATGTGTTTCAATGAAGGAAATGACTTTACTCAGGGTAGTGCTACTGAGATTGGATTAGAGCATGTCACTGAGTCATTGACAAGCTCTCAAAGATGCTGACTAACAGTGATGGAGAATTTAACTCTTTTTTTTTTTTTTTTTTTTTAAGTTCCCTCTAATGCAATAGCTGGAGAAAGCTTTTAACCCTGGGCTTAATGCTTTCCTGATGCACGATGTGCTGAGCAGGCTCACCTAGATCTGGCAATGGTTCTGGGCGCTTGTGCCATGCTGCCCCGAGTTGGCTGCATCTTTTCCTGCCACCTTGGATCTGGAAGCATCACAGCTCTGTACGGTGCCGCATTGTACATGAAGAACAGAGCTGGAGTTGCTGGAGAGTGTAGGACAGCAGTGTTCCAGCTCGCTTTGAATCTGGCCAGTTTAGGACCAGCTCCAGGTTTAAGCTAATGAGGTTAAGTGGACATGAGCTGACTCCATATGGTAAAATAATGGATCTCTCTTCACTCAGCTCACTGGAATAGCTTATAAAACCTGTTTTATCCCGCTATTTCTTTTTCCAGGATACTCCAGCCCTTCATTATTCCAAATATACAGGAAGCTGCTGTTGAGCAAATATCCTGTCGGTCATCTCTGAGCGATTGTAATATGTAATTGTGATTGTAAATCACGTGGTGCAGGCTTTCCCGCTTCAGTGGATGACTACATTTTTCTAAATGAAAGTAGAATGACAAGAATAAGCCATGGTCTGCTTTGCCTATGCATACCTGGCTTGTCACTGAGGGTGCCAGCCCGACATCTGTGCACACTAAAAACACTTTAAACAGAAATGAGCCATGAGAATTGTGACCGCATCTGAAAGTGCTAAGAGCTTAGAGACCACGTAGGGTTCAAAACCACTTCCAAACACCGCTGCGGGGAATTCACCACCATCCAGGTGGCACTTCCTCTGCCCGGACATGTCTAGAGCAAGGGGGCTTTGTTTGGGCAGTCAGCACCAGCGGGGGCTGGCTATCCATGGATCTGAAGGTTTTACAGTATAGGGTACCACGTCTTGGTCAGACAGGGAGGGACAAGAAGGAAACTGGAGGTTATTTATGAGCCTCTTTGTTACAGCAGAAATTCTGGTCCTCTCCAGAGCTTTGGTGCCTGAGGTGCTGGTGTCACCACAAGAGCTACAAACAAGCAAGTTCGTGCTAATTCAGCCACATCATCTGATCCAAAGCAACTAAGTACTCTGGCTCAACAAGTTATTGCCTTGCAGTTACTAACTAAATGCAAGCTTTGTCCCACTGGAGAGCAAGGGCTTCATGTTTGGCTTAAGCCAACGCATTTTACTGTGCAACTGGGGCATGGCTAGAAGTGTTTGTGCAGCTTGGCTGGGATGTGTTATCTCAGCACATCGTGTTCACACAATTGCTTACAGTCAGGTGATGGCACTTGGGAGGAAAGAAATTTTTCTGGGGTTGTTTACAACTTCTTATTTGTCTTTGATTAATGCTTTTTAATGAGTGTGACAGAGCGGTTGCTTTGAATATACCTTTGATGAAATTCTTCAGTGACAGCCACAAGTTTCCTAATTCTTCAGCCAGAAAAGAACAAAGATAAAAATGGAAGATCAGACTTTACATTCTTTCTGTTTCTTTAGAGAAAGATGCAGAAATGGAAGAAGCGAGCCAGGGTTTTGAGTCTAAAGCTTCTATAAAGATCAGATCATGTTTTAAGCAATAAGCCCTTTCTCTGCAGCATTAGTTTTGTTTCTACAGCCCATTCAAACTAGCACAAGCCAGCCAAGTCTTGGGAAATTTCCCATCACGCAGCCTCATGGGGCTCATCTCACAGTGACAGTAGCTCTAAACACTAACCCGACTCCTCTTTGCCCTCACAAGCCCCTGGCTCAAGCAAGGGAATGCTTTTAATTAGCACTGGCTGGTTTATGTGGGTGCTGGTTGGAGCTAGGAAGGGTGGAAAAATCTCAGCTACAGTAGCTGGCAGCACAGTGTCGTGTCTAAGCGTTGTTTTGCTGTGTGGGCGCCTTCATTTGAGCTAAGCTAACTAGGGAAGACTGTAGATAACCCAAGCTGACACTGGGATGAAAGGAAGCTGCAAATCACTTAAACTCAAATAAACAATGTGGAACAAAACAGAACAATGTTATTAGGTCAGCTGGAAAATAGCCAGGCTTTGGGTAAAACAAGACAGACAAAAAAATAGAGGCAGAAGTTAATGTAGTTATATCCAAATATTCATGTAGTTTGTATCCAAATGCATAACAAGAGGCTGGGAAATCTAACTCATTACAAATGCCATTGTACCTTAACTGTTCTTTTTTTCTTTTCTTTTGCTATTTAGAAGGAAGTAGGGAAAGCCCTGAAAGAAGCCTTTGATATTGGGAAACCCCCTTGTGCAGATGCTGCAGTCATTCAGGTAAACTGAGGGAAATTGAAAAGCTCTGATATTTTGGGGCAGTCGTGTTTTTGCACGGAAGTACCCAGGTATCTGGCAAGACTGAGTTTTGCATGTCTTGAGCTAAGCTTGGTGTGTTAAAAGCTTGCAAGTTAGCTGCCATACATTAACTACTTCTGTTTGCTCCCAAACCTGTTTTTTCTCTTGTGCACATGTAAAGAACACTAAACTAATTCAAAAAGGATGAGCCTGAGATCAGCTGATTCAAGTGTATTTTCAGATACGCACCTGGATTTTGAGGTAACCTTTTGGAAAGTCACAGTGTGTGCTAGCCCATCTGCTCTGTATGAGTTCTGCGGAGCACTTTCTATAAAAGCAGCCAGAGTTGCCAAGCTGTGGCAGGTCCCCGTGCCTGGCAGCACAAACGCAGGCAGCTTCCTCCCTGCTTATGCGCTGGGTATGGCCGTGATTGCAGCTGTGACCAACAGGTTAGGAGGCACAGGAGACCACTTCAGAGCACAGCAAAGCCAAATGCTCCAAGGGCATTGCAGAAGCACACTCTGCTGGTTTATGAGCAGAACATACCATGGCCAGAGGACATTTGGGATCAAAACGCGCAGAAGGCTTAAAATAAATCCTGGATTTTACATGTGGACTCAAGTGATGCTAGAGATTGGGGGCTGCTGTGGCTGTATTTTTCTTCTCCTCTGCCACCACCCCAGCGGCAGTCCTGTTTCAGGTCATGAGAAGGGGAAGTAACCCCATGGTCCTCTGGGATGGCCAACAACCTCAGGCACCCCGTTGGAGGCTGGTGGTAGGCATTGCAGCTGGCCTTCCTTCCAAGGATACAGCTTTAATTGGCAAAAACTGGCTTTTCTGGCCCAACTCAGAGGCAGGTACCAAGAGCAGAGCTCACAGAGGGGACTGTTCCCTTGTTTTGCCCTGTGCCCACTGGAGCAGTGATGTACTCGGTGATGTACCTGTGCTGGGGTAGCTTTTAGCTACTGAGCTGGCTTTTTTCCCTCACTGCTTCTGGCTGGCAGAGCAAAGGTTTCCAACGGGGACCGTGCCAAAGGCTGGTTTTAATGCTGTAGTCATCATATCTGCAACATCTGGCCATGCTTCAGCACGAGTGGTTTTGCTCCCTTTTGTATGTAACTGGCAGGTTTGAATGCTCTGAGGTAGGTGATGGAAAAGCCTGGATAAATAGGCAAGCCTTATGAAATTACCACCTCCTCAATTTTCTGAGGCTGACACTTAAAGATCAGATGGAAAATGAACAAGGTGTCATGGAAACTCATCAGCCCTGGTTTTCTTACACTTTGGGGTGGCATATTTTATCCTGTCCCTTTGGGTGAACTTTTACATCTGTTGTGAGCAGTGGAAAAACCCATTGTGAGTTACCCTTTGTCTCTGGCTGACGCTTCCCAGTGTGCTGGGAGAGCACAGCATATGAGTCCATCTGTCTCCTTTTATCCATCTGTCTCTCCTCTCCTTGCAAGCTTTTGTTTCCACAGAGCAACTTAATGGGCAGCATTAAATTGCCACCTGCTCAAGCCTGCCCAATATGGGGTGGATTTCTAGCTGCCTGGCACAGCCCACCTCCTGCAGGCACCTGGGCCACCTAACTGGGGTCAGTGGGGTGAGAGAGGCAACCTAGGGTTTAACAGACATTGCCGTGTCAGGCCTGAGTGGTGGTGGGACCTGTCTTCTTCAGACATCCCTGGTAGAGACCTTGGCAGAGGCACGGGGCACACTGTTAGAGCTGGCTAACCTTTTCTTGAGTGGCTGCACACACATTTATCTGCAAGGGTGAGTCACATCATAGAAGTGCAGGTGCTCCTTAAAATGACAGGTCTTCTTTGTAGGAGCTGAGCTGCTGGGCTGGACATTGCTAGCAGAGAATATCTGTAGCGACAGGATTTCCCCTGAGAGCAGGACTTGACTCCAGCCTGTTGAAAGCAGCAGTAGCAAAGGTGTAGCATCAGGCAATACAATCAGGCTCCTAAAAAATACTTTTATTTCCACAAGAGCACTCAAAACTGAAACAGAAGTTGTTGCCTAGAAAGCAGAGGGATTTGCAGCAGGGTGAGGGATGGGATGCATTCCTTTCACTGCACAGGAAACAAATGGCTTTGTCCTGCTCTCCTCCCATGACTTGAAATCTGTAGATTCTAACAGAGAAGACGGAGGCTGCCAGGCGTGTCAGTGAGAGTCTGAGTGAGAAGGTGGAAGCTGTGTGCCTGGAGGAGTGCCTGAGGTTCCTGGACAGGTAGGAATAATGCTGTTTTCCCCCTTGGCAATGTCCTCAGTGCTCAAAAGAAAGAAATCCTGATGAAGCAACTGGTGATGCTGTTTTCACCCGGATCTGCCATTGCCCCTCTTTAGTTTAATGGCTGTTTCCCATCAAGCTGTTACTGGAGGAACAGCGCTTCGTTGCTGTTTATTTGTTCAGCATTTGCTGTCAGACTAAAGCCGAGGGAACAAAGTGCACCCAGACTTGCCTGGACAGGTTGAAGCCTTGGGGGATGTTTATTCTGGAGAGTCTCAGACCTTAAAAACAACCAGAAAGAGGGGCAGCCACATGGCCAGTGCCCAGCCTTGGCCCTTCCTACCCTGGTTGTCCTTCCTAGGCATAGTGCTTTCTGCTGGCTCTCTGGGAGGGTGAGAAGCTCAGCTTCTCAGAGGAGGACAAATGTCATCTTTTCATCTTCTTCCCTCTTACCATTTCTTCTGGCTCCCTTTATCTGCTTTTCACTCTTGAGCATCTCCCTCCCTGTATATCCTCCCCCAAGCAGAAAATGGCAGTGCTGCTGGTTGTAGGTGAATATTTCAGAAGGAGATCTGATTTAAGATCCTTGGACCTTCACATTATGAGGGGAAGGAAATTCCTGTAAAATGGAGTTGTCCAGGAGCCATTTGAGTGACTGAAGCCTCAATGAACCAGTTGATAGACTTTGTGGGTTACTCATACACACTGAGGCTTTATTCTGCAGCTTTATTGGCAAAGCCCAAGTTGCTTCCCAGAAGCAAGTGTAGCAGCAACAGCAATGGTAAAATGAATCTCCTGCCTCTCAGTCCCCAGCAGTGGCACCCAGGCAGCACGAGGGCTCTCCCTGGGCCGTTCCTGTGCTCCCCTCTTGCCAGCTGGGCAGGACAGAGACTGTTTTTATCCTCTTATAGATCCTGCCTTGAGGAGTGAAACTGTGCACGCTGAACAGAGGAATAATCACAGAATACTTCTCTTGTTTGCTGCTGGGCTAACGCTGTCAGATGTGTTATGGAGCATGCTAGCTTATAGATATGTCTTCCTGTTTTAATTTAGCTATGAAAATGAAGTCAGAAGCTCTCTCCAGCTCGACATCTGCCCTGGGATCTGCAGCAGTTTACGAATCCTGGAGAACTGCTGTATTCTCAGGTTAGAAACCATACCCTGGTAGCATGTGGAGCAGGATGCATTTTCTGCTGTCTGATCTTCTTGTAACTCTGCTATGGGGTCAGCCTTGCCTCCAGCTGGATCTGGTCATCCGACCCCATGCACACCAACCCTTAACCATGGTCAGCAAGACCCCGGCTGCCCTTGCAAGAGAGAGGGGGACAGGACTGCTGCGTTGGCAGCAGGGGACTGCTGCTTCTCACCTGCTCCTGGGCCCTGCAGGTGCAGGGGGCATAGCCTGTGGTCCACCATCTCCGCATTCCTGATGCCCATGACCCTGAGCAGGAGGCAGGCAGTAATGCCATGTTGCATGTGGGGACATTACCCTGGCCAACTCTGCCATCTGTTGCAATGTGGTTCTTCTCCCTCATTAGGAAAGTCTCATAAAGGTTGCACTGAGGTGTGTGTGCTAGCACACTTGAAGGTAAACCCAATCTTAAAGAGCTTTGCTGAATGAAACCCTGTCAAACATGCCAGGCTCTCCCTGAGGTTGCTAGGAAAGAGGGAAGCAATAAAGCACAGAAGGGTGGAGGAGGCTCTTTGCACCTACGAGCTAATTTCAGAAGCGCTTGCAGCGATGGAGAAAACAAGGTTGCTTCTCTTCTTCCTGTGTAAAATTATCTGGGGATCTCTGGAGTCAGCAGAACGCCCAAATCCAGCATATGCACAGTATTTACTTGACATTGGAGCCTTGCGTTGAGCCTAGGTAGCTGTTTTGTTTGATGTATTTGCATGTTGCTGATGCTGGATCCCTGGCTGAATACTGACGAGGCTCTTTTATATAATTCTTGACAGTGATACTGAGAATTAAGTTATACACTGAGCTTTTCCAGAAAGTAAAATGTCTGGTTTCAAGCTGATAATTTTAACTATCTGACTGGAAGACCATTCTGATGGAAGATAATTGTTCATCTTGTATTTGTACAGTGTCGGAGGCACACAGGATGCTCACCCAGACTTCACTTGAAGTCAGGGCCACTTCATATCTACTCATTTTTTAAAATACTAGAATTTTTACTCATCTAATCTCACAAGGGATGGGTGCAAGTGGCATTTGTGTGCATTGAGCTTTCGTATTCTTGTGGCAGAAGCTTAATGAGAGCTATCCAAAAGATGGGTGTGCATATGTGGGTCGCTGAGCTAGTCCTGGGCCTGAGCATGTGTCCATTCAATTACCCAGGCACTCATGTTGGTTATTGTAGGAAGAGTTTTGATCTGAGAGAATAGCCTGATTTGATCTGATCAATACTTTCCATATTCTCCCTTCTACCCCCTCCCGCCTTTTTTTCTTTAACAGGACTGTCTGGCATAAGCTAACATACATTTGCAGTGCCAGCACTGGGCAGGATGTTAAGGTAAATGGATTTCTAGACAGGATGGAAGATGAGATTATGGAGCATTTTCTGCAGACAGTCACTTCTAAAGTCAAGGTATGGGAGATCCATGTTAACACTGAATATTTTCAGACTGTAGGGCAGGCATGTACTTCACTCTCATGTCCTGATTTGGAAAGGATGAAACCGTAGTTTGATCTTCAGGCCCAGTACCCTCCTCTGCCTTGTCTGAAGCTGTATATTGACAGCTTCATCTTTCCCAGTGCTTGGGACCCCTGTCCCACTGTTTGTAGTGTTTGCCATTGTGCTACAAATGGGTACCCCATGCGCGCCTGGGCACCCAGACCCCAAGGGCTGAACTTCACCTGGTACCTACTCATCCCCAGCAGCCGAGCATCTTCTTGGGGCAGTGATAACTCACAGAGCTGTGGTGAGTAGTCAGGATGTAGAGAAGGTTGATCCTTCCCTCTCTTGGGATAAGTTCCCCTCCCTTCACACTGTCTCATATTAGACTATTAGCCCTTCATGTCCTGGCCTCCATGTCTGGATAACGCACAATTGCAGGCTGCTAATAGCACAGGGGGTTCTGTGTTTCCTTGAGAAGCTCCCCTGAACGTCTTCAGGCTCACTGCACAGACTCACTCAAGCTTGCTGAAGGCAGCAAAAGGAAAATGACAAAAGAAGCCCTGGCCACACTGTGCTGTTTTGGTCTCCAGAGCTCATTGCCAGCCTGTCCCGTGTGCTCACACCTCGAGAGGGGAGCTGGGGACGGTTCTGACAGGGAACGCGGACAGCCCTGGGGAGGAATGGGAGACCTAGGACTCAGGTTTTCAGACCTTCTCTGGCTGTGTCGACACAGACTTTGAATTGTGAAAGACAGAGTTTATCCACTGCCTGCCTGCTAAATGGTCCTTATACTTTCCCACTGAATAAGAGGCAATGGCCATGCTGGGAGCAGGATGCCGGAGCGGAAGGGTGCGGAATGGCTGACTCTTCCTGCACTCCCCATCCGTAGGGACACATTTTACTTAGTCCCCAGATTAGAGTTATTTCACCCATTTTTCATTAGTTTTTGTCTTCCAGGTTTGGGCTTAAGGACATCCTTCCTGAGTTTGAATTGTTTCTTTCTTTCATGTTTTGCTTTTCTTTGAAATGAAGGCACAGGATGCTGCAGCTCATGGAGGAGTCTGTTTCCAAGAGCAGAAAGAGCAAAAGCACAATAATCCCTCTCTGTTGTCTGTACGGTGTCTCTACATGTGCACCCTTTGACTCTGTCTGTTCCTTTTCCTCAGGGAACACTGAAGGAGCACTTCAAAAAATGTGACAGTGGTTTTGACCACATCCTTGAATCCTTAAAGCAAAGCTTTTTGGCATTTGGGAAGAAAAAAACAGACACATATGAGGTAAGAAATAAGTAAGAAAATAAGAAAAAATATTACTCAGGAAATCACTAAAAGTAGTCCTTGACCCTCTGGATGGCACAGTATTTGAACATTATTCAAAACTACAATTTTGTCTGTTGTTAAGAGGGCATTTAAAGATCTAGTGGTCTTGGTCAAGTTTCTTTATCCAACAGAGTTGGGTATCTTCACTGGGACAGCTAGGACCTTTCTGTAACTTCAGCAGAGAAACCACCAAGTGAAGAAATGTGGAAACTGAATTTACCCCCCAAGTACAGAGTGGGAGCATTGGGTGATCTCTGATCCTACCATTGCCCCAATACCGTTATGTTGGAAATCTTCTCAGCTTCTAATGCACTTCAACCTTAGTTGTAAGGCATATTTATCCCTTTGACAGAGAGTGGACACTCGGAAAGGTGGACACACAGATCCCCAAAGGACATTGTCTATCAGGCAGAGTTAGATATGCTAGAGCAATCTATAGCTAGAGCAACGCTATAGCTAGAGCTATGGCAAAGAGCAACCTCACAGAGTCCCTAAGCTTTTCCACCTTTATAGTAGCCGAAACAACTTGTCTAGAGTCTCACAACAACCTTGAGCCTGGGTCTTCAGCAGTGAGATTGGTACCTGGGATGCCCTCTTTTGCAGGCAGGTTGGCTTTGCCGCTGCCACCTGTGCCACACACGTTCCTCTAAGCACTGGATTCCCTTTCTCTTACCCAGCCAGGTCTGCAGGCTCTCTGTCAGTGCTGATTTTGATTAACATTTTGAAATGTGGAAAAAGGTGATGGAACAGAAAAAAAAGAAAAAAAATAGGAGCTGTTCTGCTGTTATTCAGAATCTGTCACTGGACATTATGTCACGTTAGTTCTGGCACAAGCAGCAGCTCAGTGATGGAGCACTCTGCCAGAGCTGTCTGTCTCTTGCTTTGTCTGCTGTGGACAGAGCTGGGGATTTCCTGTACCTTTGGACTGCAGCCTAAACCTGCTCTGATTTCAATTGCTAATGAAAATGTGGTTTTTGTGCAGCAGCCCATCTCCCCTTAGAAATGCTTGCCCTCCATTCCCCTTCGCCCACTGCGTGTTTTCCGCACTGGAGTTTCTCAGCGGTTGGTGGCTGGGCTCAGAGATGCTCAGGTGACTTCTCTGTGCCCAGCCATGACTGTGTGCCCAAGGGCATGGCCCTGGGATGTGTCTAATGGGGATGCTCCAGGGAGGCTGGATCTGGCTTTGTCTGTAGTCCAAGCTGTCACATGTTTGTCAGCTTGGGGCTAAGCCAAGTGTCACTGCTGCTCTGGAGCACGAGTGACCTCTGGCTCAGCTAACTGGTCCCGTTGCTTTTGGTTGGATATCTCCACACTTACCATCAATGTTTATGTCATTCATGTACAGCTTGGAGGTATTCCATGTGTTAGACACAGGCTTTTTAAAGGATACTTAAGCAGAGAAATGGGACACCCATCTGCATGGGCCCTATATCCCTTGTCTACACTGGTCAGAGTCTTATAGGTATGGTCTTCAGTACAGGGAAGTTAATTGTGTCTTCTTTGCTCTCAACAGGCCCTCGTCAAGGCTGTCAATGTCATCATTATTACAGAATACCTGCAGGCCCTCCTGACCACTTCCAGGAAACCATCTTCTGTGCAGAGGAGGAGGATTGTCAGCAAGATAGCAGAAGATCATAGAATGCTGCAAACCATCTTTAAAGAGTGCTTAGTAAGTCTTTGATATGGTTACAGTTTTGCTCTCTGTCATCAAGAACAGTACCAGCAGAGGAAAAGGCTCTGAAAGCAGCAGAAAAGCTTAAGCGGTCTCACCACAGTGGCATCCAGCTCCACAGAAATGACAATCAGATGTGCTGACGGCCCTTCTGATCTGCCAGAAGCTGTTAGTTTATGGTTTTGAAATGTGTGACTAGAGGAGGCAAGATTCACACTCCTGCCACTGAAATAAGAACGAGGCATGATCCTCTGAGTTGGTGAGACAGCTCCAAAGCTGTCAGCTCCCTCAGGCAAACCTTTGGGGATGCGGAAGAGGGAGGGCTGTGTTGCCCCCCGGTGCTTTCCCTTCAGCCTTTGGGCTGATGAACCAAATCAGCTGCTCCACATCTTCACCTTCTCCGCAGATTGCCCCAAATGCTGCTCCTCCCTGGACATGGGGTGTGCGTTGTGACCTCTCCATCTGGCCTCCTCCCTCCCTGCAGGCCCTTCCCAGCCCCTCAGTGCTGGGCTGATGGCTGCATGAGCCATTTCCCTCATGGGAATGAGTATTTCCTCACGGGCGGAAACACGCTGATGCTCTTGTGGTTGGTGACAGTTACAGGGAGGAACGAGTCTTCCTGTGGGGGTAAACACCTCATGCCTGTAGGAGGTAAAGATACATTGCAGAAGGGATGGATAGATGGGGTGTAAAAGCAGAGCCACACCTTTGAAGAAAACTTGTGGAAAAACGCTACAGATGATTTGCAGAAGCAACTTTGGAAGCTTAAAAAACCCCTCTTTGCTCAATTTATAATCCGGTGTAATTGGCAGTGCCACAGGCGGTATCTGTGGAAGCCACCAGGCTGTCACATGGGTCTCTTGAGTAGCCAAGGGCAAGGACTGCAATGCCAGCAGCATCCTCTCCTGTGGCTGTTCCGGCTGGAGAATCACTGCTGTGCAATGGCCCCTGGCACAAATGCAGGCTGAGAGCGCTCAGGCATTGTGCTTTGTAAGAGGCTGGGTATGTGCAAAAGTAGTCTGGTAACAGGACTCGGATGTGACAGAGCAGATAAAAAATCTCAGCTTTACTGGTTTTAATAATTTCATAAATTCTGAGTCATGCTCATGACTCGCGGATTTAAGTGCTAGGGAGTGGAAATTTCTTTTCTCCTAGATGAGTCCCCTTGCGAGCCGTTTGTCAGCAATTCTTACTTGGTCCAAAGAATAAAATGAAATCAAAATGATCGTCTGCAGGATTCTCTCAAAACCTCTTAGACCCATTGCAATTAATGCATTAGTTTCATGGTGGAAGGCTGGAAGCGGGCAGTCCTTTTAGCTGAAGTCCCACCTCTCCTGGAGTGATCAATCACAGACAAGTCAATTCTTTGAGCATTTGAGCCATTGGGAATAACAGGAGAATTCTCTAATCTTAGCTCTGCAGTTTACCAGTAACGTTGTGCTCAGCATCAGCTTTGCATGTAATGTGCAAGGAAAGCTGGTTTTATAGTGTAAAGGAGATACAGGAAATCTAATTATCTACTAAAATCCTACATTCGGCTTGGGTGAAAAAAAAAGACTGCATCTAGTTAGCACCGTTCCTCTTGCATCCGCAGTCTGTTCTCTTTCCCACTTGATGTGGGAGCAGGGAGAACCTCGGGGGGGGGAAACGCGTAAGTGATTTGCAGGGGACAGCCTGATCCCCAGCCCAGCGTGGCGCACGGTTATGCATGCAAACTATGTGTCCTGCTGCAGGCTGAATTTATCCCGCAGCGGCTGCACAGGCTGCACCTGCTCCCTGCCCTGCTCTGCCCTCTCTTCGGGCTCTTCCTTCCCCTCCCTTCTTAAAGCACATTAGGAAATACCTCGTTGCTCTCCTAAGAGCAGGACGCGTCAAAGGCACTTAAGCCCTGCTGACAAGGTGCATCTTTTCCGTCCTTTTGCATTGCAGGCTGTTTACCTCTGACCTTGCCTGTCTGTATGGGCTTAACTAAATCTGACACCTTCAAATTAATTAGCATTTTGTAATAGCGAGCTTGCCAAGTAGGAAGCTGTACAGTATCGGTGCCGTAGGAGCCGGGTACAGCTTGTGCTGAGCTAGACATGCTGTGTGTCTGCAGTGCAGAGGAAGAGAGAGAAGGCTGTCTTCGAATATTACTAGGTTGTGGGTTGTTTTTTTTCTTTTCTTTTAATTTATATTCAATGCGGAGGTGAGCTCTGCCGGGAGCGTGGCCTGCTGTGTCTAACACCCCGTGGAGATCAGGGGAACCTGGGCTTCTCCTGCCCCAGTTTGGCAGCCTGTTCTCCAGTTTTGCTTTGTCACAGAGTCTCTGTTGACGTGATGGCATCAATAATTCAGGGAAGCAATTTAATCGCATTACCACACCGATGAAAAATGTGAGCAAGACCTGAAGTTCTCTCTTGGCAGTTCATCCGCATTCTGCTTCCTCCGGCTTTGCTAAAAATGCTGTGTGTTTCTTGAAGAAAGTTTCTCCTTCTCCTTCCGTGTGCTCCAGTTTAGAGGGACCTGACCATATGCAGCATCTTCCAGCCATATCATATCCTTTACACTGTCTAGCCCTGCTTCCCATTTTTTCCTTTTTTCTTAGAGGATCTGTCTCCCTCCACCCTCTCCCCAAGGTCACTTTTCTGTCCCTGGGCTTGCTCCAGGGCAGAAGAAATGCCATCATGTCTGGCCAGCAGAGCTTGTTTTCACATAGGTACTGGGCTGTGCTTGACTCTGGAAGCAACAACGTCCCAGAGGGTGAAATGGCTTTGAGAGGACAGGTGATGTAGGGAAAATTTAGCTACATTTGCCCACTTTGCCGAAGGAAATGCAGGAGGGGGTTCTGCACTTCTGAAGGTAGTCACCCAGCTGCCCTGGAAGGGTCTGTGGCTACAGCCTGGTTTCTTTTCTCCTATCCTGGAGGGCAAACAGGCTTCTATACTTGCATAGACAGTCTGGCAAAGCTCCTAACCCTCGCAGTGAGATCCCCGCTTTTAATGTTGTGTGCTGCTTCCCTTGCCCTGAACACACCTTTACTTCTCTCACCAGGGTCCCGCGGCTGGTCCCCTCAAGGATCCTATCAAAGCAATTTTAGAACTTATTCAAACTTCCGATGCTGAGGGGATGAAAATAGCCCTTCTGCCCATTCTCAAAGAATTTCCTGATCTAAGGTAAGGCCTTTTGTTGGTTTGACTTTTGTAGTTTCTTACATGATTACTTGCCACCAGAAGACATACAGCAATATTAGTCCTGTGATACCTTTTGCAGTGTGGTGGGCCAGGCACAATGCTTACCTTTGAATGCACTCCGTGCTGCCTATTTGCAGATGCTGATGAACATGGTTTATAACTTTGCCAGACATTAAGCAGTGGAATTGAGATGTCCTTCTGTAAAGGTGAAGGATGCATGAAATGGCTGTCAACAAAGCAGGAATGCTGTGGAAAAATACTGCCTGAATGCACAATTTACAGGCACAAGTGTGCCAAATGTGGACTTCAAGAACATCCTTAACTTGGGCATTTCATAACCTCCAAGCACTTGGCTTTGGGCTTTAACATGTCACCAGTCCTTTTCTAGGTATAACTATTTCCACAAAATCCTAGGTGTATTTCTCACAGGAAGCTGTTAACAGAAATGAAACCCAAGTTTTATTAGGAAGGCCAGATCTCTGCTAACTGCATTTGGTCCAAAGTCTGTGGTTTATGACATCTATTTTTTTGTGCTGATGTCTTGTGCTAGTGACTGTACTTTTCCAAGTTGAGATGATTACAGCGTAGAGCTGTCTGTCACAGGATGCAATGAAGGCCAAAAGTGTGAATAGCTTCAAATAGGGACTAGACAATTTGTGATAGATAATTATTTCAGTGCCTATTCAACATGACAGTCATGATATAACCCCCAGCGAAGGAAGTCTCTAAACTGCAGATTGCCAGAAGCCAAACAAAAAAAAAAAAGACAGACAAAGAGAGATCATGTTATGCTTCAGCTGGTTTCCACATTCTTTTCCTCAGCATCTGCTACTTTTGAAGATGCTATTGAGCTGAAAAGCTGCTTATCTGATACAGCATAGCAATTCTGATTCTCTTACTATGTATATACACATATATAAAAATATTAATATATTTGCAACTGTATATTTATATAGATATATATACTATAGGAAGTGGGCATAGGAAGTACATAGGAAGTGGATACAAATCTTTTTCTAGGAGAAACCTGAGGTGAAGATTTCCACAGTTTCATGGGGTGCTGTGTGCACTGGGCTTGGGACCCATGAACTCAGCCATATCCCACACGGCTCTTGTGATATGGCCTCCTCTTTGCTAGGTGGCCAGAGGAAGTCAAAACGCAGTTCAGCAGCTTCCACTCTTTGGTCCGGTCCAGCAAAACTGAGTGATAGGAAGCACTTTTTTTTCCTTGACTTGTTCTCTGACCTGGCCTCTTATCCTTTTGGAAAGGAAGGAACATCTGAGTGCAGTGCTGGACATCAAAGACTCACTCAGCCGAGAAGACCGAGCTGCTCTCTTGAAGGCATTTCATGATAATTGCAGGGAATCAGAAACAGAAGCAAACTTGCTTTTTGCAGATATAGAAGTAAAGCCTGGAAAATACAGACTCTGTGGCTGCTTCTGCTGTTAGCAAAGGTGAGTGAGTGGTGTGTAAGTGCGTGAGTGTGCTTGTGTGTAACACGCATACCTGCATAGGCATTTGAGCTTTTGGGGAGATGGAACAACTATGTCTATAGCATCTCCTCCGTGATGTCCTCATTGCTGTATGTACCAGTTCTGCTTCCCTCTCTCCCCCTGCAAATTTCCACGTCATGAAGCATCATGTTGTAGGCAGCGCAGGGCGCCCAGTGCTTAGATACATGATTCCGGTTACAGCAGGGACAAAGGAGAAGACAGGGCTCTTCCTCATGGTCCTTTGCTCCTGTCTGTGTGTCCTCCCAGCAAGGTTTCTCTGCAGCATCCCCCTGCCTCCCAGCTCTTACCATGGGTGCATGGTAACCCCTGGCTGCTGCTGGGGGTTTTCTCCTCGGTGGTCCTCCTGCTCCCCTGGTGGCGAGGGGGAGGGATATGTGAGCTCCACTGCCACCCCCAGTATTAATTAAGCCAGGCTTGGTCCTGTTGAGGTGAGGGTGCCGTGCTGTGAGCACCAGGGTCGAGCATGCCCCCTCCACGCTGGCAGCAGCGGCCGGTGGCAGAAGGGAGGAGGGATAAAAGTCAGAGGGATCACTATCACTGTAAGGTCTTAAATCCCCTGGCATGAATTGCTAGGGCTCATTTGGAACATCTGCAATCTCCTTTCAGTTTCCTGAGGGATTCCTTTGCTGTCGCAAATTGGGGATTTTTATTTTTTTTGGGTAAACTGCGGCAGATCTTGAAACTCAGCAGGTCCTCATGGTTTAAAAATACTTCTTACTGGAGAACATGCAGCTGTTTGCTTCACTTCAAATAATCTGCAACTTTTTTAGTCCAAATTTGTCCAGCTCAGAGCCAGGAGAATTTTGGTTTATCTTTTCCAGGCCAGAGCCCTCAGCTATCAGAAATAGTCCGCCTCGGTTAATATTTACGGACTGTCACCAGTCACCTGCTGCTGGATAAGCTGGCGAGACTGAGTATCTCAGGTTGAGAAGCACAGTCCCTTTCCACCTCCTCCTTCTCCGCTCTCCGGTGTCACCATTTATTTTTAGTTCTCCATGTTAGAGATCAGAGATGAGTTACACAGGGCTCTGACCTGGGGCCTCCAGGCACAAGCAGACAGCAGGCTACCCTGGTAGCAGGGAGAGAAAGCAATTAGAGAAACAATTAATAAGCACACAAGCTTTCCCTTCCTAATGAAAACTGATTCTGATACAATGAGCTGGCTATCAGCCACCCACTTTTATACCCTCCTTTAAAGGAATTACCCATGGCATTACCTTTGCTTTAGAATAGATATTCAGGAATATGTTTTTAAAACACTGTAAAGTCACTTAATCTCCTATTCTCTGAAATCCCCTGGGTAAATAGGCTCCCATATCCCGGAAGACTTGGCTGAGTCTGCAGTGCAGCACAGGTTGGTAGCCTCACCCGAGCTCGGGGGTAGCAGTAATAATAAAATTGGCAGGTAAATGTCCTTGCAGCTTCATGTGAGAGATGTGCATCAGAAGGATGTTTTTGCTGTTTGACGCTTGCACGTGTTCTGGCAAGTGCTATTTAATTACCCAACTTTTTTCTCTCTTTTCCTCAGGCCTGCCGTGAGAAACATGAGGTTTCGCTCCCACGTGGCAGCATCTGCAATCACAGTTCCTTGAAAGCTTTGGGGACCCGTGCAGCCGGATGTACAGAGAAGCCTGACAGCTGTGGAAGACACACTTCCTGCACTTTTGTAGGAAAACCACGTGGCCCACATCCTAATCTTCTCTGCAAAGCCCAGCTGGAAGTTGAACGGGATATGGCAGAAAGACATTCCTTCAAAATTTCCTAGAGATTGCCACTTAGCTGAGTCCTGGTGGTTATCTCCAGGACGTGGCATGGTGGTGTGTGGAGGGGGAGGAAGGTTCCCCCTCGCCAAATGTCTCTCTATTTCCATCCCTTGTTTCCTGCAATCTCACATGAAACCAGGGACTGCTGTACCACATGGAGTCCTGGCAGATGACATGGGATCGCAACCTCCCCCAGGGACCCAGGACCCTCTGTTAGGGCATCCTGCCCAGCCCACGATGCAAAGACTGGAAGGATGCAGAGAGCTGGTCTTCTCTTGCTCCCTACACAAAAAGGCTGTGACCTAATTTGGGGACAG
>JAOQGH010000040.1:11724342-11740903 GCA_025769975.1 Gallinago jamesoni | reverse complement strand
GCCTGGCCTTGAACCCCTCCAGGGATGGGGCAGCCATGACTTCCCTGGGCAACCTGTTCCAGTGTCTCACCACCCTCTCCGTAAAGAATTTCTTTCTGGTGTCTAATCTACATCTCCCCTCTTCCAGTTTAAAACCATCACCCCTTGTCCTGTCTCTGCACTTCCTGACAAATGGAGGGTCTCTCCCTTCTGAGCACATGCCCAGTGCCAGGCCAACTCTTGCCCCGTTGCTAACTGGTATATGTTAATCTTGAGCCCAGTCCCATGGTCCCCCCCACCCTCTCCCATTTAAAAATGTAGGGGCAAATTCCCTTTTTGCCTCCTGTTTGGAGCACTGCGAGGTCAATACATCCTTGTGTCCTGCCCAAACACCCAGTGCGGGCCCTGGGGTGGGCTCAGCCGCCCCCCAGCCCTCAGGGGGCTGCAGAGCCCCTCGCCAGCAGGCTCACCCTGCTCTCTCCTGCCAGGGTGATGCAGAGCAGGACCGAGTGCTGGGAGCAGCTCTGCACCATGGTAGAGGGGCCACCGTGGATGTGCTTCCTTCTCCTGTAGTGCTTACTCTTATGTCTCCGGTAAAATCCCCACCAGCTCGCTGGTCTTTCCTCCCTGGGGTCTGAGCCATGGCAAAAGCCCTTTGCCAGGTCTGTCCCCATCCTCACCCTGCCCTATGGCCAAATCCCACCAGATCCCAGAGGTTTCCCAGCTGGAGCCTGTTCCTTCCCTGCCCTGCAGCCAAGCTCCCCTGCCGCAGTGGGGTTTGCTCATCCTGGGGCTGCGGCTGTCCTGGCTGTCCCTTGGTCCTGGCTCAGTCCAGTGCCCAGTCCTGGGGGGCTCCCATAGCAGGAGTCTGTGCTGAAAGGGGAGAAATGCTGCGAGAAACAGGGTGCACTAAATCAAAGCCCAAACCTATGGTTGGTTCTTTATAGAGGCTGCTCCTGGCCGATGGAGGTGTCACAGGGACCTTCCCGCTCTATGTCCCACACGGCCATTGGTAACCAGCCCTGTCAGCAGCTCCTTCTTGGCTCCTTCTTAAACCAAACAAGCCCAGGCAGGTGGAGCTCAGGTTACAAGTTCATAATTAAAAATAGTTATGACTGAGATGTTTTCCCCAAGGCTGCCCGATAGCCACATGGGCTGGGATTAGCCCGTGGGCACAGTGGGGAATGCCTCTTGTCGAAGGGAGGGAGGAGAGGTGACAGGACCCAAGTGCCCATGTCCTGTGGGGCAGACAGGGGCTTGAGGGGCAGAGCTCCGGCACTGTTTCCCCTACTGACTGCTCAAAAAACTGGGGCCTGGACAAGTGTGGAGCTGCCGTCAAACCTTCTTCATTCACAACGTATTAGGAATCCTTGGGTGAGCAGTTTCCTGAGTGATCAGAGAAGAGCTTCCATCACATGACCAGGGCTTGGGCTCAAGCCAGTGAGGAGCTGAATTTCTGTGAAGACATCCTTGCCTTGCCTTGCCTTCCCTCTGTGGTGTTTCTTTCTAGAAGCACTTTTTACTTGTTTGAGGGCCAACTTCTTGTGTAGCCCCACTGTCTTTCCTAAATTATGTTGGTTCCTTCAATACTTTCTCAGATGTCATGTTTCTGGACCATGAGTCATTCTCTCTGTTGTCTTTTGGCCACTGGAGTGCTAAGACTGGACACTGTGCAGTAGCTGAGCTTTGACGATGGCATTGGCGCAGGAGAGTTTCTTTCCATGCGGTGCAGGTGTCAATCCTTTTTGCAAGTCCCAGCTTGAGTTTTCCATTTTCACAGCAAT
Organism: Gallinago jamesoni; assembly: GCA_025769975.1. NCBI lineage: Eukaryota > Metazoa > Chordata > Aves > Charadriiformes > Scolopacidae > Gallinago > Gallinago jamesoni. The sequence goes on along the minus strand of JAOQGH010000040.1, from coordinate 11,739,140 downwards.
GTGTTGACACAACCTGTTCATGACCCGTCATTATTCTGGAGTGGTTTGAGTTTTTGCAGAGTTTTTACTGAATGGGCAATTTCCTGCCTTTCTTTGTGCCATTGTTTGTTCTATGTCATTGCCATACGCTGTTCTTGCTCTGCTTGAGTTGCATCCTAATGATTTTTATTTTTATTTTCTAGATAATTGCAAGATCAGACCCTGTCCCCTACCCCTGGCCACCACGGTTGCAGTCCCTGAAGCTCTTATGGCCATCCTCTGCATTTCAGCATCCAAATAAGCCTGGCTCAGACCAGACTGCTGCGGACTCACACTCAACACCCCATGCAGTTTTGCTCTGAACCTGAGTCTCTGTCCAGTTTTGTGTTTGCTTCCCAGGAACTTTGCAAGAGCAGACCCCTCAGCCCAAGGTCTGTATGCCCAGGCAGATGTGCGACCTGCACCAAGCCACAGCCAGCAGTGACATCTTTCCTGCTCTGCTGCCTTGTCCCTGCTGCCACTGCCAGGGAGCGTGGTCCCTACCTCCCTTATTTACATGAATGGTACATGAGACAGTGTTAAAACCCTTACTAAAGTCAAGATTCCCAACATCTGCAGCTGCTCTACACTCAGGGAGGAGAAACTCCTGCTGTGGAGGGAAAGCAAATAGGTTTCTGCAGAACAAAATTGATTAAAACAATCTTGGTGCATTGCCTTGGCATCGTTCTCATACTTTAAACTCTATGATTCTACCAATATTTTCCAGGAAATAACCCCAGGGTTTATTCCTCCCCCTCTTTTAATATCAGCACTGCTTGCCTTTGCCCAGGGGACCACCTCGCTCTTGGCCAATGTGGTGGATGGCTGTGAGATGCCTGTGACCAATTTTCCAAACACACTGTGCTGGGACAAGGTAAGATGGAATTCACCTCTGGAAGCCTCTGGTTTATTTAGGCTGCAGTTGGACGCACAGTTTGTTAGCGTTATCTTATTTAATTTATTTTTTTGTTGGCGTTGTTGGCCTGTGTCCCTCCTGGTGCTTGTGCAGGTGTCAAAGGCTGGGGAGGGGACAGTGGTGGTGGTGGGTGACAGAGGATGCTTAAACCAAGGCTGCTGCTGGAGAAGATGCACCTCCCAGCACTTACAGTTGTGTTCCCCCGGTGCTTCTCATCCCTTGGTACCGTCATTTGCGCTTCAGCTTTCCAGTTGCTCCCCAGGTGCTTGTGCCACAGTTTTACATTAATCTCCTGGAATTCGAATAACTTGTTTTCTTTCTGTAGTTCCCCCTTAAACTTCAGGGGATTAAGGAATTTATGATTCAGCTGAATTCCCATCATGCGGCACATCCTCCTTCTGCGCTGGAAGATTTCTTCATTCCTTAAATATTAGTTCCTGGGGAGATGCTGGCTCCTCTAAATTCCACCCCCCCACCTCCTTAGACAGGCCTGCCTTGGGGTGTCTCCTGTCACAGCTGTGTCTGCTGCAACCTGCCTCCAATGGACTTCGTTTTTCCAGCTCCTTCTGTCCTGAGAATTGGTGTCTCTCTGTTCTCCCCATCCCTGGTGCCTGCCTTCCTCTGTCCAGGGCCGGATCCTTTCTTCCACCCCATGAAGAAGGGGATCAGCAAAGCAGTGCTGAGCCCTGCTTACTTGGTGCAGGGGTGAGGAACACTCCGTGGAGGCTCAGACTCATGAGAGACATCCCTGGGGTAGAAGAAGGACAGCCCACAGGTACGGCTAGATGAAGCCTCTCTGGAAGGGGGGGTAGCAGAGCTGGGAGGGCCTGGAAGGAAAAGAGGATGTCTCCAAAATAGCAGACTGCAGGGCATAAGGGGTCTGAGAAGAAAGATAGCCCATTGGTTGAGGGCAGACCAGCTGCCTCACGCACTTGAGTCCCTCCAATGCTGCCAGCATCCAATGGTGCCTCCAATGCTGCTGGCCTCTGGGGCAGCACAGGGTTGTTTTGGGAACGGGAACTGTGCTGAGTGGGGGGAACTCCAGGTAAACCACTTCTGCAGCTGAGCTTTGGGCTGAAAAACCTGCAGGATACCCCGGTGAGACCTTGGCACATGGCCCTGGGATGAGCTGTCAGATACCGACACTGTGCTTCAGTTCCCATTTAAAAGCTGCGTCTCTGCTGCTACATGCCCTGCCACGTTTTGTCATGTGTGTCCCAGCTGTAGGAAGGTTTGGGGGGCTTATCTGTCCTGCCTCGCTGCAAGCCCATGCAGACCAACCCAAGCTGGTGTCTGGCTTGCGTGTGTCTTCAGCAGAGGCTGAGCTGCCAAAATTGCTGGGGTTAAAGGTATGTGTTTAGGGCTTTCCCTCTCCTGTCCCAGCAGAATGCTGGGGTTGTATTTAGCGGCTAGAGGGATGCGGGAAAAGCAGCGATTCTGGGAAAACACATGTCCTCCCAAGCTTTTGGAAACAGTTACGGCTGCCAAGCATGACGCAGACTCTGCATGCTTTACAGATTGTGTCAAGCAAGGCTGTAGCTACCGACAAAGGCATAGCGTGGCTCGAGTCATTTGGTTGGAAAAGCCGTACCCTTCCCAGAGGAGCAGCTCCTCCATCCATGGAGAAGTGACAGAGAGCTGCCCTGAAGGAACAGCACTCTGGTTTCACTTAAGCACCATCTGATAATCATTTTCATAAATGCAGAGATGTTGATGTTGGCCTCAAATGTTTTGCACAATGCTGGACCCCTACAGTTTCAGCATTGATGAAATTCGCCTTTCGCCTCAGAGAAGATGCAGCTGGGTACCTCCCTTCTGGCCATAAGTGAGGGCTGGGGACAAGTTCCTCTGCTGACCAGGTTCCCCCAGGGCTACCAAAGCTGTCAGCACAGGCAGGGCAGTACTGCTGCACCACCGAGGTGCTGGCACTTGGCACCAACGGCAAAGGCTCTCCTTGACCCTGAGCTGACACCTCCAGCATCTCCCCGAGGGCTGTGCTGGGAGCCAATGTCAGGGGGCTTGGAGACAGGGGCATCAGCCTGCCTTCTGACAGCCACCAGTTTTGGAAAACCACAGTTGTTTGCCAGAAGGATCTCTGTTGAAGTTCTCCACTTCTGAAAACAGATGCAGGAGAGAATTGCGCTGGTAATCACATGGATATGTTTTCATTGAGAAGGTCCAGCTGAGCATCTAGGCCATGTGGGCGATGAATAGAGGCTGTAGAAGCTGAGCTTGCTTAAGCTGGCAAGGAGGAAAATAAAGGACAATTTGATAGCAACCTACAAGAAAGGTGGTTACAACAGTGAAAGTCAAACTCTTCTCAATGGCAGTAGGTGATACATCAAGAGTAAATGGGCAAGGGCTGTGGTTTAGAAAGTTCAGGTTCAACATCAGGCAAAAAATTCTTCCCTAGAAGGTGATGCAGCCCAGTGTGGTAGTGAACTTTCCACTCGGAAGTTTTTCAAGACTTTGCTAGGCAAAACCATGGCTGGGCTGAGCTGAGCTTGTATTGGCAAAAGTCCTGCTTTGAATGGGAAGGTGGACTGGAGGTCCCCAGAATCTACTTCCAGCAGTGTCCTCACCCTGTTAGCCCTGTAGCCAGGCCAAGCTTACTTACAGCTGGAGTACTCATGTGTAATGGATCATCACTTCTCACCTTCCTGAAAAAAAATAGGAGGTGAAGGCTCTATGGATTTTGTCTGAGAAGTTTGTTCCCAAGCATGGTGTAACAGGAAGATTGATGGAGAGGAGAGCTGGGGTGAAGAACACTCTTCTCTTTCCATGATTTTTAAACATTGACCTATTGTACTAAGGGAAAAAGCAAACAAAGAGAGGAAAAACATAATTAAGAGTAGTCTAGAGGGGTTTGCATCTCCTCAAAGTTAGGAGTCTGCTTTTTTCACCACACACCACACTGGGATGGGACCCAGTGGCACAGGCAAAGTCCCTGTCATGAACCAGCTAAGAGCAGAGTGGAAGAACGGGGATTTCTTTGTGCCACTGGATCGTCCTTCCCAGTCTGAAGCTTGCTGGCATTGAGGCCGTACATTTTTTTATTGCTTCCTGGGAAGTGAGGCCTTCCAAGACCCTGTGCAAGGATGGAATTTCCCACAAGGCCCTGCATTCTCAAGGCATTGAACCAAGAAATGATGCTTGCTCGGGATGTTTATTCTTGTTGACCCGACTGGAGCATAAACACATGTCCTAGCTGCACACAGGGATGTGAGGCAGAGCTCCAAGAGCCCATGAAACCAGAACTCCACAGTGAAAATACTTGGGAGTTTTTGGTGAGCTAAAGTTGACTTGAACTTGTAAGTGCAGTTCCTGTCTTTTAAAGCCGTTTTCTATATTTAACATAGTATCAGCCTTGTTTTGTTTTTCTGCTGGGTGACAAGATGAAAGAGCACAAAAGATGTTTTGGGGGAAGAACTATGAGAAGACAGATTTACCAATCTGATTTCCCAGACTGCTTTTGAGCTTGAACATGAGCACAACTGAGGTTTGGCAGAGTCTGAGAATGACCTTTCACACAGCCATTCACTGCTTCTTCTGAACTTCTGGGCACTACATCAAAATTATTAAAATAAACGCAATATTCAGAGGGTATGGAGCCAAATGACACAATCCACAAGTCCCAAACATGTGTGGGAGTCCAGGAATGGGTGCAGGGGAGCTGCATGGGTCAAGCCAAACATCTTCTAGCCAGAATATCTAGGGAAAGCAGAAGGGATGGGAGAAGCATGATCCACCCCCAAACGTTCTCCCAGACACCAGCAATTTGTGGCTTACACATTTCCCGAGCCAAAGCAGTGTCTGTATTTAGGAGGTTTTGATGTTGTTTTGTTCCTCCTGCCCCCTCTCCGTCCCCATCTGGCTGCTTTCTGCATAGAGTTTAGGTTTTAGCAACCACAGGAGCTGCTGCAGCCTAATTACCCACTGCCTGAAAAAAAAGCTTCAGTTTTCCTGTTTTAGGTCTTGCACTTACTACCTTCCTCTGGTACCTCTTGTGTGGGAAGAGACAGTTTTCCTCTTTCCACCCTCTTTAGTCCTCCGTTATTCTGCAGGCTCCCATCCTGGGTTGTGCCATTTCCAGCCTGGAGAGCCCTGTCCTGCTCCCCCATGTCTCTGCTAACCCCATGCCTCCGCTCTGGACCTTCTGCTCCTCTACTAGCACCGATTTGAAGGACACAAACTGTGCAGAGTCCTCAAGCTGGGGCTGCCATGAGTTCTGTTATGGCATAATTTCTTGTTCTTGATCTGTTCGCTTTTTTCTTTCTCACTAACCCCTCACATTTAATTTGAGATTTCTTCTCTCTTCCCTGCATTAGGTAGCATTTCCACAGAGCTATCTGCCCAGGGTCTCATTTGGCTCCCCTGTTTTGTATGTAAAACAAGGAATTTGCATGGATCTCCTCTGCTGCTTGAACACCTGCTTGCTCAGCATCGTAAGGTCACCTTCCCTGCTATGAGTCATTTGGTATCATGCAAAAGCTGTCACCTGCCTGTCCACCCCTCCCTGGGTTCCTGCAGATACCCCAGCACAACCCTGCATGGAAGCACACCCCTCCGATATGAAAATTTCTCCTTATTTCCCATCTTTGCTCTGACGGGAACCCTGGCAGACCTACTCCCTCATCCTATTGATTCCCAGTTTCTCTTAGAACCTTTGGCAACAGCTTGTCAAATGCCTTTTGGAAACCTCAGCAGGCTACAGCAACCACATCTTTACTCCCTTGCTCACCCCCTCCAAGAACACCAGCCCAGCAGGGCTGTGTCTTACCTGGTGCATCACGGTGGGAAAGATGAGAAAGGTGCCTGCCAGGTGATGGTGACACCCAATGGGTGGAGGCCGGACTCTGTGTGTGTCTTCCAGGTTATTTGGAAGCACCCAAGGGCTGCCCTTGCTGCAGGGTCTGTGCCTGCTGCTACATAGACCCTTTGCCCAAGGGGGCATGCCCCTGTGAGAAGACCTTCCTGGGCATGGGGCCACACTGCAAAGGGGGTACAGCTGCCTCCTGCTTCTCCAAGGCCCACCCAACAGTTTTGCATTGGTTGATGCAGAGCATCTGTCCCATTTGAATTTCCCACAGAGATGTTTCTGCCAGTTTTCCTAAGGCTTTGACATGTGTCTGTCCAAGCGCATCACACTCTTCTCCTTTCTCCGTCCCCATGTTACTTTTGGGCTTTGTATCTCAGGGCAAAGGGATCCCTCCTCGTATTCCCCAAGGTTTTGAGTTTTGATTCATAAGAACCAGAGATGAGGGCATGCTGGTGAGGCTGCTGCCTTACCCCAGGGATGTCCCAGCTGCAGTCTGGAGGACAGCCCGTGGGGAAAGTCCGCTACACCCCATGATGATGGCCTTTCTCCTTCCTTCCGATCACCCTGGAGATTGTTGACTCAGTTGCAAAGAAGCAGGATTTGAAGCTAAAGCTGGAAGTATGGGCAGGGGGCTCCAGTTTGCAGACACTGTTGGGAGATGCTTCTTTTTAAAAAATTGGAAGATGAATATCTGAGGGAGATGTCGTAGCAGGCAGGAAGGGTGCCTGGGTACCTGTGGGAGAGAAGCAGAGATGGCGACTAAGGGAAAAAACTCAAATGCTTTTCTGGGGTTATTTAATGGTAAAAACAGTCATCCTAGTTGCAATGGGGAAATGACCCAGTTGTAAGTGGGAGGGAGTGTGCATGTTTTGGGGATGCTGTTCATGTGACAGTCATCCTCTCCTGGTGAGCCCCACGTGAGGCTGACCTCTCAGCGCTCCTGATTTCTACCAGTGCAAAGCCCTTGGGTTCAAGGGAGGCCCTCTGAAGTGAGATGCAGTCAGCTTTGGGTACAGGAAAGTGATTTAAAATGTCAGGTTTCCAGGAGCCCCCAGAAGCAGAATTACCCCAAAGCTGTAGAGTTTCTTCAGGTGGGTCCCAGGGTCTGGACAGACGTGGAGGTGGACAGATGTGGAGGTCCTGGGGCATGAGGTGCAGTTTGGGGTATTTCCTCCGCATGTTGCCCAGCCTGGCTTGGCTGATGCGTTCTTCTTGGCCAAGGAGGCTTTTCTCTGTCCCTTCCTTTCCACGGGGTAGTTAAAAATTTGCATAGTCCACTCTGCAACAGATAATTTACAAATGAAGTAAAACCTGTAAGGCTGTGATACCCCCTTGCTGGAATACACCAAAGGGCTTCCAGAAGAAATTTCTTCCCCCTTTTGAGGAAAAAGACAGTGTTTCGAGACCTGATGACCTTACACACCCTCAGCCTTTCCCAGTGCAGAGAGCTGGAATGTGTTTCCTGGTTCTGCTTGTGTGTGCCAGCCTGGGGGTGCCACAGCCACCCCTGCTCAACGTGAACAGACACGTCCAGGGAAGATGGAAAACTTGTGCTTAAATCCTGGGGTAATAATTCACTGGCTTTGCCTGAGGTCAGAGGCTTTCAGATAAAGCAGAAGTGGAAAAAATGAAACATGTCAACAAGTAGGGAAACTCAGAATTATTCCTTGAGCAGACAGTGACACAGGGAAAGTACAGGGGAAGTTGTGGCAGAGCCATGGCTTGTTGTGATAAAGTGAGATTGCAGGACTTTTGCACACTCCCGTGTCCATCATTTCTGTTATTCCCTGAATATGACTGTTTTTAGGGGTGAAGAGCGGCTCTTTGGGATGCCTCAGGCACGCAGCAGGAGGATGTAGGGCACAAGGGCAGAAGGAAAATGTTTTATCTAGGTCCTTCTGCAAGGACGGTGGGCTGTGGTCGACCCTGCCAGCTCAGAGACTGCTCTTTCAGGGTGACTCTCCATTTCACACACAGACCCCATCTGGTCACAGATGACAATAGAGGTGCTGGGAGGAGAGGAGATGAACAGGGATGGTGCATATATGGTGACAGCATTGTCTGGTGGATGGCTGCTGATGACTATGGTCTGATACAACTGAAACTATAAATGTAGAGTGTGATTTAACATGTTTATATTATTCATGAGGTGTCCATTCCTCGTGCTCACTGCTATTTTTGCCACATAAGTTTTGCAGCAGTTAAAGAAAAAAGCAAACCACCACTGCAAGAAAAAAAATAGCCATTAGTGGTGGCCAGGGAAGGAATGCAAGACCCGGGCATGCCCACAGCAATGCTCTCTACCACGTCCAGCCCCCAGCAGCATCCACATCAGGGACTTCCCAAGCCACATCTTGTAACTTCTGACGCCTTTTGGATTACAGCACCGTAAGTATTGCTTAATAGATGCCAGAAGGGAGGATGGCAGGAGACTCCTCCACTTTCAAACTCCCTGCCTCAGCCGGATTGATTGAAAATCAAAGCTGGTCTGGTGGCCCAAGGGTGCATGGGGACCTTTGGGCCTGGGCTCAAGTCTGTGTCCTGCTGCAAGCTCACCACATCTGTCTGAAGACCGGTCACATCTGTGTTTCATCATCCAGCCTGTAAAATCCAGCACAGCTCTTGTCCCTGGAACACAGAGAGAATAAATACCCAGCGCTGGGCTGTGACTCTGGGCACAAGGGGCCATCTAAATAGATGGCTGTTCCAAGGAGGAACAAGGCCAAATACTTCTTCCCCCAGTGAAACAGCAGTGTGGGTTGAGCGAGTTCTGCGCGTTATTGCTACGCATCTGGTCTGAAAAAAAAGCTCACTCAGCTTCCTTAAGAATTTTTTGGGTTGGCTTGATTTGGCTGATATTGAGAACTGAGGCACGTTTCAGTGGTGGCGGGCAAGTGCTTTGCACTGGAACGTAAAGTGGGTGACATGCTGCAGCAAAGGCTGTTCAACCCAGCCCCGTCCAGCCTATCTACACGCTTAAATCTATGCAGAAACAAACAACTCAAAATCGTTTCTGTGTTTAAAACTGAGCGTAGGTGTAAGCAATATGGACTGTATTGTATTAACCCCATGTAAAGATTTTTGACTGAGCCGTACAGGCTGTTTTGATTTCTCCCAGCCATTGTTAACTTAATGAGTCTTGCGATTGCTCAAAGCTATCTTGCCAATGCTTTCCTGTAACGAGAGATAAATTAAAGCAAACAAACCCAAAGCGGAGCAAACACAATTTGACTGTGTGGAGGAAAGCCAGTAAAAATAATGCCTGATGTCCTCATTTTTTTTTTTTTTTTTTGCCTGATGTGGGCTGCCCTGGTGGAGGCACATTGTGTGTGTGTCAGCTGGACCAGGGCACGGTGAAATCTGTGTGCGCTGCTCTGCCGGAGATGCTTGACAGCTCCACTTATATTTGAAAAAGCAGGTTTGGCTCGGCAGCAAGCCAGCCTCACACAGGAGAGCCTCTTCCCCAGAGAGCTATGGGCTGGAGCACATGTTGGACGGGAGAGAAAAGTGAGAGAGCAGAGGGCAAGAGGAAACATGAGAGCAGGGACTCGTAGGGTATGTGCGTTCCTGGGCTGATGAAACCACCATCTGTCTCGCTTCTCTGCAGAGTAAACACAGCGCCCACGGTCCCGCGGTGGAGGCTGGAGGGAGGCTGAGGACAGCACTCGCCCAGCTGCTGGTCTGAGGGATGCTCAGCCACCGTGGGGTCCCTGCACACCTCTGCGCTCTGTTTGCCCACAACGATCTCTCCAGGTAGGTCCTGGGAGGAGCATTTTTTTAGCCAAACGTGCAACTACTACCTGGGGTAAGGCCACAGAGGTTTCTGCCTCTTCACAGCTGAGCAGCCACATCTGGGACTCTAAAGGCTGCGTGCTGCTGATAAATTACCTGTCTCCTCCAAGTGATAGGTGAGAAAGACCAATCTGCCTTCCCCTCAGAGAACCACACCACGTGTCTGTGATACCAAGCTTCAAGAGGCATCTTGGTGCACACCTCTTTTTGCAGCAAGGCCATGCTCTTCACCCCAGACCTCAGCAGGACACCCTCTGGACTCCTCACAGCCTGCTCCCCACACTGCACAAACACAGCTTATCCCTAGGTTTCCTTTCTCCCCTGGCTTAGGTGGGTTGTTGGCAGAGGTGAGCGAGATAACAGCATCCCTCAAGGGTGCTTGGGGATGGAGGTGGCTCATCACCGCCCCATCAGCTGGTGTCGCATGTGGCCAGTGGCTGGCAGAGCTGCTGGAGCAGGATCAATGCCCTCTGGAAGCAGAACCCAGCAGACCCAGCTCAGTGTATTTCTGGCTTGGTCTAAGCCAGGGGAACGTCTGTCCTATGGCTCCAGTGTTGTGCAATCCATGTGAACTCTCTCTTATTCCGTGGTCACCTCCCTCTCCTCCTTGATCTGCAGAGTGTGCAGTGTTTAGACATTTTGGTCTGGCTATGAGAGACGATTAGTGGTGCTTGATGGCCTTCATTAATTGACATTATTTGAATTCAGCTGGATGAAGGACAAGCAATGATGGGAGAGCAGACACATGCTGAGCAGAGCAACACAACCCTCCGCCATAAAGAAAATGCCTTGATCTGGGCAGATGGCAGCTAAAATGGGGTCTAGGGAAGAGCTTTGGCCAAACAGCTCAAGAGGGGCCTCTGTTTTCTGGAAGCTGTGGCTGGAGGCAGGGTTGAGATTAGGACAAGAGGCTGTTGTTTGCAGGAGTGGTTGCTCTCAGACTGGTGGAGGTGTGTCTGCTGGACTGTGGTTCCTGTGGCTAAGGGACAGCAGAAGTGGAGGTAGGGTGTTTTCTCCTCCAGGTTCCTCCTGCTGTTTAGCTAAATTTTGGCTCTGCACATGCTGCCGCCTGGAACTTCACCCTTGAAAGCATTTCAGTCTCCAACTGGCTTCTGCGAGCAGCACAGCTGTGGCTGACAGCACCAAAGCTTTGCGGATTGACAAAGAAATCCTGGCTGGGAGAGGAACCCTCTGCCTCAGGTTGTGGAAACACCGCACCGTTTCCTGGCATGCAGGAGGGAAATAATCCATTCTCTGCTTGTTTTTTTCCCCGAGAGAAGTGAAACTGCATTAAGAACTGCTGACCACGCAGAAACACGGGAGAGTCAGATGGTCTGAACCTGGACAACGTGTCGTCTGTCACCGAGGGTCCTCATGTTACCTTTGGCGACGGTTGCCCTGCCTACAGATCATAGGAAAACGAGTATTTGCCTCTAGCTAATTGTGTCACTGCCAAATATAGAGCCACGTGTCCTAAGCTGGCCATCATCTGACCTTGAAGGCTATGTCTCTCTGGCTCTCCATTGTAGCTGTGATGTTCCTCCAGTGGCTCTGCCTGTGTCCGGCCACTTGCCCTTGGCTTGAGCTGTGTACCAGGGAGTCCTTGAGGCCCACTGGAGATGCCTTTGCTGCCCTCACGTGTCATGGCCATGTCTAGGAGTATCTGGGGGAGCTGGGGCACTGCTTTGTGGTGCTTCAGCCCTGGTTGTGGGTTTTCTGTGTCTTTGGAAGAGGAATGACATGGTCTGCTACCCAGTGGCCTCACATTACAGTCCCCCAAGCCAGGTTAAAGTAATAGCACCAGCTCAGCCCGGTGTTCATATTTTGTCCATCCACCTGAGAACACCATTGCAAGTGCTCATGAGAGATGCAAATGAAGACACGAAAGACGTGTAGGCATTGCCGCTTGCATTGATGCTACCCCAGCAAGGCTCCCCGACTCTTCCCTCTCCTGCGCTCTGGCTTGTGCCCATGGGAAGCCTCTGACAGAGGTGGTATTTAAAGAGCTTTGCTCAGAAACCAGCTCTGTATCCCCTTTCCTGGTCCTTGTGTCAGATCACCCTCCCCTCCCACAGCCCAACCATCCTCCTCTGACCTCATCCCAGGACATCCAGGCAGGTGCCATCTTCCTCCTGGGAACTCTTCCTGTTCCCTCCTTATCCAGGAGATAGGCAACCACTTCATTGCAGCATCACTTGTTTCCCATCTTTACATACATCAGCAGGGATTCCCCTCCTGCAATGACTGTCCAACAAACAGCTCCTTGCTGCCGGGACGGGTGACACGGCCCCTGGCTCCTGGGTGACTTCTCAGCCCATCCCAGGGAGAAACACCTTCACTAGACCTTACAGGCTGCCCTGAGGTGGGTGCTGGTGACACGCAGGTGAGGCACCCACACAGAGTGACTGGAGGTAGCTCATGACCGGTTCCTAAGACCAGTTACATCAGCCTCTGGGGTCTGATGCCCACCCTTGCCCTTCTGGGCATGCCCTGCATATATTTTCCCTTTCTACCAAAAGCTTCAGAATTCAGGGAATTCAGAATTTCAGGATTCCCAAATTGTCAGTCCCGAGTACTGAAAACTGAGTAAGACACTAATGACATACATTAGGTGGGAATTGCATGACCGAAACACTGAGGGTCTTGCTGGCTCACAAACCTGGAAAAGATGGAGAAGACTTCTGCACATTATTTGTATTTCTTTCATAATATGTCAAAGCTCCTACCACATTGTGAACTGGCATGGCCTGAAGTTTCTGATGTTTTCCTTGAAGAGAAAGTTACCAGAAGGAACAATGACCAAAACCCCCGCTGGGACTTGCCTAAGCACAGGCTGGGAAGAGGAAGGGGGTTTCACATGTTGGCACAACCAGCTTTGGGATCCTAGACTTCATGGTTTGAGTTTGCCAAACAAAATACCCTGATTTGGCCACTTCCCGTGGAGAAAAACATCGAATTTCCAGAAGACAGTGTTCTTTGAAGGGCTGAAACTGGGCAAAAGGCTGGGTACAGAGCAGCTGTAAGAAAAGAGGTTGTTACAGTGGCAGCATCTCTGTGGGGGCACTGTGTGCATGTGTGATGCAGGAATCTTAGACTAAGAAGTGATGAAAGTCTACATTGATACTCCAGGTATTAGGTCTCAAAAGCCTATAGATTTTGTTGCCTCCATTTCTGTCTTGAAAGCACCCCTATGAAGAATGTTTTTCCCTGTGTATAGAGAGGGATAAACAGATTGCAGAAATCTGCTCTGTGTTGATTCTCTTAATGATAATTTGCCCATTAACATGGAAGCATTGCTCATGTGCTACTGAAAGCAGAAATTTGTTTTTCAAGTCAAGCTATATTGAAATGTATGAAAATGGGCAATTAGTATAATTTTGAATAGTAAGCTGAAGCTTGTGGTACTGAGTTGTTCATCTGAGATAGTAGAAACTCACATTCAAAAGAACATCGTGCCTGCATAGAAATAGTGTTATTTTCTACAGAAAGAGGTTTTTTTTTTTTTTACAGAAATAGTGTTACGTGGAGATTCAGGCTTTTGCCCCTTGCCCATAGGGGACAGAGAAGATGAGGTTTTGAGGTGGATGGGAGGAAGGTGGAACGTTTTCTTTTCTTAACTGTGGTTTTTACCGAAGAAAAAGTTGGCTTAAGAGATTGTTCTGGATGACAAATGAATCTGGTCTTTCTTCAAATGATGCTATTGATTTCATGCTGTACGTGCTGATCTGACAAAATGTTCCCCAAGTAAATGCAATCTGAGCTCCCCGAGAGACGCTTCTTAGAGAAATCAAATCAAACAGAAATGGGAGCTTGGGCAGTGCACGCATTCCACACTAATACTTTAGTCTTTGTGATATTTTAATGTATCAGAAGGGGATGCTGAACTGGACAGTTAAACAAAGACCAACAAAAGACTTTTGAGCACAGCCAGAGGTGTGACAGGTACCAGCTTCTCAGTCTTTACTCCTGCAGCCTTGCTTCTCCAGGGCACCTCCTGTGTTTCTCTTGCCAACATATAGCAAAGGTTACCTGGATTACTGCTCGTGCTGTGTTTTGCCAGCTCCAGGATTAACAATTTTACTTGTGAGATCTCTGAAAGCTGCCAAGGTTCCTCCAGGAACAGGTCTGGCCCACCCAGCCCGTGCAAGAGTTACGCTGGTTTGGTTTGTCTCACTGTTTCAGTAACTCTTATGGTTCTCTTTGCCCCTTGAGATCACAGGACCAGTCTGTGGGTCCTACCTGCCTCTTTTGAGTTAGGCCAAGCCCTGTGATCCCTCAGAGGTGGAATGGCATGCCCCTTCCCAAACATCCTGGGGGAGGGACACAGCTCACAGATGCTTTCTGCAAGCCACCCGTGTCCAGGCAGGACAGCAATGAGACCTCTGAACGAAGTGTGGCCTCTGCAGATGACGTTCCTTTCACACCTGCTTCCTGACCAAGGGACCTCAAGGCCAGTGTGGTGCAGGAGTGTCTGCAGAAGGTTGTCACAAGCCAGTGGCTCCTAGGGTCCTGTTGGGTTGAATGCCTCTCTTGGGGAATTGGAAATACCTCTGTTAACGCCACTTAGGTTAAACAGAGGGAGTGGGCAGGTTCAACCAACCTTTTTGGGTCTGCTTAGCCCCATGCAGATTGTGAAGGGGCTGTGTCACGATGCATGAAGCTGGGGTTGGGACCTTGCCAAAGACAAGGGTTCTGCTGTGCAGGATCATGAAGATGACAGTCCCTGCCCCACAGTTCACATGGCTGTTACCACTTCTTGTGGCCATGGTGCAGAGTAGAGGGGACTTGCAACAGTACCAAAGAGCAGAAATAACCCTCATTAACTAAGGCATAGCACCGTTAAATTTATCCTGGCTTTTTATTTAATCTGTACACTCAGTTTAGCTCTCAGGCTGCACTGCTCTTGCCCATGGGACTTGGGGGTTGGCCTCCAGCTTTTGGGCTCCAAAGCTCTTGAAGACTCCAGGACCAATATTGTTCTACCTGAGAGTTTGTTATAATCTCCTCCCTTTCAGAGTTAATCTCTCCCCATCACAGCCATTCCAACATTAATGGCTGTGAGAACTCAGCTTTTCTGCTAAATGATAAGTCTTTTATTAGTCCATTAGGAAAGTTATTATAGCTCAAGTGCTCTGTCCTATTTGGATGAAAAGTACTTAGATAAACAACAATGCATTTGAATTAAAGAATAAAGCTAAGTATGGCTTGAAGGTTTGCTTACCTAAGGATGAGTTATAACTTGGCTGACCACAA
>JAOQGH010000040.1:11682700-11715010 GCA_025769975.1 Gallinago jamesoni | reverse complement strand
CTTCTCTTCCCCAGGCTAAAGAGCCCCAGCTCTTTGAGCCTTTCCTCATAAGGGAGGTGCTCTAATCCCTTAATCATCTTAGTTGCCCTACACTGGACTCTCTCCAGTAGTTCCCTGTCCCTCTTGAATCAGAGATTTGGGCAACCGAAAGCAGGGCAGGAGGACATGCCTGGCACCAGCACAGGCTGAGCCGTGGGGCAGGAGGTTGAGCTGTGAGGGCAGGAGGCTGTGGGATGCGGATACGGTACCTTCAGCTGTGCAAACAGGGGTTGAAGCAGCACGTCAAAGCCACTGTTTTCAATGTCCCTGAGAATGCTGAGGATGCTGGCTTTATTGTCGTCCTTTTCTGCCATGTTTTTCTCTGCATAGTCTCTGCAAGGAAATATCAGCACGGTCAGAACAATCTCTCTGCAGAAGAAATATACAGAGGGAAATTCAGGGATCTCCAAACCTTCCTCTGCAGGCAGATGGACCTTCCTCTGCCCACTCTGGAATACGTCCCATCTATCACATTATCACCCATCGCCTGCAGAGGAAGGAGCAAAGCCTTCTCTGCTGGGCCCTTACCTAAAATTCCAGCAGTTGTTAACATTCGCGATCAGAATAGGCTTGTAGTGTCTGTGCTTCTTGCTTTTCTCCTTGAAGTCTTCGAAAGCATCCCTGTAGCTGGAGGGGAGACAGGAAGAGGAGAGGTGGGTGAGGGGGTGCCCGGGGGCGGGGGGTTAGGGGGGGGTCTGCCAGCCCTGCTGCCCCCCCAGCCCTGCCTTACCGCACCTTCTCAGGAAGGCAGGCAGCTCCTTCCAC
This sequence comes from Gallinago jamesoni, assembly GCA_025769975.1. Classification (NCBI taxonomy): domain Eukaryota; kingdom Metazoa; phylum Chordata; class Aves; order Charadriiformes; family Scolopacidae; genus Gallinago; species Gallinago jamesoni. The sequence continues at coordinate 11,714,206 of JAOQGH010000040.1, read as the reverse complement.
AGCCGGTGTGACAACTCCTCGCCCAGCGCCCTGCTGATGGCCTTGGCTCGCTCCTGGCCGCCGTAGATGCTCTAAGAAACAAACAAACAAACAAACAAAATTGTTTTTTAAATGCCGGCCGTTCCAAAAAGGCCGGGTTTGCTGGCTAAAAAAGAGCCCTCTCTGCGGCAGCTGCCCCCGGCTGTCCTGCGTCCCTCCCTGGGACTGAGCCAGGCACTGTGCGGAGCGGCTACATCCATCTGGGGATTTTGAGCTCCATTTTCAAATGGGAAGAGAGGATGAAGAAGAAAGCAGTATTAAAGAAAGCCTTCAAATTAGCCGAGGAAGTGGGGGAAGTGACGCTTGGGTCCTTTTGATTTTTCGCCGATTATCACACGATTGCATTAAAAAAACCAAACAAACCAATTTAAGCACAGTCACCTCAATATATGAAGGGTTTATTTTTTTTAAAAGTAAACTCTACTAATCCTCTGCTGGCTGAGGAGAGAGAGGGTCGAGCGTGGGGAAGGGGCACGAGCCCTGGGACCAGCTCTGCCTGCCACAGTGCCCCCAGCAGCAAGCACCCCCGCGCCGCCTCCGCGCCCGGCTGAGCCTCTCTCCTCTCTCTGCTGCTCCATCATCCAGCGCCTGACAGCTCGGCTTCGGCGGGGGGAGCAGAGTAAAACACACGGGGAGAAGCAAAGGCAGCTTTCCTGCTCCTTTTGCTGGTAGAGGACTTTTTCTCCAGCAGATTGCAGCCTGTGCCAGCCCATGCTTCCCGCACCACCCATCTCTATTTCTGCCCTGCACAAGCCTCTTTCACTTTCCTGAGCTGACTATAATTAGCCTCAAATCCCAAACAGGAACAACGGTTTATTTTTAATATCTATATCTGCATTACCTGGATAACAATTATTGCTAGTAGCTCACTCTGAAAATGTCCATTTAGCTTCTCTGGTTCTTGGTCTTCTTTCCATCTTTGGATTTCTTTAGATAAACATTTGCTCAGCGAATTTTTGACAGTAGCCTTTAGGGAAGGAAGAAAACCAGCATTTACCACAAAGCGGAGGCAGCGGCTCCTTGCCCCATCCAGGTTTTACTTGCCCACCTGCCATTTGTCTGGCTGAGCAGACTTTTCTCCCTGGCTCTGCCTGAGAAATAAAGGCTCTTTGTCGTGAGACGCCTCAGCCACCGCTTCAGGCAGGGCAGCAAGGACAACTCCCTCACAATGCAGTTCTATGCCACAGCCCGTTGAATCATTCCGGGTAGGGGTGACAATGAAGATCCACGTCCCTTCCCACCACCCCGCTGCGTCGGCGGTGATCCCGAGGGCAGGGAGAGGAGCGGTGGGTGGGAAGGTGGGAGCCCAAATTTCCCCAGCCACACACTGCCTGCCTCAGTGCCACCCTCTGGGCTGGTTTTGCAATCCTTTTTCACGTGCCCTTCTGACGTCTGAGGAGCACTGGAGAGTGAAACAAGATGTTCTTGGGTTTTCTCTGCTCCGACCCCTCTTGTGCACAATGCCGTGCAGCCAGGCTTTTGAAATGGTCTCTGCACGGTGCCTGGCATCTATCTCCCATCACCCACTGCCTTTCTCCTGAGCTCCGCAGCCCTCACACCCGCCTCTCCCATCTGCAAACCATCACAGGCTGCAGCTAAACCTGGAACTTGTCTTCTCATTTTCCGGGAATTCCAGCCCAACGTGCCAAAAAGCACTAAAGCTATGGGAGTACTGCCGAAGTTGCTTCTTGTTTCCATTAGGGCAAGAGTGATCCAAAAACCAGAGCAACTGTTATTTTCTGCAGAGCAGGTGATCCTCCATCAAAGAGACAGGCTTTTCAAGGGCAGACCTGCAAGCTTTTGCTCACCCAAGGTCAACCCAAAGACATCCCGAATCCATCGCCTGCCAGAGGGAGCACAAATCCCTCTGGGGATGTAACAGACGACTGGAATATTATCCATAAGGAATTGTCCTATTTTTTTTCCCACCTCCCTACCACACAGTCTGGAACAACAGAGCAGTTCTTTTCTGACGGCTCCCGGGGCAGAAGGCTGAGCGAACCAGCAGTTTGCTCTGCAAACCCCAACCTAAGGGAAAGCTGACCTGTCTGCCCCAAAAGAAACAAAAGCCCTCTTGCTTCTGCTTCCCTCGGGATGGGAGCGTGACTCAGAGCCCAGAAGTGTGCACCCAGGACAAGTCAGAGCTCCTCCAAGGAGTCGCGTGGGAGCAGCAAAAGGAAGAGGAGGGACTGAAGGGGTGCTCACCTCTTCGCTGTCAAGGTATTTCTTCTCAAGCTCTTTGCTCAGACTTGACGGCAAAAGGCTTCCAAGCTTAACTTTTTCCAACTCCTCTGCTAGAGCATGATCTTTTCTCATATCTCTGGAATGAAAAAAGCCAAACGATCACATTTTCCAAGGGCAACGTAATTCAAGACAGCTGTTGATGCAAATCACTAACACTTTTTGAGGATATCAGTGAAAAAACAGATGGAAATGTACATTGTCCCTAACCCAGGCAGGACTTGGAGGAGCTGAAGGTGTGCCAGGGGTGGGACCTGTGAAGGTGGGACACTGAGCAACCCCAGAGAACCCCCAGAACATGGGCTGTTTCTGATACGATGCTGGAAGTTGGGGACAGGCTGTTGTGCTGCAACCCTCCTCCTCCTCCTCTCTGTTCCCTTCGCTGATGAGAGAGGTGGTCCCTGAGCAGACACCTGGACCTGTCCTCTGGAAAGACCCTGCAAAGCAGCTGCTCCTGGCCAACAAAAACCAGCCCTGGTGCCGGGCTCAGGTGGTCTGGCTGAGCTCTGCTCCTCGCAGCTACTGATTTCCAAACACACGCTGGTTCAGGCCTGAATATCCTGACCCAGAGCACAGCACTGGCTCTGGAAGACTTCCAGGATCAACACTGACTCATTATACTCTGTGTCAAGAGAAACATGAGAAGGAAAAAGTGGAGGTGAAGGTTGAATGGCTTTAGAACAGCAGAAGAAACACTGCTGGTGCATTTACTGGTTTTCACCTAAGAAATGAGAGCCCTGGATTCCCCATCCAGTACTATAAGCCACAACTAGGACTATTTCCAGTTCTATAGCACATACAGGGCTTGTGAGGATGAAATGCAACCCTTGGCTGACGATATCCTCTCACAGGGGCTCACCCTTTGGTCTCCTAACCCAGAGGCCAGCACAGCTGTGGGTAACACCTAAGCAGCATCCTCCATGCCCAGGATAACTGCATTTCAGGTTGTTGTATTTATTGCCTCCGCTCTGGTCCAGAGGGCAGAAATTTCCAAATTTTCCAAGAGTGAGTTCAGGTCTGCAACTGGAACAGAGATCAGGGCAATGAACCTGTCCAATTTAACCCATAAGTGAAGCTCTAAACATCTGTTCCCCATTTATCTTGCTCAGAAACCTGAAGGACAGGGTGAGCCCTTGATTTACAGACTAGCAGCCTTGAACATGTCCTTTCCGGCTGTCCTGGCCAGCTGGTGACAGCAGCATGATACCAGTGACACTAAAACCTAACCAGGTACCAGACTGCATGGCAGTGATACTGATACATAAATCAAACAAATGTCTGGTTTGCAGCTGGGGAACCTGTGTCAATCCCCGGGGATAAGCAGCTGTAAAAGCCTCACTTACTTTGGATAGATGTTGTGCACCCACGACAGGAGGAGGTAAATATCCTTGTCTTCCAGGGGACACTCAGCAGCTTGATTCGCCTGGGAGGCAAAGTAATTGTGGTAGAGTTCTGCGTATGTGCTGAAGACGTTGAACTCAGGAGGATAAAGCTGTTTAATGCACTTTACAACTACTGTCAAATCTTCTTTCATTGTCTTCCCCATGTGCAGGAGGTTCTGGCCAACTGCAGAGAGGTTCTCAGACCTAGGAGTACGGCTTGTGTCTTTCATCCGAGTCTCTACCGACTCCTTTACTGTAGCCATCCAGAGCTCTTTCCATTTCCTAGGTCTAAATTGTATATTTTGGTCAGGTGGATTCTCTGACAGGTAGTTCTGATCTTCTTTCTCCTGCTCTTTCAGTGCCTCTACTGCCTGCTGCAGCAGTTCTGGGTTTGTTTTCGCCAGCAGTAAGGAGTCTTTCAAGATGCTGAAGACTTTGTGCTTCAGAACTTCGTAGACGGACTCGACATCTTGCTGGCTGATGCTCAGTCCCTCCTCACTTTTGGCAGACAGGCTCTTCTCCAAGACAATCAGATACTGAGCAGCATCACAAAGCTTGTGGTCTTCAAGGAGATCCATGACTTGTTTGACTGGTGAAAAAAGAACAGCCTTTCTTTACTCAATAGTGAAGAGTTTAATTTCTGTTTTATATAAAAACAATGGCTCTGGAATGCTTTATTAAAAATACATTTGTATTTCTATAATGCTATATCTTAGGCTTCTTAACCCTATAGAAATTCATATTTATTTAAAGGTCAGATTATTCCTAGCCTGCCTCTAACTGGGGAAATGATAATTTGAAAACCCATCACCGGTGTGTTACATATGAAGAGGTATTCATGTGCCACAAACTATTTCTTTAGAAAATTTAGATTTGTGGGGATTTCTTCTTTCTTTATTTATTATCCCCCTTCCCATTAATATGACCTCAAGTAAGAAGCACGGCTTTAGAAAAAAATGTAAACGGAAAGATGTAGCTAAATAAGATGTGCTAGAGGAAATACCACATGGGTTTCCAGAAATAGGTTGGCTCAGTATGACCTGTGAATTTTTTTTGGAGGGCACATTTAGCAGGCAAGATAAAAACAATTGAACTATCCTATCTGAACAAAAACCAGTATCTCAGTACAAAGCGATCTGGGAAACTATTAGTAAAACTGGAGAAGTTATATCCCAAAATAAGTTTTGTGAGGCGTGTAGGGTTTGTATGGAAAACCCTGAGTGGAGAAAGCTTATGTTATTCAAGAAACCCGCCTTTACTTCATATTCTCTTTAGAGACCGTGGTACAAAAGCTTAGAGTGCCCTGTTGGCATCTGCTGATCACACAAAGTTCAGAGACTTTATCGAAACTGAGGGCGTGGTGTATTATATAGGAACAACAGAATACCTTGAATAGCAAATGGGCTGAAATTTAATAGCAGAAAGCATAAGATACAAATTCAACAGAACAAAAGTTACTTAGCAACAAACAGGATTTTCTGCTGCAAGCTGGATGTGAATCAGCTTGAGATGGAGGAGGAAGAGAGATGCCTGGAGAATTAGTAAATAATTACTGTGAGATGGTGACAAAAAAGTCCGATATGACCCCAGGTTATAACCAGTGAGGAATGTCCAGCTGAGATAGGAAAATGGTAACATATTGTACCAGGCATTGGGTGGTATCTCATCTGGAATATTTTCTGCAATTCTGTTTGCTTTCTTTCAAAAAAAGACATTGGGAATGGGGCAATGCAGCAGTAAGAACAAAGGCATGAAGGGTCTGTCTTCAGTAGACTCGGTTCATTTAGCTGAGCAAATTCAAGGCCAAGAAGGAAAAACACCACTTAGGGAAAACATTTGACACACATGGAAAGAGAAGTCAATTAGCCAGGTAAAGACTTGCCTGGAAATGAGATAATTTGTGCTGAAACAGACTGTGGAAGAGCTCTCCAGTAAAGGAGGTAGGACTGAAAAATCGAAACTTATTTTAAGGTACAACTTGCAAGTTTATGAACTGGGTACCGAGATATGTCACCTTAGGTGGCAGGTGAGCCTTGGAAGTGCCAAGGGGCACTTTCTTCTACAGTTCTGTTTTTCTCTAAGCAGGTATTTTTCTGCATCTCTAACCACCCTGCAGGGACAGTGCCCATGCCTGGAGGAGCTGTATGTTCAGATATCAGCCCCAGGAAAGACCTACATGTGCTGCTCACTGCTGTTCCTGGGGGAAGAGGAGATTTCACAGAGTGGTGGTTTCAGGTAGGAACAGAGCAGAGAGGTATGTCTTGGTTTCTTGCCAGCCCATGGATCTCTGTGTCCCCATGGGAGGTAGAAATAAGCTTCATTTAGACAGAAAACCTGCAAATGGGCAGTTTCCAAAGGACCAGTACTGAGGTCATGTTCTCCTCAGCCTGTGCTTCCTTCATAGTCAATGAAGGAACTTCATAGTGATTTCACAAGTCACTTCAATTTGTCAGTGCCCTTGTTTCTCAGAGGGACAACTCTCCACCTTGTGCAGCCCCTCTAGAGATAACTGTGGCCTATGAAGTGATGCAAGGAAGATGGAAAAGTACTTACCACTGGGTGGCTTGGTCTTTTTCATCTTCTTAAATGCACCCGTAAGGATTCCCTTTATTCCTTTCTTCCCCTTTTCAGGGCTGTCCCCAGCAGAGGTGCAGCTCCCATTGCTTGTGATGGAAGATGCACGTGAAGGTCTGCCGGCTGCCTCTGGCCTTTCACTCATCTTCTCCTGGTCTCTGGACCAAACTTCGTCTCCAGAAGGTCCAGGACAGACAGGGACTCGTTCAGCTACTGATGTTGAAGGGTTTCCAAGCTGTCTGTTTGCACCAATGCAACCCTCTGATCCATTGCGTATTCCAATAGGACCACTTTGGAAAAAAGGTAACATTTTCATCATTTTCCTTCTAGCCTGTAAATTTCAGAAAGAACTGGTCAGATTATAACAGCTTGCATACAAATTACCATGGCACAATGTGGCAAGGCGCATTCCCATTAAAAAAGTAGTAATTATGTAATGAGTTGTCCCTGGGTGGAGAGTGCTACACACATGTGGTATGAGCACAGCTCTGCAGGAGAGCTCCTGAGCAACATCACCTCAGGTAACTAAGAGGATGGAAGCAGCTCTATGGTCTAATAAATAACTCAGAGAAAATCAATGAGTGATTTTATGGGTGATTCAGATGGCCTGATTTGAGACCTTGAGCCCGTCTGGGTACAGGAGAGCAAGGCTCTCCCACGGGATGCTGTGGGAGTACGGACATGAGTGTGGATGTGGGTGGGGTGGGACAAGCGTCTTGTGCCTATTCAAAGCAACCGTGAAGCTCCCATATTTTTATATGGCATTGGGATCAATTCCAATCTTCCTTAGAGCCTATATTTGCCGATCTCTGCTCATTTGGTTGCAGATGTACTAAAACTCTTAGCTTTAAGGAGGAGAGCTCCCAGAGACGGTGGCTCAGAGTTTGGAAACACCAGGACTGTGAAAACCATGGTTGAAAGGATGGGAATGTGGGAAGCACTGCAGCATCTCCTGATGTGAACATCACAAGGCTTACCATTTTAAGCCCCAAAACCTCAGTCTGAAGCATGGCTTCAATGCTCTGTGTGCTGCCCACATCCCTACAGCGGCAGACACAAGCTCAAGGACACATTCAGACCCTTCAAACCCACCCATAGTCTACATAATCTTATTTTCTATACGGTCCCAGGGTGACTACAGGGTCCCCAAACAAGGCAACTTCAGCGCAGCGCGTTGCACCTTTGGTGTAACTTGTTGGGTTTTCAAATACCTGGGAGCAGTCATTGTCTGATCTTTTTACCTTGGAACATAGGGCTGTAGTGTGGGATGGGGCTTGTGAAGAAAGAAATTCTAGTGAAATGGGGTGGTGGGTGGTTTAGCCTCATTCAGATGCTGCCCTGCCACAGCCCTGCTCCACCACCAACCCTCCCGTGCTACAAATAACTCACGATGGAAATTTGTTATTAGACAGTGTATTTTTACAATTTGTATTTAGAATTATTTATTTACATGTATCATTTAATGTATTGCCATAGATCTATTTGCATAATTATATTCATTTCTATAATGATTATAATTACAGTAAATAAATAAAGTGACTCATGGTTTCCAATCCTTGTTCTAACGATGTTTCTTTCTAAGTGACTTTCTGGGACACCAGTGCACTTCTGTATGAAGGTCTGTGAGGCAAGTTCTGACTTATACTGCATACGGGGAGGGGAGTTAAGCTCCAAATAAAGGAAGAATTTGGCTTCAGTTACAAGGTCACAACGTGGTCATCTTCAAATACCCTTGTTGAGTCTACGCTGTTGATGTGAATCATGCTGATACAAACCGCGATACTTATTTCTGGGCAAACTGCTTGGAAGACTTGTGGCTTTTAATATTAATTGGGATTCCTCCTGCTGGCTCCCAGCAGCTTGGGCAGCTTTGAAGCATCAAGTTAGTGGCAGCAGCCGGGTGGCATAGAGAGCACTGAGAGCCTGGCATCGCTGAAAAGCTTTCCTTCTCCGTGCTTTGGCTGCCAGGTCACAGTCAGGATTAGCCGTGCTATTGCTTTTAAAACACAATGAAGATGAAAAATCATTTGGGAAGGAGGGAAAGGGGTGTGGGTAGATGGGATCTGGCTGGCTCTCAGCTAGATGGGTGGTCTGTGACCCAAGGCTGAAGGTAAACCAAAGGTGCTGCCGTGGCTGAGAAGGACAGTGGTGGCTTACAAGAGGTGTCGGGTCAGAGCCCTCGTGCCCCAGGGCTAGGGGCCAGTCGTGTGGGCAAGCAAAGAGGGCCCAAGCACTAGAGCTGCCCCGCAGCAGGGAGTCACAGCTGGAGTTACACACCCACCTCTTCCCCCAGCACACTACTGGGGAGGGAGGGAGGAAAAATCCCTGTGGTTCACTCTGGCTACTCTAGTCAGGATACCCTACTAAAATCCTAAACAGTGGAAAAGAGCTCCTTTTTCTTACATCTCCATAAAAAAAAAAAAAAAAGTATCCCAGCAACCAGGATTCTCTGTAACTGTTCGGGACTTTCCTAATTTTTGTCTGGCTATTTTCCTAGCCTGCATTTCCCAATACAAAGCTGTGTTTAGATTCATTCTGCCAAATCCCTTCCTTCCTGTTTGTCCCAGCACAGACTCAGCTGAGTCCTTTCTCTCTCTTCTATTATTCCAAACAAAGCATTTACTGTTCTGGGTTTTCTTGTGTTTTATTTCTAAACACAAGAAGTACCTCTCCCTTTTCTATAGCCAAAGGTGACTTTCAGGGTCTTCTGTTTTGATGAATCATGATCAGAGAGGTGGCTTTCAAAATGGTTTTGCTTCTCTCTCAATTCTAAATGAACGTCATTCATCTTTGAAAAGATCATTGAAATGACACTACACACGAAAGAACCAGTGAGGGGAAGATTAAGCTGGTTAAAGGCTTAGTTTTTAACGGCTGTCAGAACTTTCTCCTGGTTATGCTCTGAAAGGGCTGGGCATGGGGCGATGCCTGGGAAGAAAAGCAGGTCTCTGGGCACGTGCTGCCAGGGGCTGCAGCCTGGGCAAAGCCCCTGTGGTCCCTCCACAGAGAGCACCGAGCCTCCATCTCCAGCGTGTCTCTGGGCTCTGACCTGCCTAAAACAGTCCCACACCCACAATAGAAGAAAGACAAAAATCAGCTCCAGTGGTTCCCCACCCCCGGGGGCTGCACACCAGCAGCATGAGAACTGTCGGCGATACCAGCGCGTCAGGGTGTGTTTCCCCATCTTCACCTAACGAACACGGAAGGAGTTAGGCATCCCAGTAAGGCTGTCAATGCTAAGGCTGCAAAGCTCACTCGCTTGAATGCTTGCCCAGCACTTACCAGTTTGCCGCTGCTGGTTTGCAAAGGTTTGTATCTATCTGCAGCAGGAAATACCAAGTAAAACCCAGCCCCCCAGTTACGGCAAGTGGTACCAAAAACTTCCTCTCCACCTCACCTCTTTATCACTCAACGGCTGGGCACTTTCTATAAGAAATGCCTAGAAGAAACTTCCTTATAGAAAAAAAAAAAATCCCACTTTCTACAAGAAACACTGAGCCAACACGTGGCACCAATGCTCACAAATCAAAGCTTGTTAAAACTCTGGCAGGCTCCTAATTATTTTAGCAGTTAACACTTTGGGAAATGCTGAATCATTTCCCAGGCATGGAGCTCAGATTCAAGTCTTGGGAAATTTAATGGTTTAAGGTCAACACTTGACACAAATCCCAACTGATTACTATTACTAATTTACTCTTAATTTTACTGTTACCATCATCACCATCCTCATTATTATTATAGGGCACTACAGTCTTTAGCTCCAATTATTTTTGACATACTATATTCAGCTTACAGTTCCAAACCAGAAGAGCAGGAGAGCTCGTGTAGCATCCTCTGCCACCCTACACAGAAGCCCTGTACCATCAGGAGAGCGGTGCTGGGACTGCCAACGCAGCCGGAGTGCGACCCATGGAGCTCTCTGCATGGTGCCAACCACAGCACATCTCCCAGCCTGGAGCCCTTTTGGGGTGGGCAGCAAGGGTGAGGGAAACACCTGGAGCAGAGCCATGACACAGAAGGAAAAAACTTGGACTCTGGGCACGGTGGCTTCCTGTTTTCTCATCTCCCACCTTGTAGGAAACAGCCCTCCTGCCGCACGCTTGGGAATGAGCTCACTCACGAGAGCAGCTCATGGCGTGCCAGAGAGCACTCAGGGGAGGATCTACTGATTACCCCTATTCCGAAACTTTTTGCTGATCTTTTTCTTGAGCTGCTTCCAGTATTAACAAGCGTTTGTTTGGATTTTTAGCCCTCTCCAGCCTGCTGACATCCCCAAGGACTTGTGTCTCGTTTTAGTGGAAATCCCCCTCTCTCCAACAGCCTCTCAGAAATCCAAAGGTTATTTAGCAAAGTTTATTCTCTGCATCTGCCTCAGCCTTTTCCTGGTCCCCATGGAAGTGCGGTCACCCCATCCCACATGAGAAAGTTGCACAAGGTCAAACCCATTTTTGAAGCAGTGAATCAATGCACCCAGTCTGAGTTTAGGGGTGATGAGGTGACACCTAAATAAGCTGCTAATAAATCAAAGCAAAGAGTCTACTGAGATGCCAGCCCCAATCTCTGTAAGTTGGGAAGCCCTCCTAGGAGGCAGGCTGGTCCCTACCAATTTTTGTTAGCTGGACTGGGTACTGAATGGAGACACTGTGAAGCTGGGGGCTCCCATCTGGTTCTGCCTGGGAAATAATCACAGTCCACAGGTGAGCTGGAGCACCAACAGTCCCAACTTGAAATTGTACTGTGCAAGTCCAATCCATGCTCCCATTGCCACCACCACCTCATGTGGTCCAGCACCACCCTGATGGTGGCCAAGCTCTGCTCCTAATGGGGTCAAAAGCCGAGGGGAAACAAAACCTATGTCTCCAGTGAAAGCAGGAGCAGAGCATCCTCAGGGGACCCAATCCATGTACCTTAGCAGTGCCAGGCATACCCATGGGTTTGGGGGTGACAGAGGACCTAAAAGACTTATTGGAATGGCAGTGGCAGACCACGCAGAGGATCCCAGGGCACCTCACCTGGTGTGAGAAGCTTTAAACCAGCACTAAACCGATGCTATCACCTGTCTGGAGAACAGCATAGATACTGCTACACAGTGCTGCTATCACTTTTAAATGAGAATTTGGTTCCCCTAAATTACTGAAACACCCCTAAAAATGGTCCCGTAAACCAGCATCTCCTGCTTTTAGTGAGAATTTTTCAAACAGCAAAAAAGGAGAAAATTACATGTATAGACTGTTATTGGAAAAAGCAGAAAATATGTACTATAATAAGCTATTTTTTCTTCTTGCTTCAAATCTGGGTAGTTATCATTTTAGACTGCTGCCGCTGAAAGAAAAAACAGCTGCTGCTGTTTAGGATTTTGTTTTCCTATTACTATTGCCAAAGCCAAATCCCGCATTCAGGCATGGAGTTTGCAAAGTTCACTGCTGGAGCTAACATTGACTGAGAAGATACAGAAATTCCCTGGGACCCGGATCTAGAGCTCCTGGAGTGCTCGCTTCTGCTGGCACTTTCAGACCTTTTGGCTTCCCAGGTCTCTTTTTACAGAGAGGGTGACTGAAGCAAACCCAAACCTGAACTTTCCAAAGTGCTCTGCTCCTGTTTGATCAGCTCAGTCGGAAACGGCAAAACTCAAAATCCCTTGGCGGGGACCAGCAGTTGAATAGTATCATAGAATGGTTAGAGTTGGAAAGGACCTTAAAGATCATCCAACTTCCTGCCCTGGGCAGGAACACATCCCACTAGACCAGGTTGCTCAAAGCCTCACCCAGCCTGGTCTTGAACACCTCCAGGGATGGAGCAGCCATAACTTCTCTGGGCAATCTGTTTCTTCAGGTTTTTTGTTCCAAATTTGGGTGTTATGGTGAGGAACCATGGCTTCTGTGGTTGGACTCGATGATCTCAAAGGTCCCTTCCAACCACTAAGATTCTGTGATTCTGTGATTCTAGATCAGCCATATGCTCCAGCCACAGAAAGTCTCCTGCTTATTTTGCAGCAGCCTCAAAAAGAAGTCCTGTGTTAAACAGGACTGTGAATTTTAGAATCATAGAATCATCTAGGTTGGAAGGGACCATCAAGATCACCGGTGCTTCAGTGCTCTGGGAAAAGGCAGGTCTTAGGGGCACTGGGACTTCCCCGACTGGGAAAAAAAAAGTCACAAAGTGGCAAGCATGGCAATACAGAAATGTGTCAGCTTGGCACAGTGACCCCAGCAGGGTGCAGGGCACAGACGCTCCCTGGGACTGTACAGGATCCAGGCACTGAAATGGTGGTTTTCCAGCACAGCCAGGATGAGTGAATCATAATTCAATTATTTTCCTGTGATTTGGGAGAAAACCACTTCCTACTGAAGAGAGACAAAGAGGAGGGGTCGGGAAGTGCCACGCTGAATCTGGATCTTGGTGCCTGATCTGGGTTTAGGATGCTTTGGTGCCCAAGACCTACATCTGGATTTTGGGGAAGGGGTTGAGGAGGCAGTTAACAAGAGGCACTGCTCGCAGCCTGTGTTCATGCCCTGAAATTTGGGAGGTGAGCAACAGAAATCAGACCCAGCTGTCGCAATGTGCCAGGCACATAATCCTGCCCTGGGATGTGTCCGGAGCTGCCGTCCTTGCCAGCAGCCCCATTTATTCTCTATTCTGCTCATTACAAAGCGGGGCTGAAACCTGTCGCGTTCTCCGGGAATCTATCCTTTAGGACTTTTCCCTTCTTTCCCCCTCCCCTCTCCCCAGACACAGCAGGGAGCCTTCCCCCGCTTCCCTCCCCCGCAACAAGCGAGCCGGGAGGGGAGGCAGAGACGCGGGAGAGAGACACCGGCTGGAGGGGGAAGGAGAAAGCCCCCCCTCCCGAGCTCCGCAGCAAGGAGGGGGGGGAGGAAGGACTTACTCTGCGGCGCTTCACCGGGCGGGCTGCGGGGCTGGCGGGACTCGGTGCGCGACTCGGTGCGCGACTCGGTGCGCGGCGGCGCTGGGTGCGGAGCCCCGGGGCAGCCCGGCTATAAAGGGAGGGCGGGGAGGCGGGGACCCGGCCACGCAGGGAGCCCCGCTGGCTGGGAAACTCCGGCCGCGCCTCCCCTCCCAAAATGGGCTCAAGCCAACGGGAAGAGAGAAATCCCCTCCGGCGGGGAAGCGGTTCCCCCCGCGGGGTGTGTGTGGGGTTTGTGTGTGTGTTTGGGGGCGGCTGGTCCCCGGTAGTGGCGTCTGCCCCAGGCTGGTCCCTGGCAGAGGAGCTAAGCCCCAAGTATCATGGAATCATAGAATCATCTAGGTTGGAAGGGGCCTTCCAGATCATCTAGTCCAACCATCAACCTAACTCTGACAAAAAAAACCCCAACATCACTAAACCATGTCCTCCAGCACCATGTCAACTCGTCTTTTGAACACCTCCAGGGCTGGTGCCTCAACCACTGCCCTGAGCAGCCCATTCCAATGCTTGATAACCCTTTCAGTGTAAAAATGTTCCTATTATCAAATCTGAACCTCCCCTGGTGAGATTTGAGGCCATTTCCTCTTGTCTTCTCACCTCTGACTTGGGAGAAGAGACCAAGCCCTCCCGGCTACGCCCTCCTTTCAGGGGGTTGTAGAGAGCAAGGTCTCCCCTCAGCCTCCTTATCTCCAGGCTGAACACCCCCAGCTCCCTCAGCCTCTCCTCATGAGACTTGTGCTCCAGACCCCTCATCAGTTCTGTTCCCCTTCTCTGGACCCACTCCAGCACCTCAATGTCTTTTTTTGTGGTAAGGGGCCCAAAACTGGACAAAGTACTTGAGGTGGGGCTTCACCAGTGCCCAGTACAAGGGGACGATCACCTCTTGAGTCCCACTCACCACACTGTTCCTGATACAGGCCAGGATGCTGTTGGCCTTCTTGGCCACCTGGGCACACTGCTGGCTCATGTTCAGCCGACAGTCGACCAACACCCCCGGGTCCTTTTCTGCCAGGCAGCTCTCCAGCATCACTTCCTTATGGACTGCTGATGGGTTACTCTGGCCTCACTGCCCCAGGGGTTTGGATACATGATGTGTGTCCCCCCCCATGGCAGCCTGGAAACCCACCATTAGGGATGGAGCAGGCGTCTCCAAACGCTGTGCTTCCTGAGCAGGGCATTGCCATGGGTGGGCTGGCAGGGATGAGGCACATGCCTGAAGGCACAACCTGCTCTATCTGGGTCCTACATTGTGTCCAGGGTGAAGTGCTTTCCCCAGAGAGGGGTTCACAGCACTCCCAGGAGACACTAATATCATCAAGCACCTTCAGTATGATGGTTCAAGACCCTGCCTAGGGACTGGGAGACATGGGCTTCTTTCCTTGCCCCAAAGCCTCTGAACTTTGAAGAAGGGATATTTGTCTTCCTGATTTCCTAGGCACTCACATCCCTGGCCGGGGAGGTGTGGTGAGCCTGTTACACTGGGGAAATGTGCTGCCATGGCACAGGATACCTGGAGGATGGGAAGGGGACAGCTGGGTGACAGTAACGGCTATGGGGGGCTATTGCAGAGGGTCCGTGAAGGCTGAGCTGTCCCCTGTGTAGACAGGCTTCATGTGGAGCATCTTCTGCATCTGCATGGGTGAGACCGAGGCTGAACCAGTGGCCCTACAGACAGAAAATCAAAATATTGTGGTCCTGCAGAGCCTGACCTCCTTTCTTCTCTCCTGGGAAGGTCTTGTGGGCAGAGAGGGCTCATCCAGCAAGTCCCAGCACCCGGTTACTGTGGTGAGGACAATTTTTGTTTTATATCTGATAGCTGTGATCTAATACAAAACACAAAAAAAGCGGTCCAGAGACTTAGAACTGAGTGTGGACCGTGAGCTTTCCTGGTGCTGCTGATGCCCACGCTCAATGCCCGTGTGGCTGCACAACTTTGAGGGGGGCTACGCAGGCCCAGCATGGGGGGGCATCCCTCAGCAGCCAACGTGGTCTGGGGCCATCACTTGTGCTGGCTGAAAAGGAGATGCTTCCCCCAGTCTGTGCCTTTTGGCCGGCATCCTGCCTGCTGGGGGCTGCCGCTTTCCTGTCTGGATCTCTTTCCCCAAAAAGACCATGGTAGCAGGGAAAAAATCCTCCCACCCAACAATGTCTGCCAAAACAGGAAGCGGAAGCGGAGAGGCCACCCCAGTGGGCAAACCCATGATCTCCGGTCTCTGGAAGACACTGACTCATCTCAGGCCAGTCCACGGCCGAGCTGGGCGGAGGGTACCCCTCTGAGATTACCCTGGGGTTGGGTCCCCCCCTTGGCAACCGGTGGCAAGAAACAATCGACGTCATGGGACAGAAATCCCGGGTACCACGTGGTCTGAAAATCATTGGAAACATGAAACGGTGCGAGATTTAGCCCTGAAGTGCAGTAACTTTCTCTGTGCTTCATCATTCTTGTATAAATGTCCGTACAGAATGATTTATGTGGGATCCAGAGTGGATTCTTACAGTGGGATCTGTTGCCAGGCCTCGTCTTCAGCTTCTGTAATTTAATTTGAGTGGGGTCAGGGCAATTCCACCTTCAGACAGGGGACTGAGAAGCATCATGTAATTGGGCCTTAAACTAAAAACTTAGAGGTTGGTTGTCATCCTTCGGGTGCCCTTATCTACCTGAAACAAACCTATCACTACTCTTGGACCTCCTGCTGGTCCTGGCATTGCTTGGCTACGTAGCCTGGTTTCTGGGACAGGCACCTTGTATTTACTCACACGGTACCGGTCAGTGGCTGACCAAGTTACACTTCTAGTGCTGCACGGAATTTTTCTGTGCTCTGTAAGTGCTCAGGGTGTATTGCACAGGTCTGCACTGATATTCTGTGTTTATGCTATCTAAGAAGCTATCTTAACCTCTCTGACTTTGAGAAATCCAGGGTTTTACGCTTAACTTCCATAATACACGCGATCTATTTCTCAGCTGCAACCTACACTTAAAAGCAAAAGGTACTTCAGAGATTTGTAACTTAATTTTGCAGATGCTTCCTTAAATTTGAACAGTGAGCTTGTACGGGACCATTCACCTCTTCTAGATTGAGCATCGAAGACTTTCTCCCTAGCAGTCCTTATATCCAAATTTTGCTGAGCAGGAGTCTTTAAGAGAGATGTGTCCCTACAGGAAAAAAAAAAAGAGAAAGTTGTGAATCCTTTGCACTAGACAATGAAAGATTTTTCTTACCTCCAAAAATGCAGAGACAATAACAAGAGGTGTTGATAAGAAGAGTTTTGAAGCAAAGTTTTAATTTGCTCTTTCAGCTGCTGTTATCCTTTGTTGCCAGCTGAAGGTGTGTCGTGAAGCAGATCGTTATGGGGGTAAAGGTTTCTCTTCCTGGAATCCATTAGTTCAATATCCTTATTCATTGAATGGTATTTGCGATTTTTATTCAAACTTGTTTTAATTACCTTTATTACCAGACAGGGGAACTATTAGTTTTCCTGTTGGATTTTTCATGAGCTTAACTCGTTTGTCCTAAGTAATTCCAGCTGTGTGTGCTTCAGTGATAAAAAAGCAGCCAGTCTAGGTGCAGGTGGCTGGTAGCAGCTCTCTGGGTCAGTGAGTATCACCGTGTCATTGTCTGCTGGGCATCTGGGGGACAATCTCCTGGAGCTGGTGAGGCACACAAGGAGGTTGGCCCAGGTAGAGCTGCCGGAAGAAGAATTTAAGTGAGTCAGAAAATGTTCTCAGCGTGGGATTGGACTGAAAAACTAGGGCCAGGTAACATCCAGCAGTGTTTCCATGTGGGATGGGGTGTGCAGCAACTTGGGGAGAGGGACAGGGAAAGATGCCACTGTGGTGGCTGGAGGAGGCATATGAAGGAGTGTGTGATGGGGACTGCGTCTGCTGTGTTCTGAGCTGCTTCTACCTGGTTGCTTTATTGCTCCTATGCACAGAAGTACCTCTTTTAATTCTGCTTACTCTGGGATGTTCTGATAGAAGTGAGGGCATGTGCAATCAGAGGAGAATTTGGGGCCCTCATTAAACTGGGGGGTAAAAGACCAAGAGGTTGCACCAGCCAGATTTATCTGGCTTTCCTCAGAAGTTTGGGGTCTGTGAAAGGGCTGAAAGTTTGAATTCTGAAGACTTGCTCAGACCTGTAGGCCAGAGCAATGGCAGTTTAGTCGTGAGGGGCTCCAACTCCTCTCCCTGAAAGGAGGGACATGGAATGCCAGTTAGCTGTGGAGGAATTTGCTGGCTCAGAAGGCACTGTCACTGCTCAGCAACTGAGGCAAAGCAGCTGGTAAATGGTGGGAGGTCTCAAGGAGAGGAATCCAGCTCTCAAGACTGTTGTGCATTTTAACTCAGACCATTCAGGTCATACAAGGATTGCTTGGATGATGTGCTCACCAAAACATGTTACTTCTGATTGATTGAGATGTCTTCCTCTCCAGTAATGGCTGCAAGTAATGGAAGCAAGAGCTCTTTTTTTCTCCATCAGCAACCAGACCCAGAAGAGCTGTGATGCTATACCCAAATATTTGCCTTATAGTATAGGAACAGGGTAGCTGTGAGTGGCATGAACAGAGCATGAGAAAAGGGAGGTGAGGGGACTTGAGTTCACCGTGCAGATTGTATCATGCAGTACTCACCAATGTGGGAAACGTTCCCGTGACAGATGATGACTGCTTCATGTAAAAGACATAAATAAGCAGTGGTGAACAAAGATGAAGGACACGACTTCTCCTCCCAGACAATACCAGAAACCACTAGGATGAAGTTTTTCTTCCTCTTGCAGTTTCTCTCTGTGCTGATGAACAGAGAACCTCCCATATTGCAGATAAGTGGACTTCTTCTAAATGTCCTAGGGCCCAGCTTCAATGGGTTAGTGAAGAGTACCTCCTGGGACACAAGTTTGAAACCTCTCGGGCTGACAGAACTGTAGTTTCTAGCCAGTCTGAGGCATGTCCTCTGAGATGATGGGATATAACCTCTCATTTTTCCTCTTATTTCATTAACTACTTTCCTGGCCCAACTTTGTTTTCATTTGTGCCCAACAACCCTTGACAATTATCCCTTTGCAATGAATTCTTTGTCCATGGACATGTGTTCAGTCACATGGTTTTAAGTAAAGCATACTTTAGCTTTCAAAATCGCCACAGAAACAAAAGAGGTGGATTTCTGCTGTCTTTGAAGCCTACTCATGGCCTCTGAAGAACTCCCTGTGCAGGTTGTTGAGGAGCAGATTCTTTCCTCCTGTCTGTGATTGTTCAGTCTGAGGTTAGAGGGAACCATCAAGTTGGCCAATTCTAGTAATACCTTACTGGTCAAAAGCAGCACCTAAACTCAACACCTTAATGCCAAACAATCTGGAATATTTGTATTGAAGGACTTGCCCAAACTGGTGTTCTCAGATCAAAAAAAAAAAGTTCCATTCTTCCCGCAAAAGACTTTGTCCTTTCTGATGTGGATCCTGTTGCCACAAGCAAAAACCTGCCCTTGTGCTGAGAAGATTGATCTACTCGGGCTTTGCTGAATTGAGATTTGAAAGCCAAGTTCACCAACCGTGTTCAGCAGCAGCAGCCACTGCAGCAGTGTATCTTCATCCTTCTCTTCCTCCCTAAATGGTGAATGCATGTGTTCTTACCCAGCTCTGTTTGAGGGAGGTTGGTTTTCTGGGGTTTGACCTGCAACAAAGCTGTGATTTGATAGCTTCGAAAGTGTGCACCCCTTTTGTGAATTTTGCTACCAGCAAAGTTCTCAAAAGGTACAGACCTCACAAGGTGATAGTTCTGCCCTCTCTAGCAACATCTGAACCAAACTAACCATCCAGAGGTTTTCTGATTTTTGGTTTGTACTGGTATCAAAAATCCTACATGTCTGAGTAATGAACCAGGAATTCAGAACTGTCAGGAATGCCCTAAATCTTCATCAAAGGAAGAGCTTGTATGTAAGTGTGGTTTGCATCCCCACCTTGATATTTCTGCTTGAGGAGTGGTCCATAGCTGAGGTTGATGACACCTTTGCCATGATATTTCTGGTGGAGGAAGTATCTGTCTCTGAGGCTGCTCTGGCACCCTTCCCTTGCTATTTGTGGGAGAGAGCTGTGCATTTTTGAGGTTGTTCTGCCACCCTTCTGCTTACATGGAGACTGGTGGAGAGGTCCATATCAGAGGTTTTAGGCTGCGCCCAGCTGTCCCTGACGTGTCCACAGTGGGCAGGAGACATGGCCTAAAAGTGAGGTCCCCTTGTCTTGACAGCCCTGGCAGCTGGACATTCCCGGTTTGCTCCATGAAATGGAGGTAGTGATATAGTCCCTGTGTTTGGAGCTACCTGCAGACTGACTGATGGGCATCCTCAACTGCTATGCAGAGACTTAGGGAGGATAGGCAGGCTCTAGAGGAAGGGTGTAGCTTCTTCCTCTTCCACCGAAGGAAACTCAAAGGGCTTTTTCCCGGTGTGGAAGTCCAGTCATCTTGGCACAACTCATTGCAGAGGAGTGGGAACTTGTGCTTCCTGCCATCCCCCTCCCATTGGGAAGTGGAAGGCATGTTGTGGGGTCACAACACTGGGGTTGGTTCTGGGACAGGGCCAAGAGAGGCACTTGGACCAGATCTGCAAGAGCTCTGGGCTAGTGTTGCATCTGCCCATATCACAGAAGTTTGGGGAAACACTGGTGCTTTGAAGAAGCCTCCGAGATCCTCTGACAGAAAAGCACCATCGTTTTTATCACCCTATTTTAAAGGTTCTCCAGCACTTGCTATCCCGTAGTTCTCTTTTTTTTTTTTTTTTTTTTTCCTGGTTTACTCTTGCTTCTTTATATCACACTGCTTCTCTGGTCATGGCTTAATGCCCCTGCATTATAAAGGGGTCACCAAGATGAGGCCACTTCTGACTCGGGTGCCCTCAGAGGTCAGCACAGCCAGGGGCTGAGGGATGGTGAGGGGCAATTGCCTCGCCAGCAGAAGAAATGGTGCAAGAGACCACATTGGGGCAGCATCAGACATCGGCCATGTGGCTCGGTGCTCCCAGATGTGATGGCACAGGGCTGGGTTGCCCATCTCCTGGCCTGCTCTGCAGCATCAGGTCTTCAATACACACCTGAGCTGGAGATGGACAGCACAGGCTGTCTCTATAGAAACAAACCTTGCCAGCTGAGCCTTGGCACTGCCAAAACCTCCCCGCAACAGCCAGAGCTGCCTCAGCTGTGTCGGTGGAGCTGCCTGAATCCCTGCTGCCCACGGGGGTGGGAGAAATGTGCCTGCTTTTAAAAGCTGGGGGTGGTGGATGTTTGTCCTTGCTGGCACTCAGCTCCTGGGTCCTCTCCAGATGCCAAGGTCAGTGCTCGGGCTGGCACGCAGCCTGTCTGCAGGGCTGGGATACCTAATTTTAGATGAGGGAATGTGACAAAGGTCACGGGATGGTACCAAATCCCAGCTGGCCCTGGTGAGGGTAGCAGCATCGTGTTTAGACCTGGTGGGACTAATCGGGACATCTTTTCATGGTGGTGGTTTTCCCCCAGCCCAGACTCCTTGCCCGCCCCAGGACTCGCTGCTTTGGGGGTGTCTGTGTCTGCCCAGTGGGAAAAGCTGCCCCTAAACTCCCCATCCCCACAGGGTGGAAAGTACTGGGGGTGGGGGGGAAACACATGGGAAACTCTTAAAGCAGTACTTCTTTTTGAGATGTAGAAAGCAAGAGAGCAAGAAGTTCTTCTGTTTTCAACTTCCTTTTGGGTCCTCAAGGTCTGCCCGTTGTTGTTCCTGTGCTCTCTCTTGCTGGGTTATCCTGGGGTGCCCAAGCAAGTTGGGGCTTGGTGAGTGGCACAGAGGGAAGTTTCCAGGGGAAAACCAAGTGGCTGTGAGGACTCAATAGCCTGTTTTTCAAGCCCGCTGACTCAGGAAGGAACCCATTGCTTATCCCACACTGTTGAAATCATTAGGGCTGTTGCTCTACAATTTACTGTCAGGAGAGAGAGGCTCTTTATCTCCTCGTAAATAGCAACATGTTCCTGAGTGAGATTCGCAGATCTCCCAAGGACTGAAATTCCCACTGATCTTGCAATTAAATATTCCTTTTTTTTTTTTTTTTTTTCCTCCCCTCAACAAACACCTGAGGAATCCTGCTGGCTCTTCAGGTTATCAACCTTGTTCTTTGCCTCCCTCTGCCCTGGTAGAGCCTGCACTGGGCTGGGTAAAGTGCTTTGCTCCCTTGGGAATTGTCCCAATAGCCCTGTGGACTGACATGGGTCCTTCCTAAACCCCTCCGCCATTGGATGAGGTTATCACAGTATTTCTAACATCCCCCTCACAGAACAGAGGAAAAGGTCTGAAGTAACTAAAGATGACTGGATCTGAAAAGTAATGCCCACGTAAAGGCAGTATTTAGGGTGCAGTATTTAAAGGTAAGCCCCATGTGTGCACTTCTAACTCCTCCAGGCTTCTATCAACCTACATTATTAAGAAGCAGCTTCACTTATAAGCGGTTGAAAGGCTGTTACATATAGCATTGACATTTATTATTATTTTTTTTAACTGTGGAAAATAATACTCCTTTGAGGATTCTGTTTGGTACGCCCCATGCAAGCATTTTCCCAGAAACAGAGCTGTAACAGCAACAATGCAATTCAGTTTTTGTCGTGACTAAGACAATGGCATCTAAATCCACACACCAAAACCCGAGGTTAACTGATTGTGGAGTGGTGGCGGTTGTTATTTGCAATGGACTGTGAATAACTCTGGGAAATTGAACAATATTGCTGTGAGGTTTGCTGCTTGTCTGTAGGCAGTTTTGTTAACTCAAGAATTTCTCCTGCTCTGGATGTTTAATAAAGCAAAACTAGGCATCCATTCAAGTATTCTTGCCCTGTTGCAAGCCAAACAAATCTTTTTTATTATTATTCATTCAGAAGAGACAGCCTTGAACTGTTTCAGTATTTAGTCACTTGCAAAAAGTACTTTGATGGAAATGACAAATCCCAGACCCAAGGTTCAGAGCCAAAGGTGGAGGAAGTGGCGTGTTCAGGTTCAGCCCCCGCTCTCCATGGACAGCGATGAAATGTCACGTGTGGGGTTCCACCATGGGGGCTCCTGGGAGGTGCTCTCTTGCCATGGTGTGGTAGCCTTTGCCGCAACACGGAGTACTGCTGTGCCAAGGGCATGTCCAGCCTGGGAGAGTGCCACAGCTGCTCCAGGATCCTGGCCAGCACTGCAAGGGAGCATCTTCTCAAGGGTGGCTTCTTTCCCTCACGCAGAATAATTGGGTTGAAATTTTGGCCACAACCTGGTACAATCCCATGTGTCTACTTTTTTTTTCTTGTGTTATGGCTGAATTTGGCTTTGTGCTACTTGATAGTGAAGAAATGAGTGAGTGAAAGTCTTGTAGTTTAACAAAAAGAAAAAAAAAAGGCTTTTTTCAGGTAAAAATGTTGCAAAGAGGCATTTCACGTGTGACACCACAAGGCTGCATGTTCATCCACAGGGCTAGAGGTACTTCTGAGATAGGAGGGGATGTTGGGCCAGAGCTGTGTGGGTGCCGCCTCCTCCATTACCAAAAAGGCCCCCCATCTCCTGCTGGGCAGATGCAGGTGGAGGGCTGGGCTGCAGGCTAAGTCAGGGGCAGGAGATGTATGGGATGAGCAGCACAAACTATTTCTTGGCACCTCCCTTCCCTGCACCCTGCTGTCTCCCCTTTACTCCTCGCCCTGCTCCACCAGGACCCAGTTCATCAGATCCAGAAGAAAGTCTCCTGAATCAACACTGTGTCTCTTGCATTGTCCAGCAGCCACAAGCAATCATGCTTCCAAATATCAACTCCTTGTTGAGAGAAGTTATTATGGGCGAATCGAGCCTGGCCTTTTGTGCTGTTATTTCCCTCCACGCCTCTCCTTGAAGTCATGCATCATCCCGGGGAACAGTCTTTGTTTCGGAGGATGACTAATGGCTGCTTAGCAAGAACATGTGCCTGGTGGATTCAGCCTTGAGATCACTGAGGGACAGAGACACTGTGGGCTTTCACTAGTGCTTTGGAGGGCTCAAGGCCCATTCATTTAAAAGGTTCTCAACATGAAAGTATGTGTAATGCATTCTTGTGCTGTAACTGGGGCTGTGAGGGGAAGATGATGGTCCACGTGTGCAAGTAACGTGCTTTTGAAGGCAAAAACCACCAGCTTTGTTGGCCTTGCTCCTCCTGATGAATCTCTGATGATTAATTCCGCGATTGCCTTTTATCTACTCAATGAGCTTCTGTTCATAGCACGGTTCCTTCAGGAAATATTTTTTAACAGGTTTTGGAAAAAGTATTGTAAAGTTGTGAGCTCCCTCACTCAGGAAATGATGCCCAGCATTTTGTGCCTTGCTCAGGATGCCAGACTTCTATGGTCTCTGATTTTTCTCTAATTTCAGTTCTGGGATTACCCCTGATGAGCGTCAGCAGAAAGGGCTGTTGGGTATGTGCATGTGAAAGGACGAGAAACTCCCCGGTCTTGTTCTTGCTGTTGGACTGTGGACCACCGAGGATGCAGCTCCTTGTTGTAGGTCAGCATCTGAACCAGTGCCCTTGGGGCTGGTTATGGCCCCACGGTCCCTCGCATCACTACAGCCCTAGAGAGCCACAGCATATGTGTCACCAGGTGTTATCAGCTGGTGGTTCAGGTCACCAGCACACTCCTGCTCCTACCTCTGCGTGGTCGGGTAGCACTGCTGAGAAGGGACTCAGCACATCTGTCCCCATGGCAGAGCAGGACCAGCCATGCTGGCACATCTTAGATGTGGTGTTGGGGGATATGGTGTAGGGGAGAACTTTTGTAGAGTAGGGTTGATGGTTGGACTCGATGACGCCAAGGGTCTTTTCCATCCTAAATGATTCTATGATTCTATGTCTATCTACTTGCTATAGCAGAAGCTTTGCTCTCTGTACCTGACCCCACAGAAAGTGGAGAAGAGCTTATTCTTTCCCTTCTGCAGCAATTTTTTTAACTGACTGGAAGACTATTATCCTCTTTGTGCTCTGTGCCTTCCCTGGAAATACTTTTTTAGTCCATAGATAGAAAAGAATGTTGACGGCCACTGCTCTGCACTGACAAACATTAAGCAAACCTCTCTTCCTCTATGGATGCAGTTTAAGAGATCGTTCCTGTTTTCTGGGCTTCCTTCTGATTACCAGCATCTTTCTCCCAGCTGCAGTTCGCCAGCCCCTTTCCAGGAGCTGAGTGCTGCTGGGGGACAGCTTGGTCAGCTGTAAAACCACCCCTTTCTGTTTTCTGGTTTCATTTGCTTTCTCTGTACTTGTGTAACACTGTTCACAAAAAAAAAAAGCAGCTCTGTCTCACCTGATGCCAGTCTCCCCGCAGTCCTGGGAACCAAGGCACAATCCTGCATCCCATAACAAAGCCTGTGGCAGCTCCCCAGCTCCAGGTTATGGACCTAATCGTGCTGCCAGGCACAACTTCATGCATGGCCAAACATAAACTATGCCTGGTCACACATCGTGGGACTTAGGTGCTCATCTTTGATCTGCCATTCACTTTTTCTGCCTCATTTAACAAGAATATAATCTCCACGCAGCTGATAGAGAAAGCCTTACACAGGTGTGTTGAGAATCTCACTGAGACAGTATCAAGATGGCAAAAATACTCCAACAGCCTTTTCCTGGAAGTTTTTCGGTTTTACGTGTTACTCCTTTTCTGAGATAATGTATTTGAATGACTTGATACAAATTTACAAATATAAATGGAGAGTGCTATGTTGGCAGGGTATTAGAGGCTATTTGCAGTGCTCTGGGTGACAGGGATAAATACAGGGAGGCAAAGTTCATGTTAGCTCAGTGTCCTCAGGCAAAGAGTTAATTATGTGGCTGTGGGACTAGAGGAAGTTCTTGCAGTTCTTTAAAAAGTTAATCTTAATCCACTTTTGCCACACGTTAATTTCCATCAATCTTTACCTTGATGTAAATCAATACTCTCTTGTTATTGTAATAGTAATGATTTAAACAAGCTATGTCCAATAAATGCTCCGGCAAACGGAGGGATCTCCTGCACGGGTTTTATGGGAGGGGTGGGCCAATCCCAGGGCTAATGTTATCTCATCATTTGCAGTCTTACACAAAACGGTCCCTAAGGGGTGTAAGTGCACAGTGATGCTGAGCAGAGCATTCCTCTAGCTGCCCAGTGCCCACAAAACTGACAGGACTGGCTTTGGGGCAGTAAATCCAACCACAAGAAGATTTTTATGGAGAAATATGCAAAATACAGAAGATAAATGTTTGCTAAACACTGATAGTATAGAGAACTGTGTAGTGAGCAGTGAGTAGCTGAAAAGTAAAGCTGCCCCTGAGATAATAATGTCCTGGCACCTCTTTTCTTCCCAGCCGTGTTTGCTGGGTGGTGTCAGGCCCTGGAGATGTAATGTTAGATATAATATTAGATGTAATAAAAGTAGATGTAATAGTGCAATCCACTTCTTAATATTTTAACCCAATTGAGAGCTCTTTGCTGAAAGACAGCACATGGCAGGGAGCTAAACATTATCATGCTCCTGCACTAAAAGTCTTTTTCTGCAATATTTTGACTGACTGATGGATTAGGATTCTCAGCTCAGGGAAAGCCTCCTGAGCTTTCCCTGCAATGTCTCAGTTTTATTACTTTCTTGCCTGGAGTGAACCTGTTTTCCGTGTTTAAAGCTGCATAATTTTTCCCTTTCCTTGCAGAGTAATTGCCATGGACGGCTGCTGCCCATCTCTCCTGGCACCTCCCAGCCCTTCCTTAGGGAGGGATCGCTGCAGCCTGGCGATGCTCTGATGGGCAGTTTGGAACTTTTCCAGCTGCTGCTGGTGAGCAACAGAGTGGCTCTTCGCTTCCAGGAAAAGACAATTCCACCGAATTGCTGAAATGATGGCATCTGAAGGCTAGTCTCTGATGGCAAACGCCATCCTATGGGCCATCCTGGCTGCAGACACTGTTCCCTTGGGCAGAATAATGGAAGCATTCCTTTTCACCCCAAACCAGAAACAAACAGTATTGTGAAAGAGCAGGGACCTCTGAAACAAACAAAAAATAAGATGTTACCACCCACGCAGCGCTGTGAGCTGTGCCAGGTCTCCCTCCCCCCGAAAAGCAGCGTTCATCCCTGAGAAGCTAAGTCTGGAGAGAGTTTGGCTCTTCCCATTAGTTGGATATGTTTGAGAAAGCTTTGTTCACCAGAGGATGTATCTGCACTTGGTGGCTCAGGGCCTCCAGGGTAAAGCTGGAGGTCTCCAGCTGCATCTCCTGGTGGGGTAGGAATACAGCTGATGGTGGAAATCAC
This sequence comes from Gallinago jamesoni, assembly GCA_025769975.1. Classification (NCBI taxonomy): domain Eukaryota; kingdom Metazoa; phylum Chordata; class Aves; order Charadriiformes; family Scolopacidae; genus Gallinago; species Gallinago jamesoni. The sequence continues at coordinate 11,687,773 of JAOQGH010000040.1, read as the reverse complement.
AGGGAAAAGGCAAACAGAGGGAGTTAATGGGGTAATGAGTGAGCTCCTTGGCACTTTCCTACAAAAGCAACATATTTCACAATAAAAGCCCTAAGAGGCCTCTCTTCTCTTTTATTGGAATGTAAAATATGGTCATAATCAACTCTGGGTGTTTCACAGAAGACAGCTGGACAGCAGCAGAGAACATAGCCCCTCTCTCCTGGCTCGAAAGTCTCCAGGAGCTGCTCTTGCAGCCCAGGGTGAGCATCCCCCTGGCAAGGGAGGGACAGGACCTCGCTCCCCACCCACCCTGGAGCTCCCTCTCCGGCATGGCTGTCGGGGCAGGAAAGGGACAGAACTGTAGGCTCTTCCTAACAGGGGTCAGCATTAAACTGGATTGCTTAAGAGCGAGCATTGGGGGAGCAGCAGCTCCCGGAGGATGCAGGCTGGGCTCCTGGTGCTGGCTCACAGGATGCCAGTCCCAGGAGAGGCTGTGACAAAAAGCAGGTCATTGTGCCCAGCTTTCCTCCATGACTTCAGAGCAGCAACTTGCTTTTATTAGAAAACGGAAGCCTTATCTAATCCCAGGGCCAGGCAGCGGGAGCCTGAGGAAAGGCAGCTGCTTTGTGGGGAGATGGTTAGTGAAATAATAAGACTGAAAGCCCAGTATATGTTTACTGCACTTGGGAAAAATTCCATGCCGCAGATGCCTTGGGTGAGGTGCTTGGATCAGAGAGGCTGACTTCTCCTTCTCCATAGCAAATACAGAGAGCCACCAAGCCAAGGATTTGCAGGAATTGTCATGAGCAGCATAGAAGAATGACGCAGGGCAGAAAGTTCCTCCCAGGATTTCCTGCCTCAAGCACTCAATTTATACCCAATATTTCAAAGCCAGTCTTTAGAAAAACATTTCTTCTTGACTGTGGAGGTAGCAAGCCTACCTTAGAAAAATTTTCACATGATGATTACGAATTAAAGGTGGACTCTATAATCCTCATCCATCTCAACAGCTCCCTCGGCCTTTCACCAGTGCCTGCTGCTCACCTGGCCTGAAATTTATACTGGTGCAAACCGGAGCAAAGGAAGCAAGAGAGTCTCACTACTGATGCTTTAGGCTATCCAGAAGAAAAATTAGTGTTCCAAGGCTATGCCATGTCCACATTTATCACGTTAATTGATAGATCGTAAACATGTCTCTGTACAGTCTTGGATTAATTCCAGTGGAGGGCAGCCTAAAGGATAAATTTGATTAAATAAAATCAGATTTCTATGGCCATAGGCTGCTGGATGTCTCTTTTAGACTCTCCTGCAGATGCTGGATGTAATGCTTTGGATCCCTCATGGAGTTAAACTGTTGGTATTCCATGCCCATCAGTGGGGGGATGCTGGTTTACACTGGATGAAGATCTGATCCGTAGCTCTATGCCTGTCTGGTTCACATTAGGTTTCAGACTGCAGTCAGATTGTACCAGGTTTGTTAAAATACCTTTGAACAAACAAGAAAGGGGACTAGGGGCATGGTGGCCCTTTTCCTCCAGGCAAGGAGGACTCGGAGCCTCCCTCCACATGGCACATCTGATCCAAACATGTCTGCCCACACAGAGAGGCTGGGTCTTCACTCCCTCAGGAGTTCTGCAAGGCAGCCCACGAGTGTGGAAAATCTGCTCAAACACCAGAAGGGCCATGGGGTCCATCGCGGAATGCGGAGCGGTCCATGCGCTGCGTGTCCCAGCTGTGGGTTTTGGTTACCCTCCAAGGTTTTCCTCCTCGGGCAGGTAGTGGTTTGTGGCATCGGGTCACAACGTCACCAACCTTGTGTCATGCCAGCTCAGCCAGCTCGTTCATGGGGGAGGGAAATAAGACTTGGGCACTACCACATCCTTGCCCAAGCTCTGCCCCTTGGTTGCTCAGGGACACTAATTATGAAGGAGGCTCTTGCTCTGCTGCTGTATAATTATGGAACACGGTCTGAGCCTTAATATAGCTCTGAGTAAACTCCTTTTGGTTTTCTCCTGTTGTCTGAAAAGACACTCAATCTTGGACCAAACAACAGAGCAATAAAATCTGTATTGAGCACAGGGTGGATGCGGTGCCTGGGCTGGAGCTGCTGTCCAGGAGCTTTGGCAGGAGGTCAGTGTCTTGGCACGTCTGCTGCCTTGGGTTTCTGAACTTGGGGTAGCAAGTTCAGAAAACTACTCCTTTTCCCACAGCAGTCAAAAAGTTGCGTTTGTAGAGGAGCGAGGTGGGGTAGCAGATTTTGGATCACGCCGTTGGAGGCAGCGCAGGAGGAGGGAGGATGCTGACTGATGTTTTGGTTCTGTTTCAGAAGCAGCTGATGATCACCGGGGCATCAATTTCAGCGAAGAGCGTGCTGCCCTCCCCGCCGTCTGGGCTTTCCAGCACATGGTAGCCTTGCCGAAAAATCGCCGCTCTCCTGGCGCGCCCCAGCCCCCGGAGCGTGAGGATCGCCAGGACGTGCTCCTTCCTGCAGAAACCAAACAAGACCTCACTCAGTCCTGGAGAGCAAAAACCAGCCCAGAGGTAAGCAACCAACCACCATGCCGGAGAGGGAGCAAGGCCATGGCAAAGCGCTGGGGAACACAGAATGATAGAATCATCTAGGTTGGAAGGGACCTTTCAGATTATCTAGTCCAACCATCAACCAACATCCCCTCCCTTGGCTGGAAGAGCAACCAGGATAGGGGTCTGCAGCCTGAGGAGGTACCAAACCAGCGAGCATCAGCTCCTACCACCCTGTGCTGGTGGGAGACCCTTCAGCTGCTGGTGCTTTGGGGAATTTCCTCCTCTCTCTCCACACACACGTGACGTTTTTTCCAAGTTTTCCTGAGAGGCTGCAGACCTTTTCTTTAATGATTATTTTGAGTTGAGTAATGGAAGTGCTAATATTTAGGGAGCTGACAGGCACTAATTAGATTAGAGCTAGGAAAGCCAACTTGGAAAGCTACCCTGTTCCAGTAATCTTGGTATATACAAATTCAGCAACAGCCCAGAGCTCAGGGGAAGAATTAACAGAGACCTGAACAGGAAGCAATGCAGGTCCAGCAGGTTCCGCCTCGTTTTCCAAACTTAATTGTTAAAATAACATTACTCAATAATGGAAAGCCAGGAAATAGATCAACCAAGAGGACGAGCCTAAAAACCTGGCTGGGGTCTAAGGCTAATGATGAAAAAGTACCACAAATCACAGCCTTGTAAATGGCTTTTCTGCCTGGAAAATTGTTTTCAAATAGCTAAGCCTGACTAGGCATCCTTTACCTCCTCCATCCTTCCCAGAACAGGCACTGCCTCCTTTGTCAGCCGAGTCTGGCCACTGGGCTTTTTTTTTTCCTTCTTTTTTTTTTTTTTTTTTTTGTCAGGTAGGTGTGTTCACCTAGGAAATTACTCAGGAACAATTATTCTTTTTCAAATCCATGTCTTGATTTTCCCCACACAGATAAATCTGAAGCATATCTGACCCACTCAAGATAAATATACTTATGAAAAATTTTGAGCCACAGTTTTGGGGAGAGGAAAATATATTTAATGTCTTTTTTTCTTTTTTTCTAAATATTTGAGAGTCCACATCAGTGTCCTGAGGAATTTGTTAAATTTATGGTTGATTTTGATCGTACAAGTGTTCTTCAGCAGGAACTGTGTAACCCAGTGCAAAAACCTTTGGTGACCCTGATGAAATGGAATTTTTTTGCAAGCTGTACCACTGATATTCCTTCTCAGTGGCTGGTAGAAGAGCTGTAGAAGAGGAGGTAACTTCTGCTACAACGCTGCTTAGCCATGCACAGAGCTACTCACTTTGTTTACTTTTCCAGCGGCCTTAAATTTTGCAGATGCTGCTTTGGAACAGCAAATGGAAAGTACAAAAGAAAGAATGTGTAATTTATTCCAAAATTTCGTGGTTGTGCTGAGGCCCTTTCAGAAACTGCAGCTGAACTGTGTCAAGATCTGAGCCTTGAGAACAGGAGACAAAGTATTTGTTCCAAGGTTGGAGCCTGCAAATTGGCAAACTGGCCTAATACTAGTGATGCACCAAAAGGCAACCTGCAGCTTTGCAGTGAAACAAGGTTCATTTGGAGCAATAAAATGGTATTCGGTGATAGGACGCATGGGAATGATTGAAAGCTGCATCAGGGGAGCTTCAGATTTGATGTTAGGAAGCATTTGTTTACTGAGAGGGTGGTCCAACACTAGAAGAGGCTTCCTAGAGAGGTAGTCAATGCCCCGAGATTGTCAGTAAGAGGCATTTGGACAATGCCCTTAATAACATGATTTAACTTTTGGCCAGCCCCGATGTGGTCAGGCAGTTGGACTAGATGATCGTTGTAGGCCTTTTCCAACTAATTCTATTCTATTCTATTCTAATTCAGAAAATAAAAGGCTTTTGAGGTAACTTATGTGCATTATAAGATACAGCAGATGGGAAAAAAAAAGAGAAAGGATACAGCCATAAAGAAAGAAAACCAAGGTGGTATGCCCCCAGTTGCTGTCACCTTGACCTCTAACGTGTGGCTACCAACAGAGAAGAGAAGCTGAAGAGCTTGGCCAAGGCGAGCTGCTGGCGCTGCTTGGGATGGAGCCCAGCAGATCTGGCATCTGCCATTTCACATACCTGATATCTGGATAATCCTGACACAGCTCCCTGACGTACTCCTTGATCTTGTCTTTTTTCTTCTCCCCAATGATGTTGGCGATGTGGTGTATGGCGGAAAGGAGCCAGTCGGAGTCTGAGCCCTGCAAACGAGGAGGCACACAGAGATGTCAGGGGAAGGGTGGCACCTGTAAAAGGCTTTTCAGCTGCAGGGCAGAGCGTGGCAGCGGGTGGCTGTTACTGGTGTAGGGCAGAATCACAGAATATTCATGGTTGGAAGGGACCTTTGAGATCATCGAGTCCAACCACAAAAAAAACCAAAACCACCAAAACCAAAGCACACCACACCCACCCACAAACAGACACAAACCAACAATCTCGGGCACTAGAGCATGCCCTGAAGTGCTATGTCTACACGTTTCTTAAATACCTTCAAGGATGGTGACTCCACCACCTCCCTGGGCAGCCTGTTCCAGTGCCTGACCACTCTC
>JAOQGH010000040.1:11667155-11682600 GCA_025769975.1 Gallinago jamesoni | reverse complement strand
TCCTTCCTGTAGTGAGGGGCCCAGAACTGAACACAGGACTCAAGGTGAGGTCTCACCAGTGCCCAGTACAGAGGCACGATCACTGCCCTGCTCCTGCTGGCCACTCTGTTCCTGATACAGGTCAGGATGTCATTGGCCTTCTTGGCCACCTGGGCACACTGCTGGCTCATGTTAAGCCGACTGTCCACCAACACCCCCAGGTCCTTGTCTGCTGGGCAGCTCTCCCCGAGCCTGTAGCGTTGCTTGGGGTTGTTGTGACTGAAATGCAGGACCCGGCGCTTGGCCTTATTAAACGTCATCCCATTGGTCTTAGGTCATTGATCCAACTTGTGGAGTGGGCAGGGTGCTGCTGGGGGGTGGCAATGGCAAGGCACCCCCAGGAGCTCTGCCAGAGCCTGACTCTGCGCTCCCCGATACACACAAGCACCCCAGGGAGCCAGACCCCCAGCAGGACATTGTGGCCACGGCCCAGCACAGCAGAGGATGCCAGAGCCTTCTCCTCCCTCTCCTCACCCCCTCACCCCACCAATAGATTCACATGCCTCACTGCTGAGAGGGATCTGCCTCAGCCAAGTAACCACCCTGGTGGGGCTCAGCATCCCCCACACCCGACTTTCCCCAAAACCCAATAAATTCAACTTTGGCTTCCCTGAAAATCCCAGACTGGTGCTGCCGAGCCGCAACGCACACAAACAGCTGCAATTTTCTCCCCATCACCCTCCTGTACACAGACTGTGTGCCTGGATGGACCTCCTTCCTGGAGTCCTTCCTGGACTTATCTCCATGAACTGTACCCAGGGCAGGGATCCTTCAGAGACAAGGTGCATCCCATGGCCCAAGAGAACGGGCCCTGGACCAAGTTGCCACAGGATGAGCTTGATCCTACAGCATGTACTTCTTGATCCTACAGCCACGCAAACCTGCAGTGACCACCTCGCTTGCTCTCTTTTAAGCACTTTTACATTTCTTGAGGCTTGCCCTCCTTGAAAGCCTGCAGCCTCAGTCCTTGGGAAGCCAAGAAAGAAGGGACATCACACCTCTGGGAATGGGACAACCTGGGGATGCCAGGAGGGAACTCACGTACCTGATCAATGAGTGTATTATTAAGGATTCTGGCTTCCTGGTTCATCTTTTCACTCACTTGCTGCCGTGTCTCCTCATTCATTTTCCGTCTGGGTTTGATGACCTGCACGATATATTCCCTCACCACATACTTATGAACGTCACGAAGAAGCTCCTGGTCAAAAAAAAAACAAACCTCATGGTTTTTTTCTGTGGTTCTCAGGCAAGGCTATGGCAGCGAGATGGGGCAGAGGAAGCCCTTGGGTCTTTAGCAGTAGCTGAGGACATGGAGGAGATGGATGAAGCCAGGACACACTGCCCGGGCCAGCTGACGGCAGCCAGCAGCACCCACAGCAACGTCAGTGCCCAAGAGAATGTATGGAAATACTCCTCACCCTGAAACAGCCCATGGTTTTGTGTTGGCCATTCAGTTCCTCAAGGAGCGAGGGGGGATATTTAGGATTGTTTTAAAGGTAGGTTTTGAATGGTACTTTCTTATTTTAAGTTATAGGGCCGTTTTCACCCACCCATTTATTTCACAACTGCACAGATGTGAAAGGAATATATAGGCCTGCGACTCATGGAATGAGAATGTTCAGTGGTAATGTTCACCAAAGCTTTTTGTTCCTCTTTAAAGGAATCATTTCCCGTATTTAAACTACAGAAAGGAAAGATATTGCTTATTCTCACATGGAAGCATGGTAATAACTGAACTAACCCCCCATCAGCAGTCCCCATGGTTATAAACATCCCCCACCACTGGAGATGAGTCTGCAGGTCAGACCAGAGCCTGGAAATGACAGTGGGACTCCCCCAGCATCACTGTGCGCGGGCATGGGACCATCTGCCTACCTGCCCCGTGGGCTCCCTCATGTGCTGCAGGTGCTTGGAGAACTGCGAGATCTCTGATGCCAGCGAGTCCGGCCTCTCCGTAGCCAAAATCCAGTCCTTGGTCAGGATTTTCTTAAGGAATGGCTGAAAAAATACCACCTCAGTGATGACACTGGTAATATTCAGACCAGGTGATGCACTAGCTGAAGGCACCCAGCTGTATGCCTGCTCGGGGGGCTTGAACCAAAAAGCACAGAGCACTGATGGTGCACCCCCTCTGCGTGAAGACACACCAGGAGTTAGGCACCAGGAGCAGGGAGCAGGCTGGAATTCTCTCAGCACCCTAGGGAATTCAGATCCACGTCTCCCCTTTCTGGGTAGGTGCCCCAGTGCAGACTGGAGAAACATCACTCCCCAAGCAGGAGATGCTGTAGCATTAAAGGCTTTGTTTGGGAGACCTCATTTCTTTGCTCTGTGCCGCCTTCTAATCCACCGGCTATATTTCTTTAGGTAAATAAATTTATATCCCTGCTGTATGGATAAAGAAACAGATGTGAAAGTTAATCAGAGGAAACTCAGGCATGGCTAGAACAGCCTGTGGCGTGCAACCATTTCTGCTAGTGTTACCCGGGTTTGCACTAGCTATGGACATAAGTCACCTTGTAGTGAATCCATTGGAAATTAACCCAGTAATCCACCACCCCTCCAGCCTTCTCCACGAGGAAATCAAGCTCCTCTTGCTCACAGTACTTGCAGGGGGCTGTCTGTCTTGCCTGCAGACCCGCAGTCCTGTCTCACTGGGATTTTCCTTCTGCTCACTACTCTGCTGTGGTGGTGGGGGAATAGCAGCTGGGAGCACCCCCTACTTGATGCCTCATGGTCAGTGATGATATGGGAGTGATGGCACTGTTTCCCATTTGCCCTGGGAGTGAGGTGCTCTGATCAAGTGTCCCCAGCAGGCAATTTCTGGGGACCTTTCCCTCCAGGTCTCCAGAGCTAGATGTCCCTCCACACAGAAACACAGCAATATCCACCAAAGGCTTCTAGTGACAGCTGGAAGAGGCTCCCCTATGGGCAAAATTCAAAATATCCCTTCTCTGGCACATTCCCTTTGTACTTTTCTCCTCTTAGATCTCAGGATCTCTGTCTTTCGACTCCTGGCAACCTCCTTCCCAATTATTTCCCCTACTTGTGCCCTCCTGCTGTGCTTCCAGCCTGCTGGAGGGCTGTTTGGAAATGCTTTTTCCTGTCCACTTGCAGTTCTCATGGCATTTTGGCTCTCTTGCTCAATGCCTTGGCTTGACTCCTTCCTCGCCTGCCCCTTAGGCTCTGAGACAAGCTCTGCAGTCACTGGAAAGTCCACTTGGCTTGGATTGGAGCAGTTGTGTGACTGTCTTGGCCACTCAAAGTTGTGCTCGGTGATTTAAAAAGTGAATTCGGATGAGTGAAAAGAGGTCAGACCAGAGGCGTTTTACCAGCTAGAGGTAGTGGACCCCCAGCCAGCTGGGGGGCAGAAAGCCCCATCTGTAGCACCTGGGAAGCACAAACTGCATTGCAGCTCAATGCCTTTTAGGCCTCTTAGCACAAGTTGAAATGATACCAAAGCTTTATCAGCTGATACCAGAGCTTTAGCATCCTCATGATGAAAGAATCAGTCTTTCTTCACCATGGAAACAGCTTGGAAAAATCACGTCTACCAGAATGAATTCCATCCTATCTGAAGAGGTTGATAATGGACTCTGATGGCAGATCTATGAATAAGCAAGAGCAAATCAAAGTCTTGAAAAATCCAAATGTTTTGATAGAAGGAAAAATGTCACATTGGTGCTGACTTTCCTGGTGTTTCACTGTGGGTGAGGTTTCCCCCCACTGCTTTGCCTGAGATGCTGGAAGCCACTAAATACCCTTTTCTTTCGGTTGCCGTTGTACTAAAGTTAACAGCTTCACAAATGTATCTTTACTCACAGCAGAAGAGCTCCCAAGATGCTGAAAGTGTCACTTTGTGTTAAGGAGGATTTCTACAAATGTTAGGCATGATGGATTTTGGAGGGACCATAATGTCATGTGTTGCAAACCAAGGTCTAGCTGGTGAGACAAGGGAAGGGCACCAGCCCTCTGCTGCTGCCGTGGTCCTGCACATACCCCTTAGATTTAGGAAATAATGTGGCCAAGATCCTCTTACCTGTGCTTTTGTTCTTAATTTATTTAAAAAAATATTTGTGAAGTTCCTTGTCAGAGCTGCCAAAATCTTCTGCACTTCCTCAGTGTTGACTTTAAACACTGTTTCTAACCCTGACCTGGAGAGAGAGGGAGAGACACCACCAGTGGGTTAATGTTAAAATGTGAACTATTACCCTGCTCTAAGCCTTTTATCCAGATTGGCATCTTGGACATTATTTTTAAATAAATTTGTGTATCTAGTACTTCCTCTTGGAAACACGCAATGAGTGAAAGTAATGACCCTTTTTGCACAATCCATACTCTGAAAATTAATCACCACTGAGTAACTGTGCTTAAAAAAACCACCTATTCCCTTATCAGGTGGGATGGCTCAACCATGCGGAGCGGTTGCGTGGGCTGGTTACTTTTTCACTTGAGCAACACTTCTGCTAAATGATCTTCAGGTACCTGAGGGAGCGTTGAGGGGCAGTGAGATAAGCAATTAATAAAGCCAGAGAAGGGAAAGCTGCTGACCCTGCGTCCCCCAGAGCCCTGCTGACTCACTCTGGACAGTGTTTATCAGCAGCACTTGGGATGGTGAACTCCAGAGGTGGAAACCTGTGGAGTTTCCTAGGGACAGGGAGTACTTCTGCAAGGTTTCACACCAAGAAGGAAGAGAACACAGCTTCGGAGAAGTGAATTAAATCCCCAGCAGTATGTATAGGCTTTGGGGGTATTGCGAGATCCTGGTTTTCTTCTCACTTTCTATTCCTGCTCCACTGGAACATGCTCCCTTCACCACCTCTCCAGTCCCCAGCAGTCCCCATAGGGACTGCTGGGGACTGGAGAGGTGGTGAAGGGAGAAGCCATCCCCAGGCAGGGAGCTAGCAATTTTTCACAGGAGGAGGGAGAGAAAGCCAGCTCCTCTGCGAGGTTAGCATTGCTGGAGAGACCATGCCATCTAGAGACATCCCGAGGGTAGTGCTCACTGCGGCTGGAGCCGTTGGCTCCCGTGAGACACTGCAACACGCAATCCTCTGCATCCCTTGAACCATATTTGGCACCAAGCATCCCTCCACCGCGGGCAGTGCCGGGGGGCGATGGAGCAGCACCCCAAGCAGCACCCCAAACTTCTCGGCAGCCGGACCCCCGGCCGCATGGAGGGTTGACCTCCAAAACAACCACATCTGCTTGGTAGGGATGCCCAGACCTGGTGGGCATACCTGTTTATCAGAGGCCTTTTCAACATATGGATTTAAATAACTAATTCTTAACGCCTGCAAAGCCCTAGAAGTTCCTCCTCCTGCCAGCAGCCACGGCAGGGCTTTATTTGCAGGGGCGCTGGCATGGAGTTTCCTCCAGCCCAGTGCCAAAAGCAGCCATCAGACTGTGCTGCTGGGTTTATTCTGCCAAGCTCCGGAACAAAAAATGAAAAAAAAAAAAACCCACCCTACTCTTGAGGTTGAAAAAGATGGGCTGAAAATTAGTTTAAAGCTTTCACATAAGCACCGTATCTTTCCGTGCTTCATCTTTCCCCACATCCATCCCCACCTCCGTCTCTTCATCTTTTTGCCCCAGTGAAATGACTTTTATCTCTATCTCTTGAGTAACATCTACCCCCTAGAGGTGAGGAAGGGCTGGAAGCTGAGCACTCCATTAGGCACCCCCAGGAGACCTTGGGCTTTCCTTTCTGGACGTTGCCACCCTCCTGTACCCCAGCAATGCAGCAGCTCGGCTCGTGAGGGGGGAACTTACACCAGGTCGTGGAAGCTGTTGATGTAGGCAGCAAAATAGGGTGCAAAGATGGGACCGTCCTGGGTAGTGCTCCACGCCACGAACTCCTCCCCGAACCTGCAGGAGAAGACACGTCGGTAATGCTAACAGCCGAGGGACCATGGATGTCTCATCTTCTGTGTACACAGCAGTGTCAGGAGACACCGGTGGCTGGTCCAACCCGTCCCCTCTGTATGCAGACATGTTTTTTTCCATCTGTCATAACATGTGTGTGCATTGGAGGGGAAGAGATGGCAGATAATTACGGGTTTAGGGTGCGCTTGCCTTGAGCGGGTACGCAGCACTTCTGGAGAGATGCCAGGGATCTCAGCATGCCAAATCTCTGACTTTTCCTCACGCTGAGGGATTAATTGTGGCCGTGGTACTCAGGCTCATCAGTCTGGTCCTTCATTTCTCTGGCTTTTGGGGCAATACAATATGTGCCCTCTTAAGCGCACAAGGGAAAGGCTTTACCTTCAGGGCTGATTTCACAACGGAAGGTGAATAGGAACAGGGCATCACACCTACGGTTCCCCTCCGCAATCTCAGCGGGGTGTGTTCGGTACCTGGTATTCCGTGTAGTACTGCTCAGAATCACAGAATCACGATATGGGGTTGGAAGGGACCTCTGGAGATCATCTAGTCCAACCTCCACTGCTTTTATGGCTTTGACAGCTGTTTTACAGCCAGGTCTGCGCTGCTGGCAGGAGGCTGCATGCTCAGGCAGGCTTTGCCTGGTGGTCCCATTCTTCATCAGGGCAAAAGAACCTGCTTGGGCCAGCCTCAGCCACTCGCATCTCAGTTTTGTTTAAGGAAAAGCTTAAGGTTCAGTGACCCTTTCATCTGGGGGGCCTTGCTACCCTGGCTTACATTTTACACCAATTTTGTTTAAAAAAAAAAAAAAAAATTAAAAAGAGAACAAAGGAGAAAAAAAAGAAAAAAGGGGAAAAAAAGAGGAAAAAGAGAAAAAAAAAAAGAAAGAATGGAACATCAGTACTGTGTTTCTCCTCAAAAACGCAGGCAGACTTCAAAGCTGAAATAGCTGGTTTGAACTACCCTGCTCACCTAGGGCACGGGAGACAAGTGTAGATGGCTGGGCCATTGGGGATGAGGGTTTAGAAGGGGAAAAACTTGCCTTTCCTGCCCTTTTGGACACCTGCCATGCCCCTGGGTTCATGGTCTGAAAAAGCAGCGTTTGGGCTCCCCACCCTCGCTCCTGCAAAACGTCTATTAGCAAACTCCCCGCTCAGCGCCTGCCGGAGGTGGGAAACTTCAAAGGTTGTGTGTGAAATTATTTTTAGCCTCGCTCGGAGTTGATTGATGCCGAAGGGCCTTTCTCCTCCGCAGATCGCTGCTCTGGCAAATGGCCCTGAACCCCCCCAAAACACGGCCCCGCCGGGGGCGTCGGACAGCATGTTGCTGTGCTGGGACCCTCTGCGAGCCAAAAAACCTTCCCTGCAGCATCCCCAAAGCACGTCACAGGGGAGAAGATCTGAGACCATAAATCATACCAAGCAGAAAATCATTATTTCAGCAAAGTTGTTGGGTCCTGTGCCTTTTGGACGCTGGATAAGTTTTAAAAAGACTCAGAAGGCAGTGTAGCTATATGTTTTTTGTAATGGAGAGGGTCTCATCAGCCATTTCTATGCCCATAGCCATGAGATGCTGGAGAAACCCCTCTCAGCAGGACTCACCATGAGACACCTAGATTGTGTTTTGGGTAAGCAGGCTCTGGGTCTGGGGGTCCATAACTGCTGCTTGCTTGTGGTTGCAGCTGCAAGCGACCAGCATCCAAGGGCACAAAGGTCCCAGATGGACGGGACCACAGTGGTTCCACTCCTTTTCATCCAGCAGCTCCTTCCTGGAGCTCTGACCTCAGATTTTGGGACTCGCAAGAGTCCCATCTGGGTCTGTTTATGACTCCCTCCAAGTTGTTTTGCTGCTTGCTCATTATTGGGCTCATTGTGATCTCCAATTCTCCCAGGAAAAGGCTCGTGCCTGCTCAGTGCCAGTGTCTGGCCCAATGCATGGACCTTTTCCCTGCTTTTTTACCAATGTGGGACTCATTTGGAAGGAATGTGCTGCCCTGAGCGGCGATGACCTTGGTAAGAATTCATGCAGCTCTGCCAGGCACAGCTCAAGCGTTTGTGTTCCCAGGCTTCTGCTGATGGCTCCAGATATCTTCATGTGCTCCGCGATGATCTAGAAAAGGGCATGAAAAAAATGCCAGTGAATGTGACGAGCCCAGGAGAAACAAGGATCTCGTGCAGCTTTGGTTGATAAAAATGACTTGTCTAGCAAAGGGACAAATAGCCAACTTGTTGCCAGGAGGTTTGTATTACTCTCTGGTAGTTTTAAAAATAATAATCCAGAATGGGCCAAGAGGCACAAACTGATTTGTGGCACAACATGGTGCATGAGCTATATGCGGTGGTGACTGGAGCCCCGAGCCTCTATCCTCCTCTTTTGGGGGGATTTGTGGATCAATCCCCAACCCAGTGCCCAAGGGGAGCTGAGCCGTCCCCGTGTCCCCATGCTGAGGGTGTCTGTAAGCACCATCCCCAGGGTCACACACAATCCCCCTCCTCAGGAGTGACACCAGGGCTGCAGGGAGGCTCGGGCATCACCCTGACATCTTGCTTGCCCCGATTCCCATTCCAGTGGCCTCTCTGGAGTGAGGCAGGCTGCCGTCCCACTCTGGTGCTCCCCGAGGCATCCTACCCATCTGCTAATCCAATTCAGACCTGCCTTCCCGGTGATCACCCAACGTGTAATATTCCTCTATGGAAAATGAGTCACGGGAGCTGGCAAAACTCTTTAATTCTCTTTCTTTCTTTCTCTCTCCCTCTCTATTTTCTTTTTTGGGGGTATTATTTAATTGAAATGACTCAACCCTTTGAGTGAGGAGAATGAATCCAAACCCCTCCTGGCGTTATTACCCTGTAGTCCCTAAAGCTAGTAGGAGCTTTTGTTTTTTATACTGTTCAAATTGGAGTGGCTGTCACTGCCTACGGCCTTTCCGTAGCTGCCACAGCCCCGGGACAAAGTTGCTCTTTCAGCCAAAGGGTTTTTCTACTAAACCTTTTCTTTCTGCCTTTTTTTCCCCTTTCTCTTTCTTCTTTCTAATCAAAGAGATTTAAGGACTTTAAAATCAGTTGCCTATTATGTTGCTGACACAATTGACAGCAGGTTTAATTTGCAGCTAGAAGGCAAGCGGGAGAGCTGAAAGTTGTAATAAACTGCATTTTCTGCTGTAATGTATTCTGGCAGTGCGTGACTAACATAAACTATCGCAGGAGGCGGTACCTCCACTCCAGAAGGTAATGATCCATTTTCCCTGGAGCCACAGAGCCCCCCCACACTTTGTTCCTGCTAATTAAATACCGTTTGAATATCAAAGGAGAGCGAGGAGTGGTAGAGGTTTTCCTTCACTTCTGGATGAACTTCCTTCTCCCACTTCTCCGTGACCTCCAGTCTCAGGATGTTTCCAAAATAGCTTTTGATTTTCTCCTAAATGTTAAACGTAGGAAGGAAACACACAGCTCAGGATAATGAAGGAAGCATGAGTAAAGTGGCTTGGGGTGTTTTGCTCCATCAGCACGTGCGTAAGGCTCACGTGTGGGGCGTGGAAAGGTAAGCAGAGCCAAAGGTCCTGCTCCAGACCCTGTGGGTCTACACAGAAACCCGGGAAAAATCAGGAGCTGTGTTGTGCTGGGGCAAGGTGCTTCCAAATCAAAGGAGAATCATTCCGCTGGCACGCAAGTATTGTGTCAGCTGTTTGACTGGTTGCAAAGTCCTCCAGCTCGTGTAAGGCACAAGGTCACGCTGGTCCTTTCTGGAGGTGCAGCCACTTGTGTAAGTGGCAGCACTGCTCAGTCCTGGCTGATAAATCAATCTTGCTGCCGGAGAAACAAAACGATCCTTCACCAGCACCATGGAGCAATACCAATTCTATTCAGCTGGGTACCTTGAGCTCACCTTCAGCACTGCCCTGCTTCAGAAATGGTTTGCGAGAAAATGTCTGAGCCCACCAAAGAGCTACGAAAGCTTGTAGGTGCCAGCCAGAAAGACAACTGCAAAAGGGGCTTCCTAGGAGTAGGAAGAGGGAGGTCCTCTGTTGGGGACAAGCCCAAAGTTGTTTGGCTTCAGCAAGCCTCAGGTGTGTTGCAGGAGCTCACACACCATGAAAGTAGCAGCTAAAATGTCTTTACCCCAAACTTTCCAATACTTTCAGTCTGATGAGCTCCACCTGTGACCTTTTGGTATGCCTCAGCCATACTATATGGGTCTGGTATAGTCCTTTTGGCTTTGCAATCATCCAGGTTCAAGCTCGTGGCCTTCTTTGGTCCCAGAATTGGTGTTCAGGACTTTTTGCTTTTGATTAAAGGCCATTCTGCGTGGTGCTGGTAGGACTCAGCACCTGGTGGGGCTGGGAACCGTGATGCAGCCATCCAAGACCTCTGCCCGGTAAGGCTGAGTCTCCCATACCCTCCCTGGAGGGCACGAGGGGGCAAGGTCAAAACTCTCACCTTTGCAGAAGTGATGTAGTCGCTTTTCAGTTTATCCCAATCAGCTGGTGTTAACAGCAGGGACAGGTTTTCTGTGTTAACTTCTGGTTTGAGATCAGGGTGACCCAGAAAGAGTTCGCTGGAAAGATTCAAACGAACAAATTAGGTTGCCTTGGAGTATAAGTAAATTGATGGAATATTCATGTGGCATGAGCTACATAATTATTAAGCCGTGAAAAATACACTTAAAGCTTAAATTGCGATGCTTGTTTTCAAGCTTTAACAAGAAAATCTTTCCTTGCTATTCAAAATCCTAATTGTTCAAAATCAAAATGATCTAAGGTTCCAGCCCACCTTAGAAATCATGAGACTTCTGAGTTGTTTGGACATGAAAAGTGCTATGAGAATTTACTTTTTTAAATAAACAAGCTGGAGCTGATTCATTTGACTGCAAGCCTGCGAAATGCCTTTCAGGGTAATTCCTGTAGCAGCGTGCTGCTGGGGAGTTACTGATCCCCCCGGTGTCACTTCCCAGCCCGTGTCAGCCCCTTCTATTTCCCTGTGCATTATCCCTAGCACAGGGAGGTGGCAGAGCAGATCCTGCTCTGTGCAGGGCAGGCTCTGGAAGGCGTTCCCATGCCTGGGACGCCGGCCATCGCTGCCCCGTGCTTCCTCCACGGAGGGAAACGGTGGGTGGACGTGGAGCTACAGAGTCTGACTACAAAGTGCTCTCAGCTGACACACCACTTCGCCACTCACTTTCCCCTGGATTGCAGTGTAATCAGGCCAGCTGATTAGCGGGGAGGCAGGGAAAGGGAGAGAGCGCTCGTGTTTCTCTCTCCAGGTCAAGAAACCCCTTACGAGCCTGTTCAATCGAATGTGCTACCCGTGCAATCTGCCATGGACCATGGAGGCACTGCGTCTTTGAAGTGATGAAGGTGGAGAGGACAAAGAAGAAAAATATTCAGGCACTTGAATAAGTTGCAAGAAGTCACCTGGTTAGCAAGGAAGCATGTCCTGCATGCAGCCTGTTCAGCCACCGAAAAGCATTCCCATCGCCAAACCAGCAGCGAGCACAAGGTCAGGTTTGGAGGATTGCACTGTGCAAGGTCAGGCTGGGGCAGAGTGCGTGCTCAGCAGAAAAAAAAAATGCTCAGCACGCTGATAGTGTCCCGGAGTCCATGTCCCCACGGTCACGGTTCAGATTTCCAGGAGAGGTACATCTGTACATGTGGAGCATTGCCCAGCCCAGCCGCTGCAGGAGTCTGCTGCTCATTTAAAAGGACACCACACATTTAAAGACAAACTCTCCACTGTGGCTTAAACGACTGGCTCAAATGTATACTCAAAGAGCCTATTCCCCTCTCTTTCCTTTTTTTTTCGTTTGTTTAAACTGTAGCATCAATAATGAGTATGGGTCAGGCAATTTTTTATTTTTTTTGGGATGGGTCCCGAGAGGGGATGAAGTTCTTTCAGAATGGGAAAATCCCATGGAAAGAGCCCAACCCAGCAAAATGACTGACCCAAAGAGCTGCAAGCTCTCAATGAGCTCTCCCACAGCAAGTTACAGGAATATGGTAGGGGCACTTTTCTTTGGTGCAGAACCTGCCTGCTGAAGCTCGTTTCTTCCCCCCTCTCCTGCAATGCTGGGGTGCAGTATGGTGCCCATGGGCTGGGGACATCCAGGAATTTCCCTCCAGATGAGATCAACGGGGACACAGTGGGGAGAGGGGCAATGGGTGGGAGTGTCATTCCCACAATGGTCCTGCCATAACGCTGCTCAGCCAGTGCCGTGATGCTGAGGAAGTTACACACATGTCAGCAGTCACCCCCCTAAATGAGTTTTGAGGAGCAACTAGGCAAGTTCACAGGATAAGTCTGTTGAGGGCTGTTCAAAACAATGACCATCTGTGGTCCGAATGTCCCTGAGCCAAAAGCTACCCAGGCTAGGATTGCTCTGGGCAAGAGTCACTGCTGCTTGCCTTGCTCCACCACTGCCCCCTCCCTGGCCATTTTTGCCCACTGTTTGACTCAGCGTTGATAGTCTTCACTCACTTTTTAGTTTGTTTGAGGGATACCAATTGGTTTGCATATGTCCCATCCTTGGTTATCCGGTTCAGGCCATTCCTGGAGACCAGCTACTGGGAGAGACATAATTTTGCTTTGACATGGCTGTTCTTACATGCTTATTAGCAGACTCATCTCCTGTAGATGTTGCCTCTCTCCTCCTTCCCACTGCAGTTTGTATTTCTGCTGGGTTTCTGCTCGAGCTCTTTGGTGCTGGAATGATGGGTTGTGGTCCAGCCCAGAGAACAACTGAGGATACACAGTGCCTGGACCTTCTACTGGTGCTTATCTTAGATGTCTCTTTTGGCTGTAAAAGGAGGCAATGACCAGCCACACAGTTTTTACTGTTGTAAAAAATTCCTGCCTTTATTCCTACACGCACAGGGCATCCTGAGGATGGTGTTTAATATGTCTGTGCAGTTCATTTTAGTCACCCTGAACTACAGGGACCTTTAACAGGTCCTAAAAACCATGGACCTCCTGTTCAAGCAGTGGACACATCTGAGCCAGAGCCTTTGCTTTCATGCAGCTAATTCCACACGGTGATGTCTCGACATCTCCTTGAGAGGCCTCTGACCCCCGAACACGGGAGGTAAAGTGGCCTGTTTCCAAATGCATCACAGATTTAATTAAACAGGAAGAAGGCAGGGCTCCCCCACAGGTCCCTCCCTGTGCCTGGAAAAGTCATTGAGCAGCTGCTGGACCTGGCAAAATATTTGCAGAAAGCGAGCAGGTTTATCAGCGCTGCAAGGAGGAGCTTCCTGGCATGTGGGAACAGTGAGTGGGAGAGGGAGGGGAAAACGAGGTAATTTAGATCTGTGAAAAGCAGCAAGTGTTTTATCTACAAACCTTTGTCCCCACCTATTAATAGATTAGCTATCTGGTTCTGCCGTAGAAGTGACTGCGTCTCTCCTCGCTTGCTCGGAGGAAAACAGCTCCTTTCTGTGCTCTGAAAGCACCCTGCAGCCCTGCTGCTCCCCAGAGGAGGCTGAAGCAGTGTGGCAAGCGTGGCATCTTACCTGCGGTAGGTGTTGGCCACCCAGTCAAGCAAGCTGTAGAGCTCGTTGAATCCCAGGGGTCTATGGGAGAGATCTTGCAGGTGCGAGGCAATGGCATTATGAAAGGCCTCCACGTATATCTCACACACCTGGTACTCCTCTGGATAGCACTTTTTTACTGATAGCTTAATTTTCAGTAAGTCTTCACTCAGGTGTTTCTGGAGGAAACCTAAGTGGAGATCAAGCCAAGAACTCTCTTCTTCCTTTGATGCCATGGGTATGCTCTGGACTCTCTCTCTAGCACTCTTGTTGATGGCTTCCCTCCACTTCTCCCTCCACTTTCTGGGTGTGCCGAGCAAGTCCACCCCAGGACAAGCAGTGTTGCCTGTGTCAGGATGAGCTGCTTCTTCACGGGCAATTAAAGTCACCAGGGAGGTCAGCATAGTATCCTCTACAGTGGGACGCTCCAGTGTTCCCATCACGATGGACTGGATTGCAGTTGTGATGGAGTTATAAAGCAGATCCACGTCCTTGGATTTCCTCACAAACTCCTGGGGGTTATCTTTGTATTTCTCAGCATCCCGTTCTGCGATAGTCTCATCTTCCAAGTACTTGACGTTTGCAAATGCTTCCAAAAGTTGCCTCTTTTGAATAAGGTCATTGATTTCCATTACTGCAGAAAGAAGGGGGGAAGGGGTTGGGACAAAGCAGGCATTAGGAGATGTTTGACAGGTTGGGAACAGGACAAGATGTCCCACAGGGAGGCTCCCAGGGCTGCTTTGAGTAGCCAGGTCCCAGCAGTGCCCCTGAGACTGCCCTCCCCCCCCTCCCCCCATCACTCCAGCTCCTGTTTGACACAGGAGAGGAAAGCAGCGCAATCCCTGCAAATTGAGCCACATCTCCAGACTGCTGTTTTCAGAGGTAGGAAATATCTGAAAAACTGATTATAGCCCTGCAGGAAAACCCCAGGCAGTGTCTGACAAGGTTGCACGGAGGGGCACTGGTGTCTCAGGCTGCATAAAAACCACCCCTGGCTCTGCCCTCCTGTTGGTGTGGAGCCAAAGTGTGACTGGCAGCAGGAAGAGCTTGTGACAGACCGTCCCAGCAGGATTTCCTTTGGCTGGGATGCCCTTCTTTCCCACTGTACTCAGCAGAGCTCTGCTGCTGCTGCTGCATTGGCCACAGCATCTCTGGCTGAAAGGACATTCCAGCCCAGTGCCCAAAAAGGCAGGGAGGGTGCCCAGGGGTCCAGCTGGAGGGGTGGGAGGGAGCGCAGTGGGACAGACCCCCTCTGAGCTCCTGGGCTAGACATCTCACTAGAGGGTCACGTCTGCCCCCAGCCTACTCACCAGCCCATCCACCAGAGATACCAAGGCCCTGGGGAGCCACTTGGGGGATGCTTCTGATACATTTTTGGGAACATTCCCTGTTCAGATGTAACGCTGGGCAAACCCTGGGCTTCCCTCCCACCCTGACTTTGTGCATTATTAAGTTTTCCTAAGAGACTTTCCCAAATAATGTCACAGCTAAACTTGCTCGAGCATTTCTGAAGTCTTAGTAAAATGCTAATGCAAACTGCAGAGGTTGTTGTTGGTGATATTTTTATTACGAGGACTCCTTGAGATGCAGTGACTGATGTAGCAAGCCAGACACTGGCTCATCCATGGCTGGCCATCCTTACCAGCCTGTGCCTACCACAGCAAATGGACTCTGAAAGATGCCTCTTACTTGTTCCAGACATTTAGGAGATGTTTAATGAATGTTTGTGCTCCTCAGCCTTCTCTCAACCAAGCACTGCTGTCCCTGGATGGTTTGGGGACATGTGTATATTGGAGGGGGATCCAAGCCTGTGTGTGCTTTCTCCTGTTGCTCAGGTCTCATGTAGGTTTTACGCACCTCTTCTGCTTTTGGCACCCACTACCAGTACTGGCTAGTGTTGGCTGAGACTGGGGGAAAGTCACCAAATACTGTTTCACTGAATTTCACTGAATTTTTTAGAGTTGGAAGGGACCATAGAGATCATCTAGTCCAACTCCCCTGCTGAAG
>JAOQGH010000040.1:11652796-11667061 GCA_025769975.1 Gallinago jamesoni | reverse complement strand
CCACCTCACTGTCCCCTCATCTATCCCACACTTCCTTAGTTTCCCAATGAGGATGTTATGGGAGACAGTGTCAAAAGTGTCAAAAGCCTTGCTCTTCAGCATGGTAGATAACATCTGCTGCCCTCCCCTCATCCAACCAACCAGTTATAGCATCATAGAAAGCCAGATTGGTCAAACATAATTTACCCTTGGTAAACCCATGTTGCCCACTTCCAATAACCCCAGCTCTTCAACTTGTTTGGAGATGACATCTGGAATGAGTCTCTCCATTACCTTCCCAGGGACAGAGGTGAGACTAACTGATCTGTAGTTCCCAGGGTCCTCCTTCTTGCCCTTTTTGAAGACTGGAGTGATGTTACCTCCAAAGTGGCTGAGATCTACTGAGTTTCCCATTTCTTATTTGAAGCTTTGCTGGCGCAAGAACCACTGCCTATTTTCCAGTAATACAAGAAGCATTTGTCATGTGTTGAGGAGATCCAAGAACACTGTTAGCTTTTGAGAGGTCTTGGGAAGCTCTCACCATCTCCAGCATCATAGCAGATGCTCTGAACAAGAGATCCCACTGTGATACTGGGCATGAGACAATATTAAAGATGAGAAGGAAAAGGCTATTATTTAGGCATGTGTGGCCACTGCTTCTCAGACAAACACATATAAAATGATACAGAAAAATTGGAAAGCACTCAAAGAAGATATGAAGGATTGATTCATAGCTCATAATTTATGTCCTTGGGCTTGTCTGCACACAGATTCTATACCATATGCACCAAATAATCTGTGCAGCATAAGAGCATCTGTATGAAGACCAAAGAACCCAACTATTAATGCAGTATACAATGCATGTAGCTTTGATTCCCTATAGGGAGCTACAGTTTCTTCTGCACTTAGAGGGGAGGGAGATTGTGCCATTAACTTAGTCTCTTCTAGAAAATGAATATAAAACCTGTGTTTGCACAAGTGCTTGCAGTGAGAGACTAAAGGAATACATTCTGTTCTGTTTATCAAAGTGAGAAAACACCATTTAATCACTATCTAGGATAATTATTCAGGGAGGTGATATTGGGTGCTAAATGGATCTTTAATTTAGCAATACAAGATCAGCCAGCTGGTAGCTGAAGGAAGACAATTGAAAGGCAATTAACCATTATGCAGTTTAATGGTGCACATGGTGAAGTCTCCATCGCTTGCCATATTTATCTCAGGATGGGATGTGTTTCTGACAGAGCTACTCTAGTCTAGGCCAATCACAAGTTATTGGGCACAGAATGGGCCTTATTAATGCAATTCCTCAGCTTGTTTCTTGCAGGAGGTGAAAAGGGCTTATGGTAAGTTTTTGTGTTGCTCCTCATCTATGACCCTTTGAGAACAGACTAGCAAAGTTTATGAGATGGGCTCAGATCCAGTTTACCAACTCGCAATGTATCAGTGCAAAGCAGTAAATAACCTCATGGCGCATCAGAGCACCTTATAGCAGGGAGGCAACATCAGCCCTTCTACCCGATTCTCATGACACTCAATGCAGTAGACCAGGAATTTCTTTCTAGAAATTTAGGCTGAGGAAAGGTCAAGCCATGTTGACCCACCTCAACCTATCTCCTGGTGGATGCTCTATAGTACCTCTGGCTTGAGAAGGTGGAGGAGAACCGTCCTCAAACCAAGATCAAAGTCCTTGCAGTCTGCCCACACTTGGGAAAAGTGAGAGCTATGCTGAAGGCAGTTATAATTTGACAAAGAGCTATCTATATAATGCTGACAAAATGCCTGAGAATAACCATCCTGGGGAAAGCAAAACACAAAAAATACTTCCATCACTGACGTTGTGAGAAGAATAGATCGAAAGTCAGCATAAGAGAATAAAAGCAGCTGCAGAGGTCCCTTTGCGAAGCAGTCTCTAAGATTAGGAACCAGGGTGGAGGTGCTGAAGGAGATCACATCCGAACCATCTTTCTTCCCCTTCAAGGCCTTGCAGCAACCTACAAAATACAATCTGGGGACCATCAGCCTGAGAGCTTGGGCAAGGGGTGACAGTTGTCTCTGCCCCATAATGGGATACCTGGTTCATTAGCCCCTCTGTTGGGTCTAAGACTTGCAAAGTGTAAATTAGTTGAAGGTTACATATATCCTACCGAGCAAATGACACTGGTGGTTTTGCTTCTTACCTGAAAGTGGTTTTCCTTGAATGGGCTCTGCTTCTAGCTTCGTAGCAATCGTCTCCTCCACGCCGTTACAGATCATGGCTTTGTTCTCCTCGTAGCTCTTGGAGAATCGCAGAGAGAGTCCTTTTCTTTTCCAAGTACCTGTACCTTCCTTTCTTTTCTCTTTGTCTGAACCTCGTTGTGATTTCCGGATGCTTAACATTGTTTTAATACCTCTTTCAAAGAACCCGCTGTCTCTGCTATGCAAAGTTGGGCTGCTCAGTTCAGAAGCAACCTCCATCTTGGTCTCCCCTACGCTGTTTGTCGGAGAGGCTGGTTCTTTGGTCACACTCCTTGGGGATAAGTCCATATTTCTGTTCATCTTGTCTTTCAACAAGGGGTTTTCCAAACAGGTTGATGGTAATCACTGAAATGTGTAAAAGAGCAGAATTAGAGGTATTAGAGTTAGATGAGGAAGAGCAGAATTAGACGAGGTAACAAGGTATTACTGTGTCTCCAAAGTCAGTCCTGGACTGCAAACCTGGCCCATCTCTTTCCCGTGCCTAACACAAGGACAGAGCAAGTTGTTCCAGCCTGTAGCAACTGGAACAATCTCCCTACCCACAGACAAAAGATGCTGGCCTGCCTTCAGCTTTGGAAAGCTCTGCTTAACTCCATAAATCAGGCAAGGGGCACCTATTTCTCCAGCGCCAAGGAAACACCGTGTGTGTGAACACACCATTTTGGTTGGTAACAAGGCATATTTTTACTTTCCGTTCTTCTAGGTGGATTTCCAGCCATGGAGGATTGATAACACTTCCCGAGCCTCGCTGAGGCGTTGCCACTTTCTGATGTGGATATGGCAGCCTTGGGTCACGCTGCGGCTGCTTTTGCCTTGCCTGAGCCCTGGCCTGTCCCTGCTGGAAGGTGGCCCCGGGGGTGAGCGGTCCCCAGCGGGTGGCTGAGCTCTGCTCTCGCCCCTTCCATCAAACCCACGGCAGTCTCCGCGCTCCCAATCGTCATGGTTACGGCGCGGCAGGCTGCGGGATGCAGCGAAGGTTCTCATCGCTCATCCTGCCTTGGCGCCCTGTGTCCTGCCATACTGAGGATGGGCATCTCGAGGGGCTGAGCAAGCCCCTGCCTGAGCCACAGGGGATGCTGCTGCAGGATTTTCAGATTTCACCAGGGCTGTAGTCACTTGCTCAGCTCCTGCCCTGCTGCAGGCGGATTTGCTCCCCTCTGCCCACCCTGAGGCTGGTTTAGGTGCTTGGGAAAGGGGGGAGAGAGGTTCTGCCCTCCCTCCCCTGCAAAGGGCTCTCACCGGGTCACCGGCAAACAGGGCCCGCTCTCGGGGATGTTGTACGTTGCAGAGCTCCGAGGATGGGAAAAGCCACATTTCCCCACAGCAGGCTCAAGGCAGCCCAGCGATCAGTTTAAATCATTAGAAACAGCTATGGCTTGAGGTCACCCAGGAGCTGCCTGTCTCAGGTCTGTCCGGCTCACGGGAGACAGAGATTGAAATAGGATTGCAGTGAAGGGACACGCCAGGGCTCTGAAAATAGATCTCATCCTGCCTCCATCCGAGTTGGGCCAGAGTTTCTCTCCCTTGTGCGTGGTTATTTCACCACGCTACAAACCGCAGGGACTGGGTCTTCCCGTGGGGCTGCTGAGCTGCTGGCCCAGTGGGGCTCAGCCCCTGCGTCACGCTCTCTCCGGGGAATATTTAATCCTTCGTTGCTTTGCTCAGGAGCTCACCCCATCACAGCCCATAGAGAGGGTGGGAGGGAAAGGAGGGCACCCCATTTTCCAGGGATTTCAGTAGGAAGGGGGGATGACCCCTAGCTCAAACCCTGCACGGGGGGCTCTGTGGCCAGAGCAGAGCAGCAGCAACGATCAAAGGGGTGAGACGTGTGGTGGAGGGAGCCAGGGCAGGAGGACAGCGAGACGTGAGCCCACGGGCAAGGAAAGAGAAGGGATACACACCCCGGTACCGACTGAACCGATCCTCTCCACAGGGAGCTGGGATAATGCAGACGTGATCCGTGGAAACTGCAGGAAATCCCGGGGAGGTGCGGTGGTGGGTGGGCAGCTCTGCAGGGCAGGGGTCCAGGTGAGCTTGCCCACCTCAGCTGGCT
Organism: Gallinago jamesoni; assembly: GCA_025769975.1. NCBI lineage: Eukaryota > Metazoa > Chordata > Aves > Charadriiformes > Scolopacidae > Gallinago > Gallinago jamesoni. Next base: position 11,662,791 of record JAOQGH010000040.1, on the reverse strand, counting down.
GGGGCACCATCCCACACGTCCGGGCTGGCCGAGGGGCTCCCTCCGGGCACCGCACTGCTCTCCATCCTCCTTTGCCTTCTGGAAAAGGGCCGCTGAAAGTGGGAAAAAAAGGCCTGTTCCCACCTGCCCGAGACCTTCAGAACGTTCTCCTGTTTGCTCCCTAGGAAAGATTCCAGCACCCTTTCACTTTCATTATACCTGGGGATTTAAAAGAAGGAAAGAGGCGGGGAGAAATACATGAAAGCCCCGAGCTTCCAAGGTTAATTATTTACTCTTCAGTTGGAGATGGAATCAGGGGCTTGACTGGGGTGAGGTGCTCAGCTGGCCTGGGCTGGGGCAGCCATGGGGAGAAGGATTTGGGCACCTGGTCCTGCCCTGGTGGGACGAAGCCCCATGGTGTGTCTGGCTGTGGGGGTTCAAAAGCAGCCCCAGAGCTGCTGACCAGGAATGGCTGCATTTCACCCGCTTCTCTCCTGTTTCTGGAGGCCACGGGCAGCTTGGTCCTAGTAATGATTGCCAGATGTGGGGGAAGGACGTGTCCTGTGGTTACTCATTTATATATTCACCTCCTCACTTCACCCCAAGGGCACGTATTTCCATGGGAATGCTGGCTCTGGATCCTTCCATCCCCAGAGCATTTGGGCACCTCAGAGGGGACTCAAAGCAAAGGAACATAAAAAGGGGTCTGGAAGGTTTAAACGACATTAAACACAGTCACTTGGCTTATCACTGGTGTTAGCCTGGGGACCCTGCAGTGCCTGGATGGAGATGAGCCAGGCTGTCCAGCCAAGCACACCAGGCAGTCCCAGGTGGCTGAGACCCCGGTACAAAGCGAGAGGAGTAAGTCAGGAGGTGCCACTGTGCCGTGGGCAACGTGCACTTCTTCGCTTTAGGAGCCTGCCATCATGTCACCTGCCCATGTGATAGGGGAGATCAGAGGGCTTATTGAGGGCCTGATGCAATAAAACAAAGTACTGTGGCATTTGGACTTTGTGCCACGCAGAGGAGAACACAAGGGTTCTGCTCTACCCTAAGGCTGGGAGATGCTGTGTGTCCAGCTGATGGCAAGCGTGTGGAGTGGGAATAATTGTGATCAACTAAAAAGGGAAAAGTGGCAGTGCAGACTGATGGGAAGATGTCCTGATGGCATCGTTTGAGGCTGGCCTGTGGTGTAGGGGGAGTCCTGCCTGATACCTCCCCCAGCCAGGTGGCCCAGAGCTCAGCTTTTCATCCTCGGGCTCTTCAAAGCCACGGTTCAGCCAGAGACCACCCTGCCACGCTGGGGAAAACCGCGATGGGTAATGCTTCTGCCAGCCTGGCAGGGTGACAAAGGGAGGGATCTGCTTACTCAGGCACACGCTGAGGTTTGGAAAGCCCCTTTGCACACAAAGTCCAACTAAACCTCTTTCTATCCTGGTCAGTAATTGTCTCCTCTGCCAGGCATTTACAGGGTGTTGGTTTGTACAGACAGGCTTGCTGCAGCTGAGGTGCAGCCAGAGCAGGTCTGACATGGTTATATTCTGATCCAGGCCAGCCTGGGAGTTCTCCACTACCCCAAAACACAGCTGGAACCAGCATCCTGCTGGGATGCTGATAAACACAACCCCGGGGGAGCTCTGCACTCCATGGTTCAGGTCATCTCCCTCCCCACAGCTCTTTCCAGCTCTCCCTCCCAGCAGCAGCTCTCACGGAGCGTGCGTGCTCCTGGAAATGCCACCAGAACAAGGCTGATTCCACGAGCCTGGTCAGGTGGCAGAAGGTCATGGGGCAGGAGCCCCAGAAGGTCATGAGAATTAAAAAATTTACTATGCTGTGCAGTTGTTTACCATTTTCCTTCAATTTTGCTAGAAGGGTCATAACCCTCAAGTTAGCTGTGAGGGTTAATTTTCTTTAAAAAGGAAACCTATGGTCTCCTTACTCCAGAAAGGGGCTTCAAAGAAAGAAAATCCATTGATTGTGGTGAAGTTCAATAAAATGGTGAAGCTGGGTGGTGCTATAATACATCTATCCCTCCCTACTCTCTGTACCCCCTGAAGAGAAAAGTCTTCAAGAAGTCCTGCTCCCTCACACACCATCAGTAACAGCCCTGCAGTATCAGGTGTAGATTCTCTTAGGGGTACCATGGTAGAGCTGGTGAACGGTCAGAGAACTTTGCATTAAAGAGCTCATGGTCCTTAGCGCCATGGGCACCTTGTGGACACCACCCTGTCCCCAACGAGCCACGGGGCACCCATGGGAGCCCTGCCAGGCATCACAGACAGGCTGAGAGAGCTGGGGTTGTTCAGCCTGGAGAAGAGAAGGCTCAGGGGAGAAATTATAATGGCGTTTCAATATCTGAAGGGAGCCTACAGGAGAGCTGGAGAGGGACTCTGTCAGGAAGTGTAGTGACGGGGCAAAGGCCAGCGGTTTTAAATTGGAAGAGGGGAGATTTAGATTAGACACCAGAAAGAAATTCTTTCCTGTGAGGGTGGTGAGGCACTGGAACAGGTTGCCCAGGGAAGTCGTGGATGCCCTATCCCTGGAGGGGTTCAAGGCCAGGCTGGGTGGGGCTTTGAGCAACCTGGTCTGATGGGAGGTGTCCCTGCCCATGGCAGGGATGTTGGAACTCAATGATCTTTAAGGTCCCTTCCAACTCTAACCATTCTATGATTCTATCACAGAATCACAGAATCACCTTTTAAGATCATCTAGTCCAACCAATGGAAGAAAAAAAAACAAAAACAAAACCAAAACCCACCAACAACCCACACACTCCACCACACCCCAAAAAACCACCAATCCACTACTACTAATCCATATCCCCAAGCAGTATGTCAACTCGTCTCTTGAATACCTCCAGGGATGGTGCCTCAACCACCTCCCTGGGCAGCCCATTCCAATGCCTGACAAATGGTCTATGATGCTCCTCCATCCCTTCCAGGCACCAGGAAGGCGCAGCCCCCCGATGTTAAACTCCCAACCGCGCTCTTAATTTGAAGCGGAGAGGACTGAACTGGAGAGAAAAGCCAATCCTTGCAGTAGGTGGCCTCCAACTGTTTTTCCCCAGCGATGCTTTGGGTTGTCTCCTGCTCAGCCTTTGCTCACCCACCCACGGATCCAGCGCCAGCCACGCAGCGTCCCGGCTGCGCCAGCCTTCGTACCCCAGCCGGCACGCGGTGCTCCGCAGGCTTGTCCAGCCCCGCCGTCAGCGGGAACACATGTTCCTGAAAAGATCTGGCCATCTGGAGGAAGCATCCTGAAACTACCTTCCACCCAGCAGCACCAGCTTAATTGCCTCCTTTCGGGTCTCCAGGCACAGTGGTGAGAACAGATTACTCACCGTCTGGGGATGTGAGTATCGGTGCTCTCAGCCTGAGCTCGCAGCAGGCGGGCGGACCAGGCTAAGCTTGGACCGTCCTACCAGGACAACTCAACCAGGGAGAAGAAAACACAAAAGGAGGCAAAAATGGCTCGAGAAATGGCAGGTAAGAGAGAGCCTAGCAAATCCAGGTGAAAGCACTGGTGCCTCATAACTGTGGTCAGGGATCTCATGGCAAGCGGCTGCTGCCAGCCCCCTGACCCTGGGGCTCGGGGGTCTCTTCCTAGAGGGTATTTGTGCAGCTCACAGGTGTCCCCAGCACCTGTGTTTGTTTGTCGTGTCCTTGCTTTGGCTTAATCTGGGTTTAATGGGCACTGCAGGACGACCTCCAGAGCGTGTTGCTGTGCCCTCTGCCTCAGTTTCCCCATCCATGAAACGCAGGCATTCAGTTTTCCCTCCTTGGGAGGCGTGTTTGTTGATCTCTCGCTATGAGAATATTTCAAGGGGTTTCTGATTTCCTTGGCCATAGTGTGAAGGACACGCACAGCCCAAATCTGCAGAGGTGCTGCTGGCCAACAGCTCCCTAATGCCCTGCAGCCACTGACCTCGGTGAGGCTTTCGCGCTGCTGCTTTGCCTCCTGGCCCTTCCAAATCATAGAGTCATAGAATCATCTGGGCTGGAAGGGACCTTCAAAGGCCATCTAGTCCGGCCCCCCTGCAGTCACAGGGACACCTCACCTCCAACTAGACCAGGTCTCGTCGAGCCTCACCTTGAATGTCTCCAGGGAAGGGGCCTCAACCTCAACCAACATGATGAATATTTGGTTTGGGGGTTAGTTGCTCCCTCTTCCCTTCTCTGTGTTTATTACTCATATTTACTGTTTTCTTGCTTATTTCTTCTCTTGCATCTAACACCCGGGGATCCTGGCAAAAGGCCCCAGCGGTGGAGTGCTCCTTGGTGGGGGCGAGGGGCAGGGAGAGCGCTCCCAAAATCCACTCCGCAGCCCCGAGGTTTTTCATCAGCTCCAAACGCCAGGAGAAAAACACATTGCTGAGGCCACAGGGGAACATTGCTCCCATGCCCTCGCAGAAATCTCTGCTGGATCCTTGCTCCCAGCCTCGGCAGCCCAACCAGCACGGCCTTGATGGGGTGTGCTGTGACCTGCTCCCTTTCTGCAGGTTTCATTCACCCCGTGGTGGGGCCGAAATCTTCTCAGCCTGAGCGGGCAGAGGAAGCCCTGGAGCTGCAGTGATTTATTGCAGCAGGGAAACCGGCCTGATATTTTTAACAGCATCATCGGTGATGGATGAGGGAAAGGCATGCTCGGGGGCTGCATGTGCCTATGCAGCTATTGCCTCCCGGGGGGGTGCTTTGCAGCGAAATGAGATATATCGCTCGTTACTGCAATATTTTTCTTCCTGTTTTTAGGGTGTAGGGGGAGGTGAGGGAGCATTGAGCCTTAAGCTGAAAAGGGAAAAAGCAGGTTGTGATTTGGAGCCTGGCTTCTGCAGAGGGGGTGCTGCTCCCCCCGGGCTTGAGTGGAAGCATTTGGAGGGTGCATTTCTGCAAAGCACCTGGGAGAGGAGGGAGCTCTAGACCCAGTGATGGGGATTGTGATGGGGTCCAACACTGTTTCTGTACAGCCTTGGAAGGAGACTACTGGGATTAGTAAATATTACACTGGCAAAAAAACCCAAAAAACAGGAGTGCTCATTTCATTGCAGAAAGGTGGGCCCGGAGGATTTTCCATGAGAGCTTCTGCTGATGCAGAAGCCCATTCTAGGTGCTTTTGAACGATAAGCATCAAGGTTTTCCCTCCCCTCCTGCCAGGAAAGGTCTGAAATAGGCCTGTATGAGCAGGATCTCACACTGATTTTCACCTCTTTTGGTATAATGACGGGTGTCCGACACTTTCAGCAAGCCACCAGCCCTGTGCACTATGCCAGGAGCTCTACCGGAGTGTGCCAGACCTCGCACGAGGCCAATGGGGATGGCGTGGCTGGGGGACAGGCTTCCCCGTTCACCTGCTTCTGGCCTTTTGAGCCACAAATCCTGTGCTCACCACCCTCTGCAACATCTCCGCAAGCTGTGTGGTGCAGCCGGGGCTGGGGTGCAATCCTCGTGCTCTCCCCCCAGCCCTGGCACCAGCTCTGCTGCCGGGAATGCTCAGTGGGTGCACCAGGGACAAGCAGTGGTCCCATCTGCCAAGCCATTTCCTTCTGCTTGCTTTTCATTAATAGGTGGATGGTAATTGCTCTTCACACACAAAAAAAACCCCACCCTAATTGTCCAGGTTGTGCACTAACTCAGTAGTTAGTTTGCAGCAAACATCAGCAAGGCCAAGGTGGAGCCCATCACCTCAGCCCTTGGAGCAGCCTTGAGACTGAGAGGTCACAGCTTCAGGAAGAAGCTGCTGTCCTACCGAGCAGGGTGCCCTCATCCCACTTGTCACAGGAGCTGCCAGACCAGACCTGGGAGAGCAGGACTGTGTGCACGGCAGCGATCGTGGATGATTGTGCTTCCACTCTTAATTTGCCCTGTTTTGCCAAAACACCAGCCTGACACCACAGCTTTTCACTTTGGTGTGACTCCACGGGCTTTGGTGGGACGGAGCCTGAGGTCCACCAGCACGGAGGGGATCACCAGCCCCATCACCTGGAGATGGGGCATTGCACTTAGCAGGGAGAGTTTCCTCTTGGAGGTGGCCAAGGGCTGATTGTTCCTCTGTGGCCAGCAGGTCTGTGAGGAGGGAATAAACCCCGCTGAGCAGTTCAAGCAAAGTCAGACTATGTAATTTAAATTAGGTGGCTGAAAGCAAACCACTTCTAGAGCAAAGGCACCTGCCTGCTGTGCATGTCACCGCAGCTAGATGTCTGCTGCTGAAAATGTGTCACCGAGGCCAAGGACCGAGCTGGGAGCTCAGCGCTGCCTCTGCTACGGAGGACCAGGAGGTCAGCAGGAGCTTGTCCTGCTCCATTGCAGAGGTTTGCTTTACTGCACCAAAATTTCCATTCGACAGTGCTCAAAGACTTTACCAAAGCCAGGTTAATATTTCTTTGCCACATTGCTGCAGGATATTCTCGAGCACAAGGACCTAGTGAGAAAAAAACAGCGGAGCCTTGTAAGAAAACTCTGACCTCCTTCTTCTTCCTGGCTGAACTTTCTCCAGCTTAATCCCAGGCTTGGTTTGATGGAGGGGGGAAGGGTGCAGGCTGGTTCTTCTCTGAGTAGCACTAGGAGTCCATGGCTTTCTCCCAGCACCAAAGGGTGCAGGTATCACCCTTTCGCATTGTCCACACCAGCTTAGATGCTCCCAGGGAAAGGGGTAGTGGCTTTTTCTGAACATCTCCCCAGATGAAACCTGAATGTTGCATCCTCAAGGCTGGGCCCCTGGAAAGCTGAATTTTCCTTACTTTTGGTGGCTGGGAAAAACTGAGAACTAGTACTTTATTTAAATATATATTTCTGTACTCTCTTTTTTTTTTTTTGTTTTAAATAAGTGTTTTTCAAGTTTCGTTGAAGATGTTGTCACTGGAATCATTATAGTTCTATAGAGATTATAATGACTCCTTTTGAAGAGTTAGTCTCAGTCAGTCAGTGCTTAATTCACGTATCAGTGACTCCATAAACCCTAAATCTATAAATCTGCTGAAACTATTCTGATCTATTGTGCCAATGAATGCCTTTAGGGGCTCATCAGTGTGGAGATAATTCGCTTAACGAGCCGCTGCCGTGAGGGTGGGTGGTCGGCGATGGCAGAGGAGCCTTGTCCATGCCAGGCAGCCATGGGTTTTATAACCAAGCCACGCTCGGGGCGAGCATCACTCTCTTCGGTTGATTTGCCCCAAACTTTGCATGTGCAATCCATCAGTCTGACCCTCACAGTCTTTCCCCTCATTTGCAGCGAGTCGGGGATCATTTCTACGTGGTGATGGTGGGCTGGTTGGACCTTCCTGGTGCGTCCACAGCCAGCTGGTATGGAAATTGTGATGTCGCTTTGGTTCAGAGGGAACTGGTTAAGCCGCAGCTGGTTATTAAGCCACTGAAGGCAGTAGCTCCTAACTGGTTATTAGACTGTTTGGAAACCTTTGCTGCTGCAGCTGCAAAACACAGGGCACCTCTTCCAACTGACTGGAGTCCGTTTAATGATGCTATTGTAAACCAGTCCTAGGAGTTTGTCCTTTATTATTTTATTAAATGCATAACCCCTGTGGAAATACTAGAGAGCAGTAGAAGATGGTGCCAGAACCCCCCGGAGCAGCAGGAGGGTGGGCAGTTGCCAAGGGGCCAGTGGGAACGGCTCTTGCTCACACCCCACGTGAACGTGCACTCAAGGCACTCGGTTTAAAATTTGAGTATCCCCAAAGCACCCAGCCCTGAGAGCTGTCTGTTAGTCCTGTTCGTCCGCTGCCCTTTCCAAAAAAAAAGCCAGTCGACTGGCAATTTTTTTCCTTTTTCAGTCCGAGGTTTATGCAGCCCTGTTTTGAAACCTCTCACTGCGTGGGGCTATAATGGAGCCCTACCCGCCGCAGCGTAACAGGTGCTGCTGTAAAACGGCAGTTTTCTCTCTCTCTTTTTTTTTTTAATAGAGTTTAATTTGATTTAAAGTGGTGACAGGGACACAAAGGATCGCTCACAGGCACTGGCAGATTTTGCCCCTCCTCTTGTGTCTCTTACAAAAATGGGTGCAAAAGCAGCGTAAAGCAGGACGCGCCTGCTGGAGCCACCACCGAGCCCCAATTGCGGGGGGACAGGCAAAGTCCACTCTTGGGGCACAGGCATCTTAAGGGGAACTGGCTTTTTTGGGGCCATGGGCCACCCTGCTGCAAAACAGGGGAGCCTGGCTACTCTTCTGGTGCTCCCCAGCCACCCCTCCGTGGTGCCCACGGGCTCCCGCACCTCTCCTCCCGCTGGGAGGCAGCAGCCCGGTTCCTCCAGCATCTCTTCACCAGCAAACGCTCTGCAAACCATCTGGCCCTCCCCTGCCTCCTCATCCTCGTCCCTGCCGTCCTCCAGCGACTCCGGGGGGGGGGCTGCCGCCACCGGCACAGAGAGCCGGCGCGGTGGGGCAGCAGCGATTTCCCCTGCTGATGCACACCCGCAGGGGGTGCGGGGGTTGCCTCTCCAAATCAGGAGCGCACCCCAAGGGGTGGTATTTGCATCTGCTGTGTGGCCCTTTAAGAAAGCCTATATATCACATTTCCCCGGGGGGGGGGTGGTGGGAAAAAAAAATAAAATAAAATTAAAGGACAAAAGTGGAGTAGATGCAATTCTGCAGCGCCGGGGAGGAGTGTGTGTATCTGTGTGTGTGTGTGTGTGTGTGTGAACGGGAGGCTGTGATTTCCCCGGGGTGAAACGAGGGGAGGCTGCCTGGTGGCACTGCTCCCCTCCGCCCTGGGGTTTGTGCCGCTGGGGAGGCAGAGCTGCCGTTGGGGTGCGTGGGTGTCTCGGGTTCCCAAGGTGCTCTGGTGGCACTTGGAGCCCCAAACCAGAAAGTAAAAGATCTGCTTAATTGCCTCTTATCTGCTCCAGCATCAAAAATCTGCCCCGGTGTTGGACCTGCAGAGACAAAACTGACTTTCTTCCAACTTGGGAAACAAAGGCTTTGGATCTTCTGAGTATTCACTTACCTTCACGTGCCACTACGTCACCCCAGCGCATGCAGTGATTTTAACCTGTCTGCATGTGCTCGCATAGATAGACAGGCGTCTTCAACATGTGCACGTATGTAGGGGACACCAAAGGACCATAGGCCACTACGTTTCCCTTCATAGGAACTCCTCCAATGAACATTTCACCCTTCTGTATTGTTTCTCTCTGCTTCCTTCCTTCTTCAAAGCTATAGTGCTGGCAGGGGGAGGAGCAATAAAGCACAAAATTATTTTTATTTTACTCACTGAATCACCTTGGTTAGAAATCTTCTACTTTTTGGTCTGAAAGTCAGTCTGGCACTGCCCAGCAAATCTTGCAGGAATGGAAGTAAATCATGGTAATAGAGTTAAGACCCAGCTTTTCTCTGTGCCCTGCTAGAAAGGGATGAAATCCAGTGCTTGCAGAGGCGGGAGAGGGCAGGGTGGAGGTCTCAGGGGGCTATGTTCTCTGGGTCGCCTGTGTCCTGCCAGCCTGGACCCTGCTGCCGTCCTGGTCCTCACATGACTGCCAAAGAGCAAAGCCCAGCGGCCTGGCTTGGACCACTTTTTCCAAGGTGGGGCCGAGTGTCACAGCAACGCAGCCGTGACCCCATCCCCGAGCCCACAGACAGCTCCTCCGAGTGATGTCTGGGTGGTGTGTGCAGCACCAAACACGCCGTGGCGCGGCTGAAGTTGAGCAACCCACGTCAGTCTGCACTACCTCCTTTTCTTCTTCTCCACCAACAGATGTGGTTTAATTTGACCTGATGCTGTTGACACGATTTTGAGGACATGATATGCCCTACAAGTCACAGCAGAGCCTTGGTATGCAGAAAGGGCTGGGTCACATCCCTCCTAGGACTGAGCCAAACTCGCCTCTGTAGAGCTGAGGACGTGCTGGAAAGCCTGGCATCAGTTGGAAAGCTGGAATTACAGAATCATAGAATCATCTGGGCTAGAAGGGACCTTCAAAAGTCATCTAGTCTGACCCCCCCTGCAGTCAGCAGGGACACCCCCAACTAGACCAGGTTGCCCAGGGCCTCCTCGAGCCTCCCCTTGAATGTCT
>JAOQGH010000040.1:11630249-11652696 GCA_025769975.1 Gallinago jamesoni | reverse complement strand
CAGAGCAGAGCAAAGTGGCAGAATCCCTTCTCTGGACCTGCTGGCAACACTTCTTTTGATGCAGCCCAGGATGCGATGGGCCTTCTGGGCTGCAAGTGCCCACTGCCTGATCATTTCAGCACCCCCAAGTCCTTTTCCTCAGGGCTGCTTTCTAACACCTCGTCACTCAGGCTGTATTGGAAGATGGATGAAGCTCTCAGTGCTGGGAATATGAAGGCTTCTTTAGCTCTGCCACTATGGAGATGGGCTCTCCAGGGAGCGTTGTTCCCTCTGCCTGGGAACTGTGTCCTGCAGCCAGCCCCTCGGTCCGCAATGGTGCCCGTGCCCCTGCTGATCACACCACCATGGGCACAGCATCACATCAGCCCTAGGGACAGGGTCCCCCCCTGGGAGCCTGGAACCCTCGCTGCTTCTCGGTGCTGCTGGTGCCGGATGGGCTTCCCACTGCCACTGCAGGGGAGAAATAATAACACACACAAAAAAATCAATTTTGAAGTCAGCAGATGGGAGTGAGCTGAGATTTCTGCCTGTTTCTATGGTGCCCCATGCGAGGCCCTGGCTCCTGGTGGCTGTCAGCAGTGTCCCTTCCCAGAGGAGAATTTTTCCCTTCTCCCCTCTCCCTCCTCTGCACCCGTCTGCTTCAAACCTGTGTCCCACACGCTCTGCAGAGCTCTGCCACGGCCACACGGTCAGACACCCTGGAGCTGGGCAATCCCAGAGGGAGCCACAGCACCAACAGCAGGCTGGTGCCATGCCATGGGGCATCCCTCTTGCCTGGTTTCCCAGGCCAGCCACCACACCAAGCAATTTGTGGGGAGAGAAATCCATTCAGGAGTGAAACAAATTTGATTTTTTTTCAGGTTTGGGTTTTTTCTTTTTGTTTCTGGGGGAGTTTTTTGTGGGTTTTTTTTTTTTTTAAGGTGTTTTCCATGAGACCTTGCCTGGACTTTCCTGCCCCTCTCCCCATTTTGCTCTCAGCTATCTGTTGGTAGAAGTAGTAGAGCGGGCTCCAAAAGGAATACTGGCACCTTCCTCCTGGCACAGTGCCTGGCAGGCAGGAGCTGAGCTCTACCAGCGGTTTTGGAGCTCCACAGCCTGGCTGAGCACCCCCAACTACCATTCCAAACCGTCCCCCGCTGCACTGGCAACATCACCAAGCCCAGTCCTAAAAAGCTACTGGTTTTCTCCAGATGCAAGAAGAGCTGCTGGGTGGTGAGGGACACAGAATCATAGAATGGTTTGGATTGGAAGGAACCTTAAAGATCATCGAGTTCCAACCCCTCTGCCATGGGCAGGGACACCTCCCATCAGACCAGGTTGCTCAAAGCCCCATCCAGCCTGGTCTTGAACACCTCCAAGGATGGGGCATCCACGACTTCCCTGGGCAACCTGTTCCAGTGCCTCACCACCCTCACAGGAAAGAATTTCTTTCTGGTGTCTAATCTAAATCTCCTCTCTTCCAATTTAAAAGCATTACCCCTTGTCCTGTCACTACACTTCCTGACAGGTCCCTCTCCGGCTCTCCTGTAGGCTCCCTTCAGATATTGAAAGGCTGCTATGAGGTCTCCCTGGAGCTTTCTCTTCTCCAGGCTGAACAACCCCAGCTCTCTCAGCCTGTCTGTGTAGGAGAGGTTCTCCAGCCCTCTGATCATCTTGCCGCAGGTCGCTGCTCTCTGAAAATACCCCACGTGCACCTGCACAGGCAGAGATGACATTCCCCCTCTGAATTCCTTGTTTTACCCTTCTGCAGCGTGTTTGCAGGAGCCCCTAGGTGCTGGAACCATGCAGCTCAGGTCTGAGGTAGGCTTCAGCTCTCTCTTCTGCAGGAATTTGGGTTTTAGGCTATTTCTAGCAATTCCCCAGAAGAGTCAGCATAGATGTGTTTGGATTAACAAAACTCCAAGGGCATTCCTCCAGTTTTCCACATTCTTTGTTTTCTAATCGGCCATTTGAGACACCTTTTCTTAGAAGGGGAGAAAGGATGAAATAAAGATGATGCTGAGGGGGAAAGGCATACAAATCCTCCCTCTCTATGATTGCAAAATAGCAATGGGACTGATAAATCACATTTTAAATCCAAACACAAATGTCTTCCCCAGCCTGCTAAAAAATCAAAGGATAAACAATGAAGCCAAATTGGTATTGCTTCTGTGGCTATTGCACATTTTGTCTCCTGCATTTTAATTTTCTCTTTGGCTTCATCTGCTAAACTGACGTTGAAAAATATTTGGCCTTGTAGTGATTATCTTTGTGCCACATCGCAGAGAAACGTCAGTCATCTCCTCTTCTTTGACCTATTAAACAGATCTTTCTATTATATTATTGACTTTTATCAGGCTGAAAGAATATAACCAACAAGCCTTTTCAATTTTCCCTATTAAATTTCTCTGGGCTTTTGTTGTTTGATTTCAACATCATATTCTGAAATGCAATTCACCTTCTGCTCAAGCTGTGATTGTGAGCTCTGAGTTATTCAGTGCAAGTGCAGTTCGGTTTCAGGTTTACTACACCCTGCACCACATTGTACAACCCACCACGCTCCGGCATTGTGCCGAGATGAAAATAACACCCCCGCAAGCTGCGATTCAGGTCATTATGTGCAAGCCAGTAGTTGCACTGGTGTAATTTCTCAAATCACAGCCTTCGATCTCCCCATCCCTTCAGCAGCACTGACACGTGGGGATAGTCCTCGTTCCTGAGAGAAACCTCTCCAGAGTCTATGGACTGCCTCTGCTTGAGCTCGGTACTTCTAAAAATATTTCTTATTTCTGGCGGGGGGAGCGGGTGGTGTGAAGTGGGTGTGGATTTATCTCACATCCACCAGCCTTGGTGGGAGCAGAGCTGGCAGCCACTGGGCACTTTTGGGAAGTCGGGCTTTCACGTGTTGCGGGGTCCAGCAGTAAGAGGAAAAAAGTCAAACAGATGAATAAAACCTGACCACAAAAAGCCAAGCATCAGCATACATTTCATAATATTAGAACTGCAGAAAATATTTGTATCTACCTGCTGCATTGTCTGTGAAAAACCGAGGAGCCCCTCTGGATGGTGCACAGTCTTCACTGCGCTTGACCATGTTTGAATACAATGGTCAATAGCCAAGATCGTTAGGTAAGATAAAAAGCAGGACTTGGCCTTGGATGTTGACCAGGACAAATAAATGTATCCTGTTTGGTGCTGGCCGCAGCCAGCTGCTGAGTCACAACCCGTATCACATCCTCGAGCTTAACTGACCAGGGCTGTCAACAGATAAGCAGCGTAAAGCAATGCAAGGCAAGTCGTGAAAGAAACTTTACTTGGTACAAAGGTCTGTGCCCAATTTTTTTTGATTCACATGAAGGTCTTCGAGAAAATAGGGTGTGAAACTGGTGCAAGTATGCATGCTTTCCTTCTTAGGAGGTGGAGCTGAATCTTAGGTGGAGAAGGTAAATCCTGGATTCGAGTGTCTTCATAGAATCATAGAATGGTTAGGGTTGGAAGGAACCTTAAAGATCATCTAGTTCCAACCCCCCTGCCCTGGGCAGGGACACCTCCCACCAAACCAGGTTGCTCAAAGTCCCATCCAGCCTGGTCTTGAACACCTCCAAGGATGGGGCATCCACGACTTCCCTAGGCAACCTGTTCAGTGTCTCACCACCCTCACCGTAAAGAATTTCTTTCTGGTGTCTAATCTAAATCTCCTCTCTTACAATTTAAAAGCATTACCCCTTGTCCTGTCACTACACTTCCTGACAAAGAGTCCCTCCACAGCTCTCCTGTAGGTTCCCGTCAGATATTGAAAGGCTGCTATGAGGTCTCCCTGGAGCCTTGCCTTCTCCAGGCTGAACAACCCCAGCTCTCTCAGCCTGTCTGTGTAGGAGAGGTGCTCCATCCCTCTGGTCATGATGTAACAAGGGATGTAAAGATCTGGACTAAGATCTGAAAGTGGTGGCTCGCATCCCCCTGGCCCTGTCTGCTGCAGGAATGATGAATGCCCGGCCCCCCTTGCCTACCGTGGCGAACAGCCCAGGGACCTCCACTTTCCCCCTGCCACCACCCAGCCCGTGCCAGCCATCCTCTCCCCGTCACCGCTGCATCCTCCGAACAAGTGGCAATGTTGACACAACCAGCCGTCGGTGTATGGGCACAAGTGGCTCCCGCGCCGATCCAGCTGAGCGCTGCGCCAAGGACTGCCGCCTGTGCCAGGAGGCAGTGCCAGGAGTGGCTGTCTTTAACTGAATGCACCTTTTTAAAAAATTTATTTATTTATTTATTTATTTCCGTAGACTCTCAAAAGTCTTGTTGTTCCTCCACAAACCAACCCTACGCAGGTTCCCAAAGAGGTGAAGGAAGCCGGCGGTCGCATCCTGCCCCCGTTCTCTGCCCCACAGCCCATCTCTTTTCATGTGTCCTGGATCCATCAGGAAAATCCATCGCTGGATTTCCCCCGGGAGAGGCTGCAGCACCCACACTTCTTGGAGCCGGGTGACTTTTAGTCCCAATGCAGAAAGCAAAGTGCCCTAAATTTAGGCAGAGTTTCAGCTCCGCCTCCAGCAAGGTTGGGCACAGCAGTTCTGGCAGGCAAAGGCTTTCCTGTGTTCGTGCTGAACTGGTGACTACCTGAAATTGTTACTGGTACAGACAGCTTATTCCCTACCTCCTGGCATCATGTCGGTGGCACCCACATCTGCTCCCCTGGGGGGGTCCATGCTCTGCAATGAGTCCTTAGAGGTAACGAAGAAGAGAAGAGGCAGCCAGGAGTTGGGGAAGACATGAATGCAACATGTTTTGTGAAGGAAAACAAGTAAAGACAACGTGGGGGGTGTGTGGGGGAAATAATAAAAGTAACTGGCAGAAATAAAAATCTTTCCAGCAGAGGAAAAGAAGACAGATGGGAAGACAGGAGAGTAACAGAGAACAAAGAAAGAAGTGCAGAGAAGTCAAGGAGAGGTTGGGGGAAGGCTGTGCAATCATTTGGCACCAGCTCTTTGCATTAGTTCCCTGAAAACTGTGCAAAGCGGGGGTAGAGAGCTGCGGATTACTGAAGTGTAGCACCACAATATCGTGGGCTGGCCACTAAATTACCATTCAGAGAGTCTCTTGGCTTAGCCTCGCTGCTGCCATGAGAAGGAGAGGGTTGTATGCTGAAAAACAGATCTATGGGGAAGAGGGCTGGGACTAGAAATTCCATTATATTCTTGGCACTTTGACATTTTTCTTCCCCTTTTGTGAAATCTCAAGGGAGCGCTGCCTACTCTTGCAATAATAATAATAATAAAAAAAAAGGTAGCATATGAGTTGGCATGGTAACTTCATCTACTAAGTAACTAACACGTAGGATTTGCTTCTTGATCTAGAATAATAATGTCAACAGCCCCCAGGAAGATGCTTTCTTGTGACTGACTGCCTATTGCTGGCTGGGTTTCATGCTTCGCTCACGCTTGGTGGCCTTGGTGGGGCTCACCATGGCACAGGGACAGACCTGTGCTATGCTGACTCTAGGGTACACATTTTTTGGCTTCCTCTGCTCCGCCCTTCAGGCTGTCATGCCTTGATCATGTCCAGGCACTGGGTTGCATTTAATTACTGTTCTTCATTGCGTTTTCTGAAAGGTGTTTAGAACTGAGAAGGTCTGAGAATTGAGCTGGGAGCACCGTGCTGCTGCCCAGTGTGGCCAGTAGCCCCAGTAACTCCTGCTCATGAGCCTTTTCCTGTCCACAGGAATTGGCCAGGGAGCTCTCCTGCTCCTGCTGAGCCTCCCCCGGGCAGGACAGACCACCTCAGAGCGATGCTGGCCAAGCGATGCTCCCTTTTGTGCCTCCAAATGGGGTACATGCAGTGCTACCTTGGAATGCCCAGGTGAGGAGAGCAGGGGCAGCACAGGGGACAGAAGAAGTGGAAACTGTTTCTTGTTACCGTTTGCAAAATAGGGAGTGGGAAAAAAAGAAAAAAAAAGCAGCCTGATACTTTATTTTGCCTGTGTTTATGGCTGAGGATTAGCTGTACAGTTGGACTCCTCACATCTCTATCCCTTCTGCTCCTCCACCCGGGAGTGGTGCTCCAAGAAAAACAAGTCCAAAATGCGCTGTGCAAACAAACAAGGCTGCCTGTGAGGAGGGGGAATGGCAGGCCCCCAGCCCAAAAAGGAATCACTCTTTTCCTATCTGCATTTCTATGTCCCTGCAGATGGGTCTCCTTCTGGGGTTGGTGAAGGGACTGTGACCACCTTGGTCCAGGAGCTGGCAAGCTGCCGGTGTCCCCATCAGGGCCCAGGGAGGAAAGGGACCCTGGGTTCATCCAGAGAAAACTTAGCTTTCTGTGGCTCGTCTGCTGCTGGGAGCTGGCTTCTCTTCTCACTTCTTGCTTTAGATTCCTGCATCCCTCAGCCCTTCCTTTACACGGGTCCCACATAGTTTATTTTGGTCCCAATGAACAGACTGTCATACTGGTGCAAAGACAATTTGGATCAGTGTGGCTTGTTTGAAAAGCTCACAAATCTGGCAATACTGATCTGGCCATAGGTCCATCAAGCCCACCACCTGTCTCTGAATCCTAAATGAGTGCACAGAGAAAAGTCAGAAGGAAACAGATACATCAGATACTCCAACCATTTTCAGTTCAGGGGCTTCCTGGGCTAAACGTGGTTTGCAGCGAGCATGTAGCAACACTCAGCAGCTTCCTTTTCCAGGAACTCCTCCAGCTTCCTCTTGAATGCATGCAGACTTTTAGCATCCAAAACACCATGCAGCAAGAAGTCCCACATGGCCACCCGCTCTCTGAAAAAACCACTTTCTTCTGCTTGCTTTTGAAGTGGGGCTTTACTTTGAAGTAGACTTCACTTTCTGCCCCTAATTCCTCGACTGGAAGAGACAGGCAATGTTTCCTACAACGTGCGGGAAAAAAAACTATTTAGAAAGACACCTTTTAATTGCTGCATGGCCTGAAAAGTGAATTTTATGCTGCTTTACTGCCACTGCTTTTAATTCAGTGCAGCTAAGCAATACCTAACAAATAACACACCAGCCCTTTGTGGCCTCCACGGCCTCATAAGGCTCCATCCTTGTTCGATGAATTAAACGCCAACTGCAAGAAAGACAAGTCACAGGGCACCCGAACCCTTTCTGGGCCAGAGTTTGTCCAGTTCCTCCAGGATATCAGTTGCTATAATAAAAGAGAGATCTTCCTGCGCTCCTTTTCTCTCTCGCAGCCTTAGACTGCCACTACCTTAGCACAGCTGCATCTTGCTGATGCTGTGCTGGTTTTGCAGTCCCAGCGAGAGTGCGGTGAATGCAGAGATACCCAAGTGAGTCTTAAATGAGCAAACCCTGTTCTTGTTAGCAGTGGCCAGCAGCTAATCCCACCTGGCTCCAGTAGCCTTGAGCCACCATGTTTCTGCTCCCTCCCTGCCCCTCCAGCATCCAGTGGACCCGAGGTAGGGAGCTGCTCTGGGGGTTACAGAATCACAGAATCTCATGGGGTTGGAAGAAAGGACCTCTGGAGATCATCGAGTCCAACCCCCCTGCCACACCAGGTCCACAGGAATGTGTCCAGGCAGGTTTTGAATGTCTCCAGAGAAGAAGACTCCATCACCTCTCTGGGCAGCCTATTCCAGTGCTCTATCACCCTCAAAGAAGTTCCTCCTCATCTTCAGGTGGAACTTCTTATACTCAAGTTTGTGCCAATTTCCTCTTCTCCTCTCACTGGGCACCACTGAAAGAAGATCATCCCTGTCCTCCTGACACCCCCCCTTTAAGTATTTATAAACATTGATCAGATCCCCCCTCAGCCTTTCCTTGTAAGAGAGATGCTCCAGGCCCTTAATCATCTTTGTAGCCCTCTGCTGTACCCTCTCCAGCAGGGTCCCAGAGATGCTCTGCCCTTTCAGACCTCCTCCTGTGGGTCCTGGTCAACATACTGGGGTGGGGGTGGGGGTGTTGCAATTCAGCTTCAGCCTCCTGTTGGGAAGGGGGGCTTCATCCATGAGAGCATGCAGTGGATTTCCAAATGTGAGCCCTCCCTGGAGGCATCTTTGAAATGCAAGGAGTGTCTGGTTTTAAGGATTTTTGTATCGTGAAAAGTTATTTAGAACGGCTGAGTGATAACCTCCTCAAAGGAAGATTTATAAATGTTTGCATCCAGTTCCCAGTGGCACAATAAAGTATATATTGTACTTTAAGTAACTGCTTTACCTACGGGAGTCCCAATAAAATCAATGATGCATTTTTTTTTCTTTAAGTGAGCAAGAAGCTCTAAAGTCCTTTATTTCCTTCACTGATCAGTGACTCAGAAATATTCTTCAGTGCAAATCTCTTCCCCATAGAGGTCCCTTTATCTTTTCTGTCTCTGCTGGAGAAATAAGCTATCAAAAGGCAAAAGCAGCTACTGCACAAACTTTTTTCTTGCTTTACCTACTCTCTAAAGAAAGTCTGAGGCGAGCAGGGTGTTTCGAGAGTTGCTTCAGGGTTTCCAGATGAACTTTGTAAATGCAGGGTGATCAGGCTCCATTTGCAGCCTTGCATGGGTCTCAAACCCTCCCAGCGCTTGAGTCCTCACCAGAGGTGTCTGTGAGGTGTCTTGTGGTCCCTCACCATCACCCCACCGCGGAGCAGTCACACGCGCAGAGCAGGAGCCAGGGTCTGGCAGCATCAGCGTGGGAAGTGGCCAGCAGAAGTCGGGGGCCAGCCTTGGGATGATGGCGTGGGTTTGGTCTCTTCGAGAAAGCCGTGGGCTTGAAAAGCAGGGATGAAAAGCCTGTTTTATGTTTCTTTTGTGAGGATCACACAGTAACGCGAGGCAATAAAATCGTGACTCGTGTACATCATGGTGCCTCCTCCCTCCGCCTTGTGAGCACTCGTCAGTGCTCCCGGCTTTGGTGCCGGGGCTCGGTGTGTCACCGCAGCGCTCGGAGGCACCACGCACCCTCCCCACGGTGACTCAAAGCGATGACGGGGGAGGCAAACAAAAGGCCACTCGATTCCCTGCTCAGTGATTTATTTTCCCTCGCACAGGGCAGCGAAGAGGTCATGGGCAACCCGGCTGTGCCCAAAGCCCCACCGCTGCTGAGGGAGGGGGTGAGGGAGGTGTCACACCTTGGGATGGAGATGGGTTGCTGGTGTGATGCGCTGGCAGGGACTCCTGCTCTGCAGGTAACCCGTGAAACAGCCCAGCTGAGGGACTTCACACCTCCTTGCATCCCAGCAAGAAATCATTCTTCTCTTTGCATGGGGCACCTGCAAAACACTGCAGTGTAACCCACAGGAGTCATTAAAACCACATGATTTTTGGAAGGTGAGAAGTGATATAGAGCAGGTGAAATTCCTTCACAACTTTTTTTTTTTTTTTTTTTTTGTATCAGTGAGAGCTCCTTAGGGTTATTTTTCTAAATTGATGTTAATGATAAGTAAACATTGCTGATTGGCTGATGATTTCCAGCTGAAGCATGTGAGCTAGGAAAACTCCTTAACTGCAGTCAGTGCTAGGGCTGCTGTTTTCTCCATGGCTGGGTGCAGTATTGCTGAAACAAACCAACCACGAGGTGTCTTGGAGGCCTTGAATTTGTCTTTAGAGATAGTGTTAAGATGAGGTGAGCTGTGATGCCTCTTCCCTGGTGGGTGATGCTCCTCTGACCCTCTGGAGGACAGGGGATGGTGGAGGGAAGGAGAGTTGAACCTGGGTGCGGGGGGTGTATGAGTGCACAAACTCCTGTATGAGAGGGCAGCTGGGGTGAGAAAATAACTGTATCTTGAGTTGGGGTTGGGTCTGCATGTTCATTGTTGTGCTGGTTCAGTGCTCCAGCAGGACCCTATCTGCCATGGAAAACATCTTCACTGTAGTAAGCTGAAGTTGTTAGGCAAGATCACTGGTGGCTTGCTTTTATTGTTTAATCTGCTGATTTTTTTGAGTACTCATGGTGTTTTCCCCCCTTGGGGTTGGCACTTCTGGAACTGCAGTGCCTGAGACACTGAAGAGCTTTGGAGCTGGTGGGACCTGAGCTGTGTCCCCTAATTGGCAGGCTGCTGTAGATGTGCTTGTGTGGAGAGAGGGCTGCTGTGAAGAGTGCCTTTGCTGCTGTGAGTCTGCTGGGTCCTTCGTGTCAGACCATGCAAGGAGGCTCCAAGCTTCCACAACTGGGCTTTGAGGTCTGCTTTCAAGCAGCTTCTGCTCTAGAGTCTTGGGCAATTATTTCCTTCTCTACCTATAAAAGCAACAGCAGAGATGTGACCACAGTAGGTTTCTGACTCTGTGCTGCTGCTAGGAAGAAGTCCCACATCAAGTGTTCTACGTGCTTATTTTGAAGGAAGGCCTTAACCCTCAGGGAAAAAACAAAACAACAACACAACAACTTATTTTTTGTGCTGGAGCCATTTTGATTTATGTGCTGTTCGGGCCACTGGCACTGACTGTTCCTCCATCAGCTTTGGGACCATTTGCAGAGAAATGAGACCTTCTTGTTTGCTTTGTGTCAGGGGCACAAAGATGCTGAAATGTCACGTTGTGGACATTTTGGTGCCTGTGCATCCCAATGAAAATGAAATTACCCTGGAATTTTTCTCACTGCTGTCTATACACTTACTTTTGAGTTTGTTTCAGGGCAACTTCTTCCTCTCTTGCTCAAGCCAATGTTTTGCCAGAGTTGCTCAAAATGTTCTGTGAATGAG
Source organism: Gallinago jamesoni (assembly GCA_025769975.1). Classification (NCBI taxonomy): domain Eukaryota; kingdom Metazoa; phylum Chordata; class Aves; order Charadriiformes; family Scolopacidae; genus Gallinago; species Gallinago jamesoni. Next base: position 11,642,062 of record JAOQGH010000040.1, on the reverse strand, counting down.
CCCAAGGAACAGATTTTCTGGCTGATGGAAACTGGCAAGGCTCCTCCAAAGTCAGGCGATATTAGGAGACAATAATTTTGGATTGCTATTAAAAAACTTACAAGTCTGTAAACTATTACATGAAGTTGTCTAGCAATGTTATCTTCTGAAGTTATATAAGCCTACAACAGAAAATGTTTTAAAACTTGGCTCCCTTTGCTTTCCAAAGTGTAATGCTATACCATGAGACATAAAGTAACATCAACACACCAATTCAAAGGCAAGAAGGTGGATTTTTTGGATTACTTTTAATGCATTTTTTTTTAAACAAAATAAGGCCTTTTGGTCAGCTGCATGAACAGCTGAGACCCTTTTTATTACAATATTGCTAACGCTCAGTGCCGTGAGATGGGACACATCTGGGGCATCTCAAAACCCAAAAGTTATAATAATGAGGTTATAGAAAGCCAGAAAGACCAGAAAGTGTGCAAGTGCCTTACTCATTCTGCAGGGATCACGATACTTGAGACCAGTTTGGTTCTGATGCTGCTGGTAAGCTCCAATCCAACCTCTGGTCAGGGTGACACGCATCTCACCTGCCAGGCACAGGAGGTAGAGCTTGTCCCTGCCAGACATAGGGACACATCCCCTTAATAGACAAATGTTCCCAATTTTTGCAGACTTTTCCCTCATGAAGCCACTGCTGTGGTTGTTTTTGTATTTCGAGATCACATTAGGCTGGTTCTCATTTGGGGTTTGCCTATAGCAGAATTTGTTTAGAGACCCTGTTGCCCAGCTTTTGTAGGACGTACCCAAGACAATTCTTCTCTCCTGTGCTGTTTGTACAGCTGTGGGTGGACTTGTGCACTATAAGATCCCAGCAGTCTTCATTATGTCTGGCCATTTTATTCTGAACACCTGCTACAGGCATTCGTGATAAAAGCTTTTGGCTGGACTTACTTTTACTATTGCTAAAGAGCTGTAGCTCGGTGCTGAGGGTGCTGGAATCCTGCTGCTGATCCTGCAAAAAAAAGTGCTATCCACTATGGATGAAGCCACCAGATTTAGGAAAACTGCTGCCTGGGTAAGTAAATGCATCAGAAATTCTCAAGGGTCCTGTTTCTAGGAGATGGTATGAGGACACGGTGACTTTTTTAAGGTTCATTTGCTGCTAGCTGGTTCAAACTATGCTAGCCATAAGCTGTTGCCGCCTCTTTATCGCTCAGAAGATAAATGTTGTTAGTTAAGTCCAGATCACTGACCATACTGTCCAAAACCTGTAATTGCTGTGAGAAAGGCCAGTTTCTTCAAAGAAGTGAATATTAATTCCATCTCAGGGAAGGAGAAATGTTTGATGTTGTTAGTCAACAGTAGCACTGAGTGTTTCTTAACCCGTGAATGGAGATCATATTTGATGTCTAAATGTTTCCTGTAAATTTAAGTAACTAAGTATTTCTAGAAGACCACAAATCTTCAGTCTGAAAGAAAGAAATGTGGGGAATGCAAGAGAAGTTTATGAAATCATGAGAGGCAATGGAAGAGTTGAATGTGGGAGGATAATACCCTTTCTCTGTTAGTACAAGAACTGAAGATAATCAAGTGTAATTAGCAGGAGGTTGGCTCAAAATGTAAGAGAGGTTAATTTTTTCCACACCACACAGTTCGGCTGTGAATTGCTTTGCCTGGGGTTTTTGTAGATGACAGAATTTTACGAGGATTCACAAAGTGAGTAGGTAGTCAAGGAAAACAAAAATTCACTGAAGGCAATTAAATACAGTGGTGGTCTCCTGGCTCAATAAGACCTTAAGCCACAGATGCTTGGGCTGGGTAATGAGGGAAGTGCTCCTAAGGAAGGAAAAAATAAATAAATCACTGTATGCATGCTCCATACTTGTGTTCTTTCCCGAAATATATCTCGTTGGCTGCTGTTGGAGCCAGGATGTAGGACTAGATGGACTTTCAGTGTGACCCAGTGTGATTGCTCTGGTGTTGGAGAACATCTGCCATGGAAAATCTCTCTCCACCCTGTCAAAGACTTTCTGAAAGCCAGTATAATATGGACACATGATAGCTGCTATTCTTCCATTTGTTTAAATGATGTGGAAAATATGGTCAATGCAAGAATAGGACAAAGCCCAAGTTGTACTGGAAGCCTGTTCTTGACAGTGTTGTGGGCTCTGCTTAGTGCTGTTATGCAAAAAGAATTGCTTTGGAACAGGCAGCAGCATGTTTCCATCCTGATTGTTACAGTCCTTTAAAATCTGCTGAGGAAATTTTGAACATCTTTTTTTCCCATCCTTAGGGGTAGATTCCTTTCCCAGGCTCAGCTGAGGAGATGTAGTGGGTTTTGAAACATTCTTCACAGAGCCACTGGAAAAAAAAAAAATGGCAGGAATTTTATACTGGTGTGTTGCTCTGTCTTTACTTTGTTGGTCATCACTTTGAATTTCTCTAAGGTGATACTTGCTTCTGATTAATATCAAATTCTGCCTTAACGCCGATAAAGGTGTATTTTGTTTCAGGTAACACCTATTCAACATAATGAATAAAAAGGTCTGCTTAATGGTTTCTTTGTCCTTCGTAGCTAGAGAGAATATCTCCATGTCTGCTTTGATTGAGTGACTCCAGTTGCAAGTGGTTCATTTGTAGGTGTCTGAGGTTTGGAAGGGATCTCATGTGCCCGGTTGCGCTTGCCACCTCACACTCCTGGGAAAACCTGTCAATACCATTTAGCTCGATTCTCTAGCTGATCTTTTGCAGGATCAGCCTGGAAGATATTTTTCATCAGGCTTTTTCTCCTCTCTATTAATAGTGAGGACACGCGGAGCAGCCTGTCTATTTTCATGAGGACTTCTCCTTATGTCTCTTGACGTAATTTTTACCTTTTACCTCCTATTCTCAAGAAATCCCAAGTTTTGCAATATTCACTGTGTGTCTGGCACATGTAATTGAGAACTGGATCCTATGTAGGTAAGTTGTTTGAAGGCTGAAGTTCAAGTTCTCTTGTATGTTGTAGAAGTTTTGTTTTGTTTGCTGTGTATAAAATGACTTGGGGAATGGCAGTGGGAGGGAGGGGAGGGGCATTTGGGTTCCTGGAAATACTGCCCAGATATGCCTTGTATGCTCACAAAAATTCCTTATAATTAAAAGAAAAGTTACCTGGTAATACGTGTTTCACTTTTGATTTTACTTGGGGACAAAAGTTAGAAGTTGCCAGTGACTTTTTTGCTAAATTTCCTGTCTTTATTTCTAATGTATGAAACAGTTCTGTGTGGCCCATTGATGTTAGTTTTTTCATCTTTACTTGTGCAGTCACTTTGCGCCTGAAAGGTTTGATATTATAACTTTGCTGTAACAAAGTCTTTGATGACATGATAGCACTTGTCTCCATCTTCTTCACTGCACCCTTCTTGTTCAGGGGCAGTGCTGGATGATTTTTAACAGCAATAATCCATGTCAAGAGTCTTGCTCCTATTATTGGTGGTGTCTTTTTGCGCAGTGTCACTCAGAGGCAGGGCTGTGTCCCCTTTTCCTCCAGCTGGGGTGCTTCAAGGGTTCATCACTCTCTTGTTCTTCAGTTTGATGCAACCTGCTCCTGGCTGCCTGCTCTCCCTCATGCTGAGCAGATCACTGCTCTGTCCATCTTGCCTATGACTCGAGCTGGTTCTCCAGCTGGCATCTCTGTAGGTATATTCTGGAAACCTACCTGTAATAAGTCTATTGCTCCAGGCTTGCTTTTTGAAGCCCTGACTTCTGGCCAAGACAGCGTGGTTAGGACCAGTCAGTAGAGGGCCACTAACTGGTCCAAGGCTGATAAATAGCCATCAGCATTCTTTTTCTTCCTGCTGAGCAGTGTCTTCTGACAGGTTGAGCTGTCAGCCTTCTCCATGTAGAGGCTCCAATCCTCATCTCCACTTCCTGGGTTATATGCTTGTATTTCCTAGACTCCTGTCACTGCCAAGGTCAAAAATCCCCCCGGTCCTGTGCGCTGGGAGTATGAGGAGGGTAGGGCATCTCCCACTGCAATTTAATAAAGTGTAAGTCCCATGTGCTCCTTTCTCTTATGCTTACGGCAAGAGGAAGACATAGCAAAGAATGTGCAAAGCTAAGGAGAAATGGGCACTCAGTCAACTTCTTTGTTGTGTGAGGATGGCACAAAAATGTTTTGTTTCTTGTTTTTACATTAGCAATTCAGGTCTTGTCTACCCTGTTTTGTTTTTTTTTTTTCCTTCACTGGAGAACTAATAGTATTATGACAGTGTAAGTAAAAGCTGACGAATTTTGAGTAGAATTGCTTTTCCTACAAAATGTTTTAAGCAGTCTGTATTTAGCTAACATTTCTCTAACTCCACTCCTAACCAACAGTTGGAAGAGAAAATCTTTGCAGTTTGACACCTCCTCCTCTCTCCCTTTTCACTAGAAGCTGCAAAACCTCCCACTCTGCTTCTCTAGATCTTCCAAGGAGACCTCTGCCAAAACACAACTTGATGTTTGGTATTTTATTTTAAAGTAAAGGCAGAAAACAAAACACTTCCACCTTCCCATACACAAAGAATCAGAACAGGGCATGAGTCCAATTTGTTTCCCTTCCCATATTTCCTGAACGTGAACTCTTGCAGAGGCAACCAAGGCGCTCTGCTACATGGTCTACCCGCCAGCCTTGCTGTGGCTCTCTGGCAGGAGCAGTATCAAGGCTGTCTCCAACATGACCCTGTTCTTCAGGGTGGGAACCAAAGCAGGGACTTTCCCAGGCTCTCGAGTGCTTGGCAGTAAACGAGATCCTGTCTTCGACAGCTCAAGATGAACTTTTCAGTGATGCACCAGCCAACAGTGAAGACTCTGGGTCTCCCTTGTAGTCGTTTCTGTAGCCATTAACCGTTTTTCATGCACTTTGTGGGTGTGGAGGCTTTTTCCAAAGCAGAGAGCACAGCCAGACTTCCCAAGGGCTTGCCCAGGAGATGTCAGGCAGGGATCATCTGCCCCACAGTCACCTACCAGCATCGGGGAGAGGCTGTACTGGGGTGAAATGGACTGTGCCCAGCCTTGGGAACTGGGCTCCTCACTCCACTGCGGGTAAGGTCCGCACGAAGGAAGTGGAAGAGGCTCCCATTCTGGGCTCCTGGCCAGCCCATGGGCGAGGTCTCAGTTGGGACAATGGAATGAACCCTGTGTAATTAGATCCTGGCTGGTGGGGCAATGCCTGTGCCAGGGCAGCATGCACACACTGCATGGCTGGTTCCTGCTGAGCTGAAGGTGCAGGGACAGTCTTGGACAACTCAAAGCTGATTCACCTGGGAGATGGGCTCACCTCTTCCTTGTTTTCAGTTTTTAGATATCCTGAAGTATGTCATTGGAGGCTTTCTTGCATGAGAAATCTCTGATGCACACCTATGGATTGGCTTTCTGATCTCCTTGTCTTGCTACTGTTCCCTCACAGGACCATCACAACTATAGTTTGACTGATGGTCAAGAAACATTGATGCTTCCAGTTAACTCCTAACAAAGTGGCATGAATCCATCAAATTCCTGCTGCATGTACAGCTTCACTGGCAGTGGGTGGCTGGCTGGCTGAGGTGACAGAGGAGTGCCCAGCTCCGTCCATCCACTCTGCTGGATGATGCTGCCCATGGTGTATTGCAAATTGAATTGCCATTAACCTCTGCACTGTTAACTGCTGCTCATCTGTCTTAATTACAAACAGAAGAGATGATGGTGATTTACTGAGGGGAAAGTGCTGCATGTAGCGGTGACAGAGCTGATGTGCACTGGATTCTGCCTGAAATCAGAATGAAAATGATTCCCTTCTGAAGCAAAATCAAGCCCTTTAAAGACAGAGGGAACCAGAAAGCTCCAAGAGAGCCAACTCGGGTCAGGGACTACCCTGGTTATGGTGGAGATTTCCCATGCCCACAGGGGGACAGTGGCTTGAATGAGAGATTATCACTGAGCTGTCTGGTTTTGATGGGAGATTCTGTCCTGGGCTGAAGGAGAAACTTCATCAAGAGCTTTGAGAGCCACAACCGGCAGTGGAGCATTGGGAAGATGGTGTTTCATGAGCACATTAAGTGCCTTGTAAGGTCTTGATTTTTTTTTTTATTTATTTTTTTAAATGGGTAACTCAGATTCTCCCCTCTCCCTCCTGTAGGTGATGTACTGCAAAGATTGCATGATATGGAGACAGATGGAGGGAGGGAAACTTCTGTCTGACCATGTGGTTCTTCACCTGTTGTCTTTCTCTTTTCAAGAAAAAAAAACAAAACACTAAATCAGTTTAAAACTAAAAATGGCACTTAGACTCTTTTTTTCATCAGAAATGCTGATATAAAGCTTTATTGTTTGGGGCTTTTTTTGGTTGGTTTTTTTTAAGTACTTTTTTCCAGCTAGAACTGATGACTTGAACCCAGCATTGTTTTCATTTGGAGCAGCACAATGTCAGACTTACAATTCACTGAATAACGTTTTTCTGACCCTCTCGGACTAGAGAGCCTCCGTCCCAGAGGGTAATGAGGCAGGCAAGCATCCCTGCCCCTGGGCTGGCTGGGCTGAGAGCACAGCATGCTGGCAGGACAAGTGGCTGGTGCTCATGGTGATGAGGGCATGAGAGAGCATGGACTCATGTTCCTCTCCTTGATGAGTGACCTCAAAGGGAGGGTGAGGATAGAGCTGGCAAAGCTCCGCACCTCTGTTAGCAAGGGAACCAATAAGACTCAGATGAAATTCAGCATTGACCAAGGCCAACTAATGACTCTTCTGAAGATTAATTTTGAGTGCTTATACTTTGTTGGGCTTCCCAATTAACTGTGGCAGCCCAAGGAGAAAACAAACCTGGGTGTTGCTGCAGATGGCTGGCCGAGGAGACGTGGAAAATGAAGCTAGAAAGACACCACACTGCAGAACTTAGGATGACTGTGATCAAGCAGGTCTTTGATCTTTATCCACAGGCTGGTAGGGGAGACAGCTTTGCTGAGTGCCTCTTTGCCCTCCGAGAGCTCGGCACAGCCAGGCACTGTCACTTGGTGCCCAACACAACCAGCACGCATGGCCTTGCAAGTCAAGCCCAGGCCAGCAGGAGCCTTGTCCAGGGGAGCAGTGAGTGGCAGGGGTTTTCTTGGGATTGTAATCGCAAGGTCAGAGGGATTAATTAGTCATAGCCTCCTGTGGTTGAGAAGGACAGCAGAAGTATTTCTTCTGCATTCTATCAGGGACAAAGCTCATTGGAAACCCAGACCTGTTAATGGAATGCAGCTTCAGACAGCTGAAGGTGATCCATCCTGGTATCCTTTCCACCTCCTTCATGACCCCTTTGGCAGTCTGATTGGATTCTACATATCCTAGGATAAGAGTGGCAGACCTGCACAGCCAGGGATCAAGGATGGGGGGAAGCAGGGTGGCAGCAGCCCCTGTGTAGATAGTAAGCTGCCATGGAAAATTGCACCTTTGGCAAATGGAAGCAAGAAACCTACTGTTGTTGTTATTATTGTCTTCTTTTTGTTCTTCTACTAGGCTTTGTACTCAGCCACTGTAAAAGAACAGAATCGCAGCCGGGACATGTTAATTGGATCCTCAGTTTCTCCAGTGGAGAATCAACCTTATGAAGTCCTGACTATTAGCTAATAGTTCACTCCAAGAGACTGAGACTATAATAATGCTACTAAATAACTTGTGTTCAGCATTTACCTCCAACTAGGTGTGCAGCTCCATGGTCGTGCTTCCTACAGGAACACCTCAACCAGATTCCTGGAAGGAAATGGGGTGGTCCCAGGCTTTGCTTCAGGCCAGGCTTCCCTCTGGGTTTGGGCATCTATGAGCATCAATGGAGGCAGATGTTGTCTTCAGAGGTGATGAAGGTCTATGCTGGGAGACTACCCCATGTCCCTATCTTGGAAGGCAAGCAGGAAAACAGGTCAGGACTGCAAAGCATCAGGGCAGGCAATTGGCAGATAATGCCAACCTGTACAGAGGAAGCAAGTCAGAAATAATTAACCTCATGTAATGAGCCTGAAAGGTGGTACACATAAAACTGCTGAAGGGAAACAGTCTTTCCCTGGTACATTGGCTGTGGAAGTCATCAGCTCAGCATTGCGGTGGCAAGTCCCAGAGCAGAGCAGGTTGGTGCTGTTCCTCATCCCCACTGCAGGGGTCAGGTTCAGGGTACAATCTTTCTGAAAGCATTGTTGTTATTTTTTTCCCTATATACTGGAGAATGATACATAACTAATACTGAATGCTAAAGGTTTTCATAAGAGTCACTCTCACAGATGCAAAACTTTTGAGATTTGATTGCAGTCGTAGGAAGGTGGTTTCTTGGGATTTGTTGGCAAGGTTAGTAGTCAGTTACTAGAATCTTGAATACTAGACCTAAGAAGTGGTGATGTGTGGCTGATTTGGGCTGAATAACCTCACCTCCTGGCACCTCATTGCACCACTGGGTGCTCAGCTCCATCCCTGTGCTGATGAGCTGCTGGCCTGGAGGGGTTTCAGGGCGATGTTCCCTTCCATGCTGATGTTTCAGCTGGTGTGAATGGCATGAAATTATCCTCTGTTTAATGGGGAAGCTTAATGTCTAGGCACTTTTTCAGGTGCCCTGCAGCTCTCAGTTGCTCCCTAACAGCTAGGGGATGATGTTCCCATTGCAGCTCAGGCTTCTAAAATAGCTGTCTCCTGATGTTGCCGACCTTACCCAGCACAGCCCCAATGAAAGCAGGAAAGTGAGTTGGAGATTAATCCATGATGTTTGAGGTTTTGTTTTATTTTGATCTTATTTTATCTTGTGGTGGTTTGTATTTCTTTTTTCCCTGTCTTCTGACACCGTGTACCTGCTTTTACAGGAATGTGACAGGGCCTTTAAAATATGCGTGGCAGATGTGGAGCTATATGACTGGGTATGGCTTGTGTACGGGCAAAGCTGGTTCAAAAAAACTCCAGAGGTAAATCAAGTGTGTGAGAATTGAGATTTCATAAAAAAAATTTGGCTGAGTTTGCAAACAGTGTCGTTAGCTTTAAAAAGACTTGAGGGTTTTTTGGTCTTCAAAATAGCACAACCAGATGGCAATAGGCTATTTTTGAACTTGGGTTACATAATTTTGCTAAATATTTTTCTTCCCTCTGTAATTTGAAGTTAGCTGTAATTCAGACTAAGTTGGTGCTGGGTATGATAGTCTCCTGGTAAAGGCACTCATGATGTGCTCCCTGTGTTGGGAGCAGCCAGCTCCAGGATGCCCACAACAGGAGCAGAGCTGGGAGATGAGATGGCCCCAGCCATTGGGATGTGCTCTCCCCAAAACATGGCTTTCTGGGGACCAAAGTCATGGGCTGAGCAGGGCTGGTCATGGGGTCCATTGACAGTCCCAGACACAAAAAGTGATAGGAATTTTGGTGGCCAGGGGCAAGGTGCATAGGTCATTTGATCTGTCTGAGGGGAACAGCAATGCCTGGGAAGAGAGAATGTGATGGATGTGCAATTAGAAAGGGCCCCAAGAGGTCCACAAATGGGACCAATGCAAAGGGACCATAAATGCTGCTTTAGGGGAAGGCACAAAGCTGTTTGTGCTCCCCACACGATTCACCTGCATCAGAATATGATGGTTTTGGAAAGAAAAAAAAAATAATAATTGTTCCTCTACCTTAAGCAGCCATTGCCATTATTTTAATGGTAAGAAGGGATAAATCTGTCCCTTTTCAACTCTTAAGTGACGGAGCTGCAAAGCTCCAACTGAAGGAAGCCGTTCGTGAGAGCATAAGGGCCCGCTGACAAGGAAAAAAAAAAATCACACTTCTCCGAAAACAATGTAAATAGCTTTTATAGAGCTTTTTTCCTCTTTGAGAGACCTCAAACATCTTTATGAAAGAGCTCAGTATTTATTGTTTCAGCCTTCAGCATGACTAGACCTGAAGGGCCTTTTCCTATAAGGAAGGTTTTCTTATTTTTCAGTCTTTTTTTTTTTTTTTTTGCATGTAGCTGCAGTGGGTGCAGTTGGTCACCAACTTGGTTTCTCCCATGCTGAAGATACTTGCAGGCCTTCAGAGGAAATAAAAACTCAATTATGTTTTTAAGGAGTAAAACTGGCATTTAGTAATGCCAGTAATTAGTAAATGCCAGTTAGAGTGCTTTCTGAAAGACTGAGTTTTGTTTCAATAATGTAAAAAAACCCACAGGTTGTCAGCATCATATTACTCCATTAAATTAACCCCAACTCATGATAATACAAATGAAATATGTACCTGGTTTTCCCTCTTCCTAGTAATGTTTGCCTGTTGACCACGTTATATGCAGGCATTTGTCATGGGTTCCCAGCTGTGCTGTATATTCATCATACAGAACAGCAAATGATTCCTGGCAGGAGACCAAGTTGAAAAAATACCAGTAGATGATTTTCCATGAGAAAAATAATATTTTTTTGCAGGAAAACTTCTTAATTACAGTATTTTGATAATATAACTGATATTAATGGAAAGGGATTGCTAAGGATGGAGATCCATAGAATCATAGAATGGTTAGAGTTGGAAGGGACCTTAAAGATCATTGAGTTCCAACCCCCCTGCCATGGGCAGGGACACCTCCCACTAGAGCAGTTTCAGAGAAGCTTTGTTCTCAAATTTGGTTTTTAGATCAAAATGAATAACCTAAAATTTTTTCTTAACTATTTGACTCAAATTTTTGATTGAAATCAGGTCTATTCTTGTGATTTTTAAATAGAGCATTTGCTACAAAGCAAATTTGGTTCCCTGCCCAGTACTGGCAAACTCTCTTCCTCAGGTGGCTGAATTCTGACCTCTTCACACCAGTGCTCCTTTATAATCACCCTCCAATGACTCCTGGATCAAGTCAGTACAATCCCCATCAGTCTTTGGATTAGTGACTCCAGAGCCTCTTTTTAAGCACAGGTTCAGCCTTGATTTCTACATTTCTCTGCAAGGTTACCGTTACCTTTTATGTGGTTGTGAGTTTAGCTCTGACTCTGCTGTTCCTGACCCTGATCTGCATGCTGGTAAAATCTTCATAGGGCCAAAAGCCCCAAGACACCAACCACTTGCCATGAAGAGCTATGGGAGGGAAGGCTCTTGCAGTTATCTGCAGCAGGGGAAAAGACAGCCCTCTTATTTTTTTTTTCTTTTTATTCTTCAAGTGTCCCAAAATAAATAGTCATCCATAGACAAATATTTCTGCAGTATCATTGGAGAGAACAAGAGGCATGGGTGGCTCAAACCAATCTACTTGGCCCAAAAGAAAAACATATTATTTTCTTTTTCAGGTTGCTCTGATTCTGATTTCTTAAAATATTTTGATTTGGGCTTAAAGCCAAAAAATCTCAGCTATTTGCACAGCCCTGATCTGAGCTCTCTGTGGTTGGGTGTTGCCTCTGTCTACTGGAAAGAGACATTTCATCAAGCCTCAGAAGTCTCATTGCTCCCCACAACATGTCCCTGCTGTCACCCACAGCATTGCGTTACCTCACGCTGCACATCGTATGTGTCAGCTCTCTCAAGGTCTTCTGCTGACTCTGTACAGGTTGGGATGTGTTTATGTTTGCATCTTGAGCAAGCACCTCATGAGAGCTGAGAGCTTGGTAAAGTGACTGTGCAGCTGTATATATCTTGCCTGGATTTCTGTCTGTCCTCTCCTCACTTCTTCCTGTCTTCTTCTGTAGTTTCATAGAATCATAGAATCATCTGGGCCGGAAGGGACCTTCAAAGGCCATCTAGTACGACCCCCCTGCAGTCACAGGGACACTCCCAACTAGACCAGGTTTCCCAGGACCTCATCCAGCCTCACCTTGAATGTCTCCAGGGAAGGGGCCTCAACCACCTCCCTGGGCAACCTCTTCCAGTGCTCC
>JAOQGH010000040.1:11600519-11630149 GCA_025769975.1 Gallinago jamesoni | reverse complement strand
AGCCTGTCCTCGGAGCAGAGGGGCTCCAACCCCCTGAGCATTTTTGTGGCCCTCCTCTGGACCCGCTCCATCAGGTCTATGTCCTTCTTCTATTGAGGGCTCCAGACCTGCACACAGTGCTCCAGGTGAGGTATCACCAGAGCAGAGCCCAGCATGGCCCAGCCCAGACTGCACTGCCAGTGGCTGCGCAAACTGCTGCTACTTATCTCCTGGGAGCAAAAAAATGGACCTGCTGGAGCTGACTTGGCTCAAAAAAGGTTGCCCAGAAATGATGGCAGCCACAGTATGGGGTTCTCCCTAGAAAAGAGATGGTTACTCCACAGCTGTTGCAGGACCAGCTGAAGCAGTGTGCTTTGGTGCTTTGTCAGATCTCCTTGCTTATTTGAATCACCTGGAAGGTGACAAGCAGGCATGCTCATGTCTCCTCCTTGCAGTTACTACCAGCTCTTTGCCCCTGCATCCCACTCAGGCTGGACTTTCCTCCTGCTTCCTTTTACACAGCAAGTAGCCCACAGCCACAAACCCAAATAGTGGGGCTTGTGATTGCACCAGAATATTTAGAAGAGGAAAAAAAAATAAAAAGGATAAAAAGTCAGTAAGTCTGGGTGAGAAAGCTGTGACAAGGACACAGGGATGTACGTTGTGGGAGGACCACAGCATCACACACAGGTCATTGGGTTTCACCAGCCTGGTACACTGATGTGAGCGAGATCAAAGCCAGAGTGGTGGGGATTTGCACTGGAGAAAAGGGAGGCTGGGGTGTGGGAGGAGCTGGGTGAGGATGAGCACCTTCCCCTGGGGCTGCTCACCCCACCACCCAGTGAGAATCAGTTGTGGCATGTAAAAAATGTGGGTAAGAGCACACTGAAGGGGTAGGACTGGGGCTTGGAGCCACCAGGCTGCCAACAGGGAGGCCAGGATGGGGGGGTCACCACAGAGGACAAGTCACCTATGGAAAAAGGTGCACATAGGGCTTCATTAGCACATTCAATTAATGCTGTGTTTGGGGGTGAGGAAGCACCTCACTGTGAACCAACTGTAGGACTTGCCTCTAGACAGTGTCCTTAGGTTATTCTTCAGAAGGGCCAGGGTGTTTAAAAAAAAAAAAAAAAGAATGAATAACACATTTGTCTGAGCCTTGACAAGGTGGGAGTTGCTAATTACCTTCAGGAGAGTGCCCTCAGGAGTGCACTGACTGCTTGCTAACAGGGTGCAGAGCCTTTCTCCTCCAGGCCTACAAAGTCTCTTCAGTCTGGTCAATATGGGCTGGATCTCCTTTCTGGCCAGCATCTCATGAATGTCCTGCTTTCCAAGCTCGCTGGTGTGCTCAGACCTTGTCTGTTTGGAGTAACTCAGGACTATTTTTTTCCATAGCAGCTCCCTGCTTTTATTCATGATCCATTTTATTCTAGGTTGAATGCCCTTTTCTGTCTTAGTGCAATGCGCTTTGGATGAGTTGAGATATTTAAGAATGGGGATTGCACTTACAATTAACACCCTACGTGAATCTGATTTGCCTTTCAAGTACAGGCATGGCCCAAAAGTCAGGCCAGGAGCTGTGGAGACGGTTGCCTCACAGGGAAGCCTTTGCTGGAGCGGGACCGAGATGTGCTGCTGGGGTTGGATTGGTGGTGTTTAATGTAAGAAAGATAAAGAGAAGGTTTCATTCATTCATAGTGGTGGTGAAGGAGAAGACTTTCACCAGCTTCAGGGCTATACCATTTTTTTCAGAAGCCAGTTAGATTTTTTTTTTTTTTTTTAAGCTGCAATGGGGCTTACCGATGAGCAGAAGACCTCACTGCAAAGCTTTACTGAAGCAGTTATGGGTAGAGCGTGGCTCTTTGCTCCTGGTCTCAAAGCCTATCACTGGGTTCATCACCCAGGTGTCCCTGGGCAGTGACAAACCTGTAGCAGACCTGGACTGAAGTGAGACAGCCACAGCTGGAGATCTATGCTGGCCCCATGCCTATGAATTGGGAACACAACTCCTCCACCTTAGACACACTCACAGTTTTGGGCTCCTCTTGATAGGTGACTTTTCTGTTTTTATTGGGGGAGGCTAATTATTATTATTTTTTTTCCCCCTGGTGATACTTAAACCTCTAAGTGAGAAGACTGCTTATTTTCCAGCTCTGAGAAGCGGCTACCTCCTGCCTGGTGAGGACAAGTGTGTGGCAGCAGCAGTCAACATCTGTATCTGTCAGGTCAGCAGTAAAACAGCAAGAGATAAAGCTATGTCATGAAGATGATGGCTGGGAAGGGGCTTACGCTGAATCTGGTCCATTCACTTTCCCCTCCCAAACAGAGGTGCCTGTGTGGCAGTCAGTCAGTCCTTTGTGGAGAACGATGGCCAGAAAGCATCAGAGACTTCCAGCCCTGGGAAGCAACAGGGCAGAGACAAGGCCATCATGAATATTAATGGTGGCCCCCTAGGGGGTTGCTTGGTCCTCGTTAGAGAAAAACAGTGAGTGCTGATAATATTCTCACCCTTACGGTGATGTCTGATCTTTCATTCCTTCATCAGCAACACCTCCCACCCCGACTGAGCTCAGTGTCCTGGAGAAGAGCGTGTTTAAAGGTGAGGTCAAGGTAATTTCAAGAGGTGCTAAAAGAAAAAGGGAGGGCAGGCTGGCAGCCAGGAAAGGGAAAATTGGCCCTATTGTTAAAGGAAGAAAAGAACATCAGAGGGCTTTTTAAAATGTCAAGAGTGGAGTATTGCTGTGTGCTCTTTGCTTATTGAGTAGAGTTTGAGGGAGGTTTGCCTTAAATATACCTTCCATACAAATATACAGAAACATGTTTTTTAGTGAACTTTAAACATTAGCTATAATAGTCTTTGGATAAAAAGGCAGTCATTATTTCTTCGAGCACACTTTCTACTGCCGAGCAAATGTTCCAATGTGGCAGGATGGTGGCTTTAAAAATAGCTGTTAGCTCCAGAGCCTCTGAGTGTGGCTGGGAGGTAAATTAAATGTTTGACTCTGAGCAGTCATTGATGTGGTCCAAGAGCTGCAGCCGGCAAGCCCTCGTTTCACTGAAGCCAGTGGAAATACGAGGCAGTGAGAAAAGCTTGCAGAAAGAAAGAAGGTTTGGGCGTCTCTGGGAAGCTCCAAGCCTTTTGGGAGCTATTTTTAAAAATAGTCATTTGCTGAACTGTTATGACACATGTCATAAAAATCACAGGGAACTGGATGGAAGGGCACTGACAAGGTGTTGTGACATACCTGTGCCATTTCTTAAGGTACTTGTCCAATACATTCTTAAACGTCTGGAGACAGAGACCCACAGCCCTCAGCTCAGCAGCTCTAGTGTTTCACTGTTTCCACCAACCCAAAACTCTGCTGGGTTTTGTCTAAATCTCTCTTACCACTTTGTGCATTATTTTTGTCCTACCCACAGTAGAAATGGGGAAAATGGTATTTCTTAGTTTCTTTATGTCTTTTGAATTCATCTGCTCTTCTCCAGGCAGAACAAACCCATTTCTTCAGACCTTCCACAAGTGATGTTTTTGGGTCCTTGTTCTCCCAACTCTTGCCTCCTCTGACTTCCCTCCACTGAGCTCACAACCTTCTTAAATTGCCTCCAAACTGAATGCAGTAACTCAAGTTAAAATCCTACCAGTGTTGGACAAACTAGAACTACTTCACGTGTCTTATCAGTAGCAATCCTGCTTGTATGTCACAGTATGGTATTTGGCTTTTTTGCAGCAGCAATGTTGATTAGCAATCAAGTTGGGACCCCACTAAAACCTTTAGCTCCACTCCTACACAGCTGACAGCAAACTAACTTCTTATCTTCTGTAAACATGAATGCCTGTTCCTTCCTACATTTGGGACTTTGAATTTGTCCTCATTGAATTTCATCTTACCTTATTTCAGAATATTTCCCTGATTTTGGAGGTTACTTTACATTCGCTTGTGACCCAGCATGGAGTAGCCTTCCCCTTGCTGATGCTATTTGTGAATATAAGTGTCTTTTCTATCCCATTATTAACCTTAGAGGTGAAGACACTGAAGGATGCAGGACCCTGCGAAGATGCCTTTTGGACTGTAAACACCTCCAGTCTCACTGTGAGTAACTGATCACAGAGTACACTTGAGTACAGTCACCGGGTACTCTTGTACCCCTTAATTATAGCTGTTTGTTTACTGCGGGCTGTTCTCCAACGTGGGGGATGCCAGCACTGCCAACCTGGCTAGGGAAGCTGCGAGCCCACCAGCATCCGACCGGTTCTCCTGTGGGCATGGCAGCAGCCCAGCTCACTGCTGCACCCAATCCCCTTCCCTGGGCACAGGGCTCCAGTATTATTTTGTTTATATATTATCTTGGACTTAATACGTATATATTTTCCAATGGGAGTATGCTTTGCTGCAACGAGAGGGAGGGAAGTCATGGGAAAGTTTCATTTTTGGCAAAGCTGCAATTTCATGAGAAATTTCAGGAAATGTAAAAATATTGATTTTGTCTCCACTTGTCAATTTTCAAAATATTTTTTTTTTCCTTTTAGTCAGGTTTTTCTTTTCCACTCCCCACTTTCATCAACACCTCCCCTCAACTTTTCCTCCATCTCCTTGCCAGGGAAAGTACAATGTTCAGATATTCTTTCCAAATCTTCCTTTTTCCACTGTCTAACCTTTTAAAACTTCACTTTGGAGAAGTTAGAGAAGGGGGGGGGGGGGGGAAGAACTGTGAAAACAAAAATGCTGATTTTCCTAGGATGTATGTGGAGCTGTTCTTGTGCAGGGACACAGGTAGGAGAGTCCTGGTTAAGAAATAAAAAAAAAGAACATTAATGTCACTCAGTGGCCAAAAGGAAGCAGCAGGGAAGTAGGGAAAGTAATGCAAAAGCAAAATGCGTTAAAAAGTGGGGAAAGACAGATGTTCTGCTCTGACATGACAGTGCATAACCACATTTAGAATTTGAAAAGTGTGGGTATTCTCCCTTCTCTCCCCCTTTCTTTTCCCTGACCAGGTTCCTCTGATGGTCTGTATCTCCTCAGTCTGGTTCTACTTCCCACAGGGGTGCCTGTGATGGAGAGAGACAGGTCTCAGGCATGCTGTCCCTTTCTTTCCCATCTCTCTAGGACTAAATACATCCTGCACAGGGGTCGGGGAAATCCCAAGCACAAATACAGGCTGGGCAGAGAATGGAATGAGAGCAGCCCTGAGGAGAAGGGCTTGGGAGTGTTGGTGGATGAGAAGCTCAACATGAACCAGCAATGAGCAGTTGCAACCCAGAAGGCCAACTGTATCCTGGACTGCATCAGAAGCAGCATGACCAGCACGTAAAGGGAAGTGATTCTGCCCCTCTAGTTCACTCTTAGGAGACCTCACCTGGAGTGCTGTGTCCAGCTCTGGAGTCCTCAGCACAAGAAGGACATGGACACAGATCCAGAGGAGGGCCACAGAGATGATCAGAGGGCTGGAGCACATCTCCTAGGAAGACAGGCTGAGAGAGTTATGGTTGTTCCTCCTGGAGAAGAGAAGGTTCCAGGGACACCTTATAGTGGCCTTCCAGTTTCTGAAGAGGGCCTACAAGAAAGCTGGAGAGGGACTTTTTACAAGGGCATGTAGCAACAGGACAAGGGGTAATGGCTTCAAACTGGAAGAGAGCAGATTTAGATTATGTATCGGAAAGAAATTTTTTGCTATGTGGGTAGTGAGACACTGGAACAGGTTGTCCAGGGAAGTCATGGCTGCCCCACACCTGGAGGTGTTCAAGACCAGGCTGGATGGGACTTTGAGCAACCTGGTCTGGTGGGAGGTGCCCCTGCCCATGGCAGGGGGGTTGGAACTCAATGATCTTTAAGGTCACTTCCAATCTAAACCATTTTATGATCTATGATTCTATTATTTTCACACCGTAGCAGCACTAAAGGTTTTCAGTGACCATACCACAGTGTAAAATCCAATCCTAAACCTTTTATTAATTAATGTTTCATGCAAAGAGCCAAGAAAGAACTGAACTGACTACAGAAGTACAGAGGATAAACGCTTCTACAAATTTAAAAAAACAGCACTATTACTTTTGGAGAGGGCACAAAATGTGACTCAGAGCAGGACTGCCGACTGGAGTTCAGCCGGCCAACATGTCATACCCAAGACCAACAGGGCTGCTAATCTCATCCGCTGGATAATCCCGCTCCCTGCTGAAGGCAGTAATTAAGGGCCGTGTTTTCAGCAGCCCTACAAAAAGCCCTTCAGCAGCTTGTTTGACTGCAGGAACTGGACAAATTGCAGCGTACGTAGACAGCACCATGGCACAAACACTGATTTTTTTTTTTTTTTTTTCCACATGCACCTGGAGACACCAAGTGTTTCTTCTGGGAGGCCTGCTGGGACTGTGGCTGGAGCTGCCTGCCTACCTGCACTAGAGGCTGCAGCTGCAGGTACAACCCTTGCTCCCACTGGGACAAATGGCCGTGCTGCCTGAGCCCCAAGGATGGCTGCAGGGCCCCCCTTGCCACCTTGGAACAGACCCCCAGTTTGCACCAGTGCAGCAGGGTGGGATGGGCTATGCTGCAGCAGGTCCCAGTTTCCAAGAAGAGTGTCTCTGACCAGGATGTCGTGTGGGACAGTGTCAATCGCTTTGCACAAGTCCAGGTAGACGACATGTGTTGCTCTGCCCTTGTCCACCAAGTGTGGGGCAGTACCATAAAAGGCCCCTAAATTTGTCAGGCACGATTTGCCCCTGGTGAAGCCGTGTTGGCTGTCTCCAGTCACCCCCTTAATTTCCATGTGCCTTCACAGAGATTCCAGGAGGATCTTCTCTGTGGAGGATCTGCTTGTCCCACTGTTGGCTCTTTACACATTAACTCTTTGTGGTAGGTCCTGTTGAACTTCTCTGTGCTGTTACAGGGAACAATTTTGTGCAGTGGTAGCACAAAAGTAAGTGGCTCCAGAGTGCCCTGGCACTGCTCTGGTGGCTCTGTGCAGCAGCAGAAGGCACACTGGGTTTTATAATCTTTGAGCAAGCTGTTTGCTGTAGACTGGCTACTGCGTTTTACTTTCATCAGCCTCTTCTCCAGTACCAAATAAAGAAATCAGGGAGTGCTTATTGCACCAAAGCTTTCACAATTCACAGCACAAATGTTCTATACAGAGACAGATAAAAGATGATAATAACTAATCCTACTTGGCCAAATCTTGCTGTTATTACACTGCTGTAAATCACAGCCCAACTATGGGTTCTTGAGAGACCTCTTCAGTTTCTCGCCACTTGAAATGACTGCCTAGCTGAAATGTGTGCCTACCTTGGTTGGATTTTTTTTTTTGTCCTCCAGTGCTTAACCAAGTACTTGTTAAGTTGCTTTAGCAATTTCTTTAACATTCTGTCTCTGCAGAGGTCATGCCCAAGAGGGTATTGTCTTTGGTGTTGATGTCTCTTGACCCCAGCATCCAGGTCATGACTAAATCCTCTGGATTTTCTCTTGTGTTGCACCTCTACAAAAGGGTGCATCTAGCTGTGGTAGGACCAAAGCTCCTACCCAGACACCGATATTTCGTGTTTTGCTTCTTGCAAACCCTCTTCTCCTTGATCTGGACAACTGGTCTGTGGCCCTGCCCTGATCCGTTTGTGCTGCAGCTCAAAGATCACCGTCCTCACCACTGCTTTGAATATGCCACTCCCTTGGCATCCTTCCTATGCCTCCCTCTTCTCTGTGCCACTGCACCTGACCTGCCTGGCTTTCCTTACAAGGTTCTTCTTAGCCCTCAAGAGAGGAAAGCTGGTTCCCATTCTCTTTCAAGGGGTGTATCACTGATTCTGACCTCTGTAAACTTCTAGAAAGAGCGTAACCAAGTGTATCTATGTTATCCCTTCTCACCCTCTCATTTGTGAGGTGCTGGGATAAACACCTATAAAGAGACATCTTCCTCTTTTCGGATTCTCTTGCAAACCTGGGCAGTGGGACCTAGGATACTACAATAATGCTCTTGTACTGCAATAGTACAGGAAATGTAAATAAAGACAAGTCTATTTGGGGGCAATTTTAGAAGTGAGGGTTGTTTCTGTGGTGGATTGCCATAGTTTGGAAGGAATTGTCTTTCAAGAAAAATGACCTTTCTTTTCTTCTGCTGATTTCTGTCTGCCCTAACCATTTTATGTATTTTCTGTGTGATTCTGTAAGAACATCTTGCTGCTCTCCACCCTGATGAAATATATAGCTGGAAAATCTTACACAAACAGAAGAGGTCAGGTTATTTTGTCCCAGTGTTAAGTAAAATAATTCTATTCCATTTTTATCCTATTTTATCCATGTATTTAATTGTTCTTTCTTCAGAGTGTGTTCTAAAGCCTTTCATGCTATCCTGACATGTATGTGCTACATTTGCTCTTGCCTAGTCAGGTGTGACTGCCCTGACTTCCCTGAGGAGCCTTGCTACTAGGGCAATGACTTCACGTGCCAGAAGGCTCAAGTGGAGATTATTTGTTGTTATTCTCTGTCCATTCTTTCCACTACCTTTGCTGACTCTAACACAACAATATGTTAGATTTATGCTTTTATTTTAGGTATTATTTCCATTTTGTTGGGTTTATTTCCATTAACTTTCTCTGTTATTTTCAGCATCACTCAAACAAAGCATTCGCTTGGTTTTGGGGAGATACCTCAGTTAGCTTCCGTCTACTGTGTTCTCACCACATAGCAGAACAGCTCTGTCCTTATTGTCCTTTTATTTATGTACCTCAGCGACCCCAGTATTATTTCCTGTGCAAAGTTTAATTTGGCCTGATTCTTGGTAGTCCTCATTGGTTTCTGAGCCATGACAGTAAGAAGTTCGTTACCAGTTACACATCCTAGGCTGCTGCTGGGGCAGTAGTGCATCCCATAGAGATACGACTCTTTCAGCATGGCTCTGCCTGGTATTGTTACAGCAATATTTGCCCATGATGAGCTGAATTTGCAGTAGGGGCTCAACACAGTCCTGGTAGATCATCATTCCCTAAAATAATATGACTCCTGTAGTTTCACTATTGCATCTCCAGGAGTGTGTTTCCTTCAGTGCCTGTTTACAGTCAGAACCTCAGTTTCTCCACACCCCACAAATGGGAAATTTTAACTCTGTAGTCATACATTTCTATCAAAAGACATCTCACACACAGGGCATCTGTTCCTTCCCACTCTCTCCTAGGCTCAGCCTTGACTGGGACTGAACACCAGAAGAGGTTGCTCAGGGAGGTTGTGGTGTCTCCATCCTTGGAGATATTTAAAATCTTACTGGGCACGGCCCTGAGGAACCTGCTTTTGGTGCCCCTGCCTTGCACAGGGGGTTGGATAGATGGTCTCCAGAGGTCCCTGCCAGCCTCACCCATTCTGTGAGTGGCTCCAGAGACCCCTATGCACTGTCTCCAGCCAGCTTCCCTTTGCTGTGGTTATTGCCCTGCTGAGGGCACGCTGCCAGCGTTGTGGTTGTTCCCCTGGTTTGTCAGAAAGTGAACATCACAAGCTCTGGGATTTTTCTAACTCTAGACAACTTGAGTCTCCACCACCTTTTTTCAAAAAGACTGATGTTTTTTTTGATGACTGTCAATAAACTGCGCTTATTTCAGAGTCATTGGAAATGCCCTGGTGATTTTTTTTCATGTCTCTGTTAGAAGCTTCTAGGTAAGCAAGAAAAAACATGACTCACCCAACTCTGTTTTCAGATTTGGTATAATCAAGTTAATTACAGACATTCTTTTTGATACTTGGTAATTTCAGCCTAAAGACATGTTGAACTCAGCAGCACTAAATACTCATATATATATATATATATAAAATAGAAAGGCCAATCCATTCTCAGCTAGACAAAGGTGAAGGTATGGTTACAAAATAAAGCTTTAAATATGTTGCTTCATTTAATTGTCTCAGCAACCATCTGTTTACCATATGGAAAATCATTTGTAAAGTTTCTTAAGGGTTTGTCCACTGTTTTGGGCATGTTTCTCTTTTTTTACTTGCTGAATGAAGATCTCATTCTCTCACCTCTCAGTCTGATGGAGCTGGAGACTCGGCATAGGTACTTGTGTACTAATTGTGCTAGACAACATTTACTGAAGCACAGACAGGTAAGTGACTGCAGACATCTCTATCTTCTGCTATTAATTGGCACACCTGTTGCACAGACCTGTTGGTACCACGGGATGTAACAGGGAAAGATGAAATCATGGTAATTGCAGTCTTCCCGCAAGCTATCATTTAATTTACATTTTAATTAATTTTTCTAAGTCTTGTAGTTACAAAATATTGAAGCAATTAAAGGCATGAAGGAAAGAACATGCCAGTGTCAATTAAGGACAGTGAGTCAAAGAGGAGAGTTTCATTCAAGACAAAGTTCATATGAAAAATAATGTTGTGTAATTTATAGTTCTGTCTTTGTGACATTTTCTAAGTTCTTTGGAAAATTGAATAAAATAAGACATAGTTTTACAGTCTTAGCCAATGTGAGAGATTATGAGTTTCCTTAGTTTTCAAGTGGGGAAACTGAAGCAGAGAGAGTTTGAAGATCAGTTTCTGGAGCTCAAGGAGAAAATCTGCAGTGGAGCTGGGAATCTGATCCTGAGCTGCTGAGCAATCCAGGTAAGCATCTTCCATACAAGAGCATCCTTCCAACTGGCACCTAAAAGGAATTATGAAAGATGTGTGGTTTTTGTGAGTAGGGTGATATCTTCATAACACAGATTTCATAACCTGGCCTTTGGCTACTCGACCATTTAGTGTTCTTAGAAAATGGCTGTCACTAATGAAAGTGTTGCTAAGTCTTATGATTTTTGTATTTATTTTTTCCTTAAAACTCCAGTAAAATATAAAGCACTGCTCCTAACCATGCAGAAACCAAAACATTGAATTTGAAAAGACTTAAATTTATTTTTTAATCACACCCAGTGTACCCATACTTTGAGGTTTTTTCAGCGACCTTCATGATTCTGAAGGACATATTTGGGACTTCCAGTGTTGCTGATGTTGCACATTGGACAGGAATCAGTCTGGAGGTGCTGAGCTGCTCCAAGCAGTCATGCTCAAGCCAACAGTGCATCATCTGAAAGATGCCAAGAAGTGGCTGCCTAAGAGGGGAGCAGCAATGCTAATTTCGTCTCTTTGGACCACATATCGGTGCAAGTTCGAGTGCCACACCAGGGACAGGAGGGATCTGGTTTCGCTACCATGAAAAATGCATATGTTTGAGAACTAGGTGGCTTCAAAGCAGCACGTAACACAGGTCACTGCTTACGTTGGTGAGGGGGCTCATCCAGCAGCAGGTATTTGGCTAAATCTGTGCTGAGGTGCAGCAAAGATATGACAGATGATTTATGGTCTTTTCAGAGGAAGTTGTCTGTTCCTATGTTATATTCCTACAAAGCCCATGAGGGATGACACAGCAGAAAGCCTTCTGTTTGCTTAGTACGGGCAGAGATGGCACACAGCCTGGTCTTGGAGGTGATGGAGAGAGAGCTGGTTGGTCCAGAAAGTGTTGGTCTCTGTGCAGGGAGATGCAACTGCTGGGCTGGGGAAACCCAGGGAGGAAAACCATCTGTGCAGCAGCAGTCTGACATGCAAACACAATTTACTTTTATTCTGACTGATCTTGATTCTTCTCTGCGCCAAAGAGTTCTTTGTTCTCTTCTGCTCACAATGCCTAGCTCTTGAATTTTGGTTAATTTGGAGAGCTTATGGTGGGGAAAAGGGCCAGGGTGGTCCCTTGAAGATCTGTCTGACTCAAGCAGGGCTGCCACGAGAGACACCAGCACCAGTGGGGACTGGTCTGCTCCAGGTGACCCAGAGCTGGGAGCCCTGGGAGCAGCCAGACTGCAAGAGCACTTCTGCCACCACCATGGATGTGCTCGGGAATTGCTTGGGCACAGCGTTGGGGAGGCAGGATGTTTATCCTCTCATGGCAGGGCTTGCCGAGCCATCGGTGTAGGACGTAACCCACTTTTTCTGGTTTTCCTCACTCTAGCGTATCCACAGGGAGTGTGTCTCTATCCTTCCCCACTGCTCCTTCTCCTCAGCAGGCAAGTCACCTTATCAGTATTAGCTCTACCTCCTCCCAGAGCCCTAGGGATGCTCTTCTCCTGCCTGGCCGCTGCCTGGATGGGGCTTCTCTTGCTGCTGTGAACCTCCAGTTAATCAATATTTTCACACTGTTGTAACTGGAGAGATGTGGGCTCCTGGACCGGTCCTGGGGCTGGGGAGAGAGGCTGTTCTTTACCTTCACAGCACCACGGTGCAGAAAGCTGCTAAAAACAAGCGACTCTGGCTAGTGAGGGCTGGGAACAGGCATGAGCTTCCTACAGGGGTTCAGGTTGTGTCCCACAGCTGGCTACTGCACTGGAAAACAGGGGCTATGGTGGCTCCATCAGCTTTGCTAGCACCTGGGGACGCATGGGTGGCGCCGGCTGCTGCAGGGGGACGGTGAGGGCAACCTCAAGGAGCAGCCAGAGAGGCATTTATCTTTGTCCTAGAGGGAGGAGGCCAGGTGGAAAAAAACATGAGAGACGGGAGAGCAAGGTCCACGGCCCAAATCTGCTGCAGCTGCCAATGTCATCAGCGGTGGGCCTGGTGGCGGGGCGGGAGCCACCCTTTCCAAACACGGCGGAGGACATTGGATGCTCTCCCAGACGCAGCGCTGCAAACCCACCCAGAACAGTCCCCGACACAGGCAAAGAGAAATATTATTCTCCTGTTTTTAAAAATAGAAAGCCTG
This sequence comes from Gallinago jamesoni, assembly GCA_025769975.1. Taxonomy (NCBI): domain Eukaryota; kingdom Metazoa; phylum Chordata; class Aves; order Charadriiformes; family Scolopacidae; genus Gallinago; species Gallinago jamesoni. The sequence continues at coordinate 11,617,465 of JAOQGH010000040.1, read as the reverse complement.
ATAAGATAGCCAGAAAACAGTGCCAGCTCCAGCCCTGCTCTTGGTCCTGGGGGCATCCAGGGGTGTCACCCTGCTCTGGGGACAGGGACACCGATGTTGCACTGGGTATGGCCGTGCAGGTGCCCAGAAAATGAAGGGCAGCCAGGCTCTGCTGTTCTGCCGGAGGTGTTCCCAGCCTTTCCTCCCCTGTCCCTGCTCCCATCCCGTCCTGCCTGTCACCTTCCTTGCCATCTGTGGAGGGATCCCTGCATCTTCCAAGCTCCAGGTGCTGCGAGCGCTGACGCTGGTCCAAATCTAACGCTGCAGATCATTAACATGGGAGAGCAGTTTAGTGACGAGTGGAGAAAAATTTATTAATGTTCTTTTCATGTTGAAATTATACCTTTGCTCCATGGGATGAGCTATGAAAGAGAATAGCTGTGTCAATGGTCCATAATGGGAGGGAGAAAGAGTTGTTTACAACCATATTGGCTCTTCAAAGAGGTTTAAAGTTTTTGTTTGAAGCTGTGTGTGGCCCCAGCATTAAAGTATTGGGGTGGTGGGTGTTGTGGGGGTGCTCTGAGCATCCCCCAGCTACTCTAAGGCACATGTCAAACAGAGCAGCAGGAGAGTCCTAAAGGGTAAGACCAAAGTGCCAGTGAAAATCAGAGCTCAGACACCACTCAAGATTCCCTGTTTAGGACTTGTTGTGGAATGCAAGATGTAGTTATCTATGCTGATGATAAAGTGCTGCTTATGGGGCAAGAGGAGCAGATCAGGGCAGATGTCACGGAAGGAGGAAAGACAAATATATGGGGAAATTTCATGCAAGAGGTTTATCCTTGTGCTGGCCAGAAGGTTCTGGACCACAGCAGAGGTGAAGAGCGGTGGCTGCTCAGTCCTGCAGGGACTGCAACCTGTGAAAGAGACCCACATCCACTTTGACAGAATCGTGTGAGTTGAGGAGGATTTTGAAAACAATCAAATCTTTTTTTTTTTGGTCACAGATTTTTAATCACCTTACCCATTTTTTCCCCTGAACCCTTACAGTAGATCTTTCTTGTTTATTTACTCCTCCAATCTCAGGGTAATGAGAATTGCCTACTTTAAAGCTCAGGTTATTTATCCACTACTTTCTTTAGCAGAAAAAGCCTTAAAAGGACTTTTGTAGGTAAAACATGGGAGCTGCACATTTTAGGCAAGTTTTCAGGTGATGCAGAAAGTTTTACTCTGAAATTTAGAGATGTCAAATTAAAAATTCCATCTCTCTGTCCTCCAAATGAATGCCCAAGGTGATTATGCCAGGGAGGGCAGAGAGAAAATTTTTCTGTGTTCTTTTCAGTTTTCTTGGAAATCCCTTAAGAACCCCAATGTCAAAAGTTTTGCACGTAGTTTTTTTTTCTATCTTTTGTAGTGACCCTCTTTGTTTCCTTTCTTTTTAAACATCTCCTGAAAGATGAGCTGGATCTTCCCTAAAGATTGACTAGATGATCTTAAAAGGTCCCTTCCAACCTAGGTGATTCTGTGATTCTGTAAAAATGTCTGCTTTTCTCCAACGACTACAAAGGGAATAGCTTGGTGTGTGCAAATCATTGAAGTTAGCACAGGGACCTGCCCTCTCTGGGCTCCTCTTTACCTGCTTTCCAAGAGCTTGCTCCATATCTCAGCCATCAATTTTACTGAAGGCACTAAAGGGAGGTTGACTCTGCTTTGCCATGTGTGTGTTGAGGCCAGCTCTCTTGTGAAATCACTGTGTTTGAATGTGTTTAGAAATAATAAGGCTCGAGACCTTCAATAGCCTATTTCCATCCCTTCCTAGGAAGCTGCTGAAGGCAAAGCTCGCCCTGGTTTGTTATTTCCAAATTTCCAGCCCACTGATGCCTGACCAGCAGGTCTGGCAGCAGCCTCTCTTCCCAGCTGTTGGTGCCCTGCGTGGCCACCTGTGGGGGCTGCTGGTAGCAGTTCAGCTGGTGGCCAGGTACCAGTGGGCTGCCAAGGCATGTCCCCATGGGGCAGGGAGTGAGCGAACAAGGCATGTAGAGATAAAGCCCTCTCTGGCCATCATTATGTCTGAAAACTTTGTTTTGTGTGACCTTTATGTTTCCACCCTGCCATTGGCACTATTTCATGCAGCTCCTTGGAGGTTTTGAGTTGTTTATTCTGGCAGTTAAGCTGCTCACTGCTCCTCCAGGCAAATCCACGCCACCTCTCCATGGGCTGGGAGAAAGGCAGGAGCCCTTCAGAGCAGAACGGCCAAAACGAAGATGATCATCAAAGATGCCACTTTATTAGCAACCTTCTTCATGCCCTATCCTCTGCATTTGATGTGGGCAATCAGAAGAAGGTGTTGCCAAGGCTACAAGATCTTGTTCAGTCTGCCTTCCAGGTCCTCTGTGGCTTCTCTTTGCCCTCCCTAACTGTGCCCAGACTTTCTGTTTAAATACCATCTACTTCAGCTGCAATTTGCACAAGTGTCCCAAAGCGCTTTGCTCTTGATTCTACAGTAATCTGCCCTTTGTACACTAACCCTCTATGAGATGGTCTTGTTACAGATAAAATACACTTGTCTTTGAAGAGTGATAAAATAAGGATGTGAAGAAACAAAAGACAAGCAGGTCAAATCTGAGATTGATGCTGCCTGAGCTGGATTCTGCTGCAGATAATTCCTGGAGACAACTTGTAATCAAAGCAGTAAGGCAAGAATTTGTCCTAACCACTGAAAGGGTTAATGGAAGATCTGGTCTGTGATGAAGTATATACCTCCTGTACATTCCTGCTCATATTCTGCAAGCAAAATACCTACCGGTGTCAGGTGGGGTATAACAACTTTGCCATGGTGATGCACTGCACCAATGTGAATCAAACAGGTTTGAAACTGGCTGAGTTTCAAAGATTAGATGCTGATCCCTTTCAGCTTTCACCCTCTCTTGACCCAAGTTTTGTCTCTTTTACATAACAACAAATTTGAGGTAGGCTAATCAGAGTGTTGCTGGCAAGGGACATCCCTTAAACAATCAGTTTGGCCCGAAAACCATTAGAAACTAATTAAAAAAGGACTAGGCCCTTCCCAGTAGGTCCATGGTAAGGTATTTTTCACAGTATCTGACCAGCACCTGTGCACTTCTTGTAGTATTAGAGGGGGAGCAAATATTATCCAAATCAGTAGAATTTATTAGAATTTTCAGGTTCCTCCTTTTTTTTCATTTCTCTTGTACTCCTACAGCATGTTTAAGAACATGTTTGTTGACAGCCTTTGGAAAGGCTCATCAGCATTCTACTGTGGGCTGTCCTGCTAACGCTACCTGTTATTCAAGCTGCTTGCCTGATGTTTCCAGATTATAAGACCTTTTTTTTTCCCATTTCGTTTGCAGCATTTTCCTGTTTGGGCTGAAATGTAACATTAAGAGCATTCTGACTCAGGCAGGTAATTTCGTATTTACCGTCTATATAAAAATGTTAGCCTAAAGTAGCAGTTTCTAAGAATAAAGCACAAAGAGGTATGTTACTTTGCCCATTTTATGAAACAACTGCAGGAGTGATTTGAAATTTGGTGGTTGTGTTGTATCAAGGACGCCTTTCTTTGTGAAATTTCCCTTAAAGGGAGCTAAACATGTGATCCTTCAAAATAATCACAGTTTTTGTAGGAATTTGCTTGTAGGAATTTCACAGTTGAATTCCTTGAGAGTCTCTGCTTTCCGTGAGCTCTGGGTGCTGCAGGGAAGGTTGCCTTGAAACTATCAAAGCAGCATTGCACTCCCCGTTTCCCACAGCCACTTCTGCACATCACCAGAGCTCTGGGTCTTGTCTGTGTTGGCTGGAGCTTCCCTCGAGATCCAGCATGAGCAGATGTCTTCTTCAAACATGGCCAGCAAAGAGATTTTGTGCTTGATGTCCTGTCTTACATCACTTTGTATCCCGCAAAGCAAGCGGCATGCCCTGAGGCAGGTCAAGGAAGGGTGGTTAGGGAAAAGTTGGAGCTGCTTCTCACAAGGCTTCTCTTCGGAGTGTGACCCAGTCTTCCCGGCCTCTTGGACTTATCCACTGATGGTCCCATGGGTCAAGGCAGGAACAGACCCCTGGACAAGGAGCACATGTCCCCTTTTCTCTGGCGATTGCCTGAACTTGCTCCTGATGCCTCTGTATGTTCAGTTGGCTCCCTGATTTACCTGGTGCCTTCATTCTTGTGCACCTGTGGGGCTTTTTCTCAGCTAAGGAGATGAGAGAAGGGTGAGAAAGAGTAGTGATGGACAGGAGACACTGTAAGAAGGAGTAGAGCTGAGCAGGAGCCACCTCTCTCACAGTCATCTGCATGGCTGAGGAGAAGAGGGCATGAGACCAGTGCAGGAATTTCTTAACTCCTTGCCCTTTGGTACAGGATGATGGGTTTGGCCTGGGTAGAGGATAAAATGGTCCCTGTTCAAGAGAGGCTCTTAAACCACAGGGGAAACAGAAGAGTTGGAGGGTTGGCTATATAGAAAGAAATTAGTTATATGGATTGGGGCTTCATGGTCCTAATCTTTGACAAACACCTGACACACTTTGCCTCTTCAGGGCTGTAAGGTGTTTATCAGTGCATTGGCCAGCAAAGCCCTGAGGAGGATGCAGAAGGCCAAAGCAGAGAGGAAAAGCAGGCACACAGATCAGAAAGCTGGACACCCTGCCCGAGCAGAACCAGGAATGGTCTCCTGACTCCCATCTGGCATCCAGACCCAGGTCTGCCTCTCTGTGTGGAGGAGAAAACAGTTCAAAATACATGTATAGTTGTGAGGGGTTGTGGGTCTCCTAAAACAGCCACAGAAATGGGGCAGGTGGTAGTGTGCTCTTACAGACCTCTCTTCTCCTGGAAGACCAGGTAGTCTTCCCAAGTGAGTCTGACATCTCTCCCCTTCAGCATGCAACCCAAGGGGACTGAAAGCAAAGGGGTCTGGACCCCCAGTTTAGGAGTCAAATGGAAGAGATGAGTGGAGGGTGGTTTCTCCTGCACACCCAGAGCCGAGGGATTTCTACCCTGGCGGATTCTGCTGGGTGTGCTGAAAGGTCAGCAATATTTCAAGTCAACCAGCCAATAGCTATTTTTGGCTCCTATTTTGCAAACACCACATCAGAAACAAAGAGTTATTTTGGTCCGCCGGGATTGCTCTGATAACTTTGCTCAGTACAATGTTAAATAATCAAACCCCACAGGAATAACAGCACTGTTTTATAATCCCATATTATCAGATATATAGAGGCACGCAGGGGTGTGTGTGTGGAGGGGAGAGCTTGAATCTCTTAAAGAGTACAAAGGAGTATTTATATTATTCATATAATCTGAGTCTACATATTGCAATGATATGGAGTATTGTGTAGGTGTGCACAGAGGTATGGGTTTTTAAACAAGGCGGTACTTGTCCCAACAGGAGAAAATAGTAATAGCTATTGTCCTCCACCGCTTTTTACCAATGCTAATGCACAATGTGGTTGGTGTGACAAGGAGCAGCTGAGGTGCCTGCAGAGCCCCACTCCTACACACACTGTCACCACGGCTTCCTCCACATCTGTGTTGTGGAAACACCTCCTTTGCCCATGAAAAGCCTGGTGGAAGTGGAGCGCACTGATTTGTGAGTCACTGGTACCACTGCTACTGCAGCAACCGTGGAGAGGAAGTCCCAGCTGCTGACTTTCAATGACTTTCAAACATCCACACAGGACAAGAGTTTCTTTTTGCTGAACACTGTAGGGACTCAGGAAAGACAGGCCTTGCCCAAAGACCTTGAAAATGTCCCTGGAAAAGACAGATAAAGGCAGGAGAAAGGGAGCCTTATAATATCGAGTTTATGGCTGGAGAGGTTAAGCACAGAGACCTTGCAGACCATCTGCTCTGTACTCACCACTTCCAGTGTATTTTTAAAAAATTGCTATTTAGGTGTCAAAGAAACCTCTGTGTTTCCAAGCATGATCTTCCATGGCATCACCACATGGAAAAAACCTCCTCCCAATTGTCCAGATGGTAGCAATAAGAAACTGACCTTCTCTAGGAACACAGGAGCTATTCTTGTGAGAGCAGGACACTTTGGAGCCACGTTCCTCTGATTACCTGTCAATGGCATCAGGGAGGCTGGTGTTGGAGTGAGTCACTAAGCCAAGACATCCTGAGCACCAGGCCTGGATCAATGCTTCATCTTTTTATTAAGCCCACCTTTCCAATCCTCAGAAGACTAAAGGAAGATTTCCTTTCTGCCTTGTCTTGATACCAGTGGGTGGTCATGGAAAGGAGACAAACTCTTCTCAGGTGTCCACAGTGAAAGGGCAGAAGGTGACAATCACACGTTGTCAGAAGAGACAGGACATAAAGGAAAGAAACTTTTCCAGAAGGATAGTCAAACAGGAGAGCAGGAGCTCAGAGAGGATGTGGTGATACCATCGTTGAAGGTGTTCAAGCTTCAATGGGATGCAGGCATGAGCAGACTGCTCTACCACCAAAGGTGCTTTGAGCAGGGGTTGGACTAAATAAAGTCTATAGATCCCTCCCAGTCTAAATTATTCTGCAATTTATCTGTGTTGAAAAAGGTTGCTGACATGTTCCCCATCCTGTCTGAGTGGCTCAGCGTTTTCCCCAGGACGCAGCATCAGGATGAAGCCATCACTTTCAGACCCAGGGACTCAGCTGTCTGGTGCACACAGTGGGATGTGAGGGCGCCTCAGGAGTTTTCACATCTGCCTGGGGGATTTGACCACGTTTCCTGCCTCAGAGATGATTGCTCTCTAAAGCACTAGGGAGTTGTGAGGCTGCCGTTTATTTTCAACACCTTGAAAAGAAAAAAAACCCTACTGCACTTTGCATGCAACATCAAACCGCTGTTTGTCTGAGAAGAGAAGAGAAAGACTCTGTAGGCTGCTGCTTAGGGCAGCCAGCTGGAACATAGCTGTGAATTAAAAAATATTTTGGAGTGAGAATTCACTAGAGCAAGGGTTGAAATCTTGGAGTCTCACTTTCCCTTGTCCTCAAATCTTCCCAGATACCAGCCCTTGAGCTGTGCTCTTTCCAGCTGACCTGAAATACCTTTCCCAGCCGGCGAGGACTGCCCCTCTGTCCTGCTGGGATGAGGGGAAGGCTGGGGTGGCCTCAAGAAGGCTCCTGGCTGCAAGCACTGAGCAGAGGCAAACACCTCTCGACGCTGGTGTGTAAGTCCCTGGGAGAGGTGGATCTCAAACCGCCTCCTTCCTCAGGATTTCCTGCAGCATAACTTGGGCTTCCCTGTGTGTATCAGGCTGGCTGTAGGAAGTCCTGTTTCCCAGGCACTACATCTACAGCCTCCCAGGGAACCTCTGTGTCCCCTTCCATGAGTCTACTGTTTTGCAGGATGCGCAGGGTCTGGCCCTGGGGCTGATGTCCTTGTGAGGAGTTAGCACAGAGGGACCCAGTGATCAGCCCAGAATCCCATGAGTAGGCTTGAAAATGGTGGGGCAACATGGGCTTCCAAGGCAGCATCACTGACTTAGGGTTTATTCTTCACTAGATCACGTTCTCTCATTCTCTCTCTGGAAATCCAGCACCTGGAGTCATGAGACTACCAGAGAATCTCAATTTGGGGATTTTCTAAAGGGTGTTCTCAGCCCTTTGTGGTACAGAGAAATGATTGAAAAGGCAGTACCTCTCCTCTTCCCCTGCTGCAAGAAGCAATTAAGGAGCCCAGATCCACTCATTTTAAATCTTGTCATTTTGAGCCCATTGTAGAACTTTTGAACACCTGGAGTTGACAATCCTACAAACCAGAAGTCCTTGTGCTTAGACCACCCAGCCTTTGCAAATATCTGCACAGATACACGTGTCTTCAATTTGTAATGTATTTTGTGAAAGCTGTTTCAATCTCGTGAAAGAGGCACTTGGTACCTTGAATGTTCACATTCCAGAGCACTGGTCTCTTTTGGCGTACTCATGTGCTTTTTGTCTGTGTGATGGAGAGGCTGCTGTCACTCGGTCAGAAGGAACATAATATATGCAGTTGCATATTTGGGTTGCTCACCTTCTGGAACGTTGAACAGACTTCCTAAATGATGCCTCAGTCCTTTGTTCAACTTTCAAAATGAGTATCCCAGAAAGATCTGCGTTTTCTGGCTCAGAAAGACTTTCAAGCACAATGAATCAAAAAGGGGATGATTTTTGAAGCATTTGTATGGGAAATTTATGGCTTTGCTCCTTCCAAGATGAAAATCCTGATGTAGGCTATAAATTTACTTAGAGGTTTGCCTTTAAAACTCAGCTTGTGTCTTCTCATGGGAAACAGAGGATGGGTAGGTATAAATCAACCTGCACTAAATGGAATGGCTAAGACTTCGGAAAGAGAAATCTGGTCCAAAATATCTGCTTTTTGTTGTGGAGTTAAGCTGAGCTTGAACCCAGTGTTATCTTTTCAGTCATCTGTGCACACAAGACCCTCTGGCATGAGTTTGGTGGCATTTCCAGCCGGGTGAGCTGGTGTGAGGAGGAGTCAGCTCAGCTTGCAGAGAGGAGGGAGGCTAAAAAACCCTGCTTGGAGCACTCCTATAATTTTCCAACTGTGCCAAGAAAGACTGAGAGGTTTTCCCAGTAGTGACTAGGGGAAAAGAGCAGGATAAGTGGGTTTGGGGCAGCACAAGAGGCTGGTTACCCCATGACTCACACCCAGCCTTGTCTACCCCACAGCCAGCCATGGTCATCCCGTGTAGCTGATGTGAAAGCAAATCCTGAACCGCTCTGCTGGGCCAGAGAGAAAAAAAAATAAATTAAATTGCTAAGGAGGAACAATCCCATGTTTATTCCTCATGAGTTTACATTGAAACATGGCTGCTGACAGGTTATTTTGGTAAAAAAGACAAGAGCTAACCCTGTCCCTCGTTCCACTGCCTCCTCTGCACGGGTGGAGTTTCAGTGAAATGGGCTGGAGCCCTTCCACACACAGCAAATGGCAGGATTAGCAGTGATGTTTTGCAAATATCCCTCTTACTCAAATAACCTTTAACTAAAATGCTCCATTGAGCTGCAATCACTGGTATGGTTGTTTTAGTTTATAGTTTCTATGGTGAGTAGTGTGTTTCTGGAAGCTGGGCTAAGTATTTTTTTTCTCCTCTGCTTGGAAACGTTGTGTTGAAGAAAGTGGAGATTGTTAGATGTTTTGAAACACGTTCTTCTGCAAAAAAGTTCCCTTTTGAATGCTTAATAATAAAAATTCCTTTGCAAGGTGCTATAGGCCGTGGGCTAAATTACATGGCTGGATGGTTATTTAGCAAGATATGGAGTTGCCACAAAACTCAGTCAATGCAAGTTCAGAAAACAGCCAGGCACTGCCTGCGTTTGCAGCTCCAGTGAACCACTGCAGAGCAGAGGGGTGGAGAGCTGGTGGCATCATGCAGGGTGCTGGGGCTGAACGCCACATGAAACCAGTCTCAGCACTGAGAACACGGAGCTGAGAGGCAGGTCCCATTGACATGTCCCTCTGCTCTGTAATCTTGGAGCAACACCTCAAGCCAGCCCCATAGGGGTCCTAGGGGCATCGCAAACATCTGCTGATGACTCCAGTAGTGGGTGACTGCCCATGCATCAGCCCCTTTGGCAGACTGGGATGAAGAGAAGGCAGAGTTGGGTATACACGTGGGCTGTGAAAGGGTGACAATTCGGTTTGGAGGTGTTGGTTTGGTGGTACCTGGTGAGGGCTGAGCAGCAGCATCAGCTCGGGGCAGGTAGCAAGGTCACTGCCAGTGGCAGGGTTTGGCCAACCATTGCTACAGCTGCAGGTTTGGCTCCTCAGCAATCTTCTGGCTGTTCGTGTGAGGCAGCGGTGTCCCAGAGCAGAGAGATGGGTGTGTAGCAACATCAGGCGACTGACTGCTGATAGGAATGTAGAATATTTGAGCTATTTCGCTTTTTGTGTACAAAGCTCAGCATCAGCACCAGAAATGCAACAGGAAAGCAAATGTCAAAAAGGAAAAGAGTCAGGAGCTGAAGAGTAACAGCTTCTGGTTAATACGTGCACGTTTCTACCCATTAGTTTGAAGATGTAATCCCTAAATCATGCCAGCCTTACTGGTATGTTTTATGCAAGCCGTTACTGTCTCCAGGAGCTGCAAGTGAAAACACTCTTGTTCTACTCATGCTTTTGTATCACGTATAATGATTCTTGTCCAATTTGCTAAGCAGCAGTGTTCAGTGTCACATTGTGTGGGCATTAGAAGCATTAGTTGGTAGTCTTTTTTAATTTTAAAAATTTCTGAAATGGCAGGCATATAAATTGCTGCTTTCAAGTTTGGGGTGAAAAGAAAAAAAAAAAGAGAAAAGTGTCACTGCTTTTAACTGTCATATCACCTCGATGCCATGCTTTTAGCCAGGAACACTTCACAACTGCTCAGCAACCTTCCTCCTGCCCCGAGAAGAGACAGCCAAAATCTGTCCTGTCTTCTGGACCAGACCCCACCAATAAGAAAGTTTGTGAATCCCACAGGAGTACATGACCGTGGATGCCAGATGTAAAAATGCAGAGCTCTTTACTGAGGAAAGGCAGAAACTCCCAGGAGAGTAAAGATAGTGAGGTTGAAAATTTGGGGACTGAACATATAAATTTTGGTGTGTGACTTCATCTCAGATAGGTGAAGTGGGTACACCTAAGTTTCTGGTGAACCAAGAACCAGAACAGAGGTCTAGGGACTTCTCCAACCCAGCAAGCGACACTTCTCTCCCCTGTCTCATCCGTCGTTTTCTGAATCATTTATGGGTGTTTTGAGGCTGCTTATGAAGTTCAGAGGCATTAGGCTGGCGAAGAAAGTGCAGAGAGGCGTTGCATGTGCTGTCAGCTCCCCGGCGGTGTGTCCATCTGCTCTCGTGCGCTAATGAAGACCTGCTGTGTGATGCCTTTCAGGAAGCTCCAATCTTCAGGGCCTTTTGCATTAATCTTTAATATGTTCTTTGTGTGCTTGTCATGTAGGAATTCAAAGACAGAAAATAAACTGCTTAGCAAAGATGGGGCATATTAGCTGACTTCTACTCCAGGTTGTGGGCCAAATCCACCAGCCTCTGGTGCAGATGAGACAAGCTTGGGCTTACATGCCCTTTTGCAAAAATTTTTGCAAAAAGGAGAGGGAAAAACATCAGCACCACAAGGGATCCCATCCTGTGTTTTTTTATCCTTCTTTTGTTTCAGCTACCTGATCTCTCCGAGAAGACACATGAGGAAAGTTCTCAGTGAAGGCCCATGCAAAGCTGCCAAGCAATGCACATCAAATGAACAGGGCCACAACCACTTCAAAAGTAAGCTCCAATAACAGTCCAAATGCCCAAATTCAGTATATTACCCATTTAGAAGCAGATCTTCGAACCCAAAAGAATTACCTCTGTACGTATGTGATCTCAGAGGAACATTGGGTTGGAGGTTCATGAGCACAACCTCGCCAAACCTAAACTAGCAGCATGGACACAGATAGGGTTGGTTCATGCCTTTGTGATAGAAGTTTAGAATCTGCGTTAGCTGTTTTCACAATAGACATTGGAGATTCCTGCTCTTTCATGAATATAGTTTCCAGTGTTTTGCTTTGAGTTAGTAGCAAACCATTTCTCAGAGGCATCATTCTAGACAAAAAAAATAAATCCACAAAGAGAAGATCGAGCTTACCTATGGGATAATTCAGTGTACAGTGTGTTATGTGTTCCTGGTAGCCAGTAGAAAGACTGGTATATTCCAGTTTTCTGACTTAGTACTGGCATATACATTCCTGATAAAATTCAATTTGTGAATTCTAGTCATGATCTTGAAGTTTATTAAAATGCACTGAAAAGAAAGGTGACATTGTAAAACAGAATAAATAGTGGTGCCTTGCAAAGCCTGAAATACCAGCACGAGTATCTTGAACGCTGGGCTAATCACGGTAAATCTGGAGTGGGAAACAACTCTCCCAGTTTCTTCTGAAATCTTACTCCGGAGCAGAGCCGATGGTCGCTCTAGGAATGATTAATATTTGATGTTTGGCACCACACGCTCTGTGCCGGTGTGTCTCAATCGGTTTGTGTGCGTTTAATTTGTGTAAATTAACTACTCTGCAGTAGCACATTACTTACTAACCTACCTACTGCGTTGTAATGCCTATAGCATATGTAGCATATGTTGCCACAGACGCTGTCTTGTTTATGGACATTCCAGGTGTGATGGCATTAGAGTGATAGCTGTATTCTGCTCCGGTGTAAGGCATGGGCCTTATCCTGCCCATGCTTCTCCTAAGAGCTCACATCTTCTCATGTTCAAAGCACAAAAAAAGTGTTGCCTGTGGAATTTTCCTTCTAAGAACAGTTCCAGGAGCAGGAAGATTTCGCTGAAACGTAGCAGCATCTGGTTCTCATTTTGGGAATCGGTCATTTATCCAATTTTCTAAGACTGAGACAAGAGGTCAAACGATTTCAGTTCAGGCACCGAGTTGCTGGATCGGGTTGATTTACACCTCAAGATATTCCTAGTTCTCTCCTTTGGCCAGCAGATGTTACAAACCAACAGAAAAGATAGTTTCCAGCATTAATGCAGTATTGCCTGTCACCTATGCAGATCCACATATTAAGACTCTGTAAGATCACCTCATGGTGTTTTCCCAAGCCTGTATATGTTTTCTGATTAGAGATATGCACTGGAATTAGCCAAATCCCCACTTAAGTGCTGTACTCTATGTATCTAGGTCATTTGCACAAATTTTATTGTAAATCTGGAATAATAAGCACAGCTCTTGGCAGAGTTCTGCATGACAGAAACATTTTGTATCTTCATATAAATGCGTGTGAGGTTTTATGGAGGGGGGGAAAGAAGAAAGAACAAATTAGTTAATTTGGCTATGGTTTTCCTGGCAACTTAAGAGTAACCAGGAGAGATAACTGGGGAGACTCGGAGCTGTTGCTTTTACTCTACTTTTAGGCAAACATGTTGGGCGACTCTTGGACTATTTCACCTGCTTCTTCTGGTCTCAGCCCAGTCTCAGTTTGGCCCCGGGAACCTGCAGTGGGGAACGCAGGAGAAACCTGCTGGTTTTGTTCTCGCCCGAGCCAGCTCAACCACCTGGCTGGGCTCTGCTCGGGTGGGCTGCAGGGGGGAGAGGGGCGATGTCATTGAATTATAGAATGGTTTGGCTTGGAAGGGACCTTAAAGATCATCTAGTTCCAACACTCCCTGCCATGGGCAGGGACACCTCCCATTAGACCAGGTTGGTCAAAGCCCCATCCCTGTCTTGAACTCTTCTCTGACCAACCTGTTCCAGTGCCTCACCACACTCACAGTGAAAAATTTCTTCCTGATATCTAATCTAAATCTACCCTCTTCCAGTTTGAAGCCATTACCCCTTGTCTTATCACTGCATGCCCTTGTAAAAAGTCCCTCTTCAGCTTTCTTGTAGGACCTCTTTAGGTACTGAAAGGCTGCTATAAGATCCCTCTGGAGCCTCCTCTTCTCCAGGCTGAACAACCACAACGCTCTGAGCCTGTCTTCCTAGGAGATGTGCTCCAGCCCTCTGATCATCTTCATGGCTCTCTCCTGGAATGCACATTCTTCTTGTGATGAGGACTCCAGAGAGCTGAACACAGTATTCCAGGTGGGACACAGTATTCCACCAGAGTAGAGGCATAGAATCACCTCCATGTACCTGCTGGCCACACTTCTTCTGATGCAGCCCAGGATACAGTTGGCTTTCTGGGCTGCAAGCACACATTGCTGGCTCATGTTGAGCTTCTCATCAGCCAGCACCCACAAGTCCTTCTCCTCAGGGCTGTTCTCAATCCATTCTCTGCCCAACCTGCATTTGTGCCTGGGATTGTCACAACCCAGGTGTAGGACTTTGCACTTTGTCTGGTTGAACTTCATGTGGTCTGCACGGGCCCACCTCTTGAGCCTGTCCAGGTCCCACCAGATGCCAAAAGATGCCCCAAAGTAGGGCAGGCACAGCTCAAGCCCCTGGCAGGGGATAGACTGGATACCTCTGCGTGGGTACAGGCACCGCAAGCATCTTCTGCAGCTTCCTCCCACTGCAGGAGACCCTCCTGCTTGCAGACCAAACCCTGCTGCTGTAGGTGCTGTGCAGGTATTTCCAATACAAAGCAACCAAAAGGCAGTTGCTGCCCTAAAGGGTTTAAAATGGAATCACTTGGAAGGAAAGCTTTGGCTCGGTTACATTAGTGGTTATCACAACCAGAGGCAGGTGCTAGGTTGTGACAAAATCACCTGTTGCAAAAACAAGGTAATTACATGTCTGGGTTATTTGCGAGTTGAATCAGTTCTTTCCTATTTGCTGAAATGAGATGCAAGCACCTAAGCAATGTAGTTTGCTGTTTTGTTCAAACAGTGAGGCACCTCCAGCACTGCTCCCCCAACACGCTGTGGCTCTGCATGATGAGAAGGGCACACATCACTGTTAGAAACCAGCAAATCTTTGAAGAATGCAGTAAAATCTTCACTGACTCAGAGAGCTGGCCTTGCTTGGGGCAGCAGCTCAATGTGATAAGCATAATCTCCTGCTCTGCTTATTTCAATATATTACTGAGCATTTCTACAAAGCAGGGGTCAAAATACCCTTGTTTTATTCCTTTTTTCTTGCCCTCAGTAGCTAAACTCATCCCCCAGCTCCAGTGGACCCAAAGAAATGCTGGCAAATTTAGAGGATTTCTACCAATGGGGTTGCAAGCATGGTTTGTACCCACACATCAAAACTTTGTATTATTTTAATAGCTTCTTTTTCTCAGAATGCATATGAGAATCATACAGACGATTTCTAGCAGGACAGTGGTTCATGCTGAGCCAGCAAATAATTTTCTAGTCTTATTTTGAATCACTCTTGGAACAAGTCTTAGCTATGCATGTACAAACCAGGCCAGAAAAAAAAATAGGGTGGGGAAAAAGACACAAGGCCCTTTGTCCTCTCCGGAATTTGTTTAAAACCTCAGGGATGAATAAGGCACTTTATTTAACCCAGCCCGGCTATAAATAGAGAGCAGCACCTTAGCCTCTTTGTGAACTAGGGAAATTCAGATGTCTCCTCAGTTACGATCACACTTGAGAGGCACAGCTTCAATCTGAGGTGTGTCCTTATGCTAAAGGGTCATTAAAGGTAACCAAGGGCACCGGATTTGGTCCAGAGAGAGATCTTGAGCAAGAAAGAAGGTGCTGGGGCCAGCAGGAGTCCAATGGCTGCTTTGCCTTTGCTCATGTTTTCTGGCTGTGCTTTAAGCACCAAGTCCTCCTGGTGTTAAGCATCCCAAAACCTACCTTAATTTTTTTCTTGTCTCTACTGGAGCAAAATTGGTTTCAGCATGGTAGAAGTGACTGTTCATCACTGGGGTACCTCAAGGTCTTCATGGTGGAAAAGGCACCAGGATCTGCTCTTCCCTCTCTGCAGGCATCCTTTGCAGTAGAGGTTAACTCCTGTACCCACAAGGGATCTGATCCCACCAGCTCTGGGCTCCACTACTGGGCCAAATTAACCAAAACCAGGATGGACAGTAACACCTGAGATTTCAAGAAACCTCTTCTGCAGCAGGTCCCAGCCCTTGGGCTCACGTGTGTGTCCTGCTGGGGAGCAGGAGGGCTAGCAGTTGGACGTGGCCATTGAGAATTAAAAAAACCAACCATGTTGCTTCCAGAGCCAGTGCACTCCACTGCTCTGTGGAGATCCTTTTTGTGTCCAACTCACTTGTTCTGCCTCAGTTCTAAATTTGGGGGAAAAAAAGCCTAGTTACTTCCCTCTGCACACCCAAGCCAGGAGTTAAAGACCAGTACCTGTGAAATAGCAGCTGAGTTGCTGGTTTTCATCCCATGTTCAGTTCATTTTGTTCTGCCCCTGTGTTTTCAGTTGCAGTTCTTGCAAGGACTTGCAAGACCTCACTAGCCTGAAGAGCTAATCCAGGAGGATGTAAGGGGCTGCCAAGAGAAGGCTGGGTGGATGAGATTGGTGCTATTTCTTCCAGCTCGAATCATCATGAGTGAGTAGTTAACAGCAGCAATAAATTATTAAGTTGCCAGCACTGTGGCACCTGGAGCTTTCCTCATATCCTGGGTCTGGCTGTACATCCCCAGAAGCATCCGTGTCCCAGGAGTTCTCGTGGCTTCATTGCCTACAGAATAGTAATGCGTGGGGGTACAGTTGTCAGAGGTATAGAGGACACGTGGGTATGTGACAATATCCAACCTATGTTTCAAAAATTATATGACTAATTCATAAAGAGAATTTGTCACACTCCAGGAGCCATGCTGAAGCTGAATGCTGGCTTGATTGCAAACATCCATTTAATGGCTGGACTCACTGTAATCACAAGCATTTAAACAGGTTTCCTTCGGTGTGTGGGCACGAATCGTCAGGCAGGCTGAAAAGATCCTTGTCCTTCATATTAAGGTCTGGGGTCTGAAAGCTGAGCGTGACAATAGCTCTGTGTCCCCATCTCCCTGGAAGCCCCCACTCCTCCGCTCCTGCCCACCCTCCTAACTGGGCTCTGGGAGGGTCTCCAGAAGGGAAGTCTGCTAAGGTTAGATGTGAAATTTTTGGACTCCCCATGGGAGAAACATTGGAGAAAATGGAGAATAATGTTTTATCAGTGTTCTTAGAGGAAAAGTATAACTTTTCAATGTCTCAAGATTATTTTTTCTTTTTTTTTTTTAAAGAGAGAAAACCAGAAACTTTGTTAAAATCTTCATTTTCTAGAGGTGAGTAAATTTAAACTTCAGAGAGTAACTGTCTCTGAAATGAAAGCCACAATGTGTTTTCAGGGACCAAGGGAAGAAGGGTACCCTGCTCTAATTTGTGGTGGAAGTAGTGCCGATGAGTAACAGCTTTTATAGCATGAGTGTGAGGGATGTGCTGTTTGTTACAGGAGTCATCACTCCCTGTAGCTGCCAGAAATCACCTTTCTCCACAAAAGAATTCACATTGAGGTGCTGGAGCAGGTCCAGAGAAGGGCAACAAAGCTGGTGAGGGGTCTGGAGCACAAGTCTTACGAGGAG
>JAOQGH010000040.1:11569831-11600419 GCA_025769975.1 Gallinago jamesoni | reverse complement strand
TTTTTTGTGGTTGGACTCGATGATCTCTGAGGTCCCTTCCAACCACCACAATTCTGTGATTTCTGTGATTCTGTGATAAATACTGGATTTGGAAACACACACAAAAAAAGGAAAAGATGATAAAAACCCAAATTGGATTTGATTTGATTTAGACGTGATGTTTTCCAGTTTAACGTCATAAAAGTCAGTTTTAAATAAAGGCCAATGCCACTGAAAATGTTCTTGCTCCTTTAGACAGGAGCGTTGAGCAGAATGAATCTAAATGCAAGGACTACTGAGCAGATGCCTGATTAAAGACAAATGAAAATATCTCATAATGTGTGAATAATATTAAATGAACCCGTGGATCCAGTGGATCTATGTGTAAAATATAAATGTTCAGAGCAAGACAACACTGTTCCCACACTCATTCTGTATAATTAATTAGAGATAAACTCCCCCTGCTTTCAGTCTCAAGAAAAGAGAACTGCCAGATCTCACAGCAACATAAAATAGGAACCAGTTAAAATAGCATCCCCTGGAGCCATCAGGTAGTACCTGTTGCATCCTCATGTGGCTGAACACCATACACCACGCAGGAAAACCCCAGAAGGAAGGGATGGCTCCTAAGGAGGTGAGGACACAGTGTCAGCCCCTCTACCACCCCACCCCCAGGGTAATATATGCCTGGACATGAAATTTCCATGGTGCATGGAAACTCCAGTCCTGAGTGACATTAAGCATCAGGTTTGCAAGTGCTGCAGTGCCAAAGCCAGGCTCGTTGCCTGTGGCCTGGGATTCAGAGTTTCCCTAGCCATGCCACCACTGGCTGGCACAGTCCGGCAGCAGCAGGTCCCCAGCCCGGCTGGGGAGAAACTGGCTTTGACGAAAAAAAAGGCTTTTTGCCCTGCTGATATACCCATCTTGGCAAGTAGCAGCTGCTTTTGAACTGGAAACGTAAGAGGGAGCCTCACCCTCCAGTTATCCGACCCTTGGCTTTTTGGTAACTTGACGTTTTGGGAAAAAATTGGTTGTTCAGTGAAAGACTATCTCTGCCTCTCATCTTCTCCGCCACATGACCCCACTCTGCTTGCACAGGATATAGATTTCTCGTAATGTGAGTTCCTGCTGGGCTCCAC
This sequence comes from Gallinago jamesoni, assembly GCA_025769975.1. Lineage (NCBI taxonomy): Eukaryota > Metazoa > Chordata > Aves > Charadriiformes > Scolopacidae > Gallinago > Gallinago jamesoni. The sequence continues at coordinate 11,599,301 of JAOQGH010000040.1, read as the reverse complement.
AACAGCCTTTCCAGAAGATGTTAAAAAATGTGCATTGCATTAAAAGGTGAAGGAAGATGAGCCAACTGGCTCGCTGCTAGGGCTGCACGCGGGGCATGGGGCTACCACCCAGGGCGGTGGGGCCACACCAAGCAGGGCAGCAAGAACATCCCAAGACAGAAGCAGCGAGGGTTGAGCTGCCTGCTCCAGGAAGTTCTGGAAGGAGAGAGACAGAGATGGCAACTGTCATTGTCATAAATCTGAATTTATCTGTGTAGGAGCATGTGGGCTGGAGGGCCAGTGAGAATATTTGCGTGCCACAGGGCAAAAGCAGACTTAGAATGGGCTTTGTTCCCCTGTATTAGCTGTATTTGTGGTAGGACAGGAGCTGCACACCACCACAAATAACCCTTTGCATTTTTAAACCAAGACACACATGGGTACACCACTCGTTCGAATCGGTCCAGTATAGGCATTTAATAGGCTAAATGGTGTAATACATCTACAGGACATACATTAATAGAGTAGTATGTACAGGTGGCATTTTACAAAATTAGAAAGAACTGAAATAGAGCAAAATCCAACAATGTCTTACTCCATAAAACTTCCTTTCTGCACTACATGAAATATTCTACAAGCTAGACTAGAAAAATATGACTGTCTTTTTTTTTTCCTTTTTAGTTTCTACAAAGCTTTTAATCCAGAAAAAAATACAAAACAACTATTGAGTTTATTAGAGAGACGACACTTGCACACAGACAAATTAAGTGGACAACCATAGACCTGCAAGTTGAATAAATAGGGCTAGTTTGTATAAAACAATTTTCTCTCTATCTTGCTCTCCTATTTTAGGGCCTCTGGCCCATGTTCAGAAAAATAAAAATGGGAGGAGGAGTTTGGCTTTGTGTGGCTGTTTTAAACTGAGGCCACACGGCTTTAGGAGAAAACTTTAGTTTGAAGCATCCATTTGCTTCAGGTAAAATACTTCAAGGGAGAAATGTGAAAGAGGGAAAAGGGAAGAGAGGTGTAATTAGGCTGGAAGAAGGAAATCTGGCATTTCTGTATGGGCTGTAGCTTTACGTACTTGGATGAAAAAAGTACTGCCGCATGGCGTTTTTTCCAGGGTGTAGGTAGAATTTTGTTGTTTCTTTGGGAAACTTATTTAGGGAAGTGCCATTGACCTCAGGTGGAAATAGGATAAGGGCCATCCAGAGCAGGAAGGGAGGGAGCGTCTGAAAGCAGACAGAGAGCACATAAAATTGGGGGAAGTGTTTCAAACAACTGTTTTTCCTTTTATAAAACGAGAAGAAAATTAAGTGATACGTCTAACGTCATTCCTCACGGAGCTGGGCAGATGCAGATTGAAAGGAAATCACACAGCTAAAAATGTCGTCACCGCCGTTTGTTTTTACCCCAGAGCTTTCTAAAACTTCTCGATGGTCGATGCAAAAGCAGCATTTAAAGAGGCAATCCGCCTGGCTGCCTCACCAGCACAGCTTTCCTCCCACCATGACCAGCTGCAGACGGGTCCGAGCCGGGGACCTCTTCTCGCTGCTCCTGTGCTACCCAAACACATAGCTTGAGCTTGTTCTTGCTTTATTGGCTTTACCAGCAAGCTGTCACCAGTGAAGGGGAGGGGGGGTGACAGGGACGGCAGTCAGGTTTAGGAGGCGCTCTGAAACCTCCTGTTAACTCTGGGTGAAACTGGGTGCTCTGACCAGAATCCCACTCATCCAACAAAATAATTCTGTGACAGCGTAGGTAAGAGAGTCTACATTGAGGAGGCAAAACAGATCGTTATATAGGTTGAGAGAGCAAAGTTTAACTTAAGTATCACATTATACTATACTACACTGCTTATAAAAAGGGTTCTAGATCCCAAACACCTCAAATAATGAGCTATAGTTTTGTACATAAATTAATGTTGCTTTGAAGTAAAATAGTCTCTTTTCCTTTGTATTAAACATTCATTGCACAGAATTCTTTGTAAGTAAATATATTAAATTTGGTTGCTAAGAAGGTATAAACTTATCTTATTAACACACCTGGCCAGTAAATTTTATCCACCATCACGCAATTAAAAGCTGCTGTTAGAGAAAATTATTACTGGAGAAAAGAAAGCACTTGGAAGTCAACTTAGGAGTTAACGCTGGAAGAAATCCTGTTATTTTGTTCCACCTACAGAGAGTGGCTTCTTCCGGCTGCAACATTAATTGGAAGTACAGACCCCATCCAGCCCAGCAGAGATGGAGAAAGCCAGCTTTGTGGCTTATGGGACACTCATCACTGACACAGTCAAACCCTTCTGAGTACATGCATTGTCTATCTCCACCAACACTGTCCAAAGGGTAGTGCTTTGGGCCAAGACCAGTGCTTCTCCTGGGATGGCGGGAGGAAGTCTCTGGGAGAACCCTATGCAGAAACAGGTTCACCCCTGTCAAAACAGCCCCCAAATCCCCAAGGAAAATCTACTGGAGACCCGAGTGGAACGGAAACAGCTTGTCCCACCCTGAGCTCTGGTCTCCAAGAGTTGGCCACGCAACCAAAGCTGAGGTGGCCGTGCAACTGAAGCTGAGGGGGCCATGTTGCGGGTGAGGGCACCCTGGCACCCATGCTCCCACTGGCAATGCCACTTGGGCAGGAGAGAGTTGGGTGTGCATGCCACCACCTCGGCCCTCCTCAACCCCCTCCTACTGTGGGTGGCTTGGGGAGCACCTGGCATCAGACAAAATGGAGGGCAGGTTTGGGCCATGCCATGGAGCTCCTCCCGGCTCAGGTCGGGGGAGGAACAGCTGGGCCTCTGCACCTACGTTATACACAAAACATACCAAAAGAAGAGTTGTCACAATGATTTCTATTAACAAGGTGGGACAAATCCAGCCCTGGCAGAAGCGGGAGCCATCCTGTTGGCTTCAAGGGAGAGGAGCGCGCACCACACCACGGCTGGAGCTGGGCCTGAAGAGCGCACGAAGAGCACGATCCACCCGACCAAGCCTACAACAGACAGCCTCACTCCACAAACACCAGCGACTAGCTAAATCCGCTTCATCAACGTACAGCAAGAAAGCGTTTCCCAAAAGGCGTCAGCCTTATTGAAAAGGCGGCTAAGAAAAGGCTGGTTCATCCGAATTTGCACAGGTCAGCCAAAAGGGAGAGAACTGCTCTGGGCCACCCCCAGGGGCGGCCACCTGGAGGCAAATCCTACACTTGTGTCTCTATACAAAAGTTACAAAATCAAATGGTGACATTATATTACATCTATTGTCCATAATATCACAGTGCTAGTTTTAAATGGCTAAAAACAAGAAAGGTTTTCGATTTAAGACATCCCTCCTGTAGAAACGTAACCCCTTTGTCCTACTGTTGATACCTGAAAGCAGCCTTGCTTGAAAAAGGTAAATCCAATGAAATGTGCTAATTGAAATTAGGAACATTTTTCCTTTTTGATCTTGTATTTCTTAACACGTCCCATTGTTTCCCAAGGCAAAATTAAACAAATAATATGAATCCCAGCCTGAAAATCAAAATGATGAAAAGAACAGTTCTAAAGCCCAGACGCTTCTTACCAGGTACTAACTAAATAAAACCCTTGCAGATTTAAATACAGATTACTTTGACATGTCTTCAGAGCGTGTTAGCTTTCCAACAACATTCACAATCAAGTTTCACTTCCGAGGCCATGGAGTCCCTACTCATCCTCTCCAGTTCTGCTTTCCAGAGTATCTGTATTGTCTTCCACTTCTTGAGCTGAGTGCGCTGAAGTATCTGCAAAGAAATAGTTCGTCAACATTTATTTCCCCATACAGGTACAACAGTCTTCATTTGATTGCCTGCTCCACCAGGCAGATGATCCACCAAAGTGCTCAGACTTGACACAAGCGATTGGCTCTACTTGCAAACCAGTAGTTAAACCTGGAATAGGGTACTCTGAGGGCATCACCGTCTGACATTACAGGGGATGTCAGACCTCAGGATGGGGAGCGAGATGAAGTGCTGATCCCTCTCATTAAAAGCAGGACAGTCACCATAGTGGGAGGGCTACTTGCGGTCTTACTGAAATCTGCTCAAACTCTTAGTCCTGAAGACATAATGAGTCCTAACACCAAAGCACAAAAACACCACAGAGGCCATAATCATAGAATCATAGAATTGCCTAGCTTGGAAGGGACCTTTCAGATCCTCTAGTCCAACCATCAAAATGGCATCATAATCACAGAATAGAATCATAGAATCATATGGGGTTGGAAGGGACCTCTGGAAATCATCTAGTCAACCCCCCCCCACCAGAACGGGTCTACCTAGATAGGTTGCACAGGAACTTGTCCAGGCGGGTTTTGAATGTCTCCAGAGAAGGAGACTCCACCACCTCACTGGGCAGCCTGTTCCAGTGCTCCACTGCTCTCACAGTAAAGAAGTTCCACCTCATGTTTAGGTGGAACTTCTTTTACTCCACCTTGGAGGTCAGGCCACAGATATAGCTCATATTTCATCTTGAATAATCAAACCCCGTGGTTGCCACCACCCAGAAACACCAACTGGCGCAGCAGGTGATTTGACACTTCAAGGTCAGACTGTTTGTCATTCCCCCTTTGAGGGAAGGGAAGGCGCATCATGCACCCCATCCTGGCTGCTGCCTCTGGGCCTTTGGGTGGCAAATGCTGGTGCACTGAAATGGAAACTGTGTCACTCTTGAAGAGGAAGGGAGAGCACTGAGGTAAAAAATAAAACAACCCAAAGCAAACCAGAAATAAATAGACCAATTCTGTACTAAAGCATTCCCTGTGCAAGCTACGCTCCAACAAACTCTTATCTTTAGGCATATTTACCCCACAGTGCCAGTACTAGTCATATCTACATATTTGTGATCTCCTGCTATACTAATGCACTCCTGGGACACCGTGCTGCTGTGAAAGTGTGCAGCTGCTAAACACTTTGCTCCCAGGCTGGGAGACAGGGAGGTAGATAGAGGCTATCGAGCAGGATCACTGTTTCCTAGAATGAGCTGCTAATGGGCAGCAAACTGCCTGCTGGCCACACGAGTGGCCTGATGTGGATGAAAACACCATGTGCTCAAGAGCTACAAGGGAATTTTCAGTCCACAGCACTCCCTCTCCAGTGCAGGAACTTCTCAGCACCTTCTAGCACCTACTGCTCTTAGGTATACCATTAACTCCAGCGTGTAGCCTGGCCTGAAACTGCTATTTTCCTATGGGGAACAAGGATGAAAATTACTCATTCAGACCTTCCAGATCCATCTGCTGCTGCTGCTGCTGCTGGGCACAGACTCTTTGGTCACCATGAAGACCCTTGTCCTCTGCCGATTTCAGGTCATCAGGAGGCCAGCGCAGCTCCCCGCTCTCCACCTCCCCAGACTCGGTTGGCTCCACCACGATCGACGGCAGTCTTTTGGAGAGCTTGGGGTACTTCTCACGTGAGTCGGCGAAGGCCTGGTGAGACATTTGGGGACATGTCCATCAAAGCCTTGCCCAGGGCTGCATATTCAGAGCAAGCAGAGTACATGCTCCATCTTAGCAACCTTTCTACATTTGACATGCACTCCTACGTCCACTAAAAACCCCTTCAAACTGGTGCAGGGCAACAGTCCTGAACAGGGAGGATTTCAAGAGCAGATGGATCCAGCTCCTTGCTGGCCAAGAGTGGACATAGAGGGGCTGCAGGTCTCAGCACACTCTCTTCTACCCATGCTGTCCCTCCCTGGGCAAAGAACCGATTTTGCTCCTCAGTGTGTTGGGCTGACGATTGCCTTGACTCGTGTGATCCCACATGTTGCCAAACACTCATGTTTCAGTTCTGGTGGGGTTTGAGGTCGTTGCTGTAACACCAAGCTAAATGGCTGCTGCAGCCCTTCTAGCTGCTGTCCTTTTACTCTGATATTACATTCATGTTTTCTTGCGGTGACAGTTTATTAAGAAGCCACCATTCTGCAGAGCTCTTTTCTGTAATGTAGAAACACTGTGTCTTATGATGCATTCATGCAAAACAGGTAGCCCCCAAGATCATCTTTACACAGATGATCTGTGCCAGCTATTATTTTAATTTGTCACATTGAAGCTGCAGGTCACACACTATGCAGCGATTAGAACTTGAAGCTGAACTAGGTCTTTTTTAGTGAAGGATATTGTAACACATAAAAGTGCTTTCTTGTTTTCAACATCACCAGTTCATTTAAATCTCTCAGGGAAATTTCTTTTGGATTGGGTTGATTTTTTTCAAGGAAAAATCATCCCAGCTCCTCCAGGACGTCAACATAACACAAAATCTGTTGCTTCACTGAAGTCTTATCTCCTGGCTTCTCAATCTTCCATATACCTGCAGTAATGGGTTGTAAAATTCTCTGTGCTAGCTGAGTTTTATTTTATTTTATTTTACTTGCAACAATAAAATCAAGATGTAGACTAAACTAGGGGTTGAGAGCAAGAACCATCCCAGTTTAACCATGCACTGCCACAGGTTTTCTACGTGCTGGTGGGAACCTCCCTGCACATCTATCCGCACCACCTTCACCACTGATCAGGGCATCTGGTTAGACTGAGCACTGCTGGTAGTGCGAGCCAGTCTCAGCCCAGCTCCAGGCAGGTATTCCCTAACCAACATAAAAGTGGGCATTTCCAGGGACCAGGTGCTCACTCCGTGGCTTTTGCAACCTTCCTTCACCCCAGTAGCTACTCTCTCTAAGAGCTCAGGGTTTAGTTGTCCCACTTGGCAGCAGAGCTGGCAGGGGGAGACAAGCCCTAGGGGAGGGCAATTCCCTTCCTATGTAGCTGGGAAAGAGCAAGCACATTTTTATCGCAAGTCAGATGCCCACATCTGACTTCTGGAGGTGGGGAAGGACAATAATTCTCATCCTCATGCCCTCGCTCCCCATGGTAGCGTTGCAGGGATTCATTAACTCTTTGCAAATCTAGGCAAGGGTGAAAAATGTTGTCTATTGCTGTTAGTGTTGCAAAATGAGAGACAATTAAGAAGAAATTTCTTTTGTGACAAAGTCCCTTCAGTGCAACTAGACCAAGTGAATCACTGAAGGTAAACCTTTGTAATGCCTCCCTGAGCTGCACCCACATGGGTGTAACTTGTCCTGATCAAGCAACGCTGCAAATGCTGCCTATCAGAAAAGTTCCCCCCAACTTCCCATTACACAGCCTCCTCCTGAGCTGCTTTGGAATAATTTGGAAAAAACATTCCCATGGAAGCTGTCTGGCCTGGGAGGAGTTTTTAAGAAGCTACTATTCTGCTATTGCCAAATATGAGACAAGGTAACATCTCCTCAGCTGGGACAGGTCCAGAGACACCCCTGAGCAGCAGTGTGTCTTCAGACCCATGGTGGAACCCAGCTCCCTGAGCCTCCTGGCTCAGCTGGCAGAAAACAGCCATAAAACTGTGGGCAAATTCCCTTATTTCCCTCCCAGGGCTGCTCACGCAGGTGACTGTGACCTCTTCCCCCCAGGTGCTCCTCAGCCTTTTCGGGTGGCAGAGGGGTGCACGACAGCCACCCCACCACTCCATCCCCAAGCCTGATGGCAACCCTTGGATGAAGGAGCCAATGCAATAAAATTTCTGCTTTTTCATTTGCTTTCTGAAGCCCTAAGGAAATGACACAGACCGATCTAAAAATGTGCTAAGAGCAGATTATTATGGCTGCAACAAAATTTAGCAGAGGCACCTGCGTGGCCCCAGCTTGGCTATTTTTGTTTGTGTCATTCTCATCTGGTCTTTTCTCACATCGATCACATAATGTTTTTTTTCCACCAGAGCCCAGAATTTACCACGTCCCTCCAGGAATGAGTCAGGAACGGCAGGAAGCAGAGCTGCCTGTCGGGCCTCACTGTGTTTTTCTACGGAAGCTGGAGTGTGTGACGAGTGGGCAGGAGACTGCAGGAAGACAAGGACGGGTCTCCTGGCCAGAGTGCTTGGAAGTTGCTGGAAGAAACCTAGTTTTTCCTGCTGAGTCACTGGCTTTGCACTACAGAATCACAGAATCACACAGAATGGCAGGGGTTGGAATCATAGAATTGTCTAGGTTGGAAGGGACCTTTAAGATCATCTAGTCCAACCATCAAAGGGACCACAGGAAGAGACCTTTGGAGACCATCTAGCCCAACCTCTCTGACAAAATAGGGTCACCCAGAGCAGGTGGGGCAGGAACCCATCCAGGTGGGTTTTGAATGTCTCCAGAGAAGGAGACTCCACAAACGTCCCTGGGCAGCCTGTTCCAGTGCTTGGTTACCCTCAAAGTAAAGAAGTTTTTCTTTATATTCAGACAGAATTTCCTGTGTTCTAGTTTGTGCCTGTTGCCTCTTCTCCTGTCAGCAGGCACCACTGAAAACAGTTTGGCCCCATCCTATTAACTTTTAGTTATTTATAAGCATTGATAACATACATCATCCCCTCTCAGTCTTCTCCACACTAAACAGACCCAGGTCTCTCAGCCTTTTCTTGTATGAGAGATGCTCCAGCCCCTTGGTCATCTTTGTAACCCTTCACTACCTCCTCCTACCTACCTTCCTTCCTATCTGCTCCCTGCCTCTTGTTTCTTTTTGCTTTTTAGTCTCAGGTGGGCTAAAATGTGGATGGTGCCACCTTCTCCCAGAGGGGAAGGGCAAAGGAACCGGAGGAAAACCTCTGGAGTATACAATGAGGGACACCACTGAACCACCCTGAAGGCATAGGTGGAGTTGAAGCTGGCATAGAGTTTGGACAGTGTATGCTAACACAATAATGAAAAAGTGGGAAAAAAGGGAAAGAGAATATTGAGAATGTGCTCTTTCAGTGAGCAGCATCTATCCTGTGCAGTCAGTGAGGCATGGGAAAGCTGATGGTACGCTCTTTAATTGCATACAGCCTTTCATTACATACACAAGTGATCTGAAAGGAATTTGCAAAATTTCAGTTCTGACTTCCCTGGCTTCCAAATGCTTGATTTTAACCTGCAACATGCTTCTCCCAGAATAGCCTTCTGAGTCTGCTCGCAATAACATATCTTGTGCTGAGAAGCAGCTCAGGTCCACTAGGACACCTTCAGGTGGTTTGTCCCCCGGCAGTGACACGGAAAGTCACGAGCACAAACCAGGGCACAGTGGTTGTCGCAAGGGGGGCTCAAGGCATCGTGATGCCTCCTGCTGGAATCGGCACCACAGGCGGGTACACGAGTGGGTGTCTGAGAACTGCCTGGGGACAGAAAGTGCTCCTGCACCTGCCAGCAAATGGCCCTGATCAGTGCTGCTGCTATGATGCCACAGCCATTTATGTGAATTACACAACCGTTTCAAATGGTCTCTTTTCTAAAAAGGGAGCTCTCTCTGAGCCTGAGGAAACTCAGCTCTTTACAAGGGTGGCTGTATAAAAGCCGTGGTACAGTTACTGGCTGGATGTCTTCATCGCACGACGGTTGCTCAGATCTGAACTCTTGGTGACAAACAGCCTCTTTGCCTGCATCCCTGCAGGGGCCGGGCATCACTGTCACCGTGCCCCAGAGACCTGGCACCTGACAAAACCCTCCTGCCAGAACTCTTACCTTTTAAAATTAAAACCTAAGTAGGATCAAACATGTATTTCAGGACTTGTTCTTCTGGCAGCTGTGCTCTGCAATTCAACATCTACGTGTATGACATTTATTTGTTGCATTAAATTGCTTTTGAAGAGCAGCTTGGGATACTTTCCAGTTTTTCTAAAGTTACCTGGTTTGAAGGGCCTCCTTCTTCCTCAGGAGTCTGGCTGAGTGCGAATTCCTCCATCACCGGTTCCCGTGTGTTCATCACCTCTGTCATGCTGCAGATATTAAAGCAAAATGCAAAAACTCAGCTCTGAGCTCTGGGTCCACAACTAATTTAACAAAAGACATTGGCCTTTCACTTCTCATAATTTGTTAAAATTATTTGGGTTACAGACTGTCCTTTCTAAACGACCAACCAAGAAGTGGCTGCCCCTCCAAACCGACTGCTACCAATGCTTGCCATGATGCAGAGCAGGTCATTGACCTCAGGTCCCCCCGCCAGCCAGGATAGCAGAGGACCCCCATACAGTCCCAGAGTCATCAGCAGGAAAATGGGAGTCCTCCAATGTTATCAGCAATGTTATCAGCAACCAGTTTGTTACTGATATACGAGCATTGCATCTCAGCATTGCATCAGAAATTGCATCTGTTGACCAAAAAACGTTACTCATGGAAATATCAACCTTAAATTGAAGTCTCATTCAGATTCTTCATAAAGTCTTTAACAGTTGCTCTTCCCAGTTGTCTCATCCATTAGTTATCAGCCAGCACTTCCTTTTAAACTATTAATTCCAGCTGTATCGGTGTCTAAGGGCCAGATTTTCAGTAGTCTTTACTTGCCTGTGTGTTCAGAGAGGTGTTGTGTGGGATTTTCACATGCATCAGGGAACATTTGGCACCTACGTCTCACTTAAATCAGGGACTTGGGAACCTCAGCTGCTTATGTGCCCATTAAGCATCCCCCTGTGCTGTTTGGCACCCGAGGCATTACAGCGCTTGCCCTCACAGTCTTCTTGTTCCACTGGGCACTTTGGCACCCCAGAGCAGAGGGATGAGAGCCGGCCACAGTCCTCACTGCAGGGAGCTCAGCCCAGCCCATGGCTGGGTAGCCATGCGTCTCTACAGTATTAGGATTTTCCTCACATTTGAAGCCTATAGATACAGCATTCTATTGAAAAATTTGAGGATGCCTGGAAACTTCATAATGCGTAGTAAGCGCGTAGGAGCAAACAGAGCCTGAACCACCCCGTTTGACCTCCAGACTGAAGGGGCCACGTTCATTTTGGATGGGGATACATCAGCCCTGGGTGGGTTTGATCCCGGGCACTTCACTCTCTCCAGCTGGCACTCGTCGGGTACAGCAGCCACCGGCTGCCAGAGCCTCCTGCAGCACGCAGAACGTAGGCATCATCAATTACACCACCCTGCCACCTGCCACAGCAAGCACCCCTTTAGGCACGACTAAATGCTGCCATTAATTCTGGTCCTGCTCCACACACAAAAGCCTTCTTTGTAAAGGCTGCTCCTACTGAGAAATGCAAACTAAAACATCTTAAGGATAACTTGTTTCAGGCTTACATTACCAATTACCCCACAAAACTAAATTTTACAATATCTGCAATTACTACAAAACCTTTCACAATGACTTTAATTAGCTGTAGCACAGAGCAGCGTGATATCGCAGAGACTTTCACTCCCACTGCATCACATTTGAAAAAGAGCACGGCAGACCCAGGAGACACTGGAGCTCAGCCGTGGGCCAGGACCCGACCCCATAGGAATCCATCAGCTTAGGGAAAAGCCCTGACGTGCCAGCCTTGGACCCAACCGATGCTGAATTAAACAGCACGCTTCCTGATACACACAGCAGGAGAGCAGAGCCAGGCTCTGAAACTCAGCACACCCCTCATCTGGGCATCCCCCAGCTCCACACAGTCTGAATCCTCCCACAGCCACGGTACAGTCGAAAATGGACAGATGCTCTCTGTTAGGAAGAGAGATCTGAGCTCCCTGCCCTTGCTTGGACCTGTACCCCTCCCTGGAGACACCACAAACCACCGAAGCAGTACAATATACTTATCTTCTGGACACATCCTTTTGTCCCTGCAGCATCCAGCAGGCCATACCACTGGGCACCAGTGGACAACAGCACTGAGGGAGTGGCGATCTGGAAATGGGAGACCCTTTCCCAGAGCGGTGACCATGGGCCCAGCCGTGCCAGCTGTTCCTGCCACCCTAGACAGCCCGTTAAGGGACAGAGCTGTGCCTTTGGACCCTTCCCTGCTCAAAAGGAAAGCAGCACTCCCTCCATTGCCTCCTCTTTCTGATCACCCCTCATGCTCATGCAGTTCCTGCCTTTTCTCCCCATCCTGGTCTCTGCCTTGGTCCCAAAGAGACCCTTTTGCATCTCTTCTGCTGCCCCTCCAGCACTGCCTCTGCTGATGCCCACACTGGACCTCCTAGCAGGACTTCACTCTCCTACCCAGCTCTTTGGGAAGAGTTGATCTGTTAGCCAGACCCAGCCATGAGCCTGGAGGAGCACAGGGCCCACCACTCTGACCACCTCCAAGATGAACATCTCTCTTTTCAGATCCTTTTTGGGGTTCAGTGCCCCATCCCCTGGATTGCAAGGAAAGGGAAATGAGAAAGTGTGTATCTGGAAGGAAATAATCTTGGAGACTTTGTGGGGGGCTGGGATGTATGAAGTCTTGAGCTTGGCTACCACAGAGAAGACATGTCCCACTGCTGTGTGTCCCAGGGGTTGGTCCCTTCTAGTCAGCAGCAGAATTCTGCAGCTGCCCACAGCTGGCTGGTTTATTTTAGCTGCCTTTCAATACTTACCAAGTGTTTAAAACACTTTTCTGTCTCCTTGTTCCATGGATCATTAGAGATATACATCCACTGTCAAATGTGTCATACGAGCTCAGCGATGTTGCTAAGACCTCATGAAATTCTATTATTGAGCAATAATGGGCTCCGTGCTTCCCTAAGACCACATTACACCCTGCAGATTATTTCTAAATGACAAAGACAAATGATTCTGGCTAGGAAAATGGTGACAGTCCTGCCAGTGTTACAGCAGATGCCTCAGTGAATCAGCTCCCAAGCTGTTGAAGCCCAGGCCATTTCACAAAATCTGTGCAACTTAAGGGTTTGATCGAATAGGATGGCAGAAGTGATTGTACTTGATGTGTCTCAGAAAAGAACATGGGGCCATGCAATTGGCAAAAGAATTAGGCTTTAACTGGAATAGATTAATTGTTCTCAGTCTCCACTTAGAAACAGTACAGGAAAGCAGAAGAATCTATACAGGCTGTGAAAGCAGGGATGCTCCTAACAAGCTTAACTAGGTATTTAATGCTAAAAATTACTAGAAGTAAAATAAATGAGAATGCTGCCGCAAATCAGTTCATCTAAAACTTTGAAATCATCCGCAGAACACCACTGAATTGTTTGTAAAGCCACAGAATCTGAGAAAAGGGCTTCAGGTGTTCCTTAGGGCTTTTTTAACTGTGATAGGATTTGTGGGCAGGAGAATATTTTACTTTTTAGCCAGTTTTGATGGAAAAATATTGAGCCACTTTTTCTGCTGCTTTTATGTGAGAAGAACATACATACAACAGCAAAGTATCTGATACAAGCAAATTATTGTAAGAACTATATCTCTTTTAAACTTGGTCTTGCATTCATTTTATGTACGGTAGGTGCTGATATCACCAATGACATACAGTAGCCATAGTGATGCAAAACAAGGCAATAAATAGCATTTACAAACAAAGAATAAATTCTGTTCTGGTGGATGAGTCACCTACTCTGAACCTTAAAACTCTTGTGGCAGTGAATTAAGAGATGCATTTACTTCCCCTAGGTTCAATTAAGCTCAAATATACCAATTAGGGCAGAGAAAAAAAAAAAAAAAGCAGAATCTGTTCTTGCTTTTCTGTGGGAAAACTACATTTAGAGAAGATTATCTTAAATGCAACTGCTACAGTTGCAGGACCATGTTGTGCTGATCTTTTTCCAGGGGCATGGAGCAAATGCACAGCCCACTTTCTGCTGCCCGTGATGGTGCTAACAGGGTCAGTAACATACCGAGCAATATATAGGCTGACAAGTGCTAAACCACTTACCGCGGGAAAGCACACAGAAACAATGCACGCATTTTTATTTTAGGTTTGGAACAGAGGGCAAAACTGACCTGTGAAATTCCCGGTGGCAAAACAATGTTTGATTGAGGAGCAGCTTCAGGATCCTAAAACATGAAGCGCTTATGAGGCTATGGGAAAGAGGCAGGGTGCGTGACGCGAAGATTTCCTTAAGAGGAGGGGCAAAACCACATTTTATGGGACAGGCTGAGCCACGGTTGGGAATAGCTTTTACCTAAAGCAAGGATCAGCCTGGAGGATGCTCAGACACACACCAAAGGCCTGATCCTGCTCTCACCTCACCAACCAGGATGGGCAGCACAGAGGACACCCAGCCAGAGGACGAAGCTCTGGAGGGGCATAGAGCAGGGCAACAACAGAAGAGAGGGTGTTACCTTCAATCACGTCAGCGGATGTCGCTTCCAAAAACTGTCCTTGCTGCAGACGTTGAAGTCGTTGATGAAGTGTTGTGCAAACTCTGTCAAATCCTACAAGTGCCTGAAAGAGACAGCACAACAGAGTCAGAGGGTGCAACCAAAGCGACAATGCTGGCAGTACCCCCTGTGAAAGAGTACTACTGAAAACTTGCTGCAGAAACTCCTGCTGTGAAGTTCTGTATAATTTCCTATGCCAGATGGGAATTGATCTCACTAAGGATGAAGCTCATAATATACCTAGTGAATTACCGAGGCAATTAATGTTCAAAAAACATCCAAAGCTCTTCACTGAAATACCTTGCTAAACCTTATTCCTTCGTATAAGCTACATAAAAACTGCTAAACTGGGACACCTGAAATTCTCCCATACAGGAATTTTGATGATAGTTGGGAAACCAGAAAACAAAAGTGTATACCCTTATTTGGGAGGATCAGTGTGCTTAGTGAGACACTGTTCAAAACATCAAAGAACAAGGTTCCTGCTCAAGAAGCTACTGGTCAAGACACAAGACAAAGCTGAAAGAAGGGTATCTGAAGATTATGTTGCTGACCATTTCTTTCAGATGTCCCAGGAGAGGTGATTTTTGTAAAGATCTACTCCAAACTGAAGGCAATACCTTGACTGGTACCAGAACAGGGAGCCTGGTGAGCAGAGGTAAGGATCCCACCATTTCAAAGTGCGAATCACTGATTTCAGGTGACTTCTCTGACAAAAAGTCTTAGCTGAAGAGCTTGAGAAGTTACAGTGCTGAAATATAGTCAGTAACTTGGCCAGAGATGATTTTCTTAGAATTTTGTTTAGCCCTACAGCTTGCCAAATATATATTCATGCCAGCCACAGCTATTTCCTTGGATGGGAAAAAGGTGTTTTCAGTGAAGTGAATGGCACTAGTGTATATATTTTATATCCTCCAGTGGTTTGGATTCCAGCCCAAGTGATTAAACAAATCTACCTGCTCTGGAGGCCTTCCTACCAAGATTTATAACACTGGATTAACTGCACACTGATTTTATTCAAAAACAGTGACAGAGGAAAAATTGTGCATCACATTCTGGAGTTTCTTCTTATGCCACAGGCCACGCTTATTGCAAATTAGGGAAGCAGGAAATCACATCTCCATCCCCAGGACTCAATTCAGAAGGTTTAATTTTTGTCTGGCAATTTTCCTTCCTAGCCAGTGATCAAACCAACTTCAGCTTCAACGAGGCTAATGTTTTGTCCCTTAAAAATTCATGACTACACTCAGTGCTTGTCTCTTGTATGGAAACCAGAGAACATCCAACACCGTGTTATCCAATACTCCAGGAAGAAGATTTTTATCCCACTACCCATTACAAAACCGCTGCTATTAAACCCATGGAAATTCAGCACAAACTTGTCTACCTTCACCCTTTAGAAACTACTGGATATAACAGGAACAGTTATTATCCTGAGTCATCCCCCAGTGAGAGACAAAATAGTGTAAGAGACAACAAACCAGGCACCACAAGGCCACTGGTTGGAATCCAAGCCAGGCCACTTGCTATTGAGAGGTATCTTCAGATGCCTGGTTGGCTGTATATAAGGATCCACGCAGTACTGAATTAATTATATCCACATCCACTGCTTTTCCAGTCTCAGAAAAGGACTTCTGGGTTGAACTGACCCAAGATGATCTTTAAGGTCCCTTCCAACTCAAACGATTCTATGATTCAAACGATTCCAAGATCAATCACCTCTCCAAAGTTTTAGGGAACTCTTTACTACAGCGCCTGCCGTATTTGAGCGAGGACATCAGCCCCTGGAGCTCAGCTATTTGAACACCATAGTAAAAGAAAATCACTTAAGAACTGCAGCGTGGAAGATGTCCCTTCTCCCAGCCCCACACAGCTATATTTAAATACAGAAGAACTTCTTCTCAGTCAAGACAGTTGAAGAGTTCAGTGTTTCCAGTGCATAAAACTACCAGAATGCATTTATTCTCTGAAGAGAAAATACTCACTTTATCTACCTAGTAGATGTGATTCTCTTCTTTGGCTGACACTAGAGGAAACATAAACCAATACTCTTCCTTCTACAATACTGCTTAGTCTTTTAAAAACAAGGCATGGCTGCTGAGACCACGCAACAAACCTTTACTGCAGTGGAAACCCTGAAAATGACTCAAGTAAAGCCTTTCTCTGCTTATTTCTTCTTGTCCCTTCTTATTTTTACCCACCTTTGCTGCTTTGCTGACTAGTCTAGCTGAGAGCCCACTTGCTTCATGCACTCGCTCCTGACCTACCCCTCTTTCACCCCTCAAATGAACTTGCCCTCCCTTGCCTGAGCTGCTTCTCTGGTTCCAGGAGTACCGACAAGGCTGTGCAGCCCCTCTTGCTTTATTTCTCCAAGAAAAAACCCAGACCCCTTGCATCACCTGAAATGGGTCAGCTGTACATAGGCTGATCACCACGCCATCGCCGTATCCTCCCCCTCTCCTCATTTGTCTCATGCTCTCATCCTGGGCCAGTGTGGGACCCCTCTGAGGAAAGCACACTGTGACGTGTTACGTGTCACATGTCAGGGCTGAGCTGGGATCTAGGAGTGCTTGTGCCTGACCACAACAGAAATAATAACCATTTTCACATAGCCCATGAGGCATGGCCAAGCAGAGCCATATGATGGTGTGCACATGTGCTGGCTCTTAACAGTGACCAAGAAGTCTCAATTCTCAGAGTCCAGTCACACTGCCTGACCAGCTCTCCTCTGGACTTGGAGAGCCCTGCTACACTTCCCAGTAAAGAACTGGTTTAGGGACTACACCAATGAGTTGGTCATGTTGCCTCTTTAGGCATCAGTTGCCTCTTTAGGAGTGACACCACCAGGAAAAGTGTAAGGAGATACAACTAAGCGGATGACAGGAGAGCTGGTTCCACCAGTGAGACCAAGCAACTCCTCAGTGGTGGCCCCTTTGCTCAGATCAAGGGCACTCCACCTCTGACCCTACACTAAGGAATGGATTTCCATTGGTGCTGCATGGCAAGGGCCAGGTATTGAAAGGTGCTCTCCAGGCTTCTCTCCCACTTTGGAAAGCATCTGGGGCATACTGTGTGTTTGGAGTTTGTACACCACAAGGACACAGCCTGTCCCAGGGGAGGGGTCTCCTGGAAGGGTCTCCAGGAGGACGACCAGTGCCAGGGAGCAGATCAGGACGTTGTACAGCAGTTCTGGTCAGCTGGGTGTGCGGGAAGCTCAGCCTGGCCATCTCTCCCGGATTGTGCCTGGCCATGCCAGGTGGGGAGAAGATTCCACCACCCATAGGCCTTTCCTTGGGATAAATCCACCATGAATTGCAAAGTAGGTGTTTTTAAGGCGAAACAGAAAGAGGAACCGGCCACGGGTTGCAATCCTAGCAGCCCACAGATCGACCACTTGATAAAGGAGCCCCACGTTTCAGAGGCACCAAGCTCTGAACGCTTCCCTGGGAGACGGCAGCACCTCCAACGTCAGGTCACTTTTATTTCCAGACACATCCTACACTGAAAGCATCACCCCTCCTCTCCCCACCGCCCCAGTGCTGGAGACAACTGGGTGGCAGAGGGAGACCTGTCCTTTGGGTGCCAGGGGTGCTGCCAGATTAGCAGGGGCTGGGGACAGCCTCTTCCTTCCCCAGCCTTCCCAAATTAATCATTCCCACATGAGCACTCATGGAAATAGGATGATAACAGCCTAACAATACCGCATTGAAGGTGCACCTTGTAACAAATAAATGCAGGCAGGCAGCAGAAATTGGCCTTGAACCGCCGCTCCGCGGGCAAATTTATCATTTTTCTGGCACGGCAGGAAGGGGAGCCCTCCCCTTCTTATTTCAACGGGACGATCCCAGGGCTTTACCAGCCCGTATTTAAATTGGGCTGGAGAAACGTGTGTGTGTGTGTCCCCACACACCAGATGACTGCAAACCCCGAGCCCTGGGAGCTCGTCCATGCAACCCCAGCCGTTCCCACCGATTTCAGATTTCAGACTCACCCCACCAAAGCCTCTGGATAAATGCAAACTTTTCTTCATTCAAGGAGCCCGGCCTTTGTGTGCGCCACAAAAAGAAACCCCTGCTATTGATGACAAAGGAAACGGGGACAGGGCATGCATAAGAACGGCGTTAAGCAGGAGAAGGAATGGGTCTACTGCTCGATTTTTGCAAAGTGGAAAATTTCCATGAGCCACGGCGAAACCTGCTCAGCAATTCCTAATCAACAGACAGGTCCAAGGAGGTTTTTCCACCCAGAAGATGAAAGGGTGCCTTATTCAGGCTACTTCGCTGCAGCAGATTGGGCTGCCAGTTCAGCCAGGGTGGGGGCATGGGTGATCCAGGACAGAGCTACGGTTGTTGTGGTGGATGAAGCCATGAAGGTACCAAAAGGTGCACGTCCTTGCAAGGAAACGTCAGTCGGCATTTTCTATGGGCAGGTGCTTCCGTGGATGCAGCTCTTGTGTTAATGTCCTCGGAGGAGGATGCTACAGCTTAGGCCCTGCAGTGCCTCAGTCTACACGGGTGGTCTGGGCCATCCAGAGGAAGGACCATGCCTGGTATCTCTGTGGAGGGTGGGATGCCAGCTTCCGCATCTTGGCACAACCCAAAATACGTGCTTACCTCAGTGACACCCTGCAGCCTCCAGTTTCCATGAGTGCCTACTGAGCTCAGCTTTCGGACACTGCGGACAGGAACTTGGACAGCTTCTTTGTTTCCCCTGGTTGCGCATTTGTAACGGATGCATTGTATGAAGTGTTGTGGGTTCCACGGAACTAGTGAAATGTAAAGTACCGCACGGACCCCAGAAGATAAATGCATGTGTGTACGAACTCCTAGTTAAACCTCCCACTTCTTTTTGGATGCAAATCTCTTTCCTAAGCAACTGAGAAAAGTGCGATATGTGTCAGAGCCTGGAGATTAGAGATCTGTTCTGTTCCCTCGTTTCAGAAGCTCTTGTCTTCAGCCACCCACGCAGTACTTGAGTTCTGCTCTCCGCAGGCCAAAGCTGCCTTCCTCTCCTCGGCGGCGTGCGCTCCGCAGAAGATGTCGATCTCCCTCAGGAAGCGGCGAGATGAAATGACTCTCGATGTGGAGGAGCAGGCATTTCAGCATGAGACACGGCACGGAGTTTGGGAGAGCGAAAAGGGGTAGGAGGCTGCTATTTCCAGACCCTGCTGCCTCTCGCCGCTAACTTCGTGGCGAGCTGCAGTTTTTACTCTTCCTGCTCCAAAGAAGCTGCTGGGGTAAATACCACCCCTGGGGAGTTTCTCAAACACTCATCTGTGGACCGACACTAGAAAACACAGCCTTGCAAAGGGCATGCTCCTGGCAGATGACTCTAGCTCTGCTTCCTTGACTCCCGCTGTCGCACAGTAGGGAGCCGAGGTTCTTCTTAGACCCCCAGCTCCCGGAGCGCCGTGGCTACACCAAAAACTTCAACTTCCAGTTCGCTGTAGTTGCCCAAGTTCCTACTTGCCCTGTTTGCAAAAAGGAGCTAAAAACTTGACTCGTAAGTGGTCAAAGAATAAGGAAAAAGAACTCAAGTGTGCCTGTGTTGAACTCTCACAATTTTTAAGGCAATCTCATAATGTGGGGGTGATTTAACTCAAAGTTTTTCGCAACTGCTGTTTGCACTCCTGCTTGCTGTGAGTGCTCCCTTGGTGGGTTTTTCCTTTTTTTTTTTTTCCTCCTCCTTTTTTCCTGGCTCCTTTACAGAAGCTCATTTATTTCATCCCTTTGATCTCAGCACTAAACTACCTGAGCTTCCCGGCGGAAGATGCCACAAGGGATGGATAGGTACAGCAAGGGAGGAGAGCAGGGCAGCCAGCCAGGATGCTCGGAGACAGGGATGAGGAGCAGACAGCCAGGAAGCATGTGCAGAGCAGCGGAGGGAGGAAGAAGCAGAGCAGATGGGAAGAAATGACTAAGCCAGCTCCTCTGAACGCTGGTAGACCTCGGTATCATGGAAATCTCCACAGAGTCCTCATGGAACTGCGTGCCAAGAGGAAGTTTGGATTTATTTTTTTTAAACATCGGGATTCAGCGGCTAATTGATGTGAAAGGACCTCATTAAGAAAACAGCCCCATCAAAATTAGAGATAAGCCTCAACAAGCTGTTAAATGCTTTTAGAGGTATCTCTTCTGGTACTTGCCGTGCACACACCCTCTCATCTGAGAACTTGCTTTTTGGGATCAGAAATGCGTGTGCTGAGCAGAGTGTTTCAGAGCTCCGCTCACACAGCGAACCCTGCATTGGCTTCTGTTTCTAAAAACAACCTTTCGAAGCCTGCACCTTATAAATAAGTATATCATTCCTTCTAATTCAGAGCAACCGTTGCTAAAGAGTCTCAGAAAGAAATGGTTTTGTTTCTGGGACCTTCCCTGGAAGATGACGGTTCTCTCATCCTTCATATTTCATGCCATGATTGTCCCTCGCCTTACAGCACCCCTGGGAATTGGTGGCAGATGAAAATTGGCTTCCTGTGCTTCTCCCTACTATTCCCTAGGTATTTCTGGATGGTGAGCGAGGAAAAAAAAGTGTCTTAGAGCATCAACACGGAGCAGGCGATTCTTAGATGGAAATGTCATGGGAAATAGATTGTGAACTGTCTGATGTCTTTCTGGCACTGTGAAAGAATACTCTGGATAGTCTGTCACTGGGCTCATTTCTAGGTAGCAGAATAGGGTAAGAGGTTAGGTATGCTCAGGTAGAATTGTATTTACCTAAAAGACATACTAGCTCTTTCCTTGTAACTTTGGGGAAATTAGAATGCGGGGTTGTCAGTGCTGTCATATGATGCAATATTGAGCATTTACTAAAAAATTCAGCATAGCAAATGCAACAAAAACGTTAGATTTTAAAAAACAAGCAAACAAAACCCCGCCAGGCACTCCTAGGAGAACAAAGACAATGAAGAGACTTTTAACGTTCTCTGTTGGGAATTAACAGCACAACCACAGGTGTCATGACATCACAACCTAACACCGGAGATGCAGCTGGCTTTCTCTAGGAATGAAAACTCCGTCACTTTAATTGAATTTCCAAGTATGGGAAGCTGCCCCAGCCCAAGATAGAGGATATGAGAATAGCATGTGCTACGTACAGCAGTGGGGATGGGCACAATGGAGGGTGAGGACAACACACAGCTAAAAATAAAGAAATTATTACAAAAAAAAAAAAAAGAAATGCAGTTATGGTTTTTTGGAGAATGAGTCATTAACGCTGAATGCAGATATGCATTAATAGGGGTATGAGTCTTCCTGCCAGCCAATTAACAAGCACCTTCCGGATCTAGAAGTCTCCTAAATATCTGCACACAGGCGTGTGCATGTCAGAAAGAGAACTCGGCTGAAAATTCAGGTTACATCTTACAGAAGTTGCAGTGGTCCCAACAGAGGAGACGGACTTGGACTATTCTCTCCTGGTCCTATAGGGACATGGGCACTATGGGGCAAAACCGCTGCAGCATAGTTTAAGGCACCCTGATGAGAGCAGGGGCTTGTTCTGCTGGACCACAGCTTCTTCCAGCACCAGTATCTGCTCTGCAGAGGATGGTACTGGTCACGCTCTCTCCAAATCCTGAAGGAGAAGTGATCCCAGCCCTTAAAGACTTGCGATCCAAGAGGGACAAAAGCTGCAACAGGGGGCTGAGAAAAAGGTGTTAAGGACCTGTTGGTATCAATCCCTCTTTTTTCATTCTACCTGCTCGTAATTGGTTGGCAGTTTTCCTGGGGTTTGCAATAAAGCCTTCCTTTGAAGATGGAAAATGCAGGAAATTGATTCATTTACAGATTTTTCCAGACAAGGTACACATGTCTGAGGAGCAAAGGGAAAGGCTGTTGCTGAGGCAGACACTGGTCCCCTTGAAGTCACGGCAGGGCTCCTCCTGCCTTATATGTCATTGGATCCACCCTGGATCAAGGCTTCTCTGACTGACCCCTCCAAAATAGACAGATGTGGTTAACTCAGCTCAAATGCAAGGGGCATCATTTCAGAAATGAGAGAGAAGGAGCGATTTCAGCCTGTGACACCCTGGGGTTGATACCTGATCTATGCAAAAGCCTGTTGCTCAATACAAAGAGATCATTGTGAGAAGGGAGGGAAAGTAGTGACTATATTTGCACATTCATTTCTTCTGCTAAAGTAATGTACCAGAGACATTAGAGGAAATTCCACTTGATTGACAAATTGTCAGGCTAGATCGGGAAAGCGGGTCAACTCATTCCCTGTTTGCTTGTTTTCCTCTCTGTAATCATAATGTTGACTCTGAAAACATGTTTTTAAAAGGAATATTAATTATCAAAATCCTGAGCTGTGAGCTGGATTCTTTTCCGGGCACAAAATTTGTTGCTCATTAAATCTAAGAGATGGAAAACACTGGCTTGAGCCTGCTTGTGTGTAGGCAGATTTCCCCGCTTCACCTTCGCTTTCAGGCTACCGCTAAGGAGGGATTCTGCAGAGAGCCAGGCTACGGGACAGACGGCCACACCAACTTCTGGGTCCTTCAGTACGATCTGAACCTATAGCTAGGAGGGCTTCTCTCACCGCACCACTGGCCATACGACTCCAGGAAGCATCTCAGTCAGGAAAAGCCTTAGAGGAAACAAATTTCTCTCTGTATATCAAGCTTACTGCAGCTTGAGGGGTTAATGCTACACATCCAGCCTAACCTAACCCTCCTCCCCGGCTGTATTCAGGGATCTACAAGCACCGCTCTGTCCCAGATGAAAAGAAAATTTTTGTGGTACATTCATTTGGCAGCAGGAAAATATTCACACCCCTTGCTCGGAGTGAAACATAGTCCTCATTTAACAGAGCAAAGTGGGTTCTTTCTTCCTCTACAAGTAACTGTATGTGTGGTATTCGCTACCTGATGGGAAAAGCAGGATTCAGTATTCTTTTACCCAGTTCAGCGAGGCTGCAAGCAAAAGCATCATTGTCCTAAACTCACCCTTTTGTTACCCGCTTCCTCGCCTCAAAAGTTGCCTTGGAAAAATAAAAAAACATAAATAAAAAAAAGCAATAAAGGAACAGCTGAGGTGATCGCAGACCACAAACCACCAACTCCCTCAGTGCCTCGCTCATTCATCAGGATTCCTTCACACAGCCCTTTCGGCTGCCCAACAAGTTGGTTGTGGTTTTTGTTCGTTTGGGGTTTTTTTTTGTTTTTTTTTTAAAGGAGAACCCATTCTTCACGGAATTCTCCTTAACGTCCTTTACTAAAAAAAAAAATTTAAAAAATAAAAAAAATTTAAGAAAAGCACCTGGAGAAACAAGCCAAGGAGGGGGTACGCTTTCTGCCTTGCCTTCGCCCGGTAAATCCCCGCAGCCAGGCGTGGAAGTCAAGCACTTTTTCCCGGACGGCGCTCGGCGGCCCCGCTCCCCGCACCGCCCCGCACCGCCCCGCACCGCCCGGCCCCACCGCCCCGGCTCCGGCTGCCGGCTCCCGGCAGCACCTTCCCGGGGGTCTGCGGTGCTGGAAGCCGTGACTTACAGGTGGTCGGACCCCCAGCCAGGCGAGCCGCCCCCCCCCTCGCCCCGCCACCCGCACCTCCCCGGAGCCCGGCGGAGACCCCCCCCCGCCCCCCGGCCCGGGCTCACCGGCGGGGCTGGCGAGGCGAGGCGGCAGCCGCCCGCCGCCCATGCACGGCGGCGGCAGAGGGGAGCCGGCAGCTCCGTCAACGCGTCCGCATCCTCCTCCCGGGGCCGGGCGCTGGCACCGCCGCCGCCGCGGCACCTCCCCGCCCGCAGACCGGCCCCGCCGCCGCCGGCGCGGGGAAACCACTCCCCCGGCAGCGCCGGCGGGGCGGTGCGGAGCCACGGCACCCCCTCCCCACCCTCCCCGGCACGGCACCGGCTCCCCCGCGGTGTTGGAGGGGGCAGCCGTGGAGGTCCCGGCGCTTTCTGCGGACACGCGTGGAATCATGGAATCATACGGGGTTGGAAGGGACCTCTGGAGATCATCGAGTCCAACCCCCCCCCCGCCACAGCAGGGCCACCCAGAGCAGGTTGCACAGGAACGTGTCCAGGTGGGTTTTGAATGGAGAAGGAGGAGACTCCACCACCTCTCCTTGCAGCTTGTTCCAGTGCTCTGCCACTCTCACAGTAAAGAAGTTCCTCCTCATCTTTAGGTGGAACTTCTTATACTCAAGTATGTGCCCATTCCCTCTTCTCCTGTCACTGGGCACCACTGAAAGAAGACTGGCCCTGTCCTCTTGACACCCATCCTTTAAGCATTTATAAGTATTGATCAGATCCCCCCTCAGTCTTCTCTCCAGACTGAGCTCCAGAAATGAGCACTCCAGTGCAAGGAGTGTCTGGTTTTAAGGATTTTTGTATCATGGAAAGTTATTTAGAACAGCTGAGTGATAACCTCCTCAAAGGAAGATTTATAAATGTTTGCTCCAGGCCCCTAATTACCTTTGTGGCTTTTTGCTGTCCCCTCTCCAGCAGTTCCCTGTCCTTCTTGAACTGGGGAGCCCAGAACTGGACACAGTGCTCCAGTTGGGAGATGCCTCACCAGGGCAGAGCAGAGGGGCAGGATGACCTCCCTCGACCTGCTGGCCACGCTCTTCTTGATGTCCCCCAGGATGCCATTGGCCTTCTTGGCCACAAGGGCACATTGCTGGCTCATGGTCATCCTGTTGTCCAACAGGACTCCCAGGTCTTTTTCCTCAGAACTGCTCTCCAGCAGGTCAGCCCCCAACCTGTACTAGTGCAGGGGGTTATTTCTCCCCAGGTGCAGCACCCTACATTTGCCCTTGTTGAATTTCATTAGGTTCCTCTCTGCCGAACTCTCCAGCCTGTCCAGATCCCTCTGGATGGTGACACAGCCTTCTGGGGTGTCAGCCACCCCTCCTAGTTTTGTATCATCAGCAAAGCGGAGGGTGACATCCCCCTGGTACCCGCAGAACCCCATGCTTGGGACAGAGGGACTGTTCCCACCACCCCCCCCCCCGGCCTTGCCCTGCTCATGGGGGTGGGTAGCTCACAGGGGGCTCCCAACCCCTCCCCACAGCAGTCCCTGCTGAGAAAATGCTGAATTCAGGAGGCACAAACTTTTTTTGGTTCTTTTTTTGGGTGGGGGGTTCTTTTTGGGGGTGAAGGTTCTCCACCCCAGGGTGAGTTTCCCCCACGCGGGGACACAGGGACATGCTCTCCGATGGGCAGCATCCCATCCCCACCTCATCCAGAGGGGCCAGGGAGCTGGAGCTGGTGGTCCCAGACTATGCCAGGGCTGTGATAAGGGGCTGCTGCTGGAATAGACCTTTCCTTCGATGCCTTCCATGAGAGCATGGTGGAGCAGCGTGAAGGGGAGATGGATGCTGACCAGGGGAGGTCCTTCCAGCACTTGGTTCGTGTGAGGTCCTGCGAAACCAGTGCCAGCAGGTATGGATGGCACAAGGGCACCTGGAGCATCTGGGGAGGCACGGCTGCAGGCTCTGGACCCTCTGCCCTGCCATCAGCGGGCAGGGGAGGAGGAGGGGATGTCTAACCTCCTCTTTGATCTCTGCTCGGGTGACATGGAGTTGTAAGGAAGCAAGGAGCTTGGCCTCCATTTCAGGGTGCTGATTCACCACTTGGCTGGTGGGGAGAAAAATGCTAGCGGCTGCTGATTTAGGGGAAGGTGTCCGCCTGTTTCTGTGGGCAGGGCTGCAAGCTAATTGAATTAGGGCAGTGGGACAGCGCTGGCAGAGCTGCCTTCAGCCACCTTCAGCCACCTTCAGCCACCTTCAGCTCCTCATCCACGCAGGACAGTGGACAGGAAGGACCTGTGCCTATGCCCAGGGAGCCCGTTTGGGAGTAAAGGCAGCTCCTTCCCAAAGGATATATATATAGACATATATACACTGACTATATGGAGAGTGTATCTACCAGGATATTGTCCCATGACACATGGGCATGGACCCCAACCCAACAGCCACTCAAGGACAGCTTGTGTCAGCTCTCCTTCGGGAGCTGCTCCTCGGCTGTGAGCTTTTACACACCGTGTGCTCTTTACACACTCCTTTTGCAAGCGTGTATACAATTTAGCTATCGATTTGAACCTATATAATGCAATATATTGGTTTACGGTACAAAGACACAGTGTTCTGGGAATGAACTCTGGTGGCAGCGGGCTGGTGGTTTGGTTCCCAGACTGGTAATAGTGAGTTACTCTTGTCTGAAGACAGAACGGCTGTAAGGGGAGATTTATAGGGTGGATGTTAACACTGACTTCTCTCTGGAAATCTTTAGGAAGAAGGTGTCCCCGTGACTAGAACCCCAGGGTGATTGTAGGGAGCCTGGGTACCCCATCAGGCACCTGTGCAGCGCAGGTGATGGCTGGGACGTGGCAGGACCCATGGGGCTGGGCAAGCTGCTCCCCTGGGTGAAACGGGGAAGCGGCCGCCTCTGCCGCTGCCCTTCGTATCAAATGGCACCAGAAATTTGCAAGGGGGTTGGTGGGGACAGTGCGGTACCACTAAGGGACCTTTCCCCCCTGCTGCCACTTCTGCTCTCCATTCCCCATGAGCAGGTTCCTGCCTGCCCTTATTCCTGAGTTGCTTCACCAGGAGCTGCAAAAGACAAGGTCCACCTTGGCTGGGACGGGGGGCTACCAGTGTCAGAAAAAAAGATGTTTTAAAGCTATTTTGAGTTTTGTGGAAACAACTGTTTATTTGGGGGTTGTGGCCACAAGGGAGGAAAGAACAAGCTTCAGTCCCCACCACAGGATCTGTGTAGTCCCAGGTGGTAGATGTGCCTCGGTGGCACATGGGACACTGCACCCAGCCCTGTGGGTACTGGGGGACACTGCCCCCACAGAGCCCTGCAGAGTGTGGTGGGGCTTTGCACCTACTCCTCACTTCCCCCACTCATGGTGGGGAAGGAAGCAGTTGTCCCTCTTCCTGAGGGGCTTTCAGGTAACAAGTACGGCTCAGAACCTCTCTGTCCTTCATCCCCACCAGCATGTCGGGGCCTCCAAGGGCTGGGCACTGGTCGAGGGCTATCTTCCCTTCTTTGGAAGTCACTGGGCAATGGGCATCTGCTAGTTGAGACTGATTTAAGAGCAGCTGGCTGGGGCAATAGCCAGATAGAACAGCAGGATTAATGAGGGATGATGCAGACAACCAGA
The DNA here is from genome assembly GCA_025769975.1 of Gallinago jamesoni. Lineage (NCBI taxonomy): Eukaryota > Metazoa > Chordata > Aves > Charadriiformes > Scolopacidae > Gallinago > Gallinago jamesoni. The sequence goes on along the minus strand of JAOQGH010000040.1, from coordinate 11,572,124 downwards.
GGGGATGGTTAAGGTCCCTTTGAATCATGAATCCCCAAATGCTGTTTGGTGGTCTTCTTGTAGTAATACCTCCACTGTCTGTTTACCATGTACCTGGTGAGGAAATGTGACCCTTCTTTTCTCACAAGAGCACTTGTGATATGGTCCATGCCTCTGTCAGCTCAAGATGCGTCCACGGCAGCTAGTGAAAACATTCAGATGAAGCAACCAGCACCCGCCTGGTGCTCTCCAGAAGAGCTTTGGAGTGGTGTTTGCAACCTCTGAGGCCCCAAGTGGGGAGTCCGCTTCCCTCCATGGGTGAGCTGATCAGACACCGGTTGAGAAAGCAGAGGATGTGGATGTGATATCTTCCATGTGGCCTCCTGGAAGCCCCATACTGGTGGTTTCTAAAGCTCACTGGAGTTTCTAAAATAGTCTGGACAGCAAAGGCTCTCTGGATAACAAAAAGGGAAGTGCCAGACTGAATTTAATTTCATGATTAATTATGCCAGGAGACCCCAAGTATTGGATAGGTACCTTTAATAAATAAATATCAGGGAAATAATTCTTGGCTCCAAGAGAAGGGGTGTGCATTTGCAGATCTGGAGTAGGACTGGTGTGGGAAGGGCACTCATCCTGCATATTAAATCAAGATGAAAACCAGGAGGCTCAGTGAGATGTGCCGGTGCTGAGGCTGTGGGTGACACCAGTTGCATGTGCTGCCTGCAGTTTCTCAGGAGGGGACCATGTGTAAGGCTCTGTGCCAGCTCTGCTGCAGCAGAGAAATCCCTGCCTTGAGCCTCTGCCAGAATTTGACTTGTTATGATGGCCGAAGGCTCCCAGGTTAGATGAGCAATTTCCACAAGGTGGATGTCTACAGTGACACTCGCACACGTACGTGTCCCTCTTCTGTATCTGCCCGTATGGCTGTGTGCAAGAGATGCAGCTACCACTTTCCTTCTTTCTGGCATGTATTCTGCTTTTTCACATGCCTTAACAGCTCAGTGCATCAGCTGAGCGGTGGCAACTGCCCGTCCACACAGCATGTACACAGGTGTGTCTGACCATCAACCTTTATGCTATAGATTAAAAGAAACCAATTTCTTTTGTCCCTGTTGCAGTACGGCCACGCTGGCTCAGCCGAAGTGAAGGAATCAGATAAACATGTATGATGATAAGGCATCATTAACCTTGTGAATTTAATGTTGTAAATTTGACCTTTCTTCTCCCATGTCTCTCCTGGTGGATCGTTGCTGTCCCTCCCGGACATACCTCTCGTTGTGAGTCGTGAGATGTCATCCCTTGGTGTTTGCTGTGCAGGTCACCTTGTGAGTGCTCCAAGACAATTAATCACCTCAGTCCTGATTGAAAATTCTCAGTCTTTCAATTTTCTGGTTGCATTTAACTGAGTAATGTACTTGCAGATACAGAGGAGAGAAGCGTTCCCAATTCATTTCCAGATATTTGATTATTTTAAAAGGTCTTTTTGTGAAGTATCTTGCAATACGTAAGTCCCATGGCTACATACGCTGAAGGAAAACCCAACACAGCAGCAGCCCAGCTCCTCAGACCACGCAGATGTGGGTGATGTGGCCAAAGGCAGGCTCGGCTCTCACACAAATCAGGCAGCAGGGAAAAGGCTTGTGGAGTCAAAAAATCTGGTCATGCTGAGTTGCTGTTTGAACCAGAGAAGGTAAGGTGTATTAATCTGCACTGGGCATGAGAATCACAGAATCTCCCAGGTTAGACATCTAGTCCAACCAGAGAAAAACAAACAAAAAAACCCCACAAACAAACAAAAACCCAAACACAAACCACACACCACACCCAAACCAACACCAACCCAACAGCAATCCATATCCCCGAGCGGGGGGTATCTCCACAGAAGGGACCCGGGACACCTCGCACCCCACTGGTCCTATGCACCTCGTGATATGCACGGCTGGGGTTTGGCCCTCAAAGGTTGATAATGTTATTTACACATCGTTTGGTGCTTCCGGGTGAGATAAAAGCTGCAGGTGTGGCCGGTGGCATCTCTGTGAATAACCCCCGGCACGGAACCTTTGCTGTCAAAGGTAGAATCGTAGAATCACAGAATTGCCTAGGTTGGAAGGGACCTTCCATATCATCTAGTCCAACCATCAACCTAACTCTGACAAAAAAAACCCAACATCACTAAACCATGTCTCCCAGCACCATGTCAACTCATCTCTTGAATACCTCCAGGGATCATGCTTCACCTCCCTGGGCAGCCCATTCCAATGCCTGACAACCCTTTCAGTAAAGATATATTTCCTAATATCTAACCTGAACC
>JAOQGH010000040.1:11546120-11569731 GCA_025769975.1 Gallinago jamesoni | reverse complement strand
GACTGAACAACCCCAGCTCCCTCAGCCTCTCCTCATAAGACTTGTGCTCCAGACCCCTCACCAGCTTTGTTGCCCTTTTCTGGACCCGCTCCAGCACCTCAGTGTCTTTCTAGAGGCTTCAGAAGCCAGGGCTTTGGGCTGGGAAAACAATAAAGAATCAAACAGAGATTTTGGATATTAAATATCAAAAACTTAGTGGAAGGAGGAGAGTAACTTTTCATTAAAACTCCTGTCTCTCCTTGGCTGCAGAGCTCTACTTACACCCTTCACTCCCTGATGTACTTTCGAGGCCACCCATCATCATCCCGTGCCACTGTGCCCTGCATATCCCACACGTGGGTGTGTGACACTGCAGGGCTTGTTTGTGGGGTAGGACCTGCAGGGACTGCCATAGCGGGGGCCTCCCTGTATGACACCAAAGGTTCATTTAAATTATTATGCTTAATGTTGGCTATGATAATGAGTTACGATATACTACAGTACCGGCTTTGCTTCCTTCTCCAAATTTGGTCCCTTCTGGCATTGGAGCAAGGTTTTATCCATCCGAATCACTGCAGCAGCATCAGATGTGGTCTATAGGCACGGGACTGTCCTCCAACAGCCTGTCTCCCCTCCTGGAGGCCGTGGTTGGGAGTATGGTTGCCATGGTGGTAGCGAAACAATTAAAATGGCTTTATAACCAGCTGAAGGTACCAACTGTTTCCAGGATACCATATATCCTAATCAATCTCAGCTCTGACAGACCTTGGAGCAAAGCCAGGTCCAATGACAGCAGTTGGTGGCGCTTAATTTTTTTTTCCTTTCTTCTCCAGCCCTCTAAGGTTAGCTTTTCTGCATGGGGTTGAAGTTCAACATTAAAAAAAAACAAAAACCCAACACCTCTGTCCTTTTTGGATGTGGTAGCTTTCATTCCACATCCAGGCAGCACACAAAAAAAACGGTATAAGATAATCACCTCTCTTCTGATCTCTTGACCTGCAAGAAGCTGAACCGGTTTCTTCGCGTTGACTGATGTGGGTGCTGCCCTTTAGCCGAGCGCAGGGAATAAGGGATCTCTTTGTTAGAGGCTCCTCCTAACAGGCTGTGCTGCTCCCCCTGCCAGGCCATTCCCCGTGGGTGGTGGGGGCTGGAAGCAATATGTTGGAAGTCACACTGTATCCCAACAGCTTGAGATTCAGAGCTGTCAAGCAGTGGCTCATTGTTAGTACAACTTCTTCCAGAACGCCAGGAAAAGAAAAGGCGACTTAAAACTTTTTACGACCTGCTGACACATGAGTCTGGTAGGAATCTGACTGTCTGTGGATCCAGAGGAATAGTGGAGGGATTTGGAGATCTGCTGCTGCTGCTCGTTACAGGGTTATTTTTGCCTACAGGTAGCGATGGGAGCCAGAGGGCTCCTCCAGTCTGCATCTGGTTCTTCCAGCTGGGTCTACTTTGTGGTGTAGGTGCTGCCCTGAGCTGGGTCAGCACTTGAAATGAGCATACAGTATTTTTCTGAGGCCTTCTTGTATCTTTGCCATGATGCAAGAACAGTTGAATTCCCATTTTAGAGAGTTCTTGACTTATTTGAGCCCTGAGATGACTAGGTAGTCCCAGGTAGGAAGCCGGGTCAGCCGTACCCTGCGAGTCCGGATGAGTTTGCAGCGTGAGGCTATGGAATGGCACAAAATGGCACTCCTGATTGCTGCTACTTTTCCCCACATTTCTAGAGAACTTTGCTTAGGGCTGCTCTGTGTGGGACTGGACACTTCACCAGTGCAGGTGCTACAGTGGGTTTCAATTTCAGGGCTCTTCTGCATTTTGTGGTGACACCATCTAGCTCAATGTCCTCAACTTTTTTTTTTTTTCTTGAATCCTCATTTATAGACAGAAAGCTTGAAACAACCACAATTATCAGCATTAAAATAAAATCTAACTTAGGTTTATGGCCCCCCTTAAAGCTTCTAGGGTGGTAAAACCTGTTTTGGAAGCTGCTGGTCTATGTCTTTGCAATCAACAACATGCCATTAATCACTGTATATCATTTCCTTTAGATTATCAGACATCGCACAAGTCTCCTGAATTTCTAGCATGCCCTTAGATTTTCTAGCTCTTCATTCTCTGTTTGGATTTGCCTGATCTCTCCAGCTGGAAGAGTCTGCCAACAGCCTCCACTTCACAGAAGGGGCACTTCACCTGGGCAAATGCTCCTGGCATCTTCTGAAACAACAGATTTGAAAGCATTATCCTGCTCCATTACTCTCCAGGATAGAGAGTCATTGAAAGTCCCAAGATAAACCAAAACTGTTCTCTGGAGAGTTTTTCTCCCTTAGGACCCAGCTGCCTTCAACACTTCCTCAGTGACCAAAAAGAATAGCTTGAAAAAGACCTAGTTTTCCAATGTTAAGTGGAAGTTATGGGATTCTTTAAAGGCTGTTTTTGAAGATATATTTTCCATGATTCCTTTTCAATGATTTCCCCTTGACACCATTAGGTCTTCCTGGCTGCTCATTTTGGATGACTTTTTTTTTTGTCAAATCTGTTTAGAAGCTTAGGTTCTAAGGAAGGACAATAATTACCCAACTAACAATGAACTTAACCAACCACCCAAGGAGCTGGAATGATTTACAGCTTTCAAAGGAGCTGATGCTAGCTTGTCTTTTGTCTTTCTACTTAGTGCCGCTCTAATATTCTTCTCTGGACACAATGACTTTCTGAACTGTTTTTTCTCTCTTTTTTTCTTTTTTTTTTTCTTTTTTTTTTTTTTTTTCCAAGTAGAATGCTAAGCCCCTCCACCACCTAATTCTCTGCATACAAAAGAAGATTTAATATCCTCTAAATGACTATAAAGAACAAATCTACCAGATGGCAGACTTCATTGCTCAAGGGGGATGCGGGCTGCTTTTCTTGGAGAAGCATTTCAATGTGGTTTTGAAAGAGAGAGTCACTGGATGTGTTAATCTTTTCCTTAGTGGGGTGCTGTGATATAACTCAGGAGAGGTGCAAGGAGAGGGGAAATATAGTAAATATAGTTTGTGATCCAACAGAGGAAACAAATGGAGCTGCTTGAGGAACTTTTTTCGTTTATTTCTTCAGTCTGTTTGAAAAACATGTCAACTATGACCTTGAGCATCTTTGCAGAAGTTTTGAGATGTAGCATCTGGATCCTAGGCATAACTTTAAAAACTTGAAGATTTAAGAAAGTTACTGGCATTCAAAGACTACTTCTCCAGATTTTAAACAAGCATGTTGCTGACATATAATCAATGCTCTTCAGGAAGAAAGTGTTCTGCTTCATTCTCTTTCCGTTTCTCCTATGCCAGAAGCCAACTTGCTAACAAGATTAATTGATTTAAAGGAGGACTTCCTTAAGAGCAAATGTTTTGCATCTCACTTATTTTCCAAATATTTGGCTGAATAATTCATCTGAGACACGGCCAAATAATTTCCCTTCATGGATTATCTGAGAGGAGACCACAATATTTACATACGGAACTATTGTTCAGACTTATTTGCTTAATAATTTATTGGAATAGTCTGTGCTCTGTGTCTCATTTGTGGCCAGTTCCTTGGGAGATGTTGATATTCTGATGATGTGATATGTTTCTGTTCCCAAGTGGGTGACTGTAACTTTCTGGAATCATTTTGTGATGTAAGTGGTTGTTATTATGAGTTTGAAATGTGTTTTCATGCTAAATTCACACTTGGTGAATATTCCTACCAGAAAATGTGTTCCCTAGGATAACTGTGGAAAGCAAACACGAAAAAGGAAGGAACACAGTCAAAGCAAATCCATAAAAAAGATTCAGATGAACAGAAATGTGTTTGCAGGATGCACTTACCTCTGTTGTGAAGCAATGTGATAAAGGAGGAGACCTCAGATTTATAAGGTAGGAATTGGTATATGCCAACCAGCTACGTATCCTCTATGGACAACATGGAAGACGATCAGCTGCCAGACCTGCTACCAAACAAATATGACTCAGTCATTTGTGTTCTTCTCGGGGTATAGGTTACACAGCAAAACATCAAGCAAAGTGTAAAGTTACATATAAAATGAAGAAAAGCAAGAAAAGATAAGAAGTGCACCTTAATGGGATGGCAACAATCTTGATATTAAGGATGAAGAAAAAAGGGTATTTCATATGTCTCCAAAATAACACAATAGCCTGTACTAACAGCCACTACCTGATACCTTGGAAGCCACAGAATGATTTCCATCGTGATGTAGCGATCAGCTTTCACCCTGAATTTGGAGATCTGATCCCCTTATCTTTGCAAGTGCTACTGGAAGACCTGCTTGGTAACAGGAAAAAAAATTCAACCTAACAACAGCCCATTCTTCCTGGGGCTGCGTCAGTGTTTATCTGGAACATTAATTCTCTGCAGACCTTTGCTTCAAATCACATTTGCTTTATGCCAGTATGTATAGTAAAATAGACAGAGAGAGAAGCCTTGCCCTCACAAAAAACAATTGAACTATAGTTTCCCCACCGTGAAAGAGTACATTCAAATGGTAAATTTGTCACAATATAGTCATACAGCTGAATGGTGAAAAATGACTATTCCGGATTTAATCCCAGGTACTGATTGGGCATAAAAGTTGCAGATTTCTCCTTTTCTAATATTCACATCTTTCTCTAAATTTCAAAGGATTTCTTTGGACCAACTAGAACAGACACTGACCTTTTTTAGAGCTTTGGCCATGTTTATTTTTCTGTAGATATATATGTACACTGTTTATAATGTAACAAACTGTCTTGTCCACCTTCCTCGTTATGACAGTCTAAGATGCTTCTCTTGACAATCCTTGTGCATACACTATTTGTTCAGTACTTGGGAGATGTCCTGAGGTCCAGCGGTCCCTCACTCTGTTCTGTGCTCCACAGATTTACTGGCAGTACCTTGCGAGATGCCTTTCCGAAGCTACAGGAGTACTGGTCTGGAGGGGTAAGTGTCTTAAACTGCCAAACTCCCGTGATTCACATCCTTTCCTGCCATCCATTAATGTTCCTGGCACCATTTTTAAATTACTATTGGGCAGCAGATGGAGGACATGCTGCTAAGTGGTATGATTATGAGGTTTCATTAATATGGATGATATTATGCACATGCATTTGTCATTGGGCAAGCAGAAGAATTTGCATCTGCGTTTTCCTAAGATGTTTGATACTGAGGTGATAGAGATGCAGGAGATGATGTTGTAGGAAGATGAGATCAAATTTTGTGGAGTGCTTGTGTGAGGAAGTTCTACTAGAGCAACCTGCTCTAGTGGGGGGTGTCCCTGCCCATGGCAGGGGGGTTGGAACTCAATCTTTAAGTTCCCTTCCAACTCAAACAATTCTATGATTCTATGATTCTACTTGATGAAACCTTTGTTTCAGGACTCACATAGGCAACAATGACTGGTGGGATACCAGTAATGGTGCCATCCAGGATGGCAAAGCTTTCAGATGACAAAGAGCATTCATAGATGCAGGCAAGCCCAGAGCTACAAGAGGAGAACACAGTCATAAGTGTCCCTATCTAAGTGGGCCACCACACCACCATTACCTCTGTCATCTTACTGCTGATCAGGAGCTCACCAGCTGGGGCTAGGAGATCAGCTACAGCAAATGTTGTCTCAGGGATGTGAAATGGGGATGTTTCTGCTCTGACACGTCATAAGCCTGGAAATGCGTAAGAGATGGTGCTGTAAAGGGTTGTAAATGATATAGACACACATGCCTACTCTCTGCCAGCAGGAAAAGGTATTTTCCATGGGTTTGCAGAGGCTGACTGATCACTATAAAATATTCACTGATAGTAATGTGAAGTGGAAATCTCTGTGATGCTGTGTTACTGCAAAAAATCGGGTTTGGGTGCTGGAATGGAGAGGGGCTATTTTCTTCTAGAGAGAATATGAACATTATGGTTCTTCTTCTTCTTGTTCTGGGCATCTGGATTCAGTGTACACTCTGTTTCCCTGGCCAAGGAAGCCCTTTGTTGGTGGTTTTGGTATGAAGGAAGAATTGTTTAGCTTTGTGCAGAGTAGTTGCAGATGATGGCTGGCATGTACTTCAGGAAGATGGATAGGAGGGAGGTGGTACTTCGTGAGAAGGGTGGGTGTTTCTCATCATGATGTGCCTCATGTGATAAGTGCTTGCAGTTTTTTTGCACATCCATAAGAAGGAAGACATCCTGAAGAAAATATTGGAGCAGGAAAGTGAGTGGGAGCAGGAGGCAGAAATTCAGTATTTTAGGCAGATGGGGAAAGCATCTTTATTAAATGACCGAAATAGTCATGACCACAACATAATGGATGTTTGTTGTGCTGAGGACAGAGAGTGATTTTTGGCCTATGAATGCATTGTAACCAAGGAAATGTCTTCCTGTTTGATGTATTGATGGTGTGTGGGCATGATCTGTCATTTAAGGGTTGAGCTGGATCTACATGACCTTTTCCAGTCAAATGCACCGAAATGAATTTGAGTGAGGAAACTAATACATGATGTGTTGAATAAAAAGCCGAAGACTGCAGTGAGGAAACACACAAACGTAACAGCTGTGAAAGAGATGCCTGGATGGACTAAGGATGTGCAGAACCACAGAAAGGTGCCAAAGCAGGGCTAGTGGTAAGAAGGAGAGCCCCAGGATGGTATGTTTCCTGGTCTGCATGGGGTTCTCTGTGCCAATCTCGGTCTCCCCAGAAGTTTGCCTCTGGATTGTCCATACAATCCCTTCTTCCAGGGTTCCCTGTTCTTTGGGAGCACCTCAGGAAGTGCAATCTCCCTGCTGTCTCTGCAGCCCCTCTGCTGGGATGCATTCAGTCAGCCCTGGCACAAATTCTTTCACACATTTTTTCCCATTCAGGTGTCTGCCAGCCTTCCTGTGCGTGATTATGCTCCTCTTCACACAGGTTGTGTGCTACAAGTGCTAAGAGAAACGATAAAACCTCTAAGTGCTTATTGTCCATTCCCAGTTCCCATGGCAACCATGATAAAACGTTTCTTTCCCCACATTTCAGGAATGCCATTCACCTCCTTTCTTCCCACTCTTCATTTCCCTTCAGGAGGAGGCGATGCTTACTCGGCTGCTTCCCCAGGGACCGACCTGGGCAGATGTCAGAGTGAGTGCTGGGTACCTGGAGGACATCACCTTGGTACAAACTCCCCAGACCCCAAACAGGTCTTGTCTGAAGAAGCAATAGTCACACCAGGACCACGCCAGGAGCTGGAGTCTGCCAGGCAGGCTCTCCTCATGGCTGCAGGAGTGGAAGGGGAGAGCCATCTCCCTTCTGGGAGAGCAGCTTTGCCTTGCAGGGGTCTGCTGTGCCATCTGGGCTTTGATTTCCCTTAAACGGGGTCTACAGATCACCACACTGCAAATTAACTGATTTTTCCAGCAGTCTTCCCAAGCACTTCACAGCACCCTAAAATCTGCATGCCCGGTCAGCCCCAGCAGCTCGGTCACAGGACCTCCCCTCTGATAGCTCACCTTCTCCATCAGCTGAGTGAAATAAGGAGCAGGTTCCGGGAGGGTTACTCCTTCTCCATGGCTCTCCTCATCCTGGTGGTTCTTCTCTGGGTGGAGATGGAATGTACAGCTCTGGAGAGGCAGACCTCATCAGGCTCCTGCGTGGGCCAAAGAGGAGCTGTGCAGCGCCGCTGAATGGACACCTTCCTCTCAGGCACTGGGAAACACCACCACCGGAGAGCTGGCATCTAGTCAGGACATCGCTGGAGCTGTGGTGGGCACACAAGGCACCAAGGAGGCCAGTCCCATTAAGAAGCAGTATCATTTGGGTAATGTTAGGAAACCTACCAGATGTGACAATGTTGGTACCAGAGCTAGCTGAAGATTAGGAGTTCTGGTTCACCAAAAATTACATTTTTCTTGCCTTCCCTCCACCATGCAGAATTTCAGCAAATTGAGGACAAAGACTCATAATCTCAAGGCTTTTTAGCCCAGGAACAGACTTTTAAAATACAACTTTCTGCCCCCACACTTTGCAGTAACCTCAGCCCAGCGATGTTAGGGACCCAGAGGCTGGCCTCAGATTTGGTCAGCTGAACCTAACATGTTCCATGTGAAGCATATGAGATTTGAGGGAAGCAGCTGTTGGGCTGAAAATATACTGGGAGGTTTCCTGCCAACACAGTCTGAAATGAGCCTTCTTGAGCCCTTAGAGTCCAAACGGCCTCACTGGAAAGTCAACCAGCACCTATTCATGGAGGTCCATCACTATAAGCAAACGAAAGGCCCCAGGTGCAGCCATTATCCATGCTGTTTAATTGTTGCCTTGCTCCCTGGCCTGGCGTTGCTGGTGCCAGGCAGTGCTCTGCCAGCTGGTGCCCTGGCACAACACAGAGTGCAGCAGCCCCAAAGACCATTCCCAAATGGGCAGCAGGGACCAGGCTGCACCATCTTCAGCACTGTCTTCCCTACATGGTCCTCTGTCAGTGCCACACTTTGTCCATACCCCCATTTTCATAGTAATGAAATATCAACCCTAGTTCAGAGGCTTTGAACTGGAAAAGAAAAAAAAAGAAAGAAAAAAAAAAGATAATAGGAGTAATATTGTATTAGGGCCACAGGGGCAGCACATGGGGACCAGATGAGACCTAGAATCACATGTGTTATGGACTGGAAGTGGCTAATTTGTGCCAGTTGGCTTCACGGCCAGAGAATCTTCCATGGCCTGATTTTATTTATTATTTCAGACCTAGACTGGCCAGCAAATTCGGTATAGCAGTGCGCAGCATGAGAATATCAGGCACTTTTTATGCAAACTAATTTGGTTACTCTGGGGTAACATTGCCTTAATGAAGGTTTTATGGAAGCACCTGGAGGTACAGATGTGTTGTTTTTCCTGCATAATAGGTTCATAAGGGTGCTCAGGATGAAGTATGCTACACTAGAAGTTCTTCAAATTGCCAAGGTGACCAAAATCGTCAGAGCTGAAAAGTCTTCTGTACGTATCAATTGTGGTTTCAGTGATGGTGTTTACAGACTTCCTATAGTTTTCCAAATTCTTCACAGACTCATTATTGGACAGTTTCTACATGGACTTTCTGCCTAGGTGGTCAGTGTATGGAACAGGGAGTGGGGATCATCCAAGGTTGGAGGACATTAATTAACATTATTTTGGATTTTTACACTTGTAGTTCATGAGTAGTTCTTTGGAAATCAGCCTAGGTTGATTGAAAGAAAGGTTTTTGAAGATGGACTTGAAGAAGAGAGGTAAAGAAGGGATTGGCTGCACAGCTAATTCCACATCATAGCCACGAGCATCTCCTCTGTCTTCCAGCCATTCCCATTAGATCTAGATAGACATGCTGTAATGAAGCACTGAGAGGTGAAAGCAGGGGTTAATGTACTAGTCTGTTACTGCTGGAGATACCGTTTCCAATTTGTTGGAGGTCACACATGAAAATAAGTGTGGTTGCCTCAGCTGATTCTTCAGGGCATATCTTGTGGCTAATTTTCCTGAAATCTACTGATTTCGCTTTAGTTAAGAAGCTACATATGTGACTTTGAGAGAGGAGATTGTGTTTATATCCTCGTGGTTTTATTTAACATTGTACTCTTATCAGCTGGGGTTTAGTCTTCTCATGTGATGCCTTTTCCCTCTCTCGGATAAAGCAAAGTAATAGCTACCCAGAGGCCTGTAAAGTATACGAATGGGGCTGAGCTGGAAAGGTCAGCCCTACAGATATGTTGGACCATGCCAAAGAGCAAGGTGAACAGATTAAGCTATATAAATATTTAAAGAGCTGTAATTAGGACTAACATGGCCTCGCTCCCCAAGGTTCATTATTATACATGCACACGGCAGAAAAGTAACTAATCATGACCTTTTCTGCTTGCTTTTTTTGACAGAGTGTTTTTCATTCCCTGAGACATTCCTGGCTGGCACTGCCTCCCTGGTAGGCGACAGGAGATTTGTCATGCCTTTCTGTGAGGCCAGGAAAAATCCCAGAGAGGTTTCAAAAAGAAGTAAAGGGGAGATGTTGGCTTTCGCTGGCATCTGGGGCAAGGAGGCAGAGGTATCCCAGCCTGGTGGAAGCTCTCATCCAAAGCCCAGCAGGACTTCAGGAGTCCTTGCTAAGGACAGCAAGCGTCCCAGTGTCACAGACACACAAACACTCTCCTCCTGGTGGGACAACTCCAGCTTATCCTTGGCCTCGAGACTATGAATTTGCAACTTCTAGACTCAGCTGTTACAACTCTCCTCGAGGCATACAATCTCACAAGCTAAAGATGCTCTAGTTGATACAAAGCACAATATCTTCTTTGCTTAGCAACACGCGTTTCCATGAACACCTCACGCCACGAGGCTCACTGTTGCCTCATCGCTCATCAACCTAGCCCGATGCAAGTTCTCCAACCTTGGATGGAGGTAACAGGTGGCACAGCCTCCTCGCCTGCTGCCGTGTCCTGCAGCAGCAGCCGCCTTCCCATGACACAAGAAGCAGTGGGCTGGGCTTTAATGCTCCTCAAAGTGCAGCAATGGCTCACCACCTTGGTTGCCAACACCTCCAGACAGGAAAAGCAGCCCTTTTCTGAGCCCTCTTCCTCAGAAGAAGAAGGTGAATGAGGGTCAGAGGCTTTTTCCAGACTGCCCACAGGCAAATCCCGGTGCTGGGTGAGGAACAGACCCATAAATGCTCTCTGCAGCACAGTGGGGATGCACTTGGTGGGGACAAGCACCTGCAGGGTTGCTGGTGTGGGTCAAGGCATACACTTACATGACATTTTTAGAACTCCTGCTTTTTCAAACATAACATTTAAACTCTGTGCCTGTGCCCCTTCCCACCACATTCATGGCTCTGGAGGAAGAACCAGAATTATCTCTCTGATAACCAGAATTATCAGCAGGTACACTTTCAAATAGAACAGGTTGCTCAGAGTCCCGTCCAGCCTGACTTTGAATATTTCCACAGATGGGGCATCTACCACCTCTCTCTGAAACCTGTTCCAGTGTTTCACCATCCTCATCATTAAATGACCATCTGACCAAAATTAAAGAAAGAGAGAAAGAGAGGAAGGGAGGAAGGAAGGAAGGGACGGAGGGAGGGAGAGAGGGAAGGAGGAAGGAAAGAAGGGAGGGAGGAAGGAAGGAAGAAAGGAAGGGAGGGAGGAAGGAAGGAAGGGAGGGAGGGAGGGAGGGAGGAAGGAAGGAAGGAAGGAAGGAAGGAGGGAAGGAAGGAAGGATGGACGTGTCCCCAGGGAGCCTGAAAGCTTTCAAGCACATGTGTACCGCAGCAGCCAGCAGCCTGCACCTGGACACATCTCTGAGAGTGTCCACAGAACAAGAAAATTCACATACATGTGCAGGAAAGAGAAAAAAAAAAAAAAAAGAAAAAAAAATAAAGAAGCTTGTTTACTGCCCTGTTTTTCCCTGTGGCTAAATTAATTGGGTCTTACTCCTGCCGTCTGTATGCCGGCAGTACTCCCACAGCACTGACTTTAATAGGAGTGCAGATTGCAGGATCAGGCCCACGGTGTCTTGGAAAAGATGAATAATAATCACTACGTGGAGAAATACTGCAGTTTGCAACTCAAAGAACACTTTAAATCTGCTTAGCAATTTGTGACGCCCACAGTAGCACACTGTGTAAGGCTGCAGTTACGAGACAAATCACTTCTCCATTAACGGGGGCTCCAGGATGCGCCTTGTGGTTGGGGGCGCGGGGAGGGACGGAGGGGAGGGGGACACCACACGCGGGGCGGTGCAAGAAGCGGAGAGTTTTGCTTTTTTTTACGGCAGCAGCTGTGTTACCCCTTTACGGTTACTTTCTGGGCTGTCAGCAATTCATCCCCACACGGCCTGACTCCAAGATCTGTCCGTCTGCGGACGGTTGTGCCGCCTCTCAGCTCGAGCTGTCTCTCAGTGCTGATGACTTTCCTTCAACAGCGTGCCTGGGAAAAGTGAATTATGTGAATTTTTCCAAATCATGGTATTTCTCCCAAGTGCAAATCTCCGTGTCATTTGATGAAGCCTTTCCTGGTCAGCCTATAGGTCTTCCCTCGGCCACCCGGTGTACTGCCGGCAGTCATCCTACCTCACTCACCTCTGCCATGACAAAGTGCAAGAGCAGGGCTTTTATAGCTCATTTTAAAGGCCTTCCTCTTTCTTATTTACGCCTTTCACATCCTGCTGATCTTCTGGAGGCAGAAAACATCTCCAGATGCGTCTCCTCGGTTGACGTGGGGCTGTCTCACACAAGCAGGAGGCACTGAGCTGCTCAGGGTAAGCAGCAGGTCCCAGTCTCAACCACCACAACCTGGTGTAATCAAATGGTGTTTGATCTTCACCTGCTGCTGACCTAGCCTAGACCACATGGAGAGCAGGCAAGCGTTGGGAGCCTGGGAGGAGAGGAACACTGGGAGCTTGTGGTGGGCAGTGTTGCTATTGGAGCTAACCTTCCCTGTTGTCATGGGAGGGGTTCTTGCCCTTGCAATGGTTTGCAAGTGAGAAGTCTCAGGAAAGAGAGTCAAAATTGAAGCAGTCGCCCTGAAATGAGCCAAGAAAAGCCACAGGCAGACTGACTCCGACGTTCAGCTTCCAAAGCAAGTAAAGGATCTATGTCGTGGCGAAACAATCCTGATCTGTGGGACTGAAGCTTGAACCTATTCTCCCCAAATGTCCAACTGGCATCTCAGGGCTCCTCTCAGATTTGGGGCAGCAGCAGTAAGAGGAGATATTCCCTTCTAGCCTACAGGGAGGGGGCAAAGCTGCTGATTCTGGAGCCAGCAAGCCCTACAGCTGAGCACCCATCACTGCCACAGAGGTGATGAAGGGTGGATTTAACCCACCCTTGCCAGCTCTGACTCTCTTGTCCCCAAACTCCCCCATGTGCTGGGTACAATGAGCCCCCACCACCCTCCAGCTGTTATTCAATGGGTACCAGATGATGATAAAAAGCACCGGCAGAGATACTGCCTGGACAACAGCCGTCAATGGCAGGAGGCCATGTACCAACAAGTTCTTCACCAAAGGCTTGGCTAGGGTGACCTGGCTCTGAAGTGCCACCAGAGCAGAGCAGGCTGCTGAGCACAACTCTCCACCAAGCATAGGAAAGACCTTGGGCAGGCTGGAAATAAAAGTGTGGTTTGAAACACAGGAAGAGGGAGGCCAGTGAGCTATCTTGAAGCATCTACATGAACCGTACGATGACATTTAAGCCTGACAAAGTCAGTGAGGAGATCCAGGTAGATCAGGAATCAGACAAAAGAGCCAGGGTCTCATTGTAAGCTTTTATCTCATTCCTAGGAAAGGTGTTCTGAGACCTTGAGTGAGAAGAAAGGGTAGCAAGATAAACAGAGCAGGCAGCTGAATCCCCTCAAGATTTTGAAACAATGATCAAAGGAAAATGCAAAAGAGAAACATGCCCTCAGAAAGTCAGAGGAAAAAGATTCATAGCTTGGCAGTGGGGATCAGGTATTAGAGGAGGTATTTCAGCCCCTCCAGGGAATCCAGCCTGTCCCACACCAGGAAAGCACACGCTGGTGCTGCAAGGAGGGCACGGGCTGAGCAGAAAGGCCAAATTTCTTCCTGCCTAGATTCTGGGAAATGCTGCAGGTCCTAAATGTTGCATTTGGGATGGCATAGGAGGAGGTATAAAAAATAAGATATTATATGTAAAGGAAAAAAAATTTCACAGCAAGGGAGGTCAAATGCTGGAATAGGTCACCTACAGAGGTTGTATAATCTCCATCCTTAGAGATTTTCAAAGCTCGACTGGGAAAGGCCCTGGGTAACCTGATTTAATCTTGAAGTTAGTCTTGCTTTGACTGGGGGATTGAACCAGATGATCTCTGACAATTCCTTCCAACCTGAATTGCCCCACAATTCTGTAACTCTATGATCTGAAATTATCTCAGGCTAATATTTTAAAGTTCTAAGATGCTTGCCTGCTGTACTGGAAACCCAAGCACTGGAATACTTAGAGAGCTGGCAGGGAGCTTAAAAGAAAATGCAGGCCATCCACCAGCTCAGCAAAACCTAAGCTGTTCCTAGAATGGCTCTGACAACCAAAGTCAAACTTCCCCAATTTGCTCACAGACCGGGTTAGATTACATATCTGTGCTCCTGTTGTGAACGGGAGGGATTTTACAGCATTTCCCCTGTGGATCTCCACTTGCAAAGGAGTGAAAAAGCATCTCTACTTCTTGCCAGCAGTCAGATATTTTTACTTAAGCCAAGTTCTAGTGCTGGGTTTGGGTGGTGCTGCGCTGATGGGGGAGAGAAGCAGGAACATTTCGTACACTCAAGGTCTCTTTGCAAGACTTCATCCTGCCAGCCTCAAGAGACAGTGTTTGGCCATGACGTGTTTCGGTCAGCCTGCTGGAAGAGTAACCCCAGGTCACGAACCCTGGAGCCCTGACTCAGAGCAGGAGCTAGAGAGATAAAATTTTAAATAAACCTGAAAAATAACAGTGGGGAAAAAAATTGTCCCATGACATAGTCTACTCCTCAGTGACATCAATGGCAATATTTGATTTCAAGACAGTTGCACCTTACGTATCGATACCTTGGTGGCTGTCAGTCACCCTAGACTGACTGCCCCAACCGGATCACATTTGATCATTATTTCTTCAGCAGTACCTTGAGCCTTCACTAGAGGACAAACAACCTACAGAGCACTATTATGTGCACAAAATATACCCCCTCTCCTCCATCATCATAGTGAAATTTCCAGTCTATTTTCTCTCTTGACCCATTTATTTTTTTTAGTGGGGGCTTTTAAATGAAGGAAAGAAAATGAGAAGCAGCTGTTTGATGGCCACTGAAGGACCTGGGATGGAGGCAGCAGCCCCGGCTGAGAAGGATTAACAGGCAGTGTGCACGTGGGGAGGTCAGAGGTGGCAAATAAATGCCATTTATCAGAGAGTTACGGAAATAAAGGAATGAATCACATTGCTCTCATCACCATAGATGAGGTATAAATAGAGTTAATCAGCACTGAATGAAAGTGTATTAACTCAAGGAGAATTATTCATGCACTGCAGGTGTTTTCCCAATCCCTGTCCATGGAAGTAATGAGTGAGAGCAGTAATTGGTGTCCAGCCCATCTCTAGCCAGCAGCTATTGCCCCTTCTGGAGTGAATTAATCTTCCAAATTACTATGCTGCTTCACAACACATATTTCAACATAATGATCTTTTACTTATTATTATTTTTGGTAGCTAGTGAGTTATCGAGATTGATAGCATCCTTTGCAAGAGAAATAAAGAACCCGAGGGGAACAGATAATTCATTGAACTTTTGAACTACCTCCAAGTCACCTCTCTGGGACTTGAAAATTATGATGTATTATTTATCCAGCCCTGGCTGTGCCTCTCACAGTGGGGTAGGAAGCTTCAGGAGAGTAATAACGACACAGGCCCTGTATGCTTTCCCTGAACACTCACTGGAGAGAGCCTGCTACTAATTTGCCTTTCAATAAAGGCTGTATTTTTCCTTTGCAGCCATTTTTTTAAACAGCAATTTCTATGTCTTGGGTTACCAGTGTAGCCTCAAGAGTTTCCTTCACTCTGGTCAGCTGAGCTGCTGTGGCATGGATGGTGTTTTGTAGCCCTCACAGTGAGGTACGCAGGTACCGATGTCCTCCCTGTTCTCTGGGCCAACACCACATCTCCCACAGACTTCAGTGATGTGAGGGCTGATTCCCAGATCATAGAATCATAGAATCATAGAATGGTTAGAGTTGGAAGGGATCTTAAAGATCATCGAGTTCCAACCTCCCTGCCGTGGGCAGGGACACCTCCCACTAGACCAAGTTGCTCAAAGTCCCACCCAGCCCAGCCTTGAACACCTCCAGGGATGGGCCATCCACAGATAAGTGGATAAGTGAATGATAAGTGGATGTAGCTCCTGTGAGTCCTGCTCCGCCCCTGTAAGGTGCTGAGCTCTGTAGCTGAGATTCAGAAAAGTGCTTAAACAAGCATGTGTTCACCTTCCTCACGAGCTCAGAGCTCAGAGGATCATCTCCAGGGAAGTGCAAACCCCACTGAGTTCCCAGCGCAGTGAAAAGGTGAAGACTTCAGAGGGTGCTGAGAAAGCAGCTTTCATCCAATGGTTAGAGTTGGAAGGGACCTGAAAGATCATCTAGTTCCAACCCCCTTGCAATGCTGAGTTTTCTCACACTCACCGCCTTATCCTCCCTTCATCATGCCAGGCAGGGGGAAGATGCTGGCTCAAGGGCTGCTGTCGGGACCATCCCCAACCCCTCAGCTCTGCACTGGGAGTGGGGCTGGGACTGCACTGCTTGACCGTGGCCAAGTCCCATTTCTCTCAAGAGCTGAAGTAGCGCAGTGGGAGGAAGAAGGGTGAGCACGCGAGGTGTCCACCTTTGCCGCTTGCACCAGGTTTACCTTAGAAGGGCAACGAAGCGGGCGAGGGGTCTGGAGCACAAGTCTTATGAGGAGAGGCTGAGGGAGCTGGGGTTGTTCAGTCTGGGGAAGAGGAGGCTGAGGGGAGACCTTCTTGCTCTCTACAACTCCCTGAAAGGAGGTTGGAGAGAAACGGGGGTCGGTCTCTTCTCCCAAGTCACAGGCAACAGGACAAGAGGAAACGGCCTCAAGTTGCACCAGGGGAGATTCAGGTTGGATATTAGGATATTTTTTTATATTGAAAGGGTTATCAAGCATTGGAATGGGCTGCCCAGGGAAGTGGTTGAGGCACCATCCCTGGAGGTGTTCAAAGGATTGACATGGTTTCTGGAGGACATGGTTTAGTGATGTTGGGTTTTTTTTGTCAGAGTTAGGTTGATGGTTGGACTAGATGATATGGAAAGTCCCTTCCAACCTAGATGATTCTATGAGTCTATGATTCTACCCTTGAAAGGTTCCGTGCCGGGGGGTATTCACAGAGATGCCACCGGCCCCACTGCAGCTTTTATCTCACCCTGAAGCACCAAACGATGTGTAAATAACGTTGTGAACCCTTTGAGGGCCAAACCCCAGCCGTGCGTATCGCGATGTGCGTAGGACCAGCGGGGTGCGAGGCGTCCCGGGTCCCTTCCGCGGAGACACCCCCCGCACCGCATCCGCGGCCGCACCCTGCGGGCGGGGGGATTGGGGGCTCCGCGGACTGCGGCGGAGCCAGAGTCCTCCTTTCCTTTACTTCTGGCTCCCTCTCGTGGGCCTCCCCAAAAAGCACAGCCGCCCCGCGGCCCCCGGCGGAGACACCCCCCCTGCCCCGGGGCTCCCGGCATCCCTCCCCGGCCGCCGTTCAGCCCCAGGGAGCTCCGGGAACGGGGGGGAAACGATAACTGCTGTTTGGGCCGTGGTACCCGGCCAGGTGCATCCTTCTGGTTACAAGGTAAAACCCAATAACTTGAGTTTTCCAGGGTGTGTTCAGCTTCACAGCTGTGCTCGTGCCCCCACCTGTGGGGAGCTGCTCATTTAATGCTCTTATTTTCATGCCTTACCACCAGTTCTAGGGACAGATGGGCTTTCTCCCTGGTAAAAAGGCCATCCCTAGTTGGCACTCCTCTGCCCTTCCCTGTGCTCCCTCAAGCTAAAATCTGCTGTGTCCCTGGTGGTGTGGCAGCATTTCCTTCCTCTGCTGCTTCCCTCTGCCCCATGGGGCTGGGCCTGCCATGTCGCATTCTCCATCTACCCCACAACCTGTCTTAAATCTTCATCTAAGTCTTCACCTTCTAGCACTTTCAGAGAGTTGCTGCCTTCCTCCTCATTCCCAGCCTGTCTGCCAGCTCCTCTGCCCCTTCTCGACCCGTTTCATCCCTGCTCTCACCTTCTTTTTTCACTAGCCATGGCCCTGTGCCTGCTTGGCAGCCCTTTCACCCCTCTTCCTTCTCTCTCAACACCTTCTACGCTGTTGTCTGCCAGGGCACTGTCAGCATTGCTGTCTGCCACTGTCGCCTGACCCCTTCCTTTCATCCCTGTCACCCCAAGTCACCTGAAAACGTCCTTGTCCTCCTTCACTCCTTCCTTTCATTCTTTCCCCTCTTACACTTTCACGTTTCAGTCCCAGCTGTATCCTTTATTCCAGCCGTAACTCATTCTGAGAGACAAAAGAAGAGCGACAAGTCAGGCCACCGAAAGCTGCACCTGGGACACGTAGCTTGGTGTGAGGCTCAGCAGGTGCCCACAGCGATGGGGCTATGAATTAGGGTCTGCTGCTTTCCCACATGAACTCAGGTAGGTGGCTGAACCCCCCCTTGCCTTTCTTTCCCTCCTTCATCTGTCCTCTATGTTTCAAACTTAAGCAGCCAAGTGCAGGACAATTTCTTATTCTCTTGAGGTAAGGTGTCAGATTCAAAGACTTCCTAATCTAAGGCTGGATAACAACACAAATAGCAGCATATAAAGCTTGCAAAATAAACCATTGGCAAATAGATATCTTGTAAGTGAAGTGATGCTTGCTAGACTTTTACACATTAAACACCCATGAGCCTGCAGCTGCCTCCAGGACAATTTATTTCAATTCCACTTCATTTTCCACTTGTGAGATGCTCCATAAGACTTAGTGACAGTAAGTGAAAAAGGAGCTAAAAAGCGTTTTGGTATAGAACAGCCACTGAGCCATCCAATATGCTTGATGTGCCTTATTCAGAAACATAAATCACTGAGTACTGAAAATTATGGAGAATTATGCTATTTGGTGATGCCTCTGCTTTGCCCCCTCACTGATTAAGTTTCTTTGGGCTCCCTGGTGCATTTAGCAAGGAGGAACATGCCTGGATGCAGCTGGGTCTTCCAAGCCCCAGATCCACCCAAGAGCTCCTTTGCTTCACAGTACAAAGGGTGTAAGTGAAGTGGAAAACACTCATTCTTTCTCTACAAGAATCACTATTTACATGTCACTTGCTCAGAAAACTTAGCAAGGATTGTGTGAGCTGGAAATGCCTGAAGTCTTTGGAAAACAAAGCAAGGCTATTTCCAAATGGTATCACTGAGACTGGTGGGTTTCCCCATCAAGATGGAACCTGACTTTTAAATAGCAAGATAGTTCATAGCTGAAAGAGGAAACAGTTTTTGCTTTGACTGGTTTGGTGTCACTTCGGTCTGGTCATCCAGATCTCAGCAACGTGGGGAGAGCTTGCAGAGGGGAAACTAAGTCCTCCTGCAGAAAATGTCAGCAGGCAAATATTGGTGGCTCAGCAGGGGAGTTTGCAAAGTTGCTGCCCTGACCCAGCCTAGCATGCCTGGGGACACCTTGTCCCCTCCAAGTACAGGTGCCTTCAGCTTTCCACTCACAGGCCCACCTGTGCTAGAGGCCACGAACCAGCCCTGTACAAGGATGGTACAAGAGATGCCCACCCCTAACCTGAATTTCTAAGCTCATGTAATAGATGTCAAGGGCTTTTTGTGCCTTTACAGTCTTGTGCACCCTGTGGGACCAGCCAGAAGCCGAGACAAAATTTTATTAAAATAGAGAGTAGAGTGCTGGGCAGCTTACGGGATGTCCACCAGATGGACCCTGTGACGTCCTCCTACAGCACAAGCCAGTACTTGCATATAAAGGTACATCTACATGAGGATCAGAAAGCCAATGTGGCTATTCCCACCATATACATTATTAGTGAAGTGGCATTGCCAGGGTCTGAGAGGAATAGCTTGCAACAAAATGGAGAGTAAGGCAGAAAAGCTGAGCTGGGCTGTGAAAGGAGCAGCTATCCGATTCCCTTAGGACTCGCCTGAAAAACAACAAAAGCAGAGGGGGCAGGAGATGCCACACCATTTGGGGGAGGAGAAAGAGGAAAGGGCGATGGGAGTGAGCTGAGCTGCCTGGAGCAAAGAGGGGGATGAGCCAGCTGGGCCTCAACAGGGTCTGCACGGGGCAGAACACAGGCAAGAAGCATCTCCCTGGCTCGCCTTCACTCCATTGAGTATGACTGGTCTGTTTCTGCAGCCCCAGGCACGTATCATGGGCAAAAAGAGCAGCTGGCTGCAGCAGAAGACTCAGAGGGCAAAGGAGGAAGGTCAGGCAGTTATTTGAAGCATGTCTAGCACTGTGAGTCAGTAGGAAGACGCCTTGAAATCTTTGGAAGTCAAAGCAATATAAATAACTATCTGCTGCAAGTCTCTTCCTTCAGTCTTTTTCTGTTCCCACAACTCCACTTTTCCCTCTTCCTTCTCTCTCTTAGAATCATAGAATGGTTTGGGTTGGAAGGGACCTTAAAGATCACCAAGTTCCAACCCCCTGCCATGGGCAGGGACACCTCCCACTACACCAGGTTGCTCAAAGCCCCATCCAGCCTGGCCTTGAACACCTCCAGGGATGGGGCATCCACAGCTTCTCTGGGCAACCTGTTCCAGTGCCTCACCACCCTCACTGTAAAAAATTTCTTCCTGATACCTAATCTACATCTACCCTCTTCCAGTTTAAAACCATTACCCCTCATCCTATTGCTCCACTCCCTGATAAAGAGTCCCTTCAGGTGCTGGAAGGCAGCTATGAGGTCTCCCTGGAGCCTTATCTTCTCCAGGCTGAACAACCCCAACTCTCTCAGCCTGTCTTCTGACTGAAACTGCCTTCTTCTGGCAGTCCTCTCTCTCTCCTGTTTCTGGGTTTCTGTCTTCTTGTTCTTAGACTCTTTTCTGCCTTCCTTTCCTCTTGACCCCTCTGGCTCCTTCTTGACAGAAAGCTGCCATCTTTTAGCAAGACACCTCACACCCAGCCCTGGCCTTCTGCTCTGCCTTTTGAGAGGAGACAAGAAGAGAGGTGCCAGCCCCTACCACAGAGCCTGATGGGGCTCAGGCACAGGGGGAGTGTGTGACAGTTGTTTGCCAGTCTGTGTCAGAGAGAGTGGCTGCTCATGTCACTGTCTTCTCCATCCTGGCCACCTGCAATCTGCTTCCCGACATGTTCTTTTATCATGCTGGCCATTGGGTGCAGTTCAAGTTGGGAATGTGCTGCTAAAAGAACCGGCACTTGCTCTGCGCCTGCCTCTCCTGTCTCCTTTGTCTTCAGCAGGAATTATTTATTGCCCGGGAGCAGCAATGAGGGGATGGATGCTGGTCTCTCGGCTGGAGAATGGCTGCAGCCAGAGCTGGGTTCTGCCTTTTCATTCCTTTGCTGTTGGAACCATTTTTATTTCAGAGGACCAGACACCCTCCTGATGTATAATAGAAATGAGGGAAGGCACAGCGCTTACCTCAGGATCAGCCTCTTTGAATTCAGATGTTTGATCAGTGGAGAAAGGGGCAGAGAGCGGGGGAAGGAGGGGAGGTGGCAGGTCCTGAGGAAGCCTTGGTGTCTTTGTGCTGTTTCCGACAGCACAGGAAGTTCGGAGATTTTGATTCCGCACATCAAAATCCAAGGCAAATAAATGGAGTTTATTCACTTCCCATTTGGGCAATAGGTTACTCATACCTCATCATATGCCTAAAGCCCCAAGCAGAGAAGATTACTTACTTTTATTCACCTCTGTAGCACTGAGCCTGTTTCAAAGGCAGGTTATTTATTTTTTTTCTATTGTTCTTCAACTTAATGTTACACAAAGCAGCCATAGAAAGGCGTCTCTAGCCCATGCCCAGAAGAGGCAACGAGCAGGTACTTCACCTTCAACCTGCAGCTGTGGGACTTTGTTGATGGTTGTGCCCTGACCTCTGTGCTGAATCCCCCTTGGTGGTCCCTCTGAACCTGTGTGTGCCACCCATCCTCACTGTGTCCTGGGGGCCTCCTTGGTGGGTCATGAGGAGTGAGGTGCTGTGCAAACAAAGGGACCCCCAGGGAGAGTCCCTTCCTCTCCCAGAGTCTTCATGCTGAAGGATGGGACAGGGGGCTTTAATATGGCCACAAAGCAGAGGGCAGCAGCAAAACTGTGGTTAAAACCCTCTTCACTTGCCCTGAGTCACCACAAAACAAACCCCTGCTAGAAAATTTTGGAGATGACTTAAGTGCCAGTCGGCAGGTGGATTTGGGGAGGGCTTTCTAGCAGCTGCTAAGGGGAGAGGCAGAAGTGTAACCACAAAGAGCAGAGGACCACAAATCAGGTATCAATACTGCCTCCACGGGGGAAGCAACGTGGCCAAGGGGGGCGCACAGCAAGGTGCATGGTTTCATGATGGACGTTGAGGTCTGCCTGGAGGAAGGCTTCTGAGCCTAGAGGCAAAATGGCATGGCCTTGGTGTTATGGCCATCTTATGATGCAGCACAAAAGTTACCTTTCCTTCCTTTTCACACACACTTTTTAATTAATAATTTGCAAGGGGGCAGTGGGGAAAGTAAACTATTTCAGCCTGCCTCTTTGGCGGCAAGCTGCAAAGCTGGGCTGTTGAATCCATAAATTCAGGGCTCCTAAGAAGAGCTGGTGGCTGCCAGCTCGGTGCCCTGCTCATCGCATGCCCAGGCTTGTGCCCACACGTTGGCTTGCAGGAACCCAGGACTGGCACTGTGGCTTCCTCTGCAGCCATCCTGAGCGCTGGAAATTCTGATTCCCCAGGGAGTCATGGGCTGCCAGCTTAGGAGAGCATTTGCTGTTCATCAGGCTGGGGAAGTCCAGAAGTAACATCTGACAGGCGGAAAGCAGCCAGAAAAGCCTTGCTGGCACAGTTCCTGCTCCAGCTGTGGGTACGGTGCCCATCACGGTTAGAGGGCACGGGCACGGTTTCCTGCTGGAGGTAGCAGGGTCTGCAGAGGACAAGTGGAATCAGCCGGCACAGCGTGAATAACGTGCCCTACCTAGGCTTGCGCTGAGCAAGCCAGCGTAAAGGCCACTGGATTTGGATTTAAGAGTGGGGAAAATGGCCCCTTGGAAAGAAGGTTCTGGCTGGAAATGATGGATAAATACTATCACAAGCTCCCGTCCCCTCCCTGGGCTGCTGCTGGGGTGATTTATGAGCCGCTTTATGGATGCAGACACGCAGTAGTGATTGCTCGTTCCGCTCTGCAGTGCAGGGCAGGCTGCAGCTGCAGCAGCTGAAAGCCGGGGGGAAAGTGCTGCTGTGCAGTCCCCACAGCTGGGAAGTGACAGACATACCTCTCCTGACCCTGGAGACACCCGCACTGGGGTCCTCGTCTGGGCTAACACCCAGCCCAGCAGTCACAGCAGTCACATCCCGGTCTTTCGAGGGCAGTCAGGGCTTGGAGAACCATATCCACAAGGCAGCTGCAATATTCAAGGGGTCAGAGCTGCACGGATGCTCTTTTATAAATCGAGTGCATCTACTGGCTACATGGTCCCAATCAGTTCCTGGGGAAAAAGAGGCTTTTTGTCTGGAATTAATGTTTGAGGCTTTGCTTTATGGTTCTAAGTCAACATGTTTAAATGCTTTGCAAAAGAGCAACAGAAAAGAAAAAGCTCTACACACTGGTTATGCGTATAAAAAGCCTCATGCTTCAGCAGACTAAATCCAAGTAATAATCCACTCCACTCTCGCTTATTTTAGCCACATTTTTAAAACAAAATGTGGAAAACCATCAGAATACTTGGAGTACCTTGGGCAATCCAGTATGTCTGATGGAGCAGGTCACAATCTGCAAAGCTTCCCAAGGAACCGTGTGTGGCTGGTTTGGAATGTCATAGAATCATAGAATCATTTGGGTTGGAAAGGGACCTTAAAGATCATCGAGTTCCAACCCCCCTGCCATGGGTAGGGATATCTCCCACTACACCAGGTTGCTCAAAGCCCCATCCAGCCTGGCCTTGAACACCTCCAGGGATGGGGCATC
>JAOQGH010000040.1:11454074-11546020 GCA_025769975.1 Gallinago jamesoni | reverse complement strand
TATCTAATCTAAATCTCCCCTCTTCCAATTTAAAACCATTGCCCCTTGTCCTGTCACTACACTTCCTCGTAAACAGTTACACTTCCACGTAAACAAAGGATGTCCCCATCCTTCTGTGTGTGCAGGCTGCTTAGGCCAAGAACAGTGCGCTAGATCAGCTCAGCGGCCTTTCATTCCTGTCTTGTTTTGCCATAATAAACACAGTCATTACAATCGCCGTTATCACCCCATCCATTTATTATCGTTACTTGACTTACGATGGTAGTTTGCATTACCGCATGAGAGCCTTTCTCTCTTCCAAGCAACTCCATTGGATGGGGAAGATATATTGGCAGTCGAGCCGCCCGTTTTAATTGACTCCCTCCTCTTAGCTATGGCAGTGCCGGTCCATCCTGCACGCTGAAGGCCTGCCAGCTGAGGACACTGCCAACTTGCTCAGCTGTTCATCCCCTCACTTGACCTATCCCAGTAAATGGATTTTCACCGGGAAGCCAAGGAATAGGTAGGCTCCTACCCGAGCCTGCTGCGGTTGCAATAACGTGAATGGAGAGACACGCTGCCCTGGGTTGAGAGACACAGGACTAACTTTTCTTCTAATGCTGGGGAAAATTGCACTTTTAGAAGACTCTAGTGTCTGAATTTGTGAAAATATGTACTTTATAGCCAACCAGGCTCTGTGGGATTCAAGGTTTTAGTGGTTTTGAACCTTGCCAGGTGCAGGGACAAGAAGGAGCAAGGCCTGGGCATTTGACCTAGGCTGGCCAACAGGATTATTTCATACCGTGGTCACATTCAATATAAATTAGAAAAGTTTGCCACATAGCTCTCTCCCCTTTGATGGCGGTGGCTTCAGACAAGTCCTTGCCCCGGTGCCAGAGCCTTGAGACCTTCCCTTTCTCCTGAGGCCATTGCGCTGGCAGTGTCCACCATTTGCTGTCCCTGCTGGGAGTGCACAGCTTCCTGCTGAGAGAATTGGCTGAGTATAATTCTTGTATATCTTATATCGGTACTGGGATTAATATTTAGTTCTTTAGTATTATTGATAATTATTTAGTCTTAGTCTATTAAATCTATTTGTATTTCTACCCTTGCATTTCTTTGTGTTCCCCGATTCCCCTTTCCGGGTGGGGAGGGGTCATCGGGTGATAGAATAATTGTCTAAACGACAATAGATTGTTATGAGTTTTCTCAAACCGTAACACATGCCGAAATCCCGATAAAAACTAAGGGGTTGCCTGGGACAGATACAGTCCCGGTGCAGGGGCCAGCTGGAAGAGCAGAGATTTCTTTGCCCTGGCTGCAGGGTGGGAGGGGAGAGATGCCCGTGCCAGGGGCAGTGGGGTTTGGCTCGGAGCCCCCCTGCTGCACGGGGAGCGGGATGGGGTGAGGTGCCGCCGGCCGCCTCGTTTGCCTCATTCATTTGAAAAGGCAGCTGGTGACAGAACCACGAGGACCGTTTGTCTGTGACTTTATCACTGGTTTCCATGGAAAATACTGTGTCACAGGGGAGTATGAATTCACGGCAGGAAGAAGCTGAGGAATGGGAGAAGCTGGGTAACAGGGCTGCTGCTGCTGCCGAGCCAGGGCAGCTGGGAGAAGGCAGGTCAGGGACGGCACCAGTGTCTTACTGGTGGGCTCTCTTAGGGGTCAGCTTGCAGGGCTGCTGCAGACAGTTGGGGTTTCCAGCAGGCTACAGTGGCAAGAGCATAGATTATTTTTATAAATGCTCAACCTTGCAAAGTCCTCTCCCCCCAAATCACCCTGCCCCCTGTGGCCTCCCTGGGCTCCCACCATCACCCCTCAGTCAGACCTCCATGCCCCAAAATCCACTGTTCCCCCCCGAGCCCCGGCATGGTGCGCATCCCATGTCACTAGAGGGCACTCGGGTTATTTTTTCCACCAAGACTTTGGTATTAATATTCATAACATGCACTGTGCTCTTGGGGCAGGTTGGCAATATTCTCTTATGGGAGTGGGGAAATTTTTTTTCCGGCTGGTTTGCAGGGAGCAGGAGCGATCACAAAGGCAGCTCCTGTTTTCCAAGGGGATGCCCCAAGGGCTGAGGGCACCCCCACAAACAGCCTGGGCACGGCCATAGGTGGGACCCCTTCTTGCTGCGCCCTGAAATGCTGCAGGAGAAAGACATGGCAGGGCTTTTCATAGAGTGCTAATTGCAGTAAACTCTAAGCTCCAAATAAAATAAGAGTACAGACACACGCGAAGCTTGACACCTGGTGAAGTATGAACTAGCAGTGAGGGCTTTTGTTTACTGCCTCTGAAACAGATTCCTAGCACAGCAGTGAAGTAATAAACTTCTATATGGATCTGGAAAAGATCCTTTAGAAAGAGGAGATGAGAGCGATGAGCTGCCTGGATTGAGGGGTTGCACTGCAACCCTCACTTGGAAGGTTTTTTTCCCCTCCTATTTTGACCTGATGGTAAGACTCCTGGTGTCCTGCCCTGGCTCTGGTGTCCCCAACAAAGCAGAGGGGTCCAGCCACTGCCTGTACACTGTCTATAGCTGGAGCAGCACTGGTGCCCACCCTCCCTGGCTCAGCACCATGCTCTGCCCTTCCC
Organism: Gallinago jamesoni; assembly: GCA_025769975.1. Taxonomy (NCBI): domain Eukaryota; kingdom Metazoa; phylum Chordata; class Aves; order Charadriiformes; family Scolopacidae; genus Gallinago; species Gallinago jamesoni. The sequence continues at coordinate 11,543,443 of JAOQGH010000040.1, read as the reverse complement.
GTTGCAGGATGCTCCACGCCAGGTCCTGCCCACAGGCATTTGCACACACAGGGACACAGCAGAGGTACCAGAAGTACTTCCCCCCAGCTGACTGGCCCAGGGCATAAGCAACCTGTGGCAAATTCCCTGGTCCCTCCTCCAGCAATGGCTGAGGGAGAAGCCTTTGTTTTCCCACGGGATGCAGGAGCTGGCACCTTGCAGGCACAGGAGGGTCAGTCTTGCCGCGACCCTCGAGCCTTCGCCAGCAGCAAAGTGCACGTCCCTCTCCTCTGATGAAGCACGTTTCCCCCTCATGAACCACATCTCATTAGCAGTAATGCTTTCTAAGCTGTAACTGGTATTCAAATCGAAGAGAAGTAGAGTATTTTCCCTTATTTATTGCCACTTTATTTGCTCTGGAGTAGCAGCTAGAGGCTCTGATTGGGACCCCCTTGTGCAAGACATAATGAAAAGATGGTCCCTGCCCCAAAGAGCTTCCGGTTTAATTACAGAACAAGCGACAACAGATGGATGCCCCATACAGACAGGGAGGAGCACAAGGTAACAGGGAGACAATTATGATTAGCTTAATAAGCCACGGTCACAGTACAACAGCTGCCTGCCATTGTCACTAATTGTCACTCCAATTGCTACGAAAGAATTCTTTCAATTCCATCGCAAAATGTTCTCCGTCACCCAACGGGAGAAACCCCAGATATTTTCCTGTGCCTTGTGCCTCACCTCCCTCTGAAACCATCCTGCCAAGCCTGGGGATGCAGGATGTGTTGCCTCCAGGAGCAGTTTCTTCTGCAGTTATCTGCCCCCTGCCCCTGCTTCCTTCCCACCTGGCCCTGAGACTTGGCAGAGATTTCTGGCCTCTCCGCTCCTGTCCCTGCCTGGTCTCACCATGAAAGGGATGGAGGAACTACAAATAACTCAGGAGTGGGGGGACAGAGCACCACATACCCAGGCCCACGCAGCAGCAAGCAGCAGAGGGAGGTCTTGCTGCTGGACTTCCAGTACTATTCAACCACAACCTGAGCGCTAAGTCCATCTTTCATGTTTTCTCTCTCTTTCTCCCCACCACAACTCAGCTACATCGTATGTGCTCGCTCCCAGCACCTCTCATGTGCTCCGAATACTGGGACCAGCATAAGTCCAAATTGCTGGCCCTTTTGTGGCTGAAGTGACCATCAAACTTTTAACTGGTATTTAATTCAAAACTGCTCCCATCTGCAGCTTTTTGGCTAGCTATTTTCTATGTATTTCTGTATTTTTTTCCTATGTATTTCTGTGTTTACTTCCAGATTTTGACTGATCAGATGAATGTTTCAAATGTTTCTGAGCATCTACTGAGACTGTCTTGCCCATGTCACACACGCGTATGCACACACACTTGGAGGAAGCAGGATTCCTCTGTGCCCACAGAGGAGGAGAAACAGAGGGCACATCTGGCCATCCAAATTGGATTTCTGGTCTGACTGAGCCCCAGAGGAACTGGTCTCTCTCCAGCAAGCAGAGAGGATCTCAAGAGACTGAGGCTGCAGCTCGGGCTTAAGCCCAGGCTCCGCCAGGCACAGCTGCCCTGAGCTCCTCCATTCCTACAGCCACCAGCCATTGTTCTTTCCCATGCACAGGGATGAGTCCTCGCAGGGCAAGCTGGCCATGGGGTGACTCAGACCACCCCGTCTCCCTTCTCCACGCATGCCCATCATACCTCGGTCTAGAAAAAATGCCCTACTGCCTGCTGAGTTACACCCTGGCTCTTAAGGGTCTCCATTGGTGTGGAGCCATGGGCTAATTTGCCCATGCCAGCTCTGGGTAGCATCACCCCTTGGAAGGAGCAGAGCTGTGAGCATTGCCCTTGCTGGCTGCAGCACTCACTGTATTACCTCAGCCCACCCTTCCTACTTTCTGGGGACTTGTACTGGCTTCAGTTTCCTTTGCTGCTCCCCTCAAGCTGAAGAAAAAGACACCTGTGTAGAAAGCATGGGGTAGGGTAGGAGGATGCCCCAGTCTGCAGCAATGAGGATGTGGCCCTGAGTTCTCCAGAGCCCAGGATGTTGCAGCACGGTGAACGATAGCCATCGATGAGAGCAGCAGCTGGGATGGCATCTCCTGCTCGTGCTCAGACCAGAAGCAGGAAGACCAGAAGGCTCCTTCAGCCACCGCAGCCTGTGGGGAGGCAGGAGAGGCTCTGGTGGCTGGGCTAGTCTGGAGCTGCCAGCCCACCTCTGCAGCCAAAAGTACACCAAAAAACCAAAAGTACGAACAGTTGGCACTATCCTGTGCCAGCATCCTGGAGAGAAGGAGATTGCTGGTTGACCAGCTACCATGGGGCCTGGCCAGCTTTGAGAGGACTGAGTGGGAGCGCTTGCACCAAAGGGCAGGACGAGCCCACGTGTACCACACACTTGCCAAGTGCCACGGGCAGTTGCCAGGCAGGCCTGGCTGTGTCCTGCCTGTGGAAGCCGTTCCAAGGCTCTTCATTCGCTTTGTAGTGGCCCAAAAGCAAGAATTCAGTTGCTTTTGCTTTGCAGCTGGGAGCGCTCTGCGTCCTTGGACGCTTGCGGCAGGTCAACTGTGAATTAATTGTACTTGCTGCTTTCCTAGATACATTGCTCATGTTGGAACAGTAAACTGCCAGGTTTATTAGCAAGTGAAGAAAATCTCTGGGTTTTGATTTGTTTGTTGTTGGTTTTGAGCATTAATAACTCCTTAGTTATTCCACTAGCACACCAAAAAAAAAAAAAAAAAAAGAAAAAATTAAAATATGAAAATATTTTGTGGCAGCTGCTGCTGAATCATTGCAAAGTGGAAAAACTTCTTCAGTAAAAATGAGCCCATCACATGTTTATTTGCTGGGTTATCTGGGGTTGCATTTCTTTCCTTTCCCTACCTGGTAACTATCGGCATGACAAGTACAAGCAAGATACAAGATAAAGGGCAAATGTAATTTTAAAATAAAACCTTCAGTGTTGAAAAGTGGTAACTATACTGCAATCAATCTGCCGCTACTGTTTTCCCTCTGCTCAAGTGGGTATAAGTCAGGGAAAAGGAGGATGCCACAGGACATAGCAATGTGCTCGCTGTAGCCTGGGCTGCCGAAGGAGGTATCTCGGGGACTTCAAGACCGTGAGAGTTGGAAATGGTTTGCCGGCGCATATTTTGCACCATATGTCCCAGCAATTGAAGTACCTATAAAGTGTGCTTAAGTAACGGTATGCTGCCAGGACAAAGGCTGGTGTTCCTCAGCCTTTCAGCAGCTCCGCTGAGGGGAAGGATTAGAGAAGCTGCAGAAATCTGTTGGTTTTTCCCTGCCTTGGGAATGCAGAGCTGGTTGAACTCGCCAGCCAGCTCGGCGAAGAGGTAAAAGACATCAGAGGCAATTAAAGGCAAGTCAGCGTAGGATTCGAGTTCAAAAATACTTGAACTGATCCTGTCAGGGTGAGACAATATTCCCAAAAGAAAAATGCAGTCAAATATGGGTGGGAGGAAGGTGGAGAACCCAACATAAACATGTATTAGGAAGAAAATACTGTTATTTCTGAAGGATTCAGTAATCTATTTGAGACAGGTCTTGGTAAATCAGCGCTTCAGTGCCTCATTTACAATGATGAGACAGATGATGTGAAATGATGAGAAGTCTTGCATAACTAATTCGCTGCAATGTTTCAGAGCTGTTAGTGGGATGATAGTAAGAGAAAATAGAGAGGATATTTTGTGCCAAGATCTTTAAAAAGCATTTCATAAGGAGAAAAGTTAAAGATGAATTAACTATTGGCTGTGGTATGATCATGCAGTAAAGCATCTAGTTAGATAGAGAACTGGCTTAAAAACAGCTTATGAGGGGAGGCTAGGACATGAGCAAACCAGCAAGCATTTGATTTTAAGACTTTAATTATCTTTAATGTCTTGTATTTTTAAATGACTAGGTTGGGACATGAAATATTAGTTACCAAAATTTGCAGGTTAAGACAACAGTCGGATTTAATAAGCAGGAAGGGAGCTGGTCTGTGTGCAACGCAGCTCTGCTCTGAAAGGTGACTGTGAAAATTACATACTGGAATTTTTTTAACGCGGTTGTATTTCACGCACAAGCAAATGACAGTTTCATAACCACCTGCTCTGCAAACTGCACGGGGGATCCTTGAACGTCAGTGGGAGTATTTGTAGAGTTGGGAGCTTCTCAAAGTGAATTGGGGTACCGGGCTCTGACCCGAAGCCAATAAAGGAGAGATGGGCTTTAATGTTGATGATTAATGGGAAACAATAAATCAGGGAGAAGTGCCAAGGTGCAAATAGCGCTGTCATGCAATACACTGCCAAGTATTCGGGAGCCCTATTCAGAGAAGTTTTGAGCTCATCAGCATTGTGTGGAGCTGTGGGAGCACTGGGAGAAACGACACCGAAGCTGGTGGCATCGAATGCAGAATCTGCACCACGTGGCCTGTGGTAGGTGCATTTTGCTGAGGTTACAGCACAAAACAAAAGCAGTAGTTCCATAAATGCTGTCTTAGGACTGGGTTAAATCTCATGAGCTATGGTAGGTTTCTATGCTGCTTTTCCATTTAAAGGATCTTTAAGAGGCAGTAAACATATGTTTCATATAGGCGAGGCTGCTCAGGAATTTGACTGTTCTGGAGAGCGTGGTTTGGTCTGGGTAGTGTTTGAGGCTGAGTGACAAGGGTTGAGAGACAGAGGAGAAACTCACAGGCCATCCAGGAGCAGACACAAGAAGACCTATTAAAAACACAGCCCCAGCAGTCGGGGGCGGGGGTGGGTGAGTGTGGGGCTTGTGTGTCCCTGTGTCTGCCCACAACCCGGTGAGCTGCTCACTGGGATCGGGGCAATGGCTGAAAGGCCTCCGGGGCTGTCGGCATCAAAACCAGCTCGGACTGTCTTGAGCCCTGTGTTCAGGAAAGCCTGACTCGCTCGCTGCCACGAGGGGTCTGCCCCTCCCGGGTGTCACAGTTACATTTTACAGACCTTGAAGAGCAGTTTGTGACATTCTCACACTCTCGTTTTCCTCCTTTCTCCAAACTGGGCATGCAATTTAGGTCACGGTCAACCCTTCCATTATTGTTTCAAACCTCCAAGCCAATAAAAATAGCTTGTAAAAGCTTTCATCTTATCTCTACCACCCATTTTTTTTTAGTAATTTAGCAGGAACACTCTGTGCCCTGCTGCCTTGTTGGTCCTGAGCTTCTCAAGCATCTTTTGCATCTTTTTTCTCGAAATTGCTGCCGCAAACAGCTCAGCTGCCTGGAAGACAGCCACTTACTCTTCACCTTTGCACACCTCTGTGTTAAGGAGCTCATTAAAGCGTACCTCTGCCTTTCTGCAATTGAATTCTTTATGACTAAAAGATACCATTTTTTGTTCTTTATCAGACTCACTCCCACTTGCTATCTTTCTTTCACTGCCACTTTTTTAAAACGCTCACACGCTGTTAGGACTTCTCTGCTCCCCTGTGCCCGGCAAGCCACAAAAGAAATATCTTTTGCTTTATCCTATCAGCTTTTTGTACCCGCTTTCCGCAGTATCATATCCCTCCACAAGAGAATGAGTTGGATTTTGAATGCAGCCCATCATGCTGCATGTTGATCCTCAGCTGCTGTTGTGTCTTCTTCCCTGCGTTGGGTGTATCTTGTAGATACCAACATCCTCCACAACTTTCATACAACACTCAGTCAAAACCTCAAGCTCTTCTTCGTGTTTCTGTGATGTCCCTATCTAGATTTGGGTTCCTCAAAGCCCCTGGGGTATTTCTATGGCTGTTCTTCATCTGCTGCTTCATCATGCAGGTATTTCTGCTATCGGCATTCTTACAAGTCACAGTCAGAGTTCCGCAGGCACCTGGTGTTCTGGTCATTCCCGATTTCCTTAGCAACCTGTCTTCTGGTTGTGTGTTCGTTGTTCCCCCTGCACCAACAGCTACTGAACCTGATTTCTACCAAATTTGGCAAAAGCACAGAAACAGCAAATATGCTGTCTTCCTGCCAGTTCTGTGCAAATGGGTGATTTAATAGAAGAGAGAGATGCTGCATTTGTACTTTCCCAGAGAGAAAGGCAAGACTGGCTCCAGCCCTCATCTACTGGGTCTGGCAACAAACACAAACAGGAGGCATGAGGTGCTCAGTTGAGAGCCTACAAGAGGTAGGTGGGAAAAAAGAGGGAGGACTGGAAATACACTGATTAGCCAGAAGGAAGTGGTAAATGCTTTGGCATACTTCAGGGCTGGAAGATAAAGCCACAGGAAGCATGGGTGGGAAAAGTGGGATTAGAGTGCTGGATGCAGAGCAGATCTGAGGATGCTGCTGTGGAGATGATACAGAGGACAAGGGGAGGAATGAGCATTAGTGCACAGGGCACAGATCCACTGGAAAAAGGTTCCTGAGTTCTGCTGCTCATGAACCCTCTCCATCCTGGATCAATACGGACTAACTGATTGACATGATTAACAGTGACCTGGTCTCTGGAGTCCTGTACAGCTGTACCTTTGAGTGTGGCACAGTTAGCTGATCGCATGCCCTTGTAATTAGTCATAACACATGGACTCTTTCACCATGTGATTGGTTTCTTCCCCTATTTCAGCACTGAAGTTCTCTCACCCATTTCTTGTGGCAAACTTGAGAAAACCAGCATATATCATTACAGTTCTTCAGGGACTGTTTGGTTGTTTTGTCTTTGGCTTCTGCAGTGACTACTGATGAAGCCGATACCGTGGTCTATTTTTTTGTCCTGAAACAGCAAATTTATTCACTGAGGGCTTCCAAATCCATGGCTGCTAATAACTCAGGCTCATCACAATACATACTCATGCTGCATATCTGGCTGCCTTGCTTCTGCTAGAAAACAGTGAGTTTGGTCATTTTTGAAAGACAGACTTCCAGCTCTCTCAGATTTTGCATGGCTGTGATGCTCCTCTGGTCACAATGCTGTATTTTGGAGGTGGCCTGAACTGTGTAAGATCAAAACATTCCATGTTCCAGGTTTCTAGTCCTTTTTCCATCACAAGTCGTTCGCACATATTATAGTTGGTGCTTTCCCAAGGCTTTGTTTGAGTTTATTACAAATCAGGGCTTTTACAGTAAAGAGATACGAAGCATAAGCCCAGCCTGCAGTCTAAAGGACCAGGCTTCTTAATCTGTCCACTCTCCTTCAGCATGATGGGGGAAGGAGTCTGCAAGCAAAACTACTGAAGGTTTAGCTGTGTGCCCGTGGGAATACAAGAGCCCTTCTGCATGGTCATACGCTAACTAGAAAGGGCCATTAAAACACCATTAGAGCTCATACCTTGTGACGAACGAGGCTCACAGCCCTGCCTCAAGGTAGTGAAAATGAACCAAACCTTCTCTGGAGCCTCCGGAGTTATTCTCAAGGGGAAATGCAGGAGGTGGGAGGAGGCACAGGCAGAGCAGGACAAGCTGTTAACTTGCAAGACATCTGGGTTTAGCCTGAGCTGCAGAGACTGGAGACTCTATGCCAACTGTGTTAAAATGTCACGTCCTGTTCCTCACAAACAGGACAACTACTCACAGCAACACCGATAGAGCTAGAGGAGGGATGGCCAATCTGACCAGACTGCGTCTCAACAAGTCAGGAGCTGCTGTAAGGTGTCTTAGACAGAAGGGTCTGCCTACATGACCTCATGGTCAAAATCCTGAGATAGGTGCCCACCCGGGGCTCACCATGGCTCAGAACTTTGCTGCCCCTGTGTGTGTCACCAGCCAACGCCATCCTCTTGCTTTGCTAGGAGTTCAGCAGGATCCCACAATGGGAGCTGCACATCACTTTGCTCAGTGGTGTATGCTCCTTAAGGAGGCTTTCTCAGTAATAACACATCAGGTAGTTTTGGGGCAAGATAGGTGGGTGGACATGACTAGTGAGGACCTGACAAAGTAGATCCATTGGTTAACTTAAGTGCACTTTTCGTTTTGTTCAGAGGAGAGCCCATATTAGCCGTGCTGAGCAGTGTCTCAAGGCGTTCTCTTAGCTGTGAGGCTTGGCTCCAGGGCTGATATCCTCTCCACTCCTGCACAAAGCCTGTTTCCCCCAGAAAAGATGGCCCTTACATGAGCCAGCAATGTGTCGTTGTGACAAAGGCCAAAGCTGTCCTGGGCTGCATTAGGTGGGGCGTTGCCAGCAGATTGAGGGAGGGTGGTCCACCAGTGAGGCCACATCTGGAGCACTGTGTCCAACCGTGGGCTCCCCAGTACAAGACATACATGGACATAGAGGAGAGAGTTCAGTGAAGGGCCACTAAGGTGATTAAGGGACTAAAGCATCTCTTTGATGGAGAAAGGGTGAGAGATCTGGGACTCTTCAGCCTGCAGAAAAGGGGGCTCCAGCAAAATCTTATCAATACATATAAATACCTCAAGGGAGAGTGCAAAAAAGACAGAGCCAGGCTCTTTTCAGTGGTGCCCAGTGACAGGACCAGAGGCAATGAACACAAGCTGAAACACGGGAGTTTCCATCTGAACATCAGGAAAAATATTTTCTCTGTAAGGGTGACCAAGCCCAGGTTACCCAGGGAGGCTGTGAAGTCTCCATCCCTGGAGGTATTTTCTCATCCCTGGAGACATTGCCCATGGTCCTGGGCAAGCGGCTCTAGGTGGCCCTGCCTGAGCAGCAGTTTGGACCAGACAACCTCCAGAGGTCCCTTCCAACCCCAAACACTCTGTGATCTGTGATTCTGTAGTGAGGATCATGTGTAACACCTGGACTCCTGGCACTTTTAAAAAGGTGACCTCAATTCTTTACTACGACAATGAGTGATTACATCTGGAAGCTGTCCCTGAGATTCTGCTTGAGCTGAAGCCTGCTGTGAATACTTTGCATTTACTCCTAGAAACTACACCCAGCTGGATGGTTCGGTGAAAAAAATGTATTTAAATTAGGCATGTGTATTTGCATCTTAATCGTGTTATCATGATTAAATAGTACCTTGGTGTTACCTGAGGCAACCATAGGCTACACACCTAAATGAAACCTGAAATAGGTTTCTGCTTTACATATATTATGTCAGTGCAGATTTTCACATCTGCAGGGCAAATCATAGATCAGTAAGTGGCATTTTAATGATTGAAAGAGACAGCCATGCCCAGGACAGACACCAATTAATTGCAGTAACGATGGATGCTTTGAAATAAACATGGTCCTGTTCCTGGACCATCACAAAATTAAATTTAGGTCTTGTCCTACTGCCAGCATAATCAATAGCAGAACCTCAGGGTCAGCTGGACATCAGTGGATTTTGATGAAGTTATGACCATTTCTACCAGCTGAAAATCAGCCCCGGGGAGTTTAGTTATTGACATTGCGAGTCTCTGCAATTTGCTATTGACTCCAATGAAGTCATGGCAATTTACTGTAGCTGAGGATCTACCCCCCTGCTGCTTAACATCAGGAACAGAAGCAGTATCCATTAAATCATTAATCCTCTCAGAAAGAGCAATCACGACTTCATGCTCTTCTGGGCTGTCCAGCTTGAGCACTCAGCCTGTGGCAGTGGCCACTGCAGTCTTCATTTTTGCCGTCAGAAAAGTCCCCTTTTCCCTATCAGACTCAGAACAACAAGTGATAATCACGGCAGCTGCCTCCTCTTACACTATGTATCTGCCCTTAGATGTCACAAGGGAAGAAGCAGCTCCCTGAACCCATGGCTTCTTGGGGAATCCCTCCTTCCTGCTCTTCCCATGGTGCTTGCTGCTTGGAGGACCTCCTCACCTGGGACTATGGGCTCTAGGCACCATGGGGTAACCACTGCCTGGCCTTTTGTCACTGAAAACGGAGCTTTGGTAAGACACGTGTGTTGCCATAAAGTGTATGTTTGATGCTGTCACCCACACTAGTGGGTGCAGTCTCTACCCCCATGGTAGTAGGAATTGCACCCGCACCCAAACCTGGGCAGCTGTAACACTGCCTTTGGTCTTGGCTGTGAAGCTGAAATCCCAACTGAGACAGCTCATTGCACGTTCAATTTTCAGAACTTCAAGTTGCTCTAAAACATGTGGATGATTTCAACATTGTACGGAGACAACTATACAGAAAGAATATAAAACAAAACAAGATAAGAGCATGGGGACTGCAGATAGCTCTTGCCAGGAGTTGTTGGGGGCTAGTGACTACAGAGCAAGCTGGAGACCTGTGCAGGACCGGTGGTTAGCCTCTACTTCTCCTTCACTGAAGCTGGAGAGCAAGGCTTGCTGCCTACTCCTTCTGAGTGCAGTCCCAGGAACACTTCCAGCCACCATTCAACCCCCAATCCCAAATTAGCAAGTGCATGTCCAGCTCGTCAGGGTTATCCCTGGCTTTTTTTCTGCCCTTAAGTCCTGCAGACAGTATGATCTCCACAACCCCCCTGAAAAGTCCACTTGGGTGGCACCATCTTCTCCTGCAGCATTTGCTACTGGAGGATGAGGAGTTCATGGCTCAACCCAAACAGAGAGGGGTCAACATGAGGGATGGGAGGGAGCCAGCCCCCAGTAGGGAGGTTGGAAAGGAGGGATCAAACCTTTCCTGTGGGATGGGGGGCTGGCTGGGAGAGGGGGAGTCAGGCAGGGGCAGCATTCACACTCGCCTGCAGCGCTGTGAAGTCTGGGTCTCTTTTGGATTGCTGTCAGTGTCACAAATCTCAGTAATTGCTGGCATAACATGCGAGACAGAGGGCTTCTGCCCAGCTTTGCTGAGACGGGGTAAGGTGGAAGCCAAAGATAGTGGCAAAGATAGCCAAATCCAGACCGAGTGCCTCTGGATGTGCAATGGCGCAGCCAAGATCAGCCCGAAGCTCGGGTGAAATCTTTGTTCAGAGCAAATGGACAGGAGCAAAATGTCTTCTTTGCACATTGTCAGAAAAATCACTTTGTTTTTGGAAGAGGTTTTATTGAACGGGAAAGTGAGAATTAGCAGCAGCAGCCTTTCAGGGTATTTGATGCCAAAGTTGGTACAGTTATTTTTTTCACTGGCCCAAGATAGTGTGAATAAGTTGAAGCCATTTTGGTCCCACCTCTGCCTTTCTCAACAGTGCTCAGAAATTTATAACAAAGAACCATCTGCTGATGGTTTGCCAGGTCGTCATTACTGCAGAAGTAAAGGTGTTTTTTGCACAATATCTCCTGCTGCTTTTAGTGCAATGTACAACTGTATTTTTCCTGAATGCTATTTATGCTCTGCCTGTATCTTAGAAATAGATTGGAATATTTTCTGATTTCAACTTCTCATTACCACAAAATGATTATCTATGGATTGTCCATTGTGGAGAGGGAACCAGGGAACAGAATACAATAGAACTTGCTTTTTATTTTGATTATACAGTCTCTGAAAATCAAAGAGCACTTTGTCATAGAAGAATGAAGTGTGTATTAAAGTAACACTACTTAAAATGCAAAAATATTTCATTCAAAGCAGACTAGTTCTTTTCCTTGTAGGTAGACTTAGTTGTGCTTATCTCCATGGGAACACTCCTATTAAAGTCACTGACAGATTTTTAAAGGTTCAAGAGAGAAGATTGGTGAAGTTTTATTTTTCATCTCCAGTCATCCCTCTCAAGACATAAAAAAAAAATTAATAAAATGCAGTATTAATTTAAAATGGAATATGAATAACACTGCTACACTCAGCAACTCAAGAGAACTAATCCTACAGATTAGCTAAGAGAAAGGAACACATTTCCTGTCTAGTTTTCGCACGTATCACCTAAAACTCATCTTATTCTCTGCAACGAACAGCACTGCTGTCAGCGCGGCTCAACCAGAGCACCAGAGTATCTAGCAAAAAATAAAAATAATAGCCCACAACCCAGAATCGGATAATCTTAGCACAGCATCAACTCAGGCGCAAAAAAATTGCCTCTAGCAACACGATGTTTTTCACACTTTGTACAAAGATTGATCTGACTGAGCCTGGCAGATGTGAAGTTGCAGTAACATAACGCTATTAAATGACAAAATGGCAGCTGCAGAGAGAGCGAGACGCGGCACTGCTACTTGCAAGGTGCCATAATTGTCAACGGGTTTTTTAATATCATCCCCGTCCCACCGCTTCCACCTCCTCAGAACACCCCTGAAGTCACATGAGTCCGAGAGGGGTTTTGTGTTCTGTTTCACCAGTCTTTCAACGCTACCATGTGCCAAAACCGGATCATTGAGCCAAAGCTTTTCCTTGGGATACCATGGACTTCAAATCAGAACTGAAATAAAATCGAGCTGTTGTGTTGCCTAAATATGGCAATGACATTCTGTTCCAGATGCCCATGACCATGACCTCAGCTAAACCCCGAGTTCCCTACACTTCAGTCATTTTCAGACAAAGTCTGGAAACAAACAAACAAACAAACAAGTGGCCTCATAACGATTTTGATGGAAGCAGCTGCCCACTTCGGTTAATGCTGTTCTCACAGCGTGAATGGAATGGGAAGCCCGTTAATTTGATGTGATCCATTTCAGGCTCCTTGTATTAAACCCCCTGCAATTTAGGAAACACACTGATCAATAAGGCTGACGGTTTCCTGAAGCAGCAGCAGGGAGGCAAGTTCCCTTCTTTCAGGTGAACTTTAAATAGGCAAAAATTATTGAGAAAGAAGGGTAAGAAAAAGTACTGAGGACAAAAAAAACCCATTGCGTTTGGGAACCTGCCGCATCTAGACTGGGAGAAGCGAGGAATTAGTGTGGTTCCTTTGCCTGTGAGGGCACTCTGCTCCCTAAATCCTGCCAAGCAAACCAGTCTGAAGTTACAGTATCCCTAAAACTTTATACTAATACATCTAATGATTTTTTTTTTCTTCTTTAGGGTTTTGTTTGGTTGGGTTTTTTTCTCTTTAAGAAAGCAGGCAGCAAGTGCAAAATCTTTTCGTATCCCAGTTCGCCCCATAATGTGGGGTTATACCACCACTAAAACTTACAAGAGCGAAACAGAAGTGCTGCCAACAAATGCACTTAATGGCAGAATGCACTTAAGAGAAGGTAGCCTGCCAAATGGCCTTGCTGCTCTTTTTTTTTATATATATATAGAGAGAGAGAGAGTATTGTTGTTATTGTTAAAAGAAAGCATTTTAGTGCAAATTGGAAACGACCAGACTCTCAGCCCTTCCCAGCACTTCTCTGTGAGCAACTGCCCTTCCTTTCCTCCTGCTTCACTCATCGTCATGTGCAAAGACGAGGGCGTTTGCGAAACCCCCTTGCTCAGCCACTGTGTTAGCACCAAGCCGAGGCAGACGGAGCTGAAGCAGGGCACCAGCCTCCATCACCCTACATAAAAAGGGGAAAGACTTTGTTTTCTTTGGAGAAATTTCCTGTGTACTTCTCACCACGGCTGCCATCACAGTGATGGTGACTTAGCTGCTGTTGGGTTTAACATCAAGTGCATTAGCTCAATGCTCAGCCTTACGTGATGCAGTGTCATCAAAGATAGCCCCCACTGACGGACTATTTTTGGCTCCCAGTATGGATGACAGCTGGAGATTTGCACTGCTTTTGGCAAGAAGGGTTTTTTTAGAATATTGCCAAATACAAACAGAGCTGGAAAGGTGACAGTTTCCTAAAAAATAATTCCAGGAAGGAAAGTCTATGATAACAACAAGATATAAAACAGTCATGTTGTCACTTTTAGGCATGTTTAACTCTTTCTTATATTCTACCTTTGAAACTCATTACTAGGAGCTTTCTCCGATTTCAATTTAATTATATTTTGCATTCTGAACCCTCAGAAAACTCCTCTGTTTCCCCACATTAGTCAACTTCTCTTTCAGTTAGAAATTTCATTGAGGTTTCTTAATGAGTAGAACATATTTAGATCTTCTAGCTAAGTTTTCTAGCTGTTCAGTCTCCCCTTTGCCTATTAATGCAAAAACCATTAAATAAAAAGCAAATAAAATATTGCAACTTGATGATTCTTTTCCTCTTTTTTTTTTCTAGAACTATCTGTCTGAATGTGACAAAGTAGATATTTGCAATGTCTTCTCACTTCTTTTTTTTTTTTTTTTTTTAGCATGGAGTTTTTCATTGTTAATGATCTATCTTTGCAATTTCTGTCCATACTCTTTATATTTCTTCATTCTTCTCAATTCCAAAATGATCCGTGGGTGGATTTTCCTGAAGTCATAAAGCGGTGACACAGCTATTTCCTGTTGCCATCAAAATTCTGTAACAGAATTTTCTCCCTCTACTAGTTACTAAGTTACTAAGTTGTTTTGGAGTACGGCCAAAAACAAAGGAAAAAAAAAAAAAGAAATAAAAGGAGACCTAAGTTGATTGGATTGGAAAAAAAAACTTCTCAGTAGCCATATGGACTTTGTGCCTTTAGTTCCGTGCATCTACAATGATTCCAGAAAATATATGTGAGAACCCATTCGCTTATATTTTTTCTCACACAAAAAAAGTATTTTTAAAATCAGATGAGTCCCAGAAAAAGGGGCTGTATTTTTCCACTGAAATATACCACAGGAAAAAGGAGCTGGTGAGATGGATCATTTAATTCATTTTAGCCAGATCACATTTATTTTTAGCATATGGAATTGGCACAGATGAGTAGCAGAAGCAGAATACCTTCAGCTACATTTTCAAGCTTATATACATTTTTTAGTCTGTATACGGAATGTCATTTTCCAGCCAGGTAGGTTTTGTATAACTGCAAACCTTGCTGTGAAAGGCAGCAGTATTTACAATACACAAGGCTTTTAACTCTTCCCAACAATTTTTGAAATCTTTCAGCTAATTCTGGAACACCTATGGCTCATAAATGATCCTGCACATGCTGGTCTGATCCACTAAACCTTCCATAGTTACTGTGAAAGCAGGGCTACTATATCATCTGTCACCCATCTGTCGTTTTCCCAGCACAGGACCCAATTCCTCCCTGTGACTGGTGTAAGGCAAGAACAGCTCTCGAAATCCCTGAATTCTACTAATGTAGAACAGACTCAGGACACTGGAAACATTAGAGCGATTGGTAGACAGAAAAATGGCCATTTCTTCACCCAGCTGCAGTTTCCTTTGTAATCTCTTCCTTGCTGGAGGAGGTGGTGATAATCGCCGTCTGCAGGAACAGATAAGAAGAGGAAAGCTAGATATTATAACAGGATCTTTAAAACTCTGTTCTCCCTAGCCATTACTCTGAGCAACTGCCCAAAACATGAGTGTCTAAAGTGGTAATAAGCAGACAATGTTAAACTCTCCTTTTAAATAAAGCAAGAGCACCGCAAATACAATTGGAATTGTTACAATTCTAAGGATACTGCAAATTGACATATCTATAATATTAAACAGTTTGAAATCAGGTGAAACAACTTTAATCAGGGAGAAACATCAAGAGAGAACACTGAAAACTTCTAGATATGCTGTGAAATACTTTCTCAAGTGTATGTTTTCAGAAGGAAGTACAAAGAGACAGCAGCCATTTAGGAAAATCCAAACCAAACAACATTATTTTAGTCCACTGTGGATTTTCTTTGTCTTAAAATTACAGGTTCTCAGGATAAAAGTATGATTCATGGGATCTTCTTTCCAATTGCATTTTTTTGAATGAGCAGGTCCCAACAGGCCTGTACCTTCTTGATCCAGGTAGTAGGTCCAAATACACGGCACAGTATTGTGAGATAACCCAAATAGCTCTCGGATATAACAGGTATCTGGTGTCAAAGAGATATCTATCAGACATGCCTGAGGGGCAAGGCCTCCTAGAAACATTTATTTCTGTAGTCATCTGTTTGGACCTCTCTGTCATGTTGGGAGCAATACTTTCTGCTACGCAATACTCCATCTAGCTCCAGCTGGTTATGCTCCTGACCCTTTGAAAAGGGCAATCTCCCTGTATGCAGCACTGGTCCAGTTTGGGCTAGCCACTGGCCCTGAAGCTGACCCTGGCAACTGCAGCTACGGTGGTGTAACCCCCCGTTGAGCTCCAGCTCCTGGAGGCAGGGGGTTTCCCAAGCCTGACAGAGCCAGCACCCCGCTGCCTCCCCTTCTGGTGTGATGACTTTCCGGGAGCGCACAACGCTCTATCTACTTGCCAGGGGAGACAAGGGAGGAAAAGGCATCCTTCCCAGTTCAGCTTTGCATCAGGACCTGACTGGCTGCATTCCTAGAAGCGTAAACTCCCATCTCAAGCTACTCAGCATCTTGCCTTAAGGTGGTGCAGCCTCCAGAGTGAACAGTTCTCAGAATAAGTTGTAATGAAAAAAAAAAAAGAAAAAAAAAAGGCACTGCAAAAAGTTGACTGCCTAACATGGAGCTCCCTTCTCCTTCACAGGAGTGTGGACAGCAGTTGCTGACACGCAGGGCTCTTTTGCCCAGGCTTGCTGCTGCTGCTTTGAGATAAAGCCCCATCACCAGGTAGGTTTTGAAAGGAGCAAACAACCACAGCTTCCAGACTCCATGTCCCGCTGCGGGGACTTGCCTACTGTTGAGCCTGTTGATGGGGCCTCTGTCGAGACGCAACTCTCCTACGAGGACAGGCTGAGACAGTTGGGGAAGGCTCTGGGGAGACCTTATAGCAGCCTTCCAAGATCTGAAGGGGGCCTACAAGAAAGCTGGAGAGGGACTTTTTGCAAGGGCTTGTAGTGATAGGATGAGGAGTAATGGAAGAGGGTAGATTTAGACTAGATATCAGGAAGAAATTCTTTACAGTGAGGGTGGTGAGACAATAGAACAGGTTGCCCGGGGAAGTTGCGGCTGCCCCATCACTGGAGGTGTTCAAGGCCAGGCTGGATGGGGCTTTCAGCAACCTGGTCTGGTGGGGTCATGGCAGGGGGTTTGGAACTCCATGATCTTCAAGGTCCCTTCCAACCCAAACCCCTCTATGATTCTATGAAGTATGACTGCAGAGCAGGGAATCGTGTCTGAGGCAAGAAAAGGGAAGGTCCTGCTCCATCCACGGCAGGAGAAGCTTCCCGAACCCGAGAACAGCACAGGCAGCGCCTGTGAGGATGGCGGCCCGCGGGGTGAACCCCTGTTCTTCGAGGGAAGCCATGGGCTGGCTGTGGGCCCGGGCGGCTCGGGGCCGGCTGCCTGGCCTCCAGAGCACCGCGGCCCTTTCCTCAGGGGGTGCGGAGAGGACTTCTCCCCCAAACCCTGCTGGGACACACACACATGGAAGCTGCGCCCCGTAACCGGGAGACGAAAGTGCGGACGGGAAGCCCCAATTGGAGCCGCCCACTCCCCTCACGGCCTCCGCAGCGAATCTGCCGACGCGCCGCCGGCAGCGGGCGGACCCCCGCTCCCTCCTCCCGCCCCCCCCGCCCCCGGGTACGGCGGCCCGCTCGTCCCAATCTTCCTGCGCGGCTCCGCGCCGCCCTGCCCACGTCGGAGCGCGCGGACGCTGCGTGGTGGGCGTGGCCGGGCGCCGCCGGGGCCGCTCGGTGGGACGCGCCGGGCCGCGCTCGCCGGGGCAGGAGGAGCGGGAGCGGTCGCAGCCCTTCCCTGCCGTCGCCGGTGGGGGGGAGGCCGGAACGGGTGGCCGGGTCCCGGCCCATGGACCGTCCGGACCTGAAGGGGAGCCCGTGGAAAGAGGCGCTCGGTGCCGGCGCGGCCGTGAGGCGGCGCGGGGGGGTGCGGGCGGTGCGGCGCGGCTGAGCGCGGCGGCGCCCCCGGGCCTTTAGCGCGCCGCCGCCGCCGCCCCAGCGGCCCCCGGCCCTTTGCCTTGCCCCGCGCCCCGCCACCATGTCGGCCAAGGTGCGGCTGAAGCGGCTGGAGCAGCTGGTGCTGGAGGGGCCGCAGCGGCACGACAGCGTGCTGAGCGTGGAGACCCTGCTCGACCTCCTGGTCGGCGTCTACGCCGAGTGCAGCCGCGACTCGCCGCTCCGCCGCGACCGATACGTCTCCGACTTCCTCGAGTGGGGTGAGGACAGGGACGGGCGGCGGGGATGAGGTTTGGGGGGGGGGGGTGCGGCCGTGAGGGGAGGGAGGCGGCCCGGCTGCCCGCGGTGCGTATGGAGGGGTGATTCCCCGCTGCCCTCATCGCCCGGCGAGGCGGGCCCGGCCCCGGGAGAGCGCTCCCTGCCTGCGGCCGGGCCCCGGGCGGGGCGGGGAGGGGAGCCGCCGCCGCCGCCCCTGGATGCGGAGCCTCCCGGGGGAACACCCCCGCCGCCGGCCGGGCCTTGACCCCGGCAGCTCTCATCCCAGCCCCGCTGGGTCCCCGGCGGGACCGCTTGGCAACAGGAACGGCACCGGAGTGTCCTTGGCCTGAAAACCGGGTTCGGCTTAACCCGAAATGTCAGGCTAATCCAGCGCTCCTGGGGAGGACTGCCTACCTGGGGGAAGGGAAGGAGAGCAGCAGGCTCGGGCTTGGAAATACGGCTCTGGTGCGGGGTTTGTTGCTGTTGGAGAGGGCGTGTGTGTCTTGGAGGAACAGCAGTTACCGTTCGTCATGCAGGGCTTTTTAATTTGGGCATGCCCCCGAAGGACAAGAGCAATTCCGGACAGCCTTTATAACAGCTTTGTTTAATGGCTTCCTACTGTTAAGCAGCCTGATAATGAGAAACCTCCAGTAGTCTGGAGCGCGCTGACAAAAGAAAACGTGGATACTTAGGATAACGCTTAAAATAAAAGTTTTCTATCCGGTGTTGTTTAGTTTAAGACCACTGACTACAGGTATGCGGATAGTAGAGATCCTTCTCTGCTGCATGCTTAAATAAACTTATGTTAAAATGGCCATGGTGGCTGACTGGTTTATTCAGCTGAGTAAGTTATGAATAATAATGTGTGATGAAGGTGACTTAACTTCTCTACGGAATAAGAATTGGAGAGGAGGGAGGAGAGATCATTGCTCATGAGTATACTGTCCCGTTTATCAGCTGTTCCATGCATGTACAGTTAATTAGGCTTTTAAAGAGCTCTCAAAAAAAAAAAAAACCCACCCCAAACCAAAACAAAGGATTTCCTAAGGGAGGGGGAGGGGCCGATTTACTTCAGTAAATGCAAATGTGTCTTTAGCACTACAGACCAGAGCACTAACATGTAGGGACAGCTGGTTCTCCTTAATTTCTGTGGGGACCACCACTCTTTGTCATACACTAACAAACTAAGAGGATTCACTTCCTGGACTCCTCTATTGACGTCAGTAATGCGATTGCCAACTGAATAATTAACCACTTTATCGCATCTGCCCCACAAGGCTGCAGCCTGGGGAACATTGATTATTTGTTTTGTGGTGGGGAGCTTTGTATGTCTTCTGCAAAGTGCAGTCTGGTTTTATACTCTTGTTTTCAAGCTGATGGCCTGAAGGAGGGAGCACCTACAAACTGTTAAATGTGATAATCGGACTCCGATGGTACTGTGAGCACTGAAGTTGAGGAAAAGATTTGGGGCAAGCTAAAGAATGATATGCTTTTTCTATAGCACTGCTGGTGGTTGTGTCTTACTGATTGATCCCTGCGTTGTCATTTTCTGTGTGATGGAGAGGCCGATTATCCAATTGTTTATAAAATCGCCTCTTCTACTTATTGTGTTCACTGAATGTGAAAAGGTTACTGACTTGATGAAAAGTATAGCTTGCAATAAAAACAGTGTGTAGTTCTTGCTGCAGTGTGGGATTATCCTAGTATAACAAAGTGCCTATTCAATAAATAATTGAAATGTATGTGAGCTACCATCTGGTGCTACAGAGAAGGGATAAAAGTTTATAATCCAGGCCCTTGATGGTAAGGGGATGGGCCTAAATCTGGACTGGTGTATATTTGTGTTCCATCAACAAGGAATACCCTTAAAACCAATTACAGTTGATACTGTGTGTTCCTCCCTTTCCTTCAAGCTGTTAAAAACAAATAAATGCCAACAACGAGACACCTTTTATCTGTGTCCTAATGCCCTCACAGTATGTTTCCACTGACAAGGAACTTGTTTCTGCCTCCAGCTAATAAGGAAAGTATCATGCCAAACACACTAATCTTCCTAATGTCACGATGTGCAGTCTTAATTACAGTCTGATTCTCTGTTAGAAGATATTCTGGATTGATGTGTGCGACTTCTGTGTGCAGTTATGTGTCTGTAGCAGCATGAAAGTGTAGTTAAATATTTGGGATATACTTTGAAGATCAGTGTTTCTTTATCAATTGGAGACAGGAGGAATTTCTTCTTGGCAAAATGGAGACTTATCACTGACAATGGAAATGAGCTGCGTAGGTATTAAGATTAAATTAAGCCAAGCTCTATAACAAGCATTTCTTTAGTATTTTGGATTTAAAACTGGGTGTGAGGTATCACACATGTAAAATTCCCTTAAAATGATTCAGCATGGCTAATGGACTTGCTTGCGTTCTTAATTGCCAAGAGAAAATAGAGTTCAGGCGTGGTAGTTGCGGCAGAGATTTTCCCTGGCTGTGGGGTTCAGAGGAGATGCTGAGTTGTGCGGTGTAGCTGCTGAATGTGGAGATACCTGCTGTCTGACAGCAGCACCATGGTGCTCGTATTCTGGAGCTTGTGATTATGGGAGTGGGGGAGTCCAGGAAATTAAGTCCCATGTTTATCTCGTGAGACTTATGCCACCGTCTCCGTGTTCAACATCTCTAGAAGCCTCACACCTCACCTGCAGAGGCTGGTGAGCCCCGAATGGTGGATCTCATTGCTTCTGTCCTATGAATCCCGCTGCTGCTTCCTGGCAATCCAGCTCCAGGATTATTTCTTCAAAATCTTCTTCCTATTTGCTAACCATAGAAGAGGGTAGGGTGTGGCCCTTTGCCTTGGAGTGGCTTGTGGCTTCCATCGCTTTGGAAATGCTGTAAGAATCTGCCATTTTAACCTTGGCACTTGTACCTTTCCCAAGGTGAACAGAGCTTTCAAGTAGACTATATTTTTTCCCCTATACTGGAAGTATAATAAACGTATCTTTATGCCAAGTATCTTTGGAGAAGAGCTAGCTGAGCTGCAAGTGAAGAGTTCAACAGTCCTTTTCTTCCAGTAATTTTTATTTAGAACTCCTGTTGAATAGGGTCTCACCCAATTGATTATCACTGTATTGTTTATACAATAGATAGTGAAATAATGCTCGGTATCCTTAGAGGGAATTGAATCCACATCTGTTAGATAGCAGGCCCATGTCTATGTGTTCAGAAAGAATTTACCAGATCTGCATTTAGTGTCTTTTAAACTGTTGCTACAAATACTGCTTCTAGAGTGAGAAATCCTAACAGTGAGGAGCCCTGTTTATTCTTGTTGTACTTGCTCATTCCTCTCTGAAAGTCATCAGTGAAATGGGCATACTACAGCCCTCTGAGGCCAGACTGCTTGACCATCTCCTCCAGTCCTTCCACCACACGAGGGTTGTCAGGAGAGCAACCCGGGAGATGCTGGAACTGCACAGTCCTGAAAAAGCTTGTAAAACAGTCTGCATGGCCCTGGAAGTCTCTGGAGGAGCTTCATTTGATAAAGCTGGTCCAAGCTTTGGACCAAAAGGTGGAGTCTCTTTGGACTCTCCAAGGTGGAGAGTACCTAAAGCTCTCAGCACACACCGAGGAGGCTGTGTGGCCTTTGGGCTTATCTGATGGATTATGTTGCACACCAGTGCTTGGGTGTTGTGGGGTGGTATTGCCCATGCACTGCAGAGGCACCTCCTATAAGAGACTCTTCCTGCAAAAAAAAAATGTATGCTGTCCCTTGTTTGGCGTGATGAGAAGTACAGGAGTGCTGGAACAGCATTGCTGCAGCTCAGGTGACCGTGCATCGCTTGTCCTTCAGCTTCCAGGTACAGTGTGTTCCTCTTTGCTGAGCAGAGCCCCTTGTTCTGTCATACTGAGGGATCCAAACCTTTCGTAATCCTGTGCTAGCACGCCTGCTTGCAGGGCACCTTGCTGGTTGGCACCACGTTCGTGCTCCTCTGACATCACCTGGTTTTTCAGGAGTTATCTCAGTTGGCTGTGGCTGGAGCTTGCTGCCCTGTTCCTCCACCAGCAGGGACCGGTGCAGCCGCCTGCTCTATTTTTGAACAGCGACTTGGCACAGTTTGCAGCCAGTAGGCAAGCGTGTTCAGAGAAGAGTTCAGGAATGGGTCTTATTTGTATTCAAAATGCTCTTGATGCTGCACAGACTCTCTTGCTTCAGCCTTTGTTTCCTCTGACCATGTTTTGTACCGCTGGCCTGCTACTGAGGGCAAGATGGCACATGTCCCCACTTAGTTTGCTCAGCGTTGTCTCACTCCTGGACTATGCACTGGCTGGTCTTCTCTCTGTGGAAACACCTCAAAACCAATGTCAGAGTAGTTTAGGCTGGTCTGAAATGTGTTTTTTGACTTGAAGCAGGTGCACTGTTCCTCCTGGTCAGTTATGAGGCATCTGTTTGAATGCTGGCTTATCTTCTGCATCCTCCGTTTGTGCGAGGTCTGCTGCCCAGCTAGACTGGTGTTCTGCTTTTTGAGGGGGGTGGTGGTGGTGGTGGGTTTTTTTGTGGTTTTTTTTGGTTTTCCTGAGAAGAACTTACTTTAAGGGGAGGCTGAAGCTGTGGGGAAAAGAAAGAAGGTTGCAGATGATTAGCACAAATAGATGGGCTGGGCACCTGCTGCCAAGCCCTTGAAGATGGTCTGGCATGGATGCTGGTGTGGTACCTGCAATATATTCCCACCCTGGGCTGGAGGAGGGAAAAGGTGCGTTGCAGAGCATTCAAAGCAACCTCTCTAGCCTCAAGCTGCTGCTTTTGGGTGTGTATCTGTTGCACTTGAGGCTGGACTGTAGATGGAAATACGTGCAGAAGGTTCCCCAGGAAGGTTGCTGTTGTGCTGGTGCAGTGATTCACAACATCGGGTCGCTGTAAGGACTGGTACTTCAAGTTTTGCATTTTGCTGCTGGAAGAGGGGGGGACTCTGTGAACGTTGCAAGTCTACTCCCCAGACCTACTTTCGCCTCCTTCCAGTTCTGCTTATAGAGGCACTTTAACCTTTCAAATAAAAATATCTAATAAGGGAAGTGAGAACCTTGCAGGGTTCTCTTGTAGAACTTGCAGAGTCCTGCTATTATAGAAGGTAGAAACTATCCTTAAGTATTTCTGAAGTGACCTTAAAGTTGTCAGACTTTGAGGGTTGCTTACAAGGATCTTTTCTTTGGCCTTTTTGGGTTTCACCAGGAAGAACTGTTGCTTGATAACATGACATATCTCTAGACTCGCGGGCTTAAATTCCTCTCTTTTTTTCCTTTGGCACTTCTTTCCCCTCCCCTGCTTGCCAAAATGCGCATCGAAAGTCAGAGAGGGACCTCAGGCTCTGGTAACTTCTATAATGTCCTTCTCAGTGCAGGGAGCCATAAGCCTGTTGGGCACACATGTGGAGTATGTTTTTGTTCGTTTGAAAAATATATGTTAAGAATTAATTAACTTTGGAGTGGCCCAGACTGCCATGTTGGTTTTCATAGCCTTGTGCTCTGGGCTAGTGGTCCCAAGGCATGAGGTTCAAAGCCTGATGGATGCTTTGCAGTATATCTGTTATTTTTAGAACGAGACACTATATTTTTAATGACTCTTCCTGTAAAACTTTATGCTGTGAAATGCTGGCACCGAATGCCGCAGTCATGCTTTGACAGTGGGAAAGTAACGTGGTCTGGAGGATGAGGGTTGCATTGGTGAGTGCTGGTAAAATGACAGCCCTGCTGGGTGAAGCTGGTTGTCTGTCCCATCAAAGGAAGTTGGTATCGCTTTTCTCCAGTGGATGAAGTTGCTAATAAACAGTCTTCACTGAGGGCTTGAGGAATTATGTGGTATGTTAAAGGCTGTGACCTAGATTTTGTATTTTAATTTTGTTTACATATGAAAACTCAGAAAGGGGTGAATAAGTTATCAATAAATTTGTCTTCCTGTAGAAAAAATGTGTGCAGCTAGTAGTTTCTCACTTATGGTATATTATAAGGTATAGAATGCAGAAGTCAGGTTTCATAAGCATCCATAATTCTAACGTTTCTTCTGACTTCACTTGGAAATTTTCATATTGCTTTCTCATAAGTAATATTCAGATATAATATTTTGAAAAAAATTACTTAATTTCCATCCTTAAAGCTTCAGTGGTTGACGTTACCAGTGGAAATGGCCTGGATGTTGGTTTAATAAGCAGATTCACTGCAATGAGGTTTTTTTTATCAAATGACATCGAACTAACCCTTTTTTGCGAATAATTCACGTGGGATTGAGTCAGTTTCTTCTACACCTACTAGAAATAAATTATATTAACTGGTGAGTCAGAATTTAAAAGACTTGTTTCATTGGCTTTTTTTAGCAAGTTGCTTTTACTTTATGGTTATATATTAATGTTATGGGTCTTAGAAATGTTGATCTGTAGTTGAGATTAGTTGGGAATGTTCAACTACTGCAGATTCTTCAAATTTATGAAACTTACATTTTTATCGCTTGCTTGTAATTTGAGGCAAGTCATGCAAGCTGTTTGTAGACGGGTATTACAAAAAAGAAGAATTATAATACTTACCTAAACAATCACAAATTTGTCTGAGCCATTAACAGGAGATTGTGCCTAGGATTAGGAAAAACTTTGTGTTCATCTTTTTCATTACCCATGTCTGAAAAGATGAATAGGATGATGGACCACAAGCAAATCTGTTTAGAACAATAGAAGGGAGTTGTTAAAGGCTTTTACTGTATTTTTGCCTTTGATAATGCTTTAAACAGAGTTGAGATTCATTTTCTATGTCTTCCATAAGGTACACTTGAGAATTCCAACATATTCTTGGTGTATTTACCAAAGAGCTTGTAGCATGCTCACTAATGTATCCCACTGAAGGTTTTTGTTGTTGTTGTGGCGTTTTGGTGTTTTCTTGTTGTTTTGTTTTTGTGTTTTTTTTTTTTTAAGAAAGGGGATTTAATTTTAAAAAGCTTTTTTAGGCCTAAGAATTCCTAAGTACATTTGGTCTGTGGTTCAGTGTGATCTCTTCTCTTTAGCTGTCTCCTGATGCTAAAATATTCCACTCTATTTTTCTCATCAGCGTATGCAGATTGCCAGAATGCGAGCCTTCATTTATAAAGATCTTTGTTCGCTATAATGAATGTAGCTTTCTTCAATAGGAAACTACACAGTTTTCTTAAGCCCTGATTTTGCATAGATCTCAGTAATCATGTCTGTAGATATACTTAGAGTGCATTCAGATTAAGTGTGTGCATCCATCATTGCCAGCTGAGCCTTAGGCATCCTGAAGTGCCTGAGATCTTAATTTCTGTCATTCATGTCATCAGGGTCTTAACACTGAAACCTGTTATTACTTAACCATGGCCTAAAGCTTCAAATGTCACTCCGGGTGCCCAACCTGAGACCTCTACAAAGGAGTCTGAGCTTTGGAAAGTGGTGGAGGTGTCTTCACCAAGTATTGAATCATTGAAAATGTACAGATTTCATTAATCAGCTGCGCGGTAATGAAGGCTAAGGTATAGTTCTTAATTTGCTTAAGTGCAGTGCCATTGAGACCTGAATATGTATAGCTGCCTTTCCCAAAAAGACTGAGTAAAGGTCAGAAGTAGCCTCGATTTCAGATATAACCCAAATTCGTTTCACCATTTATAATTGTTCTCCAGCATAAAAATAAACATGGATAATTGCTTTGTGAAGTCCTACTTGAAATGTGTTTATGCCAGTTCAGTGAGACGTGCGTGTTCAGGATTTTTGAAAAGTCTGTACAAAATTCTGTCAGGACTTTAGATTCAGCCTAAATCATTATATCATTCTAACTTTCATCAAAAAAAAAAAGTGAAAGATGAAGTAATAAGTAAGATGAAGCCAGTTTTAAACTCAGAAGTAGGTATCTGGAAGTCAGACTTGAAGGAGTGTTGCAGCTCTTCTGGCAATATTGTACTGTGTAGTTCGTGGCATGTGGGTTCACTCTTTTTGTAAATGGTGTAACTTTACCCCAAATATAGCAGCCACTATAGAAGTATGGGGTTTTTTAGTATATTATGATTTCCCTGCTAGTAATGTTCCCTTAGCCAAAGAACTAAACTGTTTGCCTTCTCTGGATAGATGAGACTTAAGGAGAAACTTTGGGTCACTAAAAATTCTACTAAGGTGGATAAAAATAGATCATGCCCTAAATTTCTTTAAATCCTGTAGTACTAGAAAAAAGACAACGAAGCAAAGAACTTCTCCTAGCAAAGAACCCATTTTTTTTAGTTTAAGGCATTAAAAACTTGAATCCCTTTTAAAGTTGTGCTAAGTGGGGTATTGGAGGGGGAGATCTCTGTCCTCAGCTGAGGAAGGATGAGGTTTCTAGTAATTGCATGGTAATGCTTCTGGGACATCTGAAACCTTTTTCCCCATTCTTGAGAAATTCCTCTGTCCCTGGTCAGTGCCCCTTCTAGAGATCCTGGTGTTCCTTGGAGGTGGATGGAGGTCTTCTCCATTGCCTGTAGGCATCAGAATTCCTGCTGCAGTTACAGGATGACTTCTAGAATTTTAATTTTGCACACCCTTCCTCAACAGTTGGCTTCTTCATGGAGTTTTGCCATGTGCTGCTTGCTTTTTTGCTACCTGTGTGACTTGGATTATCAATACTGAGAGCTGGAGCATTCTGGGTGTCTTTTATTTTACTGTAGTTAAGGCAGGGTAGAAAGAGCAGGAGGGTGACTTTAGGCAGGAAGATCCTATACTCGTTTTGAGATGTGTTCCCAAAGCTTTGCTTTTCAAGATGTGTGTTCAGTCTTTAAATTTAGCTCTTTTTCTGGGAAGATTAGTCAAGTCATCGTGTGTCGTCATTCCCTCTTGTGCCATTTCTGTGTACAATGCTGATGTGAGTGTAGTCTCCTTATTTCTTACTCGTGCCAAGCGGTGGATGCCCAGTATGGGATTTATTCTGCAGCCCTCTGACTATTGTATTTTTTCTATGGCTAGGTATACTCGAGTAAGAAGTTTGCATTCAAAATTTTAAATTAAGTAATTAGGTTTTCATTTTCTAGCCTGTGATGGTTTGCCCTACGTCTGAGCAAAATGGGAATGTAATATCTGCCCACTTTTTAGTTTGTGTGCTCTTTAAGGCGAGGGTAGGATCTCACTGCACTCGCTATCAGTGGTTCCTTTTAGGATGGCAAAAGGAAACTACATAATTTGTAATTCAGAACTTATTACAGGAGGCTGAGATAAGATTTTTACAAATGGCTAAAAGTAATCTAATGTCCTAATGGAGTAACTGGTAGCCAGTAACCACTAGATGTTGGGTTAAATACGCAGAGTGGAAGCTGGAGTCTGT
This sequence comes from Gallinago jamesoni, assembly GCA_025769975.1. Lineage (NCBI taxonomy): Eukaryota > Metazoa > Chordata > Aves > Charadriiformes > Scolopacidae > Gallinago > Gallinago jamesoni. The sequence continues at coordinate 11,516,310 of JAOQGH010000040.1, read as the reverse complement.
GGTATTTAATCTTTCTGCCTTTTATGGGTAATATGGTATTTTTCCTAAACTCACAACAAACACTTCATCTTTCAGAGCAGACTTTCTGAGAAGTTGCAGATGAGTTAGTGTGCTGTGTCACGGGGAAGAAGCACAACCATTTCCCTTCCAGAACAGCTTTAACTAGTTGTAGCAAAATGCTGTAGTCCTGTGGTACGTTATCACTGCACGGAGGAATTAAATTTGACTGTTTTAACTTACTTTCTTATGTCCACTAAAGGACTTTCATTACTAGTAAGTTCAGCCTTTGGTTTCCTGGACAGTTCATATTTAAGTTGGGACTAGCAACAGCTGTTTTTAAACTGTAGCCTGGTGCTCCAGATAAAATAATAGAGGACAATATAGAGTGAGGATATCCAACGGGAGGCTGTATCTGGCCAACAGGCTTTTATCTTACCCTTAGAAATGTTTAGTGGTTATTAAGGCAACTGAAGTGTGGTTATCACTCTCTGTGTGGTGTTGTGGGCCAGTGGGATTTACTGGACTGGGTGTAGTGCTGTACCAGCAGGGCTGTACTGGTCAGGCTTGACCCAGGCAGGTCTACATCCATGGCTAGAAATAATCAACACTTGCGCATCCCAAAGCCGACTGTATCCGAGGTGAATTGTAAAGACAAAAGACCTGCCACTTTGAGGAGGAGGGAAGCGGGAGTGGATTTTTCATTTTTAAAAAAATGCAGTGATGGAGAAGCTTTTCCTGCTCTTAGGAAAGGGCTTTGCAGTAATTATCCTCAGTGCTAAAGGTGTGTGTGCGTTTGAGTGGCTCAAGCCAGCAGCAGAAATGCCCTGGTTGATTTTGACAGTCAGAGCTGCAGGTATTCTAATTACTAACTTCCTGCTCTTGCAGGTAGTATTAAACACTGTAAAAGCTTTGTTTCGTGTTTCAGGCAATTTTTGAGGGCAAGGATAGCAGAGATTACAACCTATACTTTACCTTTTGCATACCAGCATTGTTTTTTCTTCACACTGTAAAAACCTCTCAAAATCCAGCATGACAAGAGTGAAGTCTTGCACCATGGAGCTGTGTAAGTGGGGGGAGGAACAGCCAGAGAGCAGCCTTGCAGAAAAAGATTTGGGGATCCTGATAAACAGTTGAAAAAGTCCATAGTGCATCATTGTAGAAATGTAGGTTGAGGGAAGTGATTATTCTGCTCTTTACACCATTTCTGGAATACTGTGTCCAGTTTTGGGTTTCCCAGTACAGGAAAAATATTAGGAAGCTGAAGTGAGTCCAGCAGAGAAGCACTGATATGGCTGGGGGCCTGAAGCACACAATGGGCAAGAAAAGCCTGAAGTACCTGGATTTGATGGGCCCGGAGAAGAGGGATCTGATTGTGCACCTCAGCTGCCAGATGTTTGGTTAGGGAGCACCCAGAGGCAGACTCTCCTAAGGTGCACCACCCAGGAGGACACAGGCTGTGGCAAGGAGAATTCTGACTACCCCTAATAAGGGGGGAAAAAAGTATCCCTACTGAGGATGGTCAGGCACTGGAAGAGGTACCCAGAGAGGTGGTAGTCTCTCCATCCTAGGAGACAAACCTCAGCTGGACTTTGAGTGACCTGATTGAACTTTGACATTACCTCAGCTTTGAGCAGAAGGTTGAACTCTGCTCTCCAGAGGTCCCTTCCAACATAAAATTATTCTGTGATTCAGTATCTTTTTTTTTTTGTCTCCTATGTTAGCAAATTTATTTAACATCACAGCTGCTTTAATAGAAAACAGTTGTTCTTCATACTTCTCAGAATGAAAAGAAATATGTGAAATAGAATCTTCTTGTTGTAGATAAAGTAGTTGACACAACTTGTGTAAATTTACAGTTAATTTTATGGTCATCTCGGGTGTTTACCCTGCCTGGTTGACGTTTTACCATGTAGTCTGAACATAAGTATTGACAAGCTTTTAACTAAATTTTAGGCTTGCAAGTGATGGGGAAATAAATTTTGTTCGTGTTCTTCTGCCATACATTTAATATAAGCACCAGCTTCCTTGTTCCTGGAAGGGAATCGCCAGAACCGGGTTCAAGAACTTTGAACCTATGTTTTATGTCTAGTGCTTTTTCCAAGTGTGGTTTCCTTATGTCTAGTTGTCAGCCTTGATAGCAGTTGAAGTATTTTAAAGCTTTAGTTCCATGGAGCTGTCAGAAAAGCCTGCAATCCCTGCATGACTGCAAGCCTGAATCATGCCTTATGAAAAATACAGGTTTAGCTGTTCTGCTAGGTATGTCCTCTTATCACAAAGGGATCTCTATCTGGTAGAGTTCCTAATATCCTTATATCTGACAATATAAGAAGTCTGACTAAGCAGTTGCTATCAACAGTGTGAAACAAATCTTCCTCATAGTCATAAAGATCTAATGGGAGATACTGTCTGGGTTTTGGTTTCATCTGTAAAATAAGAGCTTTTATGACTTTCATGAAGTTGGACTTTCAACATGTTTTTTTAGTGCTGATATTCTTTCTTGATGATAGTACATTTAGCAAACCAAAACACACAGCAAATTCAGTGTTTCAAAACCATATTGATATATGGAAAATAGCATGGGAATTGCTACCAATGATGAGGATAACAGTGTACAAATGGGACAAAACTCAAGAACTTACTCCTTTATTACCGTTGTGTTGTGATTTTTAATAGGGTATCCCATACAATGAATTTATATCTGTGTTTTTTTCAAACTTCTGGGAAAATAATAAAATTTTTCAGAATTCTTAATGATTCCTAAATGCCTGGAAGGCTGGTAGACTCTCTTGTCAGAGAACACATACTGTCAGTGATGTCATGAAGGCATTCATTGACTGTACTATATATTGCAATGATCCATTGCCCTTCTGGGGCAAGGACTGTGTATGTGAGCAATTTATAATGTGTTAATTTTTCAGAATAAACTTCGAACAAAGTGGTGTTCAGTTATTTCAGATGCTGTGGTGGTGAGCCCTCAACTTTGTTTTTTGAGTGATACATGGAAGTTGTTCACCCTGTGTTCTAGTTGCAGTATATTCCTTCCCTTTGGGGAGGTACCTGCACACTGTGCAGATACCTTGGTGGGGAAAAACCAGATAGTGAAGTAATGGCAATAACTTCTTTTTTGGACTGAGTCTTACCGTCTAAAACTACTGAGAGACATCATCTCCCTCCACTCACATCCTTAATTTCCTCTTTTGTTTCATTGTTCAGACCTTTTACTTCTTATTTCCTATTTGTATTTAGAGAAGGCACTTTGCAGTGATGTTTTTAAAACATATTTTAGAAACTCAGTGGCTGTAATGTGTCATTGTGTGCATTGGTAATAATAGCTCTTCAAGTATATGCTTGATAGCTACAGAATAAATAATACAGAGACTTTACTGGAAAATGTGCTTTAGTGATTTACCTTCAAAGCTCTGTGGGGAGCTCCGAAATGGGTGACAGCTGGTGGAAGATAATGGATTATCTTTCTGCAAGAGAGAAGCATGGGCAAGACCTACTTCTTACTTCAATCTCCTTGCCCTCATCTCTCCCTTCCCCCATCACGTCCCATATAACACTTAAGAACTCGTCCTCTGCATTTTCTGAGGGACTTAGGTGGAGACTGTTAGTTATCACTGTTGTGTTAAAAAAATAATAATAATTAAAAAAAATAATTGGCAAGGAAATAAATTTATCCGGGCATAACAATTCGTGGAAAAAGGAAACCAGCACTGTCTGCTTGTCATCTTTTAACACTTGTCCAGAAATAGATTGTTGTATTGTCATAGTATTTGAATTAAAATTTGCCCTATTGGAATAAAAAATAAGCAAGTACATGAATTAGAAAGGACTGGGAAAGCATCATTTAAAGTCCTAAATGATGATGGATACACTACAAACAGTGGTCAGGCCAGACATCTTTACCACTTCTGGAAGTACCAGGTAGTACCAGGAGGTACCAGGTAGCCTGTACATTAAGGAAAAACTTAAGTTGAGCTAAAGTACTAAAGTGTGTTAAATAAGATTTTGAAGGAAGATTTTTTGAAGACAAAATTCTCATATGTGATAACTGAAAGATTCTTACTAGACTTTTGGGGGGGTTGATGTGTTAAAACCTCTTCATGTAGGAAAGATGAGATTCCAAATTGACAGCTTGGTTCTTTGAAAAGGCATTTCTTTTAGAGTTGTTCTTCAGAAAACACAAACTTCTTAAGTCTTGATTTCATGCAATACAGTTGCAAATGCTCCTGGCTTTTTTCCTTCCTTTAAAAAATGGCTGAACAGTCAGACAGTCAGGGCTGAACTTTTGCCAGCAACAGCACAAACTACTCGGGTATCATAAAATTTCTTAAAATAATTAGGCACATTTTTGTCCCTGTGTAAGAGTTACCTTCTGGTACAGTCTGAGCACTGTAATAGAAATTGTGACAAAGTGACACTTGCTGCTCGTGCAAATAATGCAGTGGAATAGTTCAACACATAAGTGTGCCTGTTATTTTTTTTTTTAAAGATTTTGTGGACTTAATGATGCTGCTAAGAACTTGGTTTTAAAATTCAAACTACACCAGAAACAAGAGCTAAGCTTCAAGAAATAATCATAAAAGTGGAATTGTGGCTGCTAAGGTATAAGCATTGGGATGGTTCCCAGAAAAATAGTCTTCAAGTCTTCCATGCCTTTAGAGAAGATGTGAACAACAAAAATGCAAGCTTTGTAAGCACATTCTTCCTTCCCCTCAATGCTGCATCTTATCTCTCTCTTAAAGACCGTTGCTACAGACTTGTATCAAAACCACTATTCAGCTGGTTCAATACAACTTACATTGATCAAAGCTTGTATGTTACTTGAAAGGATGTGAAACTACCAAGAGATTAAAAAATGCGTGTCCTTGCTGGATTCACAGTGGCAACCCAAAGATAGAAGGATGTGTTACTAAACGAGCAGTCCTGAGCACCTTTTTCATGTAGGTTAAAAAAAAAACCCAACTTGGAAGTGGCAGAAATATTGCCAATCTTTAGAGATGAAAAGATTACATCTCTTCCAGACTTCTTGCATCAAAAATTTCCAAGGAAGTTTATGGAACAAAAGGGTGACATAGCCTCAGCTCCACAGCACTAGCATCAGAAGTGAAACTTAGCACATCTCAACTACAGCATCAAGGATGAAAAGTTTGACAGTCCTGAAAAGATTGTGGTTTGGGACTGAATGTTTGGTTTGTGTTGTTTTTTTGAAGTGAGTCAATGCAAGTGGAAAATATTACTCAAGAGCTAAACCAGTCACTGAATGGGCAAAGTAGCCAAGGTTTACTTAGATGACACTGGAGATAAATTAGTAAGGGAAAATACTAAATTCTGTAGAAAAAGAGGGGAAAGGAACGGGATGTAGCTAAAATAATGTATAAGGACTTAGAAAGGCAACTTCTCTCTATAAATAGTTGACTTCAGCATCTATAATAGTTTGCAGTTACATTGCAACAGCTTAAAGTATTTTGAAGATTGGTAGAAATTCCTTGTTCTGCTTGTGGTCTCCTCTTCTGCTTGTGGTCTCCTCAGAGGCTGTGTAGTGTCTCAAAGACTTCTGGAAGGAAGTTAATGTATCTTCATGGATTCCTACTCTGGAAATGGAAACATTCAGAAGCACATTTGTGCTGGTAGGGTTTTCCAGCTGCATCTGTACTGGCATGTCGGTGCTAACCCTGGTGTTGCACTGGAGGATCCAAACGTTTGGTTGTTATTTCCAAGTATGAGTAAAGGAAAAGGTTGGAAGCCAGCAAAACTGAGCCTGAGGTATAGATGAAGATTGAAGATTGCCAGCCTGCTACAAGCTTGTTCTGAATGTCCTGGTACTTGATTTTCTGTTTTGAAATCAACACACCTGTCTAGATGGGTTGTAAATGAGGAAGGAAAGGAATTTTCTACTTCAATGTGTGGAAATAAATCTTACAGCAAAAGGATTAGGGGTGTAGGGCTTATTAAACAAAGATGGCATGCTGATAATCTTAAATTTAAGTAAGGAGAAGGGTACAAAACCGAAAAGTTGTGTTTAAAACTGCAAGCTTAACAGGAGAGTGTTCTATCAGATACTGCATCTGATCTAAAAACTTGCTGGAATGATCCCCGCTTGATATGCCTACCTTGAAAAACTGAGGAGCGAGATGTAAAGGTGAGACAGGTGGTATTTACAACTGTGAGTGTAATGACTGGAATACTTTTCATATTTTAATGGTGGTAATTCTGGTATCGGCTAAGGGCAATGAACAGATTTTTGTTTCCTACTGGCTTTAAGCATAGGCAAGAGGGAGGGAGAAGCTAGAAACCAGGGAGCTTGTGCTGCTGATCACACTGGGGTGTGCAGTCACGGGAGGTGTGTTGTGGTTTGGAACAGTAGCGGGAAGGATATAAGCTTCCAGGAGCCTACATGAGGTTTGGGAATGCCTAGAAGCATGTCCACTAACCGACGTGTCATGGGGGCTGGCAGACTGTTGGGAGCTCATTGTCTAAAATCATGGTCTGGAAAATGGATTTAAGAATTTCTGAAAGATACCATGGCAAAGATGTTAGGAAAAGATGGGCTAAAAATATTAAACAAATGTGAAAGTAAACTCTTTGATATACAAAATATTTAGATAAGGGGAAACAGCTTATGCCATGTACTATACATTAATTAGCAGAAAATTGATAAGAAAGGGTGACAAAAATGCAGAATGAGGGGAAGAGAAGAAGGAAGAACTCCATCCTGACTGTACTAGTGAAAGCTGAATTTATAACGTGTGGAGACTTGGAAATGTGTCTAGGAAAAGGCATGGTGTTCTCTTTTTAGATTTTTGTTCCATATGCTTTGCATATACATGCAATGTTAAAGCTCTTTAGTCCTGCTCTAAATCAGTTGGATTTTAAAAATTCACTCTTACGTGTTCCAAGTTTGACTTCCATAAAGACAACTGTTTGTTTTAAAGGACAGTTTAAAACCAGGAAAATGTATAAACTCTCATATATTTAATATTCCAATTTATCATGTATCAAAAATGTTTTCTTTCAGGACTATTCAATGTGTATTAAAACACCTGCTTCTAAGCAAGGTTTAGATGGATTTTTATTCTTATTTAATAGCAGGTCTTATGATCTTGGTCAGTTTGAAACTTAAGAATAATTAGTTGGTGCTGTTTAGCAAACTGCTAACTTAAATGGGCAATATTCTAAAACGGAATTCTGCAGGCTTCTTGGCTTATTTCTTAATAATGAAAATTTTTTGCTGTTTTTTTTAGCTATGAGCACTTCTAAAAAATCTGTACTGCTAGCGATCCGTGTACCATACCATTTGATTCCATTTCTAGAAATCTACATCAAAAAGTAGGTTTAGGATCTCCTTATACATTTTCAGTAGATTATTTTTTTTCCCCTGCAAAATCTAGACATTCCTTTTTCAATTTAAATAGTAACTGGTGGTATATGGGATGCCTGGGGATTGATATAGACAAATTTTTGAATGTTCTGATTTGGTGTCAAACATTAATGAAAAATTGTGTAGTGAAATAATTAGAAGCACTTTTTTTTTATCTGGATAAAGTTTTCATCACACCTCAGAAGGCCTGAGAGATGTATTTCTCTTCCATCCTTTCTGAGCAAGTAAGTGTCAGGAAGCATCCTGCCCTCTGGAGATGTGCTTGCCTTCTGAATACCCCAAAACCCAGGGATTTTCTGTTACAGATGGCTGACCGTGCTCCTAATGCCCTGCTTGCCCTGTGTTATGCTGGTAATGACTTTTAGCATTTTGAGTCAGTGAAACTGGTGCTGTAAATGGTCTTCCTCTTCATAGGTCCCAGCCAGGGGCAATGGAAGGAGCAGAGCAAGGCAGAATGGTTTGGCTGTAGAGTTCCTGGTCTACAGAGAGAACTGAAGAGAAAGTATTTATAATAATTAAAAAAGCCACTCTGAGCCTTCTACTATAACGTGTAGCAAATCTTAGCATGGAACTTGTTGGTATTCTCTGCAGATTTAAAGGCAGTCCCGCTCTTCTCTGCCTCTGAGTAACTTGAGCTACTCCAAATATTCTAGTGCCTGGTTACAGTAATTGCTTGTCCCATGTCTTCATGGCCTTTTCCTGCAGCAAAAATCTGACTTTTGTTGACCTTTTAATTAGACCGGGGAAGTTCTGAAACAGGGTGAGTAATGCCTGAGAAAACGTCCTCCTGCCCGCTGCCATTTAAAAGGAAGAGGAGTGAAGAGGAAGATGTGCCACACCTCTGCTTAAAGTAGCTGTTGCCATCCGAACTCTTGAAATTGAAAAAGAACTCGGGGTATTTATATGCTGCCTTCAGCTGATGTGGTTTAACCCCAGCCAGCAGCTAGGACCATGCAGTCACTCACCTGCTCCACCCCAGGTGGGATGGGGAAGAGAACCAGAAGAGTGGAAGTAAGAAAACTCATAGGTTGAAATAAAGACAGTTTAATAAGGAAAGCAAAATCTGCACACACAGGCAAAGCAAACCAAGGGGTTCATTCACTGCTTCCTATGGGCAGGCTGGTGTTCAGCCATCTCCAGGAAAGCAGGGCTCCATCACATGTGGTGGATTCTTGGAAAGACAAACATCATAACTTCAAACATTCCCCCTTCTTCCTTCTTCCCCCATCTTTGTATGCTGAGCGTGACACCACGTTGTATGGAATAGCCCTTTGGACAGTTGGGGTCAGCTGGCCCAGCTGGGTCTCCTCCCAACTTTTTTGTGCAATTCCAGCCAAAACCATGACAGCCTTAAAAAAAATAAAAATAAAATTCCGGTGCAGGTCTCTAGCACTGTAAGCTGATCTAATGCCCCATCACCGTACATTTCCTAGTTTATGGCGTTGATCTGGCTGAGCGCTGAAGTATCAGGAAAAAGGTAATTGTGATTTGACTCTGCTCTCTTACCCACCTTTGTGCACCTGCCTGGGTGTTGGCACCAAGGCAGGCCACCTCTGCGTGGGCAGTCCATCTCACCTCCATCTGTGATACTGAAGATGACGGCCTCTGAAAAAGAGCTGTGGCTCCTGTTACCCTTCCTGCTCGCCCTGGTGTAGCAGCCTCTCCTGACCCTTCAGTGATGATGATTCAGTTGATTAAGCTACAGGATGATCGTTGCGTTATGTGTCTTGGCGGGTTGGGTTTCTGCTGGTTTGGTGAGTGGAAGGGGGTCAGTGAGGTGAGAGGGGTTGAATTTGTTACGGCTGATGCAAGGAAGAGAGCAGGTCTGTGAAACTGCCCCCCTGGTCCCAGCGATCCACCTCAGCTGTGTCGGTGAACTACATCTTTCCTCCACTCCAAATGTATAAGCGGGGAAAAGGATTTCTCTCCTGTCACTCTTAAGTGCATTTGTGTAGGGGGCTTTGTCAAGAAGAGCTTATTAATAGAAACTTCTAACCTTTAAAGTAAAGGAGGTGACGTGGTAAATATAGCACCAATGTAAAATATGAATTATTCTGTTGCATAATGCATGTATTAAGTTTTTAGTAACCTGAGAGAACATCTGGCATATACCTATAGAAAACAAAAGATGTGCATTTACTGTAAATAATTGATAAAGCAGTTATACTTCTTGTCTTGCTAAGTTTTACTTTTAAGATGAAATAAAGCATGCAATCAGAAAACTAGAGCTTTGCTCATATGTTGATGATGTAAGTGGTAGCTGCTTAATTAATGTAAGTGTATATAAGCTTATATCAGCACTGTGTGGTCATCAGATTGGAATTGTTTATTTCTTAGCAGGGTGTGCAAAAGGTGCTGGGTCTGATGAAATTTAGATTCATTCATATGTTATTGAAATTTGGGTGAGCTCACATTTGAGGTTTTCCTAATCTCTAGTTTGAAATTATCTAAAAATACAAGTGACAATATCAAAGGTTTTTTCTGAGCAGTCATGATTCTCAAACTGTTCTACAAAAATATTAACTCTGCTTTTTAGATTATTCATCATGCAGTAAAAATAGTGGATTTTAGGAATATTTACAACTTATGGAATGAAAGCAGTTGAATCATTGAGATTTTACATTTTGGAACTAGTGATTCATGTTGAAGCATGAAAAAATTTTTCCATTACTGATGTGCTTCAATATGTGATTGCTGTTTGTTTAAATGCCCCCTCCCACACCTGCAAAATCTGGCCCTGGTCTAGGAGTACAGAAAAATTCAAGTACAAATAAAGCTATATTAAGCAGAGGTTGTACTCAGTGGTTGTTGCCATCCATTTCTTACAATGTTTTGACATGTATCTTGGAAGATCCTGTACTAATATGCTGTAGGTTGGCTAGAAACAGACTCTCGGGTAGCACTTTGTGCTCACTGTGGTCTCGTGCAGTTCCCCATCGGTTCCAAAAAAAAGGCTATTTTGCCCTTCTCCAGCCTTGTCCTGCTGCCTGCCTTGGGCTGGGGCTCCAACGTCACCGCTGTGTGTGAGTCACATTGGGTGAATGGTTTGGTGGGAGGGGGTGGGATAGACAAGTTGGCTTTCGCCTGGGAATGTTTCCTGGTTTGACGAACCTTGTGAACACTAATGAAGATCCAGACAATAGAGTGTAGCACGGTGGGAAGGAGCAAGGAGGAACTCTTTCAGCAGCAGAATGGATTTCCTGGATGAAAGTGGTTGGGTAGATCTTGGATGTAAGCTTCCTCTCCCTTGTACTTGCACCCATCGTGGCATTAGCCTATGCCATGGCTTTTAGGTCTGCTTGGCATGTGGTTTTTATTTTACTTGATCATTATTTTTCCATAGCTAAGCTACTGTCTTCATATATATATATATATATGTATGTATATATGAGTACAGCAAGTAGTCACTTGGTGTTAGTATATGTAAGCCAGCCCTTAATTCCTCTCACCTGCTAGAACTCTGTTACTGTCTAGGTCTGAGAGAAGCAGGGTGACTCTGACAGGACTTAAATTGGCAATGCATTTTGTCACTTTAACTACTCAGAACCATCCTCACTATGTGTCTGTACAAATCTTGAGTATTATCTTTGGTGTCCTTTCATTGTAAGCATGAAAAGCGGTGAATGGACTAGTCAGGCAGATAGCCAGCTATTAAGTGTTTGCGGTAAGGTTCATCAACGAGCTGGCAGTTGGTAACATATTGCTGCGGATTGAGCCCTTCTGTGTGGTACTTGGTTTTTGGGTTTGCCACACAAAAAGCCTGCTCAGTGAATAATAGTGAACATGGATGATGTTTCAAGGTAAATGCCTTGCTCTTCTGCTGGCAAATTTAACGATGCACCAGAACTACTTCTCAATATTTTTCTTCAAAACGCTTCCTGGTGCCGTTACCCTTTTGCATGGTGATAAATTTTTCATGCAGTTATCTCAAACTAGTATAGAAATTCCAAATAACAGGATTAGTTCTGTAACTGATAAAGCCACTCGTAGAGCAAAGTGCAGAGGCTGTGACCATACAGTTTTGGTTTATGCCTAAAAGTAATGATGGTTTTATCCCTTTAAACACTTGAGGATTTCACATGTAATTATATGATCCAAATCTTGTCCAAACTCATAGTTCCATTAAGTACCTGCAAGGTGATAGAATCATAATAATTGCCTAGGTTGTAAGGGACCTTTTAGATCATCTGGATCAACCATCAACCTAACACTGACAAGAACCATCACTAAACCGTATCGCTAAGCGCTATGTCTACCTATCTTTTAAATTCCTCCAGGGATGGTGACTCAACCGCTTCCCTGGGCAGCCCATTCCAATCCTTGATAACCTTTTCAGTGAAGAAATATATCTAATCTAAACCTCCTATGGTGCAACTTGAGGTGGTTTCCTCTCATCCTACCACTTTTTACCTGGGAGAAGAGAAACTTCCTTTTGAGTAGTTGTAGAGACTGAGAAGGTCTCCCCTCAGCCTCCTTTTCTCCAAACTAAACAACCCCAGTTCCCTCAGCCATTCCTCATAAGACTTGTTCTCCATACCCCTCACCAGCTTCGTTGCCCTTCTCTGGCCTAAAACTGGACACAGTAGTTGAGGTGGGGCCTCATCAAGACTGAGTACAGGGGGATGATCACTGCCCAAGTCCTGCTGGACACTATTCCTGATGCAGGACAGGATGCTGTTGGCCTTCTTGGCCACCTGGGCACACTGCTGGCTCATGTTCAGCCAAAAGTTGACTGACAGTTCCAGGTTCTTTTCTGCCAGGCAGCTCTAGCCACTCTTTCCCAAGGCTGTAGTGCTACATGGGGCTGGTGTGACCCAAGTGCAGGACCCGGCACTTGGCCTTGTTGAACCTCATCCCATTGGCCTTGACCCATTGATCCAGCCTGTCCAGATCCCTCTGTAGAGCCTTCCTACCACCAAGTAGACCAAACATTCCCAACCAATTTGGTGTCATCTGCAAACTTAATGAGAGTGCATTCAATCCCGCCATCCAGATCGTTAATGGAGATACTAAAGAGCTGGCCCCAATACGAAGCCCTGGGGAACATCCCTTGTGACTGGCTGTCAACTGGATTTAACTCCATCCACCACAACTCTTTGGGCCCAGCCATCCAGCCAGTTTTTTACCCAGCAAAGAGTACTCCTGTCCAAGCTATGGGCAGCCGGCTTCTCCAGGACAATACTGTGGGAAAATCAGACAAATCAAATGTCTGATTGAAAGTGATGAGGTGCTCTATTTTACATGTCAGAAAGCATCCATAAAATGAAGCAAAATCTGTAACCATAACTGCAAATGGATGTGGGTTTGTGCTACTTCTTCAGAGAAGCTGTGGGTTTTTTTTTCAAAAAAGCATTTGTGTATGGGGTTAAGTACACCATGCAATCTTTAATTTCATAATAAAGATACCGCTTACTAATTCTGTTGAAAAATACTGGCAGTCAGCCTCCAGAAGATTCACATTTACTTGTTGTTGCATTAGTGTGTGTGTCTGCTTCTACTGGGGCTGCAGTTCAGATAAACACAGTTAAAAGAGGACATTTTAAAATTAGAAAGTCCTGAGTAACCAGGCACTATGAAACTGGGTGTCCTTGCTCATGGGATAGAGGGGGCTCCGGCACCCCATGAAGCAGTGTCCCGTGTCAGGAGGCTGCTCTGGAAGAACTGGAAACACTTTGGAATTGGTAACCAGGTTGCACTACACATGCTTTTGACCCAGTGGAGCTTGTGTTCATTGTGATGTTAACTCAAGTCTTGCACCACCGAATTTATTTGTCTAATGGATGTTGATGAGGGATGAAGGATGAGATCACCGAGTAAGAGGCAGACAGAGCAAGTGAAGCGTGTGTGTGTATGTGTATAAAAATGGGAGGGAGGGAATGGCAGAAGTGAAAGGCCCAGCAGAAAATGGGTTGGAGAACACAAGACGTGTCACCTGAGCTTTGCTGAATTTTGCCTTCCTGTAGAATTGGGATCTAGCTCCTTTGCCACACTCAACAGGATAACCCCATGCCCTTCCCACCATCCTCCCTTTCCTCCTGTACATTTCCTTTCTTCCCTCCTCTGCATCATTATCTCTCTACTGTCCTTCCATGACTAGGGACAGCGAGGTACATCTGCTCTGCACCTTGTCGTGTGCTGGTACCCAGCTGAACAGGTGACTGCTATATTCCTACTGCAGCCTTTCCCTCAGTGGAGATGATACTGTGGGTGTCTTTCCTATTCACCACCAGGTTTTTTATATAGCTTGTAGCAACTTGGTATCTTTGGGTGGCTTTGGTGAAATTTGGTAACGGGGGGGATTAAGGGTCTTCGCTGGGATGAAGAGGTACCAGGCAGGAGGAATGGACTAAGGCTGCCAAAGAGTGTGATCACACATACCTTATTTCCTTAAGAAACCAGAAAACCAGACTGAAAGAAAAGCATTCACTGGGTGGATGGAAAGAGGGGACAGGCCAGCGCAGGAAAAGGGGGGCAAGGATCTATAACTGGACAAATTAAGCCTGGAGTCAACAAAGTATGGAAGAATTAACAAAAAAATCATGCTTCCAAAATACAGGGAAAACGTCACAGTGAAGTAGCGAGAGGATTGTACTTCTTTAAAACTCCAAAGTGTGGGTTGTAACAGGTATTTATCACCCTAGTGAGCAGGTTGGGGCTACCTGGGTGTGGGTATCTCCCAAGACATGAATACAAGCACTGACTTGTTAAACCTGTCAGCCTACTGTTTTAGTAGCAATATCACAGGAATGCTGTTTCTTTGAAAAGGGTGCACAAAGGGCAAACAAGTTACTTGATTTCTAGAATGTAAGTGAAGAGGGATGGTTGAGAGAAATGGTAAAACTCACTGCTCTTTCATGTTCTTCCTCCAAAGAAAACATCTCAAATAAAACATTGGATCTGCCTGGTGGGAGTATGGCTCCACAGACAATTAACTACGTCATTTTGTTGTTTCCCTGACATTAATATTTTGCAATTCGCATAGTTTCCTACCACAACGTTTTGTAAAGGGGATGAGGAGATAAAGGAAGCATGGTGGCAGATGCATTTCTCTGTGACCAGACAGTTTGGACATACCTCCTGGGTAGATCTATCTGAGCGTTATCATCGTGCTATATAATGACTTAAACCCCAAATCACTTAGAAGATCACTTCTCAGCTGTCAAACTGTCTGGTGCAGGGCAGTCTAGGATATGAACAGGTTATCTCGAGAGGCCATGGAGTCTCCATCCTTTGAAGTTTTTGAGAACTGACCAGGCAAAACACTGAATTACCTGGTCTGAAATCAGTGTTGACTGTGATTTGAGCTGGAGGTTGAACTAGAGACCTCCTGAGGTCCCTTTCAATCGGAGTCATTGAAAGAGACCTGTAAGTCTGTGTATTATTTTCTTGCAGTTGTCACATTTATTTAAAACTTTAAGCTGCCAATGATACAAAACATCAGATGTTCTTAAGCATTTGGCAGCTTCAGCTCAGGGATTTTTGTGACTGAATTTCTGGAAACTTGCAATACCTAACAAAATAAGCAGGAGCCCTTGAATTGGAGCCATTGGGTAACTCCACCGCTGAAGCAGCAGTTATCCTAATAAACCCAGAGGGTAGTCTTTTGTCCCCTGTAATCTAGAGGTGCTAGCTCTTGTGATTCCAGATAGTAAATTATCGATGTAAATTGAATGGTTCAGAATCTGAACAGAAAGGAAAAAATACGAAACATACGTCAATGCTTCTCATATTTAACCGCATTCTAGCTGGGGAAAAGGTACCCTATTATTTTTTGAGGGTGAAGCTAGCAATGCTGCCATCCTTCCCTGACCTCCTTTCCCAAATGAGAGGAAATTTGACATCTGCTTCTGACCTTGGCAGAGGCTGGTGTGTGCCCATTCCTGGGGTAGCAGTGCTGAGTGCCCAGTCTGCCGTCTCGCATCGTCCCCGCTGGCATTTCCCGCAGCTTTTAGTCGTTCTGAAAACAGTCTTTAAATATCTTTTATCGGGTGGCATAATACAAATTGACTGCAGTGTAGATGCACCAGCTCACAAACCTAAATCACAAACCCATTTACCTATGACTGTGCTTCAAATTATGTTTTCAAATTATTCAAATTGATGTTTTCTTCCTGTGCAAACAAAATATCCTAATCCCATCTATCAGGGGAAGAGGAGAATAGGATCGCAATAGAATTTGTGGGTGGAGAATTAATGTCTTTCACACATATCCTGGTTTTTGATGAAGAAATAAATGCTGCCATTTCACTTCCCCTTATGAATATTGATCAAAACATCGACTTACTGTTTTGTATTATATTCTTGAGAGCATACATTTCTTGGCTTCTTAAAATTAGGTGGTTTGTTTTTTTTTTCTTGTGTGGCCTTGTGGGGAACACCCTCCTTCCAAACAAGTGTAAGTACAATAATGCCAAATCAGCCTGAGAGGAAAAAGTAGTGATGCATACAAATATATTGCAGATAGAATGCCTGTCGCAAATTCCAGTCACAGCCTCACAGTCATGAATAAACAAACTCTTGCAATTACTCCCAGCTAATGTTACCCTGACAACAGTATATATAACAAAATTCAGTAATCACTGCCAACAAAACCCTCAGTACAGCTAATGCTTCTGTTTGCCAGGATGAAATACTTTAAAGTATTAAACTATTAAATCAACTCCAAATCGTAAGTCCTGCTTTTAATATTAGGATCAAAACTAATCACTGAAGTGTAATTAGTCATTCCAGTGTGTGGAGAGAAGTTTGCTTTGAGTTCCCTATTTGTAAAATAGCAATATGTGAAAGGAGAAGCTGAGGCTTTTTACCAGTTACGTAGTGGTGGGTATATCTCTTGGCATCATTCTGGCAAACAACTCTCTGGTGCTTCTGGATATTAGAGGCTTGAGGAACAGCAACCTCCAGGGCAGGGGGTGGAAAGAATGCAATTTCAAAATGTTTTTTATTTAATTTACCAAGAGGTAAAAATGGTGCAATCCAGTACTTAAAAGCAGCAGGCTACATCCTGGTGTAAACGGGATTTACTCCAAAATGCCAGTAAGTTAGATGTCAGTTTAAATAAATTCCTGGTGTGTTGCCTCCTTTGAGCTCTGATCTGCTGTGTTACTTCTGTTACTTCTGTAGTCTCTGTGATGATGAGATTTTGTGGATATTAGGTTTTATTTTCAAATTGTATTTACCTTTAAGGAACCTTAAATGCTGCCTTGACAAAGACTTGAATTTTTCCATTTCAGAGGAAGTTCTATCCAATTCAAAAATTTTCACCTTTGGTGCTTAACGTTCCAAGAGAGAGCACTGAATTTGTGGCTTCTGAACACCAACACCTGCTAAATACTAAAAGCCAACATTAGTTAAGTGCACAAATAGCTTGAAAAAACAGTAACTTCCTTTTAGTAGGGAATACTTTTTTTTTTTCCATTTACATGTGTTAAACTGATTAATTTTAATATGTAGTACTTCGGTTGACAAATTGAGGTGGAAGAAGCAGGACCAACCTGGGGCTCTTGCAGTTTTTGAATTGGAAGTGGTGGTGAAGGAAATGAGGTCTTGAAGGATACAGTTCCTAGAAAGATATCATTAATACCTTTCTCTGCATATGCTATTTCTTCTGTTTACTGAAATTTAAGTATGGGCTCTGCTCGATACATAATAAATATTATTTTTTAAAAATATAAAACTAATTGAATTTACTTGCTTTAATACAACTTCAACGCATTTCTAAACTGAATCCCAGTTTTAGGGAGGTGAAGTTTGATACACTTCAAAGCAAGGGAAACTGTAGGCAAAATAGTAAAATATTTTGTCACCAGTTGACAAAATATGAACAATGTAAGAAAAAATGATTTCTTTTTAAGCGTAGGAGACAGTTTGAACTTGTTTGTGTAGGTTTGTGTCTTCCCGCTTTGAAAGTTGCTTGTGATCAGTTCACAGCAGCAGGGTTTTTTATAATTACATAAACCAATTATTATGGTATTCCATTTACTGATTAGGATTATTGCTAAAATCAGTGATTTCTTAAAAAAAAAAAGTCTTATTTTTGGGTTTCTATCCCAAGTAAAATTGCTGGATTTCATTTCCTTTCCCCTTGAACTTTAATAATAGAAGCTGGTGTTCTGCAAAATTAGTGTAATGACCTGCATTCTGTAGTAGAGATCCATAACTTGATAGTGGAACTTCCACATTTATTTCTTATCTTGCATTTCCTCAGTCTGTCCTGGTTTGATGGGAAGAGCAGGAGGCAGGAGAACCTTGCGAAGTAATTGATATATATCACAGCCGTGAGCAGGGGTATTTACTTGTCTGACTGGATTGGCATAGGTCTCTTAAATCATTTGAGTTGTTTTTGCTGGGTAAGTTGGTTAGAAACAATTTGGGGTTTGGGGATGATAGTCTCAATGGCCTTGTGGTAGGGGAGTCCACGGTAGGCATTTCTGCCCAGCTGAAACGGGGAATCTAGCGGAAAATCTAGTAGAGTCTCTTTCTTAAATTTTGTATTTTGGATAGACAAGAAATATCCAGTGAAAGGGGTATTGCCTGTGGAGTAAACCTGTTCAATAACACCTCTTCTGAGGACAAAGAAGCAGCATGGCTGTTCTTCAGTACAACTATTTCTTCAATTTATTAGCTGTGATAAGAATTGTTGCTGAGAGGTTTTCAGGCTTTCTTGGTTAGACTTCATACTGAAATCTGGAGTCTCCAATTCAGCCTTCTGTATCTTGTGTGTGTTCGTAAGGTTTGGTTTGTTCATGTTAGCATCTAAAGGACATTGTGAAAGCAGTGACCCCTCTTGTAGGAATTCTGTTTGGCTCATAACTCATTAGCTTAATGATAATGTAAGATGAGGTAAAACAGGAGTCTGGGCTGAATTACAAGTAGCAGTTCTGTGATGTTTTATTCAATTACAAGTGGAAAAAATACAACTTTTAAAATGTCAGTCTTTTTGGTCTAATAATCTTTGTGACGGAGAAGAGAAATTTTATATTTTTTAGTGCTTAGAAGTGTAAGCATCCTTGCAGACATCATACTTACTCTTGTGCAGTTTGGCTTGTGCCACCATTTTTCCTTATTGATTTGCTCTTCATAATCAGGGCAGTGAATTGTAACAAATGCTGCATCCAAACATTAATCCTCATCCTGTGATATGCTAGAAATAAATAAAATATTCTGGATAGGAATTTGAGGGGAGAAAATTGATGGGATCTGCAGGTACAGTGGAATTTATCAGCCAGATATTTTGAGAGATGTATTGAGCCTAGCGGGACCACCAGAACAAATTAAGTGTAGGTTGGTTAATTGTTGGGCACATTTAGGCTGCAGCCCTTTGCTACTTGGTCTAATTGAGATCTGGCAAATGTTGCTTAACAAAAAAGATAGCTCAAAGAAAAATCTCAAATTAGCCATAGATCTCATAGAAAATGATTTCATTGCTTTTGAGTAGAGACAGCTATCTCCTGAGAGTGGGTTGTTAAAGCTTTAGCTGGTGCTGGCTGAAATAATAAAAAGTAAAGCTGAACTCTGTTTAAGAAGAGAATTATTCTAGTGGCTGAAGGATAGGATGGCTTTTCTCTAGAGTTTACCAGTAATGAATGAGCTCTTCAGCTTTCACATGGTCCTTCACTGATTCTTGAAACCCCAGAGAATGAGGTGGGGGGGCATGGGAATCCTTCTGAAAGACTGCTTTGCTCTTTACTCAATGGCAGCAAGGCAGAACCAATCATAGGATTGAACTTTTTAAAAAATGTTATTTAAAAGTATTAATTGAAGAAGTGCACTGGGTATGCAACAAGTACTTTTCTGGTTTATGGCTATTTTGTTTTACAGTATTTCTCTTGATAATTGAACTTTCTTTTTTTTTTTTTTTTCCCCTAAACAGCAAGACCATTTACAAAATTGGTGAAGGAAATGCAACTTCATCGAGATGACTTTGAAATTATAAAAGTGATTGGAAGAGGTGCGTTTGGTGAGGTAAGAGATTTTTACTCTCAGTTACAGTAACGTAACTTTTATCCTTTGTGCAGCTGATTCCTTCCTGCAGTTGACCTCTACTTGTCCTAAAGACAAAAGATTCACACAGATGTGTTAAAATCCCTCCAAATGTGGGATACAGGCTACATACTAGTGAAAGGTCCCTTTGAAGCGCTGGGTGTTTATTGTCCAGTTCTGCCATTTCTGGGACTGGCTCGTTCTGACCCGGGTGTAGCAAAACAAGCGTCTCTCCGATGCGTATCTGAAGAGGGTGGTCCCACCTAGCAGCTGCACAGCTGAATTTGGGATCTCTTCTCCCACTCGCCATATGTACTCTTCTGCACTGCTATAATTTAACACAGAGCCGGGCTGCTTCTACGGCAGGAACGCGGAGGCTGCTCCACCCATCTGCCCGTCTCTGTAGCAATCTGGTAATGCAGAAAGACGCATTTGGCTGCCTCAAAGGCTGTTCCCCGTCATCTTTGAAGATCAAAGGCTGCTGGATCTGTTTTTTTTCGGACAGCAAGTCGAATCATGCTGGGACGATAGGAACGCCTTGCGTTTTGAGGACTCGCCAGTCCCGGGACCCTGGACTGAAGCTTCGCTTCTTAATACGCGTGATGAAAGTCTCATCAGTCACAGTGTTCTGATAGGGCTTGCCACTGGCAAACGCGTTCATGAGCATGTCCCCTCCAGCACCCATAGGATACCTGAGACTTCTTGAGAACCTCAAAGAGAAGCATTTGAGTACACGTAACTAAAGACATAGCTGTCAGCAAAAGAGGTTATTAGCTAGAGAGTTTCTAGAATTAAAAAACACCTTAGATTTCTTTCAGGAAGCTTCTTTTAAGTAGTGCCACACTAAAGTCAAATGTAGTGACAGCCATTAGCGGCTCACTTCAGCTCGTTAGCGCTTGGTTACAACTGCTGCTGCCGGTGGCTAAGGTTAGGCTTGCTTATCTTCATCTCCCCTTGTCTCCACAGAGAGCAGGACTGGGTGCTGTGCAGGGCTTTCCTTCCGAGCATAGTGTGCCCTGGACATGTCAAACTGTTTTCACACAGGGTTCAAAGTGGGACAGAAGCATCACAGGCAGAACAGATACCGAGCTAGAAAAGTGCCAGGACCCTGCTCAACCTGGGTTCAGAAAGCAATGAGGTTTCTGTGTGCCTGTGCACTTGGGGGTGGATGAAGCAATAGCTTAATTTCCACATCATTTTAAGCTACTTCAAGGACTGCTTTTGAGGGAAGTGGACACCTAAGACAGAAATGAATGTTTCGAGTACATCTCATCATCTGTACCACCCTTTCATGATGTGAAGGGGTAACATGGAGTTCATGTGTAGTCATTATGAGCATGGCTGCTCAAAGAACTTCAGCATTTTAAGTAAAATATCCAGATAAATAATAGCATCTTGACCTAGAAGACAAAAGTTCACTTTCTAGTGGATGCTGAACTTGAGGAGTTGCAACATTTGTTACAGAAAAGGAAGTGTTATCTTAGGTTAATGCATATACTGCATGAGGGTCAGCTGGCTATTTCACTGGAGAGTTTGCTTTTCGCTGGCATGTATTATCTGAACATGGCTTGTAGAGAGAAAAGTTGCTGCAAAGAGTTTGGTGGGAGAAAACAGAAATGGGAAAAATTTTTATAAGACTAAGGAAGGGTGAAAAATACAAATTAAGTTGAGAAAAGAGATCTGAGCATTTTGATGTTTGAATAGAGAAAAAACCTAGAGAATAAGACAGTACTAGGTAACTGCCTACCTCTCCATTAGGGTTTTGATTCAAAGCACTAATACAGTTTTGACGAGATTGCCCCCACTTACAGCAGAATGATTTTGCTGTGCATGATCTGGATTTCTTTTAGAGGAAGCTAAACCAGAACCTCTGTTCCAAGTGTGCACCAAATGTGCTTCTGGCTCCAAAGGGTACATAAGAGTCAGTCACTGGGGTTGACTCTCCTCACAGCTTCAAAGCATTTTTGGTCCAGGAGAGCAGGCTAGATACAGTCTGAAGCAAAATTCCTGCACTGCGTACAGTAAAGATGGGAAAGCTCAGCACAGGCTACTTTTATCTGTTCCTGTGGTCTTGCCGTGCCAAATTACTTGCTGTAGTGGTTGTGACCACTGATATCTAAAGAATTTTAGATAAATGTTTTGGCAGTTTGTCTTTTGGTGGGATTAGAAGTGGTTTCTGGATCTTTTCAGAAATAGACTTGTGAATACTGTAGCTATCAAAAATTGTTTCAGGTCAAGGGAACCATTTATAGTGACTTGCAGATGCAGTCAGTGTTGAGAATGCCTTCACACAGTATAACTTTAAGGAAGAGCTGTTTTCCCTAGTACTCGCTCTGTTCTTTTTCAAAAACGTGCTCTTCTCCACGCAAGGAGTTGACCAACTGGAAATCTTGGTACAACAGCAGATGAAGTATTTATATGAACTTCAAGTTCATATAAATGAACTTCAAGCTAGGGGGTTTAGGATGATCTTTCTTAGCTTTGCATCAAGAGTCTTAAGGTGTATAAAAGATACAAATTCTGGGTAGAAACTTGTATTAATAGTGTTTGGAGTGCCTGAATCAACAATGTCTTTCATATTCTTTCATTTGGAAAAACATAAAACTTAGCTAAAGCAGTTCGTACATCCCATTCTCCCCAGTGGAAATGAAATTTCACAAAAGTAAGACAGCGTCTTAATTTCGTCCTTCTGTTAGAGCTGTGAGTGCTCACAAAGTCAGTGGTGTTAGTCATCCGTCAATAGCACGTTGTCTTGTTCATCTCATAAAAGTTTTAGTTTATAGTTGTAGCAGCTTGAAACCTTTTGATCAGTTTAAATTATGCAGGAATCATTGATTTTAGATTCATTATACTTTAATCCCACTTGCCAGAGTATATTTCATGCTTTTTGTTTATGAATGAATCTTTTGACCCTGGTGTATGTATGACAGTGCTATAACTGCCAATACTATAGGCATTATAAAATAGTAATTATATAAAGGTTGAGATTCCATAATAATAAGGTAAATAATATAAAATAAAAATAAAATAATAAAATAATAAAAATAAAATCTCATTTCTTGAGAGGGACTTGTGGCATCTGACTCGTATAAGGCGACAATTTGCAAAACTGAATGGGGCAGCTGTAAGTAATTTTTCTGTAGTACATTTATACATACATGGGAACTATGTTAGAAATTAGCTGATGGGATTCTACTGTTTAAAAGTTACTCATTAGTTCTTGTTTTAAAAAAAATCAAAGACAACTATCTGCTTGAATTAAATTTTATAAATACCTATAGAATATTTGTTAGAATGCATAAATAAATTAATCAGAATTAAACTAACCATATTTCTATTAAGTAGTTCAAATTAAATGCTGAACAGCTAAACAAGCCAGACTTCAAAAAGGATGAAAACTACATTCCATTCTTCTCAGTTTAGCTACTTTGGACTTCTTGGAGAATGCCAGGGGCTGTAGTCTTACCAAAGAACTTTTGCATAAATCAGTAACTTTGAAGAAAGATACCTTAAGGAAAATAAAGGCGTGATATTAGTTATTAGTCAGGATAAGTGGTCAATTTTTGC
Source organism: Gallinago jamesoni (assembly GCA_025769975.1). Taxonomy (NCBI): domain Eukaryota; kingdom Metazoa; phylum Chordata; class Aves; order Charadriiformes; family Scolopacidae; genus Gallinago; species Gallinago jamesoni. The sequence continues at coordinate 11,493,377 of JAOQGH010000040.1, read as the reverse complement.
CACAAAACATGTAAGTCAGGGTAACATGGTCTTTGAGTTTGTCCCTGTGAACACAACTGCAAAATCAGTACCTAATTTAAGGCAGATTGATATAATCATCAGTACATATCTGTACTAGTATGTCAGTGCTTTTTCAAACGATTAGAAGTCAACCTGTTCTTTATGCTTGTTCCAGTAACATGGGAACAGAACCCAACTGGTAATCCAAACCACCTGAGTGAAAGTTCTTATAGCACAGGAGATTTGAGAAAGCAAGAGAAAAAAATATTTGTTAAAGTTCTCATTATTATGGTAAGACAGAAACAGCCTAGCTCAGAACCTGGAGATTTCTTCTCTCGCCACCTGCCAAAACACGCAGTTCTCCTTTTCTCATAAACTTAAGCCAACTGCTTTGCCTGCCGGGTAAACTGAATGTCTGAATATCCTTTACAGCGACTTTTAAGGCTCTGACTCCTGGAGTCACTGGCTTGAGAAAATAATTTAACTTTTTCAGAAGTTTCATAGTTATGAAGAAAAGTTTGGTTATGTTCTTTGAGTTTGTGACAGCTAGAATAGCATATAATTTGAAATGCTACCTGTAAGAAGGATAAACTATGCGTGGCTCTTCCCCATCTCCTAGGGTATATTCTCCTGGGGGTATGCCAAGCTGGGTGGAACATTTTCAGGAGTGCCCCAATGTTACTGTCAGTCTTCCTTTTTTGCGGATCATATAGGCAGATACCTCATATGCAGAGGGACAACCTCCATGAGGAATAAAACTAATAATAATTAAAAAGCCCCCTGAAAGAAATTCAGGACTAAAATAGTTTTCTGTAATCCTAATTCCACTTTCTATTAGTGAAATTAATGTAGAAGTCTATCTTTGTAGATAAAAATGAGTACGTTGTGTAGGGAGAGGTTTTATGTTAACTAGTGAAAATACTTATTCTTTAGGGGGAAGTTTAAAGAATATGAGCACAGGATGGAAGACTCCTCAAGCTTTTAGACCTTTAAAAAACCACACCAAAACAACAAACCCCAACAACAACCAACAACAAAAAACCCCAAACCCACCTGTGGCTTGAAGTTTGCATGTGCCTGATTACTCCTTCTGGCTAGAAACACTGTGGACCATTATTTGAAAGGAAATCGTGTCCTGAGAAGTTGTGCGTGGTGGGATTGTGCCTACCTGAGAAGCTTGTGCCAGCCTAAGATGTGCCCGGTATGCTTGGTGGTGGCTTCTGGCCACCACGGGATCGGGGAGCGCTACCATATGGGGAGACGGAGAGGAGGAGGACCCTGCACACGGGGACTGTCTGGCTTTAAATACTTGCACTTGCTCCTTTGCAAGCTTCATCTGACCTCTTAGTCATGTACTTGTAAGTCTTTAAGATGACTTGTCCTCATTTTGAATAAAGAACCGTTAAGGAACACTACTGTAATTTCACGTATTTCAGTGAGGAGCAGTTGTTGAAGGAAGAATCGTGTCAAGATGTACCTCGCTTGAGAACTTGGATTGTATAATGTGGCTGACACCTCCTGGAAAGTTGGCAGCGTGGGACTCAAACAATTGTTTTCCTTCCCTTGTTTGTTAGCGAGGGTTTCTTGAATGAGCAACGCTTACTGTGGCTGCAGCGGAAGGGTGGAACTGCTTGGTCCTGCTTAGCACAAAAATAACTAAAAGTCTTAATGTGCCCCACCTAAGTATTACTGCTCTGGATGGATGAGAAACACCTTTTCGTAGAAATGATGTTCTGTACAGACTTGATCGACGTAGTGTTTAGTAATAGGATATGTCACCTCGACTCAGGATGCTTAGTCAGAGTCTTAGCTGGAATCAACAGGCATAAAAAACTGTTTTCAGAAGAAAATAAATAATGCTTGAGAGAACAAGGCTGATCCCCTGTGTACCAGGGGTTTCTCATAAATTATGTAGCTCCTAATGAGAGATACACTGGCTAAGGGTGCAGCGAGACTCGAAGTGAATATGGAAAGCCCAGGCTTCCTGCAGAAGGTGGTGCCTGGCAGCACCACGCAGAGCTGCCCCTGCCTTCTCCACCCTGCAATCGCAGCTGCAGGTACCAAGTTTAACGTTTTTATGTACTTCTGGAAATTAATTTGGGGCACAGTGAGCCTACAGACTGCGAATAAGGCCGTCTCACCTATTCAGAAGTTTTGGTGATTGGTATTAGGAACCCAGCAGGGACTGTATCTTCCTACGTTGTAGATTAACAGAATTTGTAAGTATTGCACACAACATATGAGACTTTTCATCCAGCTATTCAAAGAGTCAAAGCATTCAGAGTACGATACAGAAGTAATTATTTAGCTTTGCTTTTCTACACTATGCTCTTCACAAAAAAAAAAAAAAAAAAATTTTAAAAATCAAAGCAATCTATTTTATGCTGTCGAAACGAGCGAAGAAAGAAGCTGCTTTGTTTTGAAAAGGCTTCAAAAAAGCCGGTTGCTATCTTGGTCCTCCCCAGCTCGGTGTCTGTTCTTATGGCAGCACCAAGTTACTATGGTGACAGGCAGGTGGCAAGGAGCCGGAGGAGAGACACAGCTCATTGTAGTGCCGCTGCCAGACCGACCGTTCCCCTCTGCAACCCCCCCGACTGCTGAGGAAGAGCTCAGGTGTTATTCGGGGCCTTTATTCTTCTTTTGTAGAACCTTTCCGGCTGGCACCTGTGATTTCTTATTTGCACGAACGTGAAGATCCACACCGTGTGTTCAAAAAAAGAAAATTATTTTGCTTTGGAATGTGCACCACGGCATGTGAACCCTACCAAAAGACACTCCGGTTGCTCATTTTAAATGTAAAATAGACATAAAAAAACCTGATAGAGCAGTCCAGACCAGTTTTTCTTCAAGATGCAGTATTAAAACTGTTAACTAAAGACCTGTATATCAAAGACTTTTCGTATCCAAGAGTATTGGGAGGATAAAGCAGTTCCTGCAGTGTTTTTTCAGTAGCTAATATTCAGGTATGAATAGCATGAGACAGAAATAGTAGAGTAGAAGTGGCACATACAAGCTTTAGCTGAGGGAAATGACTGTAATATTCAATTATGAATCTGATAATAAGACATTACGGATAAATTGTTTACCTCTGAAATGACATTTTGTCTCTTCTCCCAGTTGAAAGGCTTGTCTAAAATCTCTGCTAAAATGTCTAAAGCCATTCCAAGTTCCTGCCAAAGGTTAATTCATGGTAATTTTACACTATTTTATCCATGTAATTTTATTGTCCATTAGCCTGAGCAGATCTTTTATCGTCCTTATTACTGATGTCCTTCCTTCCAATTTTATTTGTAGGTAGCAATCATATCCACTTTTTGCTTTTTGACTTCTTTTTTTTTTTTTTAATCAAGAAAACCTTTTTCTATTCCCACAGTAGTATGAGAGGCACTTTATTTCCTTGATCGTCTCAATAGTCCTCCTTCACACCTGCTCCAGATAAAGTTTATTTCTCTGAGGTGTGGCTGTGTGTGGAGTTTCCAGTGAGTCTGTATTTCTGCAAGGCAGTAATGTTTACCCGTCCCTGGTGCTGTGTATCTCCCTATGAATTCCAGTCGCCTCTGTCTTTGTCTTTCTCTTAACTACCTGCTGTTACGAGCTGTTTGCACAAGGATTATCACCTGAAAGGCTGTGTTCCTCTTCTTTCCAGCTGACAACTTTTTTGCGTTTGAGTTTCACCTTATTCCTGAAAGTCCAGTCCTTGAGGATAAGTTGTACCTGAACGTTTAAGGTGCCGTAAGCATGAGTAGTCCCTTAGTTAGCTTTTTTGTCTTTGCTTTGGAATTAATGACGGCATGGTTTGCAAGAAGTTTTTTTTTTTGTTAACTATCTTAATGGCTTTCTGGAAATTCAGTCTTTTTACTGATTTACATTTACATGATTTCTGCATTTTCTGAGGCCATACTTACAGTTGACATAAAAGAGAAATCGTACCTTGATGCTGCTCACCAATACTGACCCTGTCACTGGAAGGGCAGAGCACAGTGGTAGGAAGTTCTGGCATGTTTGTAGAGGCTGATCTGGCTCCGATTCCCACCCTGTAGGTTTCATTGGGGAATGAGGAAAGGTGGAGCTCGGCACAGGGTGGCTTTGCACTTTGCAGCCCTAAATGTCAGTATCAAGTGGGTTTTGAAGGTCAAAATGCAGCAGAATACTTCTATAAAAAAATTCAAGAAGCAAAATACTAGCTTTTGCCAAAGACTGAAAATGTTATTTTAGCTGTATTGCTTCTGTTTTTATTTTATTGCAGTACAAGGGAAAGAGAGCTTTGAGGTGAAAAGTATGGGAAGAAGACGAACCTGAGAGGGGGTTGTGGTGTGTAGTTACCGCATCTGGCTCTCCCTTATGCTGTAGCCCCAGTTCTTATACATTTTTTTTTTTTTACATAAATATGTCTAAAGTTCATGGAATTATAGGCAGTAGGATTCATTAGGCTTTCTGAGGTTCTTGAGGAGGTATGCCTGGATCAGGAACAGTGTGGTGAGTAGGACCTGAGAGGTGATCATCCCCCTGAGCTGAGCAGTGGTGAGGCCCCACCTTGAGTACTGTGTCCAGTTTTGGGCCTCTTACCACAAAAAAAGACATTGAGGTGCTGGAGTGGGTCCAGAGAAGGACAACAAAGCTGGTGAGGGGTCTGGAGCACAAGTCTCATGAGGAGAGGCTGAGGGAGCTGGGGTTGTTCAGTCTGGGGAAGAGGAGGCTGAGGGGAGACCTTCTTGCTCTCTACAAACCCCTGAAAGGAGATTGGAGAGAAACAGGGGTCGTTCTCTTCTCCCAAGTCACAGATGAGAGGACAAGAGGAAACGGCCTGAAGTTGCGCCAGGGAAGGTTCAGGTTGGATATTAGGATATTTTTTTATATTGAAAGGGTTATCAAGCATTGGAATGGGCTGCCCAGGGCAGTGGTTGAGTCACCATCCCTGGAGGTGTTCAAAAGACAGGTTGACATAGTGCTGGGGGACATGGTTTAGTGATGGGGAGTTTTTGTCAGAGTTAGCTTGATGGTTGGACTAGATGATCTGGAAGGTCCCTTCCAACCTAGATGATTCTATGATTCTATATACTTGATCTTTATTGCAGTGTCTCTGTTGCTGTGACAAGTCACAGTGATGGCAATCAGATCAGCTGGTGACAGCTGAGACCCGCACGGGCTCACCTGGAAGGGGGGGCTGCAGTGGAGGGGTGACTTCTGCATCGGGAACTCCTCCTTATCAGTGTTTTAAGACTGTAAAAAAGAATCTCTTAAACCTCTCTACCAAACCACTCTGTGACTGTTGAGTGTTCAGAACCCCTGATTCTCCGTTCCAGCCTAGCATGACGGGATGCAAGCCGGATAAGTTTTGATTTTCTTGCTTCAACACAGGTATCAAAGATAGTTGTTCTGGGTCAAAGGTGTGTGGATTAATTAGCCCATATCCATTCCCTTTGGCCAGCTAGAAAGATATAGGAAAAGTCCAAGGCCAGAGCAGAGCTGAACCCTCCCATCTTCCAGCAGTTGAAGGTTCAGGGGCTCCCCAACCACACCTGTAACTCGGGGATCAGTAGTCTCTGAGGCTTCTGCTACGTGTGTTACTCAGGTATTAAGGATGTACTTAAAAGTACTTTCTGAATACTTAGCTGTCCCCAGCAGCCTGTGGCTGAGTTCCAGAACTCTTCTGTGACAATACTACTTCCTTAATCTCGCTACCTTTTTATTTCATTCGATGCTTTTCAATTTCTGTGTTATAAGAAACAGCAAATAATTGTTCTCAGTTCATCTTCTCCATGACATTCATGGTTTGATATGCCTGTCATAGCTGTTATCTCTTCCAGGCCTGGAATATTTTAGGTTATTAAATCTTCTTTAGAAGCTATTTTATACCTCTGCTTGCACTTTTTTTCCCTTTCATTATCCTTAACATACTTTTTTTTTTTTTTTTAAACTTCTATTACAGTGTAAGTTCTAATAGCCTTGGAAATGAAGAGTGAGCATCAAAATTAAATCCTGGTCTTTGCATAACACGAGCAGTGGTTTGGCCAGTAGACTTTTAAACTTTGAAGATAGAAGCTGTGCTTCTGTTCTTAAAGTAGGCATTTGCAGCAGTGTACAAATCTGCGTCCTTTGGAATAACTCTGAACACAGTATTTATTCTTACATCAGTAGATGTGGTGGATTGGTATATAGTATAGGAGCCATCATATTTAAAACCTGACATTTTGCATGGTTTGCAGAATTACAATAAAACAGGTTTCTCTTTGATCTCACAAAGTGGTCAGTGTAACTGAATTTGAGGTATGCCAGAGAAATGGGAATTAATACAAAAGTAAGAAAAAACAACTATACCACAACGTCTCAGAAGCTGCCAAAGCCTTGTGTGACAAGTGTGTGACAAATGAAGACTTAGAAGTACTGCCACCTGATGAAGAAAGTGAAAGAAAGGTAACCTGAGAAAATGCTGAGGTGTTTTAAGGAACAAAGGGCGTAGGAATTTTTTGCAGTATTGCAGTTATTCAAGGCATAATTCAGTTTGTGCTTCCCTGTTTCAGTTCAGACTTCGATGAGGTTTGGGGTTTCCATTTCTGTTTGTTTGTCTTCTTAAAAAGGAATAATCCTAATTATAAGAGTGAGTTGAGAAGTCAGGTCTAGTCAGGAGAAAATTCTGTTACTTCTGTGAGACATCTTCTGCACCTTTCAGGTTTCTTTGCAGAGATAAAATTATTGAGGAACTACCTATTTTGCTGTGTGGTTCAATGAATTTTTTTGCTGCCGCGGGCAGCTGTCCCACTGTCAACCTTACAATTAAAACAGCAGTGTGTTTACTGCTGCCATAACTTGATAACCACTTAATGTGAAAATATGAGTCAGCTTTCCTTATTAATTCTACTTTTTCTTCCACAAAGGACAATTATCTTCCTCCAGAAAGTTTAAATTGGGCTTTTTTAAGCAGCCCTTTCAGTTGAAAATAAATAGCACTAATATAGATAGCAACTGGGGAATTGCTAAATAGGTCTTACGGATTTGTCTTCCTTTTGCCTTTCATTTTTCTTTTTTCCAGGCCTGTTCTCATTTACTGCTTTGTTCTAAGGTTCCCTCAGCCCCTCAGCCGTGCGTGTCCTCCGCGGTGCCGGGCTCCCATCACTCCCCAGCCGCTGAGCAGACCCTTCAGGCTTCCCCCCATCCTGTGGAGCTTTCAGACAGCAATGGCCTTGGATTTTAAAAAAAAAAAGTGCAAGAGATGAATGTCTGGGTTCTGATTTGTGCCCCGTGTTTGTACTTGAATGGCTGAGCAGTTCTGGTGCTGTGGTGTAATGGAACTTGAACATGGCTCCTCCAGGGCTTGCAGAGCTACACTTGCAAATGGCTTCTGCCCCAGAGCAGAGTTGGTCCTCAGCAGGTAATTGCCCTCAGTTCTGGTCTGTCCTTTCAGTGGAGATGGAGGTGTTCCCTGAGTCATGGTGTTCTGTGTGGAAGGGTTTAAAACGTATAGCAGGTAACGTCAGCGTCTTGCAGCTTCCGAAAGCTTTTAATGTGCAGTTTGACTTAGAGTGTGCCTTCAGCTGTGTCAGGATAATGATTCAATTAAGCATACGGAGAGAGGTTGTTACGATGGCTTTTAGCTGCAAGGCCGTGATGAGGCTTGAGAACAAGTCTGAATGCTTTAGGCTATTGTTGAGGGTCAGTGCTGAACAGTTTCCTACATGCCAAGGATCCTCATGTGTTTGGTTGAGCCTTCCTCCTCTTACTCATCCTTCCCCCCACAGTACGACCAGTGTCTGCGGGAGGAGTTTGTAGGCTAGGAAACACTGGGATGTGATGTAGCTGTGGGTGTTCTACATCACTTATAGAAGCTGCTTCTTAGTGCTGCGTCTTTCCCAGATGTGTTTAGGGCCAGACCCATGCCTTTTCTGTGATGGATACATGGTCAACCTTCTCTTAAGATATGTTTCCATTACGTGACTCTTTGTACAGGCGTGTGCTAGGTGTTCCTCATGCGTTACGTGACCCGGTGAGCGGACCTTCACACACCAAGGGGGTGGGAGGTGTAGATAGGCGTCTGCAGAGTCAGGTGTCTAAACGTGAATATCCCATTCTTGTGTTACTGGAGGAGCGATCGTCCCCCTGCCCCTCATCTGGAGCTTCTTTACTTCAACCTCATCCTGGGTTGCATCAAGAGAAGTGTGGCCAGCAGGTCGCGGGAGGTGATTCTACCCCTCTGCTCTGCACTTATGAGACCCCACCTGGAGTACTGTGTCCAGCTTTGGAGTCCTCAACACAGGAAAGATATAAAGCTGTTGGAATGGGCTGGAGCACCTCTCTTATGAGGACAGACTTAGAGAGCTGGAGTTGTTCAGCCTGGAGAAGAAAAGGTTCTGGTGAGACCTCATAGCAGCCTTCCAATATCTGAAGGGAGCTACAGGAGAGCCGGAGAGGGACTCTTTGTCAGGAAGTGTAGTGACAGAACAAGGGGTAATGTTTTTAAATTGGAAGAGGGAAGATTTGGATTAGATACCAGAAAGAAATTCTTTCCTCTGAGGGCGATGAGGCACTGGAACAGGTTGCCCAGGGAAGTTGTGGCTGCCCCATTCCTGGAGGTGTTCAAGGCCAGGCTGGATGGGGCTTTGAGCAACCTGGTATAGTGGGAGATGTCCCTGCCCATGGCCGGGGGATTGGAACTAGATGATATTTAAGGTTTCTTCCAACTCTAACCATTCTATGATTCTATGATAAGGTACAGAGAGGTGTTTTATTTCCCTCTTAATGGCTTCAGACTTCTTGTAGTGTTGCTCTCTTTGACTCTATTCCAACCTGGTGTTATAGTCAGCATCTTCTTGGAGCTGCTGCAGCTCCTGAATCCCTTATCTATAAGATTTTTTTAAGCAGCAGAAGAGGCAAGCTGATGTGATTCCTGTTACTCTTCCCACTCCTATTCAGAGCTCTGTTGGAAGCAATTGATGCTGGTTGGTTTTCTACTTCTGAAGTAGAGGTGAGCCAAGAAGCAGCAGAAATATTCAAGCAGTCCACGCATAGTCCTGTGAAAATGTTGCTGTCTAAGTCACAATGCCTGCTTTTCTTTTGCCAACTGGAAGAATTTTTTGGAAATGATGGCTTTACTACAAGAAGAATTAGTTTCGGTCTCGGCAAATACAAGTCTTGGTCAAAATAATAAAGTCTTTGCATTCCTAAGCCTTGAAGTTTTCGTATTCTTCTGGTTTTTTCTTCCGCTATACAGCTAAGTGTGCAGCTACTGTTCATAACAGACCAGTCACAGCAAGTCTAATACACAGGATGCATAGTAAAATGCTTCAAGCAAAATGATGAATAAGTAAATGAATACTGTTTTTGCTTCTTTTCGCATATCTGCATGCAGTACACAAAAGCACGTTAATTTGCAAATATCTTTCAAGTTCCTGAAACCTGAAATGTGAAAACAAATTAGTCAAATGTAGTGTATTTCTATTGACAGCGGCCTTTCTTGTTTTCTCAGGCTGCCCTTTTAAATGTTGCCTCCTTGGCTGAAGGCAGGGCGTACAAGCATCGCTTGTTCTTGGCAAACAATGCAGCTTCACTGCCCATCTTCATATGAAAAGCTTCGTGCTCCTCCTGTATCATCCCCCTGTCCTTGATCCTGGGCACTTGACCACACATGGTGTGCTGTGCATCAAGTGTATAGGAGTAAAGTAGGGGCAATATAGAAGGAGCAAAGACTCAAGCTATAGTTTATCAGTGTGAGTTGATTGCTGATGAATGACTCCTTAGTAACTCATTTTATTGGTTTGTGAGCAATAAGCAAGAAACAAAAATTTTGTTTCTCTGAACATGCTTTTGTGTGAATATTAAACTATAAAAATAGTATTTCTCTTTCTCTGCTTTTGTTAAATAAAAATATCTTATTGTTTCAGGTTGCAGTTGTTAAAATGAAGTGTACAGAGCGCATTTATGCAATGAAAATTCTAAATAAATGGGAAATGCTCAAAAGGGCAGAGGTAAGTAATATGGTTCTTTAACTCAGAGTATTTTTGAAATGGCATTAGGAAAATTACATTGAAGCTCTTCCAGATTAGGAAGAATTATTTCACGAGCATAGGAGCTTCATTCTTTTTTCTTTTTTTTCTCCTTAAGCTGTTTTAATGCAATCAAGTCTGACAGTCCCTTCCAGGCATCTGTTGTTCTCAGCATTACTCTGTATTCGTTTACCAGACAGTCTGCCCTAGTTCTTACCCTGAATTTATTGGCCAGATTTTTGTTTACAATAAAGGCAAGTTAAAGACTACATGAAAGCTGAGAGTGGTGCTACTACGGCATTCACAGCTGTATACAAAAACATTATGAAAAGGTCTTTTTTTCTCTTGCATTCAGAAAGCGTGCATTAAGGAGCTTTGCATCCTACAGTTTGTAACAGGATTTATATAACGGGTGAAACTATAACTAAATACTTGAGAATCACGGATTCAGAATGTAAAACAAAACATGTTAAGAAGGTAAATCTGTTTAAGAAGAGAATTTTTGATGAAAGGAGATGTACATTGTCACAACAAATTATGTAAATGGGAATGGGAACTTCACAGATGAGGAGAGAAGGACCTACTGAGAACGTGCCATGGGAAGGGGCACGTTCCTGACAACGTTACAGTAGAGGAAACCCTTTTGGCAGATGTAATATTACTTAAGTCAGCAAGTAAATGCTCAATCGATTTGAGGGGAAGATACATGTAGCGCATCAGTACTTGCAGCAGTTCTCTTCAGGGGCAAAGGCTGGCTGCTTGCTGAGGGCTGAGCCTGCTGACCCTTCCCTGTCCTATTCTTCTGTCCCCTTCCTGACACCTCCTCCCCTCCAGCCTACCCTTCCCAGTCCCTCCCTTCCTTTCAGTGAGTCAGTGCCAGCTCTTTTCCTGTGGATAAATCTCCTCCCTCTCGTTAAGCCCCTCTTCACCACTGCCTGTGCCTGGTTTAGTCACACTCCGGCCATGGGTCCACGCTCTCTTTAGGAGCCGCTGTTCTTTGAGCTGCTGGGAAAGTCCACGCTCCTGGCTGTGGCTGCAATCAGCAGTTCTGCGTCAAACCTTCCCCCAGATGGGGGAAATTGGGTGCCCTGTCTAGACAAGTTTCAGTTGGGTTAATTCATTGGTCAGCATGCAACTGCTTTAAACACAAATGCTTTTAGGGTCTCCCAAATTCTAACGGAAATACAGCTATGCTGGCTTACTGCAGTCATTTTTAAAGTAGTTAAATTAAACTCCCTACATAAATAGGTGAAACTTTTACACGTAGAGATGTCCTGAGAAAACAGCTGTTTGCAAATTGTCTTCAAATTATCGACTAACTCCTGTTCCCGTCTCAGGCAGGCAAGAAGTGGAAGAGGGTTATCCACCAAGAAGGAGGTATAATGAGCAATAGTTTTCCCAATAGACACTTAGGACAAGTCACCGTCAGCTCAGTCCTCTTCCCGCTGATTTTCCCCACCTACAAAAGACAGTAAAGGCACCAGCTTCTCTACTGTGCCACTTCGTCTTTTCCTGTTTGGTTTGCTCACTTGATTTGGCTTTTCTTGATAAGCAAGGCTTTATAACCTGCGTACCAAGTTCATAAAACATCTGGGTGTTAAAATTTCCCAAATGTGGTAAGTCTTGTTAGTTTTTAAACTGAAGCCTGCGAGAATACAGTAGCCTCTTAAGTGGGCAGTTCCACTGACAAAGGGGCTTCAGGCATTTTATTATTCGCTGGATGAGTGGTCCAAGAAGCATGTTGTTATACTAGTTTATGTTTGTTTTGTATGACATATTAAACATCGCCAAAAGTTACCTAAATACTGCTTATTTGTGTACTGGCTGCAAGAAGAAAACCCCGTATGGTCGGAAACCACGAAAATACAGGAAAGATTAGTGAATATCAACTGACATCCGTAAATGGCTTGCAAGCGAAAATAGGCACGCCGTTTATGTTGATAAGGTGGACCATTTGTATTCGTTGTTCTGAGAGCAAAATACATGGTCATTAGCGTATTACTCTTGACAGTTCCAAATAAGCCCTGACTAGCTGATTAGGCAGCCTGTCGTGCTTTTTCAAGGCACGTCTCGAGGCCTTTTGAGCAGAAAAAGGAGAGTTTTATGCTTTGAATTCATGACGCAAAGTGTTGAGCAGCATTATTGCTTTTGAAGTGTCGGTAGCGTTCCCTCGCTGTTTGAGGTTGCCCAGTGAGCTGGATCAAGGGACCCGATGTCTTCGAAAATAAACAGGCAGGTTTTCTGCCTTGGCAGCCGCCTGCTGCCGCGCTGCCAGGGGCTCCGAGAAGTGCTGGATAGGGTTTCTCGGAGCTGCCCTTGCTGCCAGACGTTTTGCAGGGTGATATTTTTGGCCTTGCGTTCATAAACCGTTAAGCCACTCTCAGCTAACATTTAATTACGGTTTACGTCTCCTTGCACCGATAATTACTAGCTTTACAATGTGGCCACAGTGTTGTCTTCTTCAGTCGACTTTTCCTTCCTTAGAGTGGAAAAATGGTTGAGATAGCTTTATAAGGTGCAGTCAGTATATAGAATCATAGAATCATCTGGCTTGGAAAGGACCTTAAAGATCATTGAGTTCCAACCCCCCTGCCATGGGCAGGGACACCTCCCACCAGACCAGGTTGCTCAAAGCCCCATCCAGCCTGACCTTGAACCCCTCCAGGGGTGGGGCAGGCTCTAGCTTTCCAGGAATGTTCCTTCTATAGTACACATCCCGAAAAGTGGCAATGACAACAACAACAAAAATAAAATCAATTATTGCCTAGAACCCAAACACTTGAATCTGCAGCTACCAAATATCCTACTAGTGGCTCACTGAATTGAGAGTAGTGGAAGAGTCCTGAGATCTGCATCTTGATAGATCCAATAAAAACGTTAATATATTTTTATTAAGGAGGACTCGCTTGAAGTTTATGAAAGTTGGTTTTATGTAAAGGTGCTGAGAAAATCTGTTACACAGAGCTGGCTTCTCTGAAGTGCTGCAGTGTGCTATTTGAAATAGAGGAAGGATTATTGAAAATGAAAATGTATTATACTGGAAAAAGATAAGACAGTAATTGTAAAATTTGCTTATTTCCTATAGTGTGTTACCAGTGTCTGGAACTGGAACTGTAAAAAAGTGTTCATGAAACTCTTATTTTCACAAAGGTCTTTTTCAGAAGAACTAGACCTACTTTCCTAGAGCCACTAGCTTTCTGCTACAGATTGCACTAGCAAATTATCATTTTGCTGGCTTTCAAAAATACATTGTGGAACAAAGCTTCGGTGTTGACTCAAATTGGTTTGTGGGCTTTTTGGCGTTTTGGGGGTGTGTGTTGGTTGTTGGGGGGGGATGTGTTTGGGTTTTTTCCCTTTTTAAGATCACAGTCAGCATTAGAGTGACCGAATGCCCAAGTGCAAGCCTGCAGAGATTCCCTGGCTTGTCACTTGCATAGACTGAATGCCAATGAATAGAGACCTCTGTTCAGTAATTTTAAATAATCCCATAAAACATCCATATATATTCACCCTGTGAAAACTACTTGTTGATGTTGACAATGGCTTTCCCCCCCCTCTCTTCCTTTAGACAGCTTGCTTCCGAGAAGAGAGAAATGTCTTGGTGAATGGAGATTGTCAGTGGATTACCACGTTGCACTACGCCTTTCAAGATGAGAACTATTTGGTATGTTTGATCCATAACAAGTAAAAACTTTAGCTCATGAAAGAACTTTATTTTTGATACATTTAAGGATATTGGCGCAATAAATCAGTCCACCTCATGCCTCACAGCAGTGTTTCAACATTCTTGTTTTCTTCTTGAAGAAAAACTTCAAAGGACTGACTGTAACTCCAGGAGAGTGAGAAAGTGGTGTAGTACTACAGTATATAGAGGTTTAGTTAAGCATCTTAATTTAACTGGTCTAGCCTTGCATAAAATATATCCTGCTTAAGTTTAATGTTTTGGATAACATTGTAATTACATAATTTGAGGCGCTAACTCCGTGAAAATAAGAAATATTTTTATTTTATTTTAAACTTTCAGAATGTCGTTTGAAGTGAGATTTTCTTTTAAAATGGCAAAAGTAATTTAAAATTTTATTTAAAAAATGATTAAACTGATACTTTAAAACCCTCAGGGAAAAAATCACCTATTTCTTTAAAATATTTAAATAAAATATGTTTTTACATCAAGAGATTGGTCATTTCAGTAGTTTGAGAGATTTTAGCAACTGTTTATAAAAGAAGTTATTACTCCTATTACATTTTTTAATGATGGGTTACTAGATTTGTAATATATGAGCTATGTTTACCTTAGTCACAGAAGTCAGGAGAGTGCTGGTCAGGACCAAAATCAGTAAAGCCCTGACATACTATAACATATTGAACCATACAGCTTCCGTGTGGCTACTTCAGGCAGGGTTTGCAAACCTGCTATTTCTGTGACAACAAGCATAGTTCTAAAGTCAAAGTTTTCACCTTCTTAACACTTTTAGATATAGTATCACAGTAGCAAGTCATGATTATAAATAGAAAAAAATGTATTGATAAAAGGCTGCCAATGAGTTCAGGAACTAATCGTATGAAGTAGTTGAGAATACTCAAACTTTTTCACAGGTGCTGAAACAAAACAAATTATTGCGACTGTCATGTTAAAATTGTTTTTGGAATAAGCACATTGTAAGCAAGTAAGCGGTAGAGTCTCAGGCCCTCATTTACAGGCTGTTTCTGTTGAATGCTTTATGATAGATACAGATTTTCAGCCTCTCAAAATTTAGTTATCTCTGGCACTGCCTCATGAATGTACCTCATAATTTCAAATTCCCACAGAACCAAACAGCCTTTGGACTTGCATAAAAATAACCTAAGACATCCTGTAATGTCGTAGTTCCAAGTAGCTCCTAAGAATGGAGATAACTAAGAAAAAAATTTTGGCTGTGCAAGATAGCAAGCCATAGTAAGGACAGTATAGAGAGGGACCTAGTGTTACTAATACCATTTTATTAAAATCTGTTCCAAGCAAGCTATAGCAGTATAATACTTTTCTTTTCCCCAAGTTCCCAAAGGTATTTAGATGTTGGAGTTTCACTTGACAGCAGAATTTAGACATCTAGCATCTAATTTAAGACCCAGTATCTAAGAAAGCAACAGCTCTGCCTGGCAGCCAAAGCCAGCAGATTCCCAGCTTGCCTGAGGTCTGGTTTCCCGTGTGCCGAGATGCTGCTTTCCAATTTGGGCTGTTACTCAGCATCCACCTCATGTAAGTGTCTGGTGCTCACAGATGGAGTCTATCTGCATCTCAGTCACGCTATTGTAACTGATGCATGAACAAAAGGTGAAAACACAGCAGGAAGTGACTTTCATCCAAAACCCTGGAGAAATTGTTCTCTTCTGTACTGTCTTGGCGCTTCACTTCTCCAGGGGCTAAAAGATTTCTTCAGTTCCCTGCTCAGCTTGAAGAAGTTTATAGCCATGTTTTTCCCTATCTTGAGAGGGTGCTGCCCAGAACCTGGGCAGATTGGGTTTACTTTCTAGCTGTGCTGTTCATCCTTGATCCTTGTGGAACAGAATGCAAAGCTGAGAACAAAACAAGAACGGACAGCAGAGCTTGATTCTCCAACCTGGAGTGGACATTGGTCCTCTGAAGAAGAAAGCTCTAGGTTCTGGTGTCTGCTACCAGTGATGTTTGTGCATTATAGCTAGTGATTCTAAAATACAAAACTGCGTAAGCTGACCCTAAAGCGGAGAGAGAACGTTGGTGTCTTCCCACACCTAGGGCTTTGACGTCCACCTCTGGCTGCATGATAAGGGGTTCAGAACATGAAAAGTAAAGAGAAGGCAAGATGTTAAGGTAGAAAAGTGGTAGCTGTGGAGAGTCTAGAAGTAACTGTGGTTTTATTCCCTCTATTTAATATTAGTAGAATATGGGATGATGCAGAACTTTAATATAAGCAAGAAACACAAAATGTTTGTTTTCTGGTTCTGCACCTGTAGTTCTTTCTGGTTTAGAGGCAAATACACCATGTGGTAGTGTTTTCTAAACCACTAACTCTTACATGACATTACATGGAAATGCTAGCATGGCTTTTTTCTGGTTCTTAGAAAGCTTTTGTAGAGACAGTTTGATGGGTCAAGTAAGACTTTGGTGATTTTGCGGAAACAGATACCATGTAGGTAAAACATAGTCCATAAATATTGGAAACACTTAGATGACCTTGATCTCTTTCATATTCAAATGTGATAGTTTTCTTGTGACTTACCAGAAAAGTTTTTTTTACCCTTCTCATGAATGAGACCGGCATATGTTTGTCTGCTGTCAGCCTCTTAAAGGCTTCTGAGTATTCATGAGAGTATTTTAATGTATTTTTTTTCCTTTGATTTCCAACTACTCTCCCTCTGTTTGATGTAGTCCCTTCTCTGGAAGAAATGGGATACCTCTGGGTTTCAGCGTCAGAATAGCCTTTATTTTAACCCCATGTGAAGGGAGAAGTGCCTCCAAGCAAGAAGATCTTTGTGAATTGGGAGATGAATAGAATTTGACTTTCTTATAGAAGAGGTCTCACCATCTTCCTCTGATCCACGCGCCTCATTTCATGGGTCAGCTGAGTTCTTGCTGAGTTATGAACGCTGTGGGAGCTGAGAGAAGGGCATTACCTTGTGTCTTTGGCAGACAGGGTATTTCAGCTCCCACAGAAGGCTCTATAAGTTCTCTTAGCCTTGAATTTAAGAGAAAATACTATAATACAATATCCCTTTAAAAGGTTACTGGTTTCTGTCTGTAGACTTTTGATTTCAAACATAATTGTTGGATGTGTACAGTGTTCCAACACATGTTTAAAATTCCTCGATGGATTGTGCAATATGGACTGGATGTTTTCGATACAAGTGATGAAATTTGCCTATCAGATTAAGCTATAATTTGAATACGATGGAGAAAACTATCAAAACCTATGCCATTCAGAGTTGCTCGATTTGGCACTAAGTCAAAAGATAATGAGGAAATGGTTAATATTGCACTTTCTGTTATTTTTGGGTTCCTATCTTCTTTAGTTCCCATGTGAACGATGAATCTGTGGCAGGGACAGCAGGTTGCAGGTTGCTTTGCCTCGAGGAGAAAAATAATATGACTGCTTTGGAAGGTTAATTCCAGAGTAAGCAGTTATTCCTGAAACCACATATCATATCATCTTGTAGTACTAGATAAAGTCATTATACTTTAAAAGTTGATTTGGATTTAGGTGGATGTTGCTAGGAAATAACTGAGTGAAATCCTCATTTTGCAGTATGAGAGACAAATAGCAAGTTTGAATCCTTTTCTTTCACATTACCTTATCCTTTTTGGTCCTTTCCAGGGACAGGGTAAGAGCTGATTGGCCTAGGAGACTGTTTACTTTCTAATTGAAATATATTTAAAAGAATATTAATGTTTGATTTTTACATTTCCCACTGCATTGCCCCTGGCTTGACAGTGCTTCTGGCTTGTCATGGGCATTCCTAATGTATAGTGTCATCAAGCCCCTGCCAGCTATAATATGCATCCATGATGTGGCATGTGCCAAGATGTATATTTGAAGATGTTGATGTGATAAGACCCACTTTTGGAACAGCTAGTAGTATTGAAATGGTACCAAAACTAAAAGTAGTAAGGACATGTATATTTTAGACTAAGCTGTGTCAAGTATTGTTTTTAACTATAGTTTCTTCTTCCTGAATCCTCTGGAAATTCTCAGTTTAAGGATTGACAACCTACATTAGTTTGGGTAACATTAGGGTAATTTTCTTTGTGTGACACTGTAGTTAAGATAGAAATAAATTCACTCTGATCTACTTGTTTGTTGCTGCCATATCTTGGTTATGGGATGTTTTTTGTATGGTAAGAACTGAATGCTGATATGTCTTCCTTTCTGTGATTATTAAAGGAATATGATGTTAACACGTTTTACACTAAATAGGCAACTAAAAGTAACACAGAAAATAACCAATTTTGACAACTTTCTCCAGGCATAGAAAAAAATTCATGAGAGGGTTTTTTTCGGGGATTATCTGATGAACTTTAATTATTTTTTCCTACCAGCTGCCTCTCAGTACTCGACTGCTTTATCTCTCCCTTTCCAGTATCTAGTGATGGACTACTACGTTGGTGGTGACTTACTGACACTTCTCAGTAAGTTTGAAGACAAGCTTCCTGAAGATATGGCTAGGTTCTACATCGGGGAAATGGTGCTTGCTATACATTCCATACATGAGCTGCATTACGTGCACAGGTAAAATACCATCTCACTTGGCAAAAAAACCCATGTACAGTTATATGAAGTTAATCCTAGAGATATTGCTACGTCTACAAATGGGCACAGTAGCCACAAGCAAGCTACTGTGGGTACTTGCTTACTATATACTGTATAATAGCTGTATAAGCTAATACATTTTAAATATCAAGTTTTGATGGATTGATATTAGAAGCAGTGACATTTACCTGATTAACCTTTTACTGAAGCTTTTCTCTTTAATGAAGCTTCTTGACTTATTCTCAGTTCACTCCATGAATATTTGTCTGCCTTTGCCCAAGCCAACCTAGAAGTTTGAAGCAAGTTTGAATTCTCTGCAAATGTTTAGACATTCTTCTGCAGAAGTTCTGCACAGTGAGCCCATGATAACATCAGGGCATATATCTACCACAAATGTTTTTTGTAATGAGTGGGCATGTGCCGGTCTAATTGCTTCTACACACAGGATGTCTATTCCCTGTCAGTGCCTACTGTCGTGTTAAGTCAGGTTGTGTTCTGTAGTAGTTAAGAATATAAAATATTCCTCATTCTCTGTCAGAGGAAACGGGTCAGGAAGGCAGAGTACACTTTGTATGCTTCCTCTTAGAGCAGCTGTTTTGGAAGAACTGTGAGTAATACAAGAGAGGCACTTGCTAAATATTTTGTTCCATCATTACAGGAGTCTTGATCAAGTGAAAATTTCTATCCTTCGTTTGCATTTCAGATTTAACAACTCTGTGTGATCTGTCAATTAGAAAGCCAAGTTAAATGAATTCTGGAAACCTTTGCAGTTGTCTCTTTATATGCTCACTTTACTGCTTGATTTCAGTAAACAGAGAAGTTAGAAAATACAGAGTATTACCGTAGAGAGGTTTTTCAGTTAACTGGAAACTGTTTATGGCCTTATGAATAGGGTCAGTGAAAGTCCTGGCTCTGAAGAAGTGAACTTCATACTAGCTTTTGATCAGGTACATCTCAGCCAGGTCCCTTTACCTCTTTCTGCCTTTATTTCTCAGTCTGTGAGATAAGGACAGTTTTACTGCCTCTTTTGTGAAACTTGCAGGTGAAAGCCATTAGGTAAGTGAGGTGGTTTTGATTTAGAATTAGTATTTAGAAGACACTGGGAATTCTCAAACTATAATGCTTTGAATTCTTCTGTTTGGATTTTGATCTCTGGTGAAAAATTAGAAAGAGGAAAGATACGTAAACTCTGTAGTACTCCCGTGAGTAAATGTGGACAATACAGGGGGGTGGGTTTAAAATGTTATGGACTCAGAGAAGTTTACCAGAGGCACCATTGCAGCCATTTCTGAGGAAGGTGGCCTGACTAACTGACCAGCTACCTCTTTTCGTGGGGCTGAAAGAACGTCTCTTGTGGCAATAGGAATGAATGGCTCTCAAGGCCAAAACAAGGGCTTTGAATAGGAGATGTTTGAATGCCCAAGAAATTACTGCTTGGCAACTGGAATGGATTAGGAGGAAGCATGATTGCTCTGGAGAGGATTTCAAGGACCCTTTAAAGGCTTATATGACCTGTTAGCTGTAGATAGGAAATGGTGGAGCTCAGAGAGGAGGCATTAAGCTTTTCTGAACAGAAAGAGTGTTCCCCTAGGCAAGCGAGATCTGCATGCAAAGCAGCAAAGCAGAGATGCGTTCGATGAGATTGGCTCGTGCTTCCGATGGCACCGTGAGCTGTGTGTTCTTTAAAAAACAAACAAACAAATTGTTGTAGTGTTGTAGATAAGCTTTAATAGTCCTCTGCACACACTGAACTTGACTTGTGGTATAGGACCATAAGAGAATCTTGACAGTGTGTGGAAGTATAGTGTATGAAATAAGTTTAACCATAGAAATTTACTAATGAGTTTATTGGGAAAGCATAGTCAGATCGTCTAGTTTTCTGGGTTAGCACGTATTTTTCTGTATTATAACAAGTCAATATGCATTTAACTTACGTTGACAGGCATAGATTAGCATTTACTATTTTGTCTTAATACTGCTAATGAGCAGCATTATTAACCAAGTTTCATTAATTAATTTCAAAGCATTAGCCCTTGTTTAAAAAGCGTTTTCCTTGTGTTGGAAAAAATTATCATATTGGCAGGATTTTTACACATATGAGGACCTTTTGTTAAACCTATCATGGTTTTTCTCGTAAGTCTCCTCAAGTGTGAAACTGTGGAATTCAGCACCTTAAAAATCAGACATTGTCAACTTTCACATCTACATAGCAAGGGGTTTTAGAGCACAGTTGTTTTTTTTCATTGTTGCTAGTAGTTCTAGTCTCTTCCTCAAAAATTAAGCTGAAACCATTGTACAATTTTTAAGGTTTTGAGCACATGTAGTGGCATTTGGAACTTCCTATTTGAAAAGCAATACAGTGTTATATGGTGCAACAGGACTGGTGGGTTTAATGTAAAGTACATGTGGTTTTATTTATTACTAATAGATAGTATTATTTGAATAAATATGGTATGTAAAGAAAACCCCAAATCAACACATATATAGGTTTGGTTATCTTTTTTTGGCAAGCTCAGGTAAATAATAGTATTTCAAAATGACATGGTGATAGGCTACCATGTTGGGAGCTGATCCTGAATGGTGTTGGCTACAGAAAGTGAAGGAGACTGGTATATGTTACCTTGGAAAACATGGATATTCTTCTCTTTGTCCTGCAGAATTGATGCATAACTGAGCTGATTCTATTTTCTGCACTTGGTCTTCTTACTTCCTTTCTCACCATCTTCCCAACATACGGGCTAGGTGCTCTTAAAATCATTTGGGATATTTTGAGGCTATTAATTTGGAAAAAAACACCAACATAGTATATATCAGGACTGTCTTATTAAGTTGTCTGGATGATTGATCTTTTACTGATACTTTACTTTGTGTGAATTTGTGTACAAAGTTGTGAAATAGTGTGGCTAATTGGTGGACTAAATTCGGTTAAGATCCTTCATTAAATACTTTTTGGCTGTCTTCCTGATATCAAAAAGAATATCAAGTAATGAAATGGGAGTCTTAGTTCCATGTAGCCTTGGCATGCTGTATAGCATTTTATACCCTGCTATATATATGTAATAATAGGAAAGACATGTTTTGATATTGAAGACCTTCTAATGTTACTCTAATCTGTTGAAATGGCATTGCCCTGATCCCAGACCTGGAGCAATTCAGTGGCTTGTAGAGTAACTGCTGCATGTACACGAGACCCAGAGAAGCAAATGTGCTGTGCGGTAGTGTATAGAAACTCTTAGAATCATAGAGTGGTTAGAGTTGGAAGGGACCTTAAAGATCATCAAGTTCCAGCCCCCCTGCCATGGGCAGGGACATCTCCCACTAGACCAGGTTGCTCAAAGCCCCGTCCAGCCTGGCCTTGAATAGCAAGTGAAAAACACTGGCCAACAGAAATATTAGACGAGATTTAGGGAAGTAGCAAAAAAATCTTCCTAGATAAGAAGTTAGAAGGTGGTTCTAAATCTTGGAGAAAAACATGAGATTAAAAGATTGCTTTTTCTCTTTTGTCTTTCCTGCCTTTAAACAATATATTGTGATGCACATAATCTGGAAATTATGTTGATGAAGTAAACTACCTATCTACCATTAGTCGTATGACTCACCATAATTGTTCTGCTTGGTTATTTGACTATTTAGAGTTCAACTTTGAGCTGAATCTCTGATGTAATCTAAGACTTCGATATTGCAGGCAAAGTTGTAAGTTCACCAAGAAGAGAGGGTCATAAATACTGCAATAAAAAGAGTTTGCATCCGTGGGTATCCAACATAAAAATTCATTGTTACTCTGAAGCAAGATGAATTTTTACAAGCAAAGCTAATGCTATATATTTAAGTCTTTTTAATTCTTTCTATCTTAACAGGGACATAAAGCCTGATAATGTTCTTTTGGACATGAATGGCCACATACGACTGGCAGACTTTGGGTCCTGTCTGAAAATGAGTGAAGATGGCACAGTACGTATGAAGCAAAATTTAATTGGGTTGCTGGTAGTGGGACCTTCTAAGTGAGTTGTTGGTCTTAAAGCTATTTGATATTGTCCGCCCACATCATGGAGGTGACAGGTTGTAAGCTTATTGACATGCTAAAAATTGAGGGAGTTGTATAACTGAACATACTTATAAAAACATTTTTGACATCTTAATCCCCTTGTTTTATAGGCAGCTACCATTAAAGTTATCCTTTGATATGTTTCTCTGTCCTTTGTCTTTTCTCCTACTGAACATTTGAGTTCTCATGAGATTTTTATGAACTGTGCAAAGACCCTTTGTTAAAAAAGGATAGAAATTTTATATTTATTAATGTGTAGGAATCACAGGTGACCAGGAAACCTAGAAGCCATGACTGACTTAAAAGTATAAGTCATCCAAAATGAGGAGATAATTAATAAGCAGATTGGTTTATATGCCTTTCAGAAATGGAACTGCAACATTATGGTAATTGGCCATCTTATGCACCAGATTGAACACACCCCTAAAAGCTAAATCACTTGTGACATTTTGTGTTTGTTTTGCCTAGTTTAGAGTGTGTCCGTTGCCAAACTGGCATGCAGCATCATTTAGTGACTTTGGCACAAATTCGGGTCTTGGTGATCTTGTGTAGTCATAAAATGCCTGCCAAGGATTGACCACGTTAAAATGCAGACTGGATTGGAAGGAGCCATTATAACTGGATGTGACTCCTGAGAACATGTTCCTAGAGATGAGACCTGCTCTGCCACGGCCCTGATGGTCAGGGCTTCCCTAAAGCTTGGGCACAGAGCAGTTCCCCGCCTTACCCCTGTATTGCATCCAGTTGCACATTATGCAGTAAGCATTAAACCAACATCTGACATAATAAAATAGGGGAGGACTTTGTCCAAGGACCTTGGTTTGTGATCTTTAAATGAAGCTGTAAACTTGGGCTCAGCACTTGAACTCCCTACGTCATCACTTTTCAACTTCTGGCAACCAGTTGCAATTCTAAAGTATAAACAGATACAAAGGCAAAACATTTTTTCTTATGGTCTTCCTGCTTTCTCACAAAGGGTACGACTGTTTTGAGTTTCCGCTGTGTTCAGAATAAAATATATTAGCTGAATTTATGTAGAAATAGGCTTGAACTTAGTCTTTGTAGTCCTTGTTATTTCCTTAATATTTTCTTTATTGCTGTGATTTTTATAAATATCTCCCTTTCCCAAATCACATCCTGGTGTCTCTCTTTGTCAGAAATACTACCGCTTGAGTGAAAAAGTGTCTGAGAGAACCTGAAAACTTAGGAGAATTACGTTTGCCTTGTTTTTCAGGTACAGTCTTCAGTAGCAGTGGGTACACCTGACTACATCTCTCCGGAGATTCTGCAAGCAATGGAAGATGGAATGGGAAAATACGGGCCTGAATGTGACTGGTGGTCACTGGGTGTCTGCATGTATGAAATGCTGTACGGTGAAACACCCTTTTATGCAGAGTCATTAGTGGAAACCTACGGGAAGATTATGAATCATGAAGTAAGAGCTGTATTAAACCGTTATGCACTCACTGAGCTTATAATGTTTACAGAGAAACTGTTATCGTTTAAAGATAATTAAGTGGTGGTAGTTCTTTACTTTTCCGCAATGGTTTAGAACCTTATTGTCTAGGTTTGTTGGTTCAGGTTTTAGGAATGTTTGCTTCTCTGAAGTGCAGAAATGGAATTATTTGTCAAATTGAAATTTCTCTCTTAATGCTGATCTTGTTCTTGTTGGAAAATCTGAGCAAGCATCGCAAAATTGAAATTAAACCCAACTCTCATGTTAGGCCCTTTTAAAGTTTCCTCTGGGCTGTGCAGGAGAAATGAAGTAAGGTATTATTTACACAGCTGTGCACGTTTTCAATCACACTGATAACAGGACAAAAAAACGAATGGACAAGTCATCCAGTGTCAATATGAGCTGCATGAAGAACATGGGGTTTGGGGGGATTCCCCGGAGCGGAAGCAGAAGAAAAACGTGAACTGGAGCTTCATGAAGAACGTAACTTCAGGGAGTTTGTCCAGGGTAAAAGTGGTAGAGAAGCGTTGGAACTTCTGGGTGCATTTTGAACACAGGAGAATAAGAAGAAACACTTTGTGGTGCCCTTTCAGGAGCTGTGTTAGGAGGATGTGTTTATGTGTGTATTCATCCTGGGAAGCCAGGAGCTGTTGCTTAGCCTGTAGTGTTGCATTTTCTTCTCCCCAGGAGGAGTGCAGTTTACTGTTGTTTACGATGCTCTGCTCTCACAGTGAAGCAATGATGATGGATAAAGTATGAAATCATTGCCAGAGCCGACACCCTTGCTGTGATGAATATTAATCACTCTTTTGCTTTAATTTCTTCAGTGAAGTAGCTGGTTGCAAATGTAGTCAGTGTAAACTATGGCTACCTGGCTCTTGAACTACTTGGGAGGAAATTTGAAGCTGCAGACTTAATTTAATCTCATTAATCAATATGATTGTGTGCTTTTCAATGGAAGTTTTAATGTTTAACTTCAGTTATGCTGGTTTTCAACTTGAAAAATTGTATTATTAAAAGATATATACATGCTATTAGCCTTTATTGAAAAAAAACCACCACCAAAACAAACCTAACCCCCCCCTTTTTGACTGTGCAGTGGTAATAGTAGCAAGCTAAAATCCAAAAGGTTTTTTGCGATTTTTATCTAGTGTAATTTCAGTGTTAGTGGTAATTACAATTTTTAGATCTTCAGTTTGTTTATGATACTTGAAATCTTTGTAAAATGTAGATTGGTAAGAAAAGCAGGTTTTTAACCTATAAATTAGAAAAATACATCCTTAACCACAAAAGTTTTGTAAAGAATTGTCTACAATCATGGTTTTTTAAGGAATTGAATTAATAATATCTCAAGGCCTACATCTTCAGGAGCTCAGTGGATCTGTGACTAAGAATACCAGGGAGGGTCTGCCTTTATTATATGATCTTCAATATATTGTAGCATGTCAATATTCCTATATGTCTTTTAAAAAAAGTTTGCTTTTCCCAGTACAGTTACTGTAATTGAAGTTAGTTTAAAATACTTCCCTATAGAAGAAATTGAGAGGTGATTACTTGGTCTTAAAATGAATTTCAAGGACGCAAAAAACCTATTACTGAATGTATTGCATTGTGCTCTGCCACTGCTCGCTGGAACTCTGAATGTGTTTGCCTATTCATTTCCAGTTTTATTGGTGTAATTTAGCATGTTCTTCTTGAAACTATTGTTGAAAGTTATGGAACGGATTCCTTCTCTAAAAATTTCTCTGTTTGTTTTGTTCTCTAGGAACGATTTCAGTTTCCATCCCATGTTACAGATGTGTCTGAAGAAGCAAAAGATCTTATTCAGCGCCTGATCTGCAGTAGGGAACGTAGACTGGGACAGAACGGAATAGAGGATTTTAAGTCTCATGCATTTTTTGAAGGACTTAATTGGGACAATATCCGAAACCTAGAAGCACCTTACATTCCAGATGTTAGCAGTCCTTCTGACACCTCAAACTTTGATGTAGATGATGATGTATTAAGAAATCCAGTGAGTCTTTGTTTTTAAATATTACTAATGCAAGTACGCAACCTTGCTGCCCTGTAAGGTAGTTGTGAGAACTTATTTTCAAAGTGAGTAATATGAAAGATGAAAAATAAGTTAATTTCAAATGTGAAAAATTCAGGTTTTTAATATCTTTGGCATTTTGAGTTACCAGAAATCATGAGCTGCCATTCTAAATTGTGGCACTTGCCAAAATGGACTACTGTTACATAGTCAAAATTAAAACATATTTGGGTGGGGAAAAAAGCCCTTGGTTCACCTTTTTGCTTACCTTTACAAGGAGGTATTATTTAGATTTATTCCTTTTCAAAGGTCAAAAAAATTCTGTCTTCAGAAATACACATACATTCTCCATGCAGCTTTGCAATCACAGCTGTTCAGGTGAGAGACCTCACGCTGCTACTTTTCCACTTACTTAAGAACCAGGAGGTTAGTTTTTGCAGTGGAGACCATTGTGTTTCCCTCCTCCATTTCTGTTGTGTAGTAGTTTATAAACTCAGGTCAGGAGGAGCAGAGGGTTTTTGTGGTAATTTGTTCATCACCTTGTATTCCAAGAAACGAAGAGCTTTTGGCACGCTTTTTGATTACGCATCTAACAGTAACTGGCAAACTAAAACTAACAGCATGCATTTTGGTGCCAGGTCACTTTTAATTAAGAGCTTGAAATTTCGGGTTTTCTTTTAATGGTTGCATTGTGTTTTGAACATGTTGAAATGCCGTCCTTTCAAGTGCCAGTTCAAGAGTCTCCTAAATTCAGGTCATTATATTAAGCGACCTTTTCTAAAATAAAGTTCGTCCAGGGACAATGGAAGGCTCTACTGCCAATTGTGAATTGGTACGCGCTAAGGAAAGTCTTTCCATTAGTTGTTTCTTTAGTTGTTGAGGCTAAATCAAATGCCTTTAGCCTGTATGGGTTGTCTTTTGGGTTTTCATGCATTTTTTTTTCATGCAGGAAGTGGTGCCACCAAGTTCTCATACAGGCTTTTCTGGATTGCATTTACCATTTGTTGGGTTTACATACACAACTGATAGGTAAGCAAAGGATATGTTGTTCGTTATACTTGTTTCTCAAATGCAGTTAATCCTAGGAAATTGGAATTTTTTTGAACATGTAGAAAGGTTGATGTCCGTAGGTGTACCTATGGATAAATCCTTATCCCTTTTTTTTTTCTAAGTATCTGACCATATTTTGATCATGCTTGCCAAGATTAGATGCTTTTGTCATTAATGCTTAATCTATTTGAGTTGAATAAAAGTTAAGGGACTAGATGTGTTACTAGGAATTGGTTAGAAACATGCTTTTCCTGCAATGAGTGGCTGAGAGCAAGTCTTGTCCATGTTGTGTGTCTGCCAGGAACAGTTCAGAATTAGCTCACTGCTCCAAAGTCCTGCTAAGACTAAGTTTGCCCATCTTTGAAATGGCCTCCATCTGACATCAGACATCCCTCAAACATATACTTGTCTCTGATCTTAAGGTTACTCTGCCCTGTTTGTTATTCCCTTATTTCCCTTTGCCAGGGTTTGTTACCTCCATGCAGTACTATTACAGAAAGAACCCAGTACACACATCTCATCCTGTTCATAGAATCATAGAACCGTCTCATCCTTTGCAGAATGAAAATCATGTGGCTTATCTTAAATTCATCTTTGTCACACATGAAACTAAACTTTTGGGTTGTTTCTCATTCTCAGTGCGCTTTCCATTCTGCTTACTTTGCTGGTAGGCAGTAGGAGAGTTAACATTTTCAACCATTCAGGCAGTTTGTAAAGTGAGTGTACATCAGCATCATTAAAGTCCTGAATGCAAGCATCTTAATGCTACAGAAGCACACACAGTAGCTAGGGAACAATAACTTTATCTGCCCTGACAGTTGACTCAATAGTAACAATTACTGCACTAATTATTCTTGCAAGTTTAAGGTGCATCTTTGGTGGAATCCCAGCATGTCGCTGCTGTAGACTGCTGTGAGTATTTATTAAAATGTTCTAACTTACGTATTTGTTTTCAGCTCTTTATCTGATAGAGGCACTTTAAAGAGTGCAATGCAGTCTGACACTGTAACCAAAGATACGGATGTACAGCGTGACTTAAAGAACACTTCACAAATAGAAGGCTATGAGAAGAAAATACGTAAATTAGAGCAGGAAAAGCAGGATTTGAACAGAAAACTGCAAGGTTAGTGGTTTATGTTTGTTTGAATCCTTAGTTCTGCTCATTGGGACAAATTGGAATGTATTTTATTGAAAATCTTTTCCTTTTCTGATTTTAAGAATCTACACAGACAATGCAGAACCTCCAAAGTCCAGTGTGTGTTACAGTAAATACAAGCCGCGATAAGGAGATTAAAAAATTAAATGAAGAAATTGAACGGTTGAAGAACAAATTAACAGGTAAGCCTCCGGCATGGTAATTATAGTAATACAATTTATTTTGCTACTCCTAATAACATTATGTACTGTGTTTTTGCAATCATTAGAATTAATGTTCTTGAGGTGCTAAAAAAACAAAAGGTTTTTCAATGACTCATTCAATATTAAGAGGCATTTCAGTTTTTCCAGATGAGTGCTTAACTTTTGCTTCCACTTGCTTGGCCTGATAGCATATACCAGCATGGGGAGTCTAGAATATGATGGATTGTCTGGATGGGCTCAGTTAAATATTTTGTGTCATTTTTTCCCCCTAAAAATCTCAGGAGACCTTGTTCTCTTAGTCCTGTCTTTTGGGGGGGGGGGAGTATTGTTTTGGAAGGGTTTTATTTGGAGGCAGGTGTAAGAGACAGTGGGGAGAAAAGACTAGTTGCACTTCAGTAACGTAAGGTGGTGGTGGTGGGATGTGTAATGATGGTTCACATTTAAATATTTCTGAGCTCCTGCTCCCTTTGTGTTTCTGTCTGGTGATGCATTAATTAGGAAGCACTGAGCTTTGCAGGAAAACAAATACTGGCGTCTGTCCCAAGAGAAGACTGACTCATCCATATCACTGAAAATCTGTTGCTTGACAATGCTATTAGTTTATCCCTACAAACCTCCTGTTAGGGTCTAATTTTTAAGTGGGAATCAGTGATAAACAAAATGGTAGTTTTGAATCCTAATGACTTGGCTGAGAGGTTTATAGGGGCCTCTAGCAGCATAAGGGAGTTCAGATGCTGAGTTGCTGATGCTGATTTCCTGCCTGCCCATCCACTCTGCACTTTGGCAGTATACCCCCTTTGTAGGTGCATGCATTGCAAAAATCAGCTCAGCTGTCCTACATAGATATTGTTCCTAAAAAAAAAGCTATTCTTGTGTATTCTGCAATTAGATTTAAGTCTAAATAGTTAGATTAAGGTGCTACCTCTGCAAGCTGTTCAGATTTATCTAGCTCTTCAGCCAATGATGTCCTGTTAAATATAAAAAGTAGCAGTATGGTCTGGTTTAAAAAGAAGTAGTATTGGTTCATGTAGGGTGGGAAGAGGTTTGTACTGACATGGGGAAGGGAATAATACTACAGTCATTACAGCAGTGCTTGGGATCCCTGAATACATAGGTCCAGTTTCCTGTTCTGCCACAGACATTGGTGGGACTCGAGTGGAACTAGATGATCTTTAAGGTCCTTTCCAACTCTAACCATTCTATGAGTCTCTGTTATTCCTATAAATAGTCCATTTCTGTCTTGCTGGTCTTACTAATGAGTGACCGTGGCCTTGTTTATCATATAATGAAAACGATTTAGGAGACAAATTGCTAGAACTGGAATTAGAACAACTTCAGTTTATGTCAATGTTTTCAAGGGCTTGAAGTCATGTTCTTTAAAAGCAAAACAAAGCCCTGTGCTAAGGCTTTTTCACTTAGAGATCAGTCATTGGGAAGATTTCTTCAATAGGCTGAGAAAATGAAAATTATTTGAAGGTGTCAGTGTCCTGAAATTACCTTAAACAGTCTAACATGGTGGGAACGGGAAAGAAGTTGATTTTCCAAGCAAAGTGATGCAGGTTTGCTTGAGTAATGTTGCCTGCTTTAATGGTGTAAATTTGAGACCAGTTACTTTTAATATGTATTCATCTACAGATATAAGTAAACTGGAAGGACAGCTTGCAGATGCAGTGGCTTTTCGACAGGAGCATGAAGACTCTATACACAAGTTGAAAGGACTAGAAAAACAGTGCAGAGTACTGCGGCAAGAAAAGGAGGACCTTCATAAGGTATTGATCCAAAGATAGATATGTTTAAAAATGGTCATGTGAAGTAATTTTAAATGTTATTTTTTAAAACTATCCTGAGATGTTAGTGAACCTGTTAATTTCATTGGCAATACAGTAGTTTTCCAAAGTAGTACACTTTCTTTTATGGAAGCTGATAGACATTTATTTCAGATGTGTTCTGCTAGATGGAACAAACACCTAAAGAGTGGGCTTAGTTTAATTGTTTAGTCTTAACTGTTCCAGTAGAAGTACAAGGGCAATCAAGAAAATTTTTACGCTGAAAGGCTTCTCAAGCTCCGGAACAGGCTGCCCAGGGAAGTGGTTGAGACACCAGCCCTGGAGGTTTTTAAAAGATGTGTAGATGATAGTGCTCAGGGACATGGTTTGGTGGTGGGCTTGGGAATCATGGAATCATGGAATTTTTGGAGTTGGAAGGGACCTTCTAGAGTTCATCCAGTCCAACTCCCCTGCCTAAGCAGGATTGCCTATAGCACATTACTCAGGGCTGCACCCAGGCTGGTCTTGAATGCTAGAGTAATGGTTGGACTCTGATTTTAAAGGTCCTATCTAACTTAAATGATTCTATGATTCTTTGATCTGTGATTCAGGAGTTAAACTCAGATCTATGGCTAGTAATCAGTTCTGTAGATACCCAAAAGCACATGTATTTTTATATATAAAAATGTATAAATAAAAGTGCATATATATATATGTATATATACGAAGGAGTTAATAGAGCTAGGTCACTGTTCCAGCTTGAGCCCACTTACTCTTTGCAATACCAAAAGGTTAACTATTGCTTAAGGCTGAGGATTACTTTTATGTAATTGCTGTGTTTATTTACTGTTGTGTAAATTACACCTTTGTTTGCTTTGTAAAATTAACAGTATCTTAGTTTAAGTCAGCGAAATATTTTGCAGTAAATCGGGGTTTGCATATACTCCATACCACTTTCAGTAATATCAAAAAAAAGTTACCTGTATTTAAATAGATAGTTTCGGAAAAGTCTAGCAGCTGTATTGTTCACGTGACATTTAGGTGGACCCAAAAGTAACCCATGAGCCGAAATTGCTGGTTTTTTTGCCTACTAGAATTTAACAGTCTCTCTTCTGTCTGTTAACCACTGGTATGGGCTGCTTTACCAGAGTCTATGAACAGCAGGGAGGGCAAATCTGCTCCTCCTGGTTTGAACACATGCCTTTTGGGAAGTTATGAATGCTCCTGCAGTACTCCTACCAACGGCAACAACATTTAGAAGTCGTTTAGCCAATATACATTTGTTCTGTTGTCTAGTTTTACTCTTTTTCTTATTTTTTGTCTCCTATTCTCACATGATTTTATAAAGAACATTCAATTTATATTTTAATCTTGTTAATTTTTGTTAACTACCTGCTGGAAACAGTTTTATACTTTCAATAAAAATATCAGAGCCTCACAGTTTGTTCTGAGGAATCTTCCTTGGTTTTCTGAAGAATTTCACAAGATTTGCTGCAGCGTCCCAATGCTAGTACAGTGTATTTGATGGCTCCTTTGAATGTGCTGTCTGGTAAAAGGTTCCTTTAAAAAAGGTTACTGTTGTGCAGGTATATGGTGGTAGTCTCAAATTAAGCTCTTTAGAAGTGAGGTGACCCTGTATAATCAGATTTATAAGACTTTTGGAACACCAGAGTTATTCTTGGAGTTGCCACAATAACTGCTGTCTTGGTATGTCACTGCAGCTGCTTAGCCACAAAAAAAGAAGAAAAAAGTGTAAATTAAGAATTAGAATATTTAGATGTTATGTGAGGTGATTGAGCTTTCAAGTCATTCTTATGTAGGTCCAGTTCCTTGCTTCTTGGAAAAACTATACGGAGTTCAAATAACTCTTCTTATAATGTCTTTATTTAAACCAGCAACTTGTAGAAGCCTCAGAGAGATTAAAGATGCAATCCAAAGAACTGCGGGATGCCCACCAGCAAAGGAAGCTGGCTGTGCAGGAGTTCTCCGAGCTCAGTGAGAGGATGGGAGACTTGCGGTCTCAAAAGCAGAAGCTGTCTCGGCAACTTCGCGACAAGGAAGAGGAGGTGGAAATGAGCATGCAGAAAATTGATGCTATGCGACAGGACATCCGTAAATCAGAGAAGATCAGAAAAGAGGTAGCTTGATGGAATAGCTAACAATAGCATGTTTCAGCCACTGCTTATTCAGCATCTCATATGTGATTGTATTGAAAAATTGGGTCCTGTTAGCGGTAATCTTCTTTGTCCATCTGTAAGAAGTTGCCCCAGTAAAGCTTCCATGTAGCTTTGCTACAGTTCACAAAATGGGCCTTGAATTTGTTTCAAAATATTTGTCTTCTTTTTTTGTTTGTACTCTAGCTGATTTTAATCCGGAGGAAACTATTCTTGATATGCCCAGCTTCTTAGTTCTTGTGTTTTGATTCTTGTAGACTCTGACTCATAGTCAGCTTGAAACCTAGAAAGCTTACTGTCTTCATATGCTTTAAGGTTGGAGTATTTTATCTTCCTTTTTTTATTTTTTTAGCAGAGTTTTTCTCTTCAGCAAGAGGTAGGAGTACTGATACAGGCCGAATATGTGGTTTTCCTTCCTCTGCATTTAAACAAGTTAATTTCCAATTAACATTCTAGGCAATTTACAGTTTTACGTAAGATGAAGTTGATAACCAGAAGAGGGCATAAGAAACAGCTATTGTGGTTAACCCGGAGTGTTTTAATCACTGAAAAATCATAAAATTTTTTGTACTCTTTGGGTGAAGTGTAGAAAAGAAATTCAAGAGCTTTATAAAACATTGCTAGAAAACTTGTAGCAAATTGAAGGGCAGTCTGTGAAAATGTAGTAAGAAATGAAGTTTCTCAGACTTTTATCGTGAATAAGGAATGGTAGTTAACTGGGAACAGCAAAGGGCTGTGGCACCTCCTCTCTAGAACAGAGTGCAAGAGGCATTCAAGCGTTGCTGCTTATTCACTTAAATATTCCCATGCAGGGCTTTATAATCTCCTGTCTTTGTTCTTACAAATTCCTCTGTTCTCCCCTTCCTAACAGCCATATCAATCTTCTATTCAGATGATGGTCTGTAAGTTCATTATCTTGGCCCACAATTCTAAATACAGTCCTTTTATAAGAAACATTGCTAATTGAATCTGAATGCAGAAAAGCAAATCTCACTGATCTTGTCAGGTTTTAAAACTGCCACTCTTGCTTGAGTTGCAACAGTTGCCTTAGTTGCCACTAAATCTAAATTGTCTTTCTGAAAAGCTGTCTGAAGTCAATAAAAGGATGATCAAGCTTATTTTGTTCCCTAATTGCAAGGTGAAAGTCTTCAGTGTTTGTATTTGAAGTATTTTGCTATAATTTGGCTCAAAGTTTGGGATTTGTAACCTGCCTTAGTAAATACTGAAGCATGGAGGTGACCCGGAAATGTGGGAGATTTTCTTCTTTCAAGACTGCAGTGACTTCCTAGTGCCATTTCCTCCTCTAGGCAGTGGCAGAAGCTGTGCACTTATCCCTGCATATATTTGGTGTAGTTCATATCAGTACGCATCAGTTCATATCAAAAAGTCATGTAGTCATAGTTCTGCTGCATGACACGGATGGATGCCTGGCTCAATGAAGGCAAAACAATTACCATGACATTCTGAGATGATTGTTATAGTGGTGTAATGTAAAACAGAAATAAGGAAAACTTGCTGCTCCTCCTGATGGAGGAAAGGAAATGAATGATAAAGGTAGCATTATTTTGTGGTGAAATGACCAAAAATTCCTCTTGTTACAGCTGGAAGCCCGACTTGAAGAAGTTGTAGCAGAAGCATCAAAAGAACGCAAGCTTCGTGAGCACAGTGAGACCTTTTCCAAACAACTGGAAAACGAACTGGAAGCTCTAAAGGTTACATGTTTCTTGACAAACATTTATTCATGGCACAGGAGCTGCAATAGTTTCGCTTACTCAACTGTTAATACCTGTGGGAGACTTAAAAACCACAGCATTACTAGAAATCTGCCCTAAACTGTTCAGATTTATTTTCTTTTTTGCTTGAAAGACCTCAGTGTCTCATTGGACACTAATGTTTTAAAAATGTCCCATTTATATAAATTCTAAGCACATCCTAAACCAGTGTGGTCCAAATCTGTTCTTTCTGCAACCCATTTGAACTCCTTATTAGAGTTGTGTAAGCAGAGCAGTCAATTACAGGGCTTAATGCTTGGACACTAGCATAAGCACCTTTTAAATCACTCAGTGCCCAAATAAAAAATTTTCCCAAGTGCCACCAATTGGACAATTCTAATTTTAAATCATATTCCCAAAATTTAAAGATCATAGTCTTTTCCTGATGGTTGCTCTTCTTCTGCAGCTGAAGCAGGGAGGCCGGGCAGCAGGTGCCACACAAGAGCATCAGCAGGAGCTTTCTAAAATTAAGTCTGAGCTGGAAAAGAAAATCCTATTTTATGAAGAGGAGTTGGTCCGACGAGAAGCCTCACATGTTTTGGAAGTAAAAAATGTGAAAAAGGAAGTACATGATTCAGAGAGTCACCAGCTTGCACTGCAGAAAGAAATAATGATATTAAAGGATAAATTAGAGAAAACAAAGCGAGAGAGGTAAGTTTTTGGGCATGATTCATTAACTATGGATTTCTTTTTTTGTGCATTGCATTGCACAGGTATTTGTGCAAGTTGGTATTTCACCTTAACTCTGTTTATTCCTTTTTGAAAATCCCAGCCTACAGGTTCAGCAATGTTACAGTATAAGTGTTTCTATTTCTTGTCCTTCTCCTTAGGCACAGCGAACTGGAGGAAGCAGTAGGAACAATGAAAGAGAAATATGAGCGTGAAAGGTCTATGCTCTTGGAAGATAACAAAAAGCTAACAACAGAAAATGAGAGGGTAATTATTTTAGAAAACATGTTTAAGCAAAGCATGTTTAAGCTCTTACTTCATTACTTTCTGATGTTGAAGTAGTCTCCTCATTGATCAGAACAGGATCTGTGAACGTTCAGGCAGTATCTGAATAAAACAAATGTCGTTTTTGCCATATAAATGTCCCAGATCTGGTTAAATGGTAACTTTAGCGTCTCGGTACTGTGCTTTGGGGGATTGATTCTCACAACTCAGAGGACACCACCTTCTGATTGCTGCATGAAGGCTGCACAGAGAAGGAGGCTTTTACAAAGAGTGCCTGCCTGCCTGAGAGCTTATAGTTAAACCTCATTCCTCTCGACCTCTACACTTACTTTTTCTTTTCCTTTGTTTTTGATTGTTTTGTGTGAGCTGGCAATGTGTTCATCTATGCTCAGGAGCTGGTCTCCCATTTCACAAAAAAAGAAACCTGTCCTGTTCTTTGGTCTGTGTTAGAACTTCCATATAACACAGGGTGGTCTTGTTTGTTCAGATTCTGTAGGTGTGTGTAGACATAGACATACCTAAAAACTCTGAAACTGACATGTCACAAGTGACATCAATCTTTTGTTTCAGCTCTGCTCCTTTGTGGACAAATTAACAGCACAGAACAGACAGCTAGAAGATGAGCTCCAAGACCTAGCAGCAAAGAAGGAGTCTGTTGCTCACTGGGAAGCTCAGATTGCAGAAATTATCCAATGGTATGTGCTGTTTGGAGATCCAGATGGACACTTTCAACTTTTGAAATATTAGTTGGCTTTTTTTTTTTTAAATATATAGCTCTTTCTCTGTGTCTGGGATCAACAAATGCTTGGTACTTCTGAATGTTCATTAACTGTTTCTCTTCTGCTTTCTTATATTGCTAAGTAGTAATGACTAGTGAAATTTTCAGATGCTGTTAAGTTGGAAGGAGAGGGTTTTGATGTCAGCTTGCTTCAGTCTCTAAAGTGATCATTCAATCTCCCAATTTGGAATATTTTGATAAATTTATTCAGGAAGACAGTCCATGTTTACATAGAGAGCCTCACTAGCTGTACTAGGCAAGTGCTAATACAGCTGCAGGTCAGTTTTTCTCTCTGTTATTTGCTGTTTTAGCAAGCTGTGTGCAGAAATTTTCAGCATGGAGGACTTGAAGGTAGCCCTTACAAAAATTGAGCAAGCAATATGCAGATCATGTTCCAAACAATAGCAGTGAACCTCTGCAGAACTCTTGCTGATGGTGGAAGGGAAAGTTCAGTTTCCCTAGCAACAGCCACAATCAAGAGAATCAAATAAAAGAAAAATCTAAGGCAGGCAATCCAAGATGTATTCAGTTTTCTGTTGCTGGAAGAGTTTTTTCTACTCTGTCCATTTCTGTATGTCTCTAAATCCAGTGCAGACACTGATTATTTGATGGTACAGTATTTGGTGCTGTTAGCTGTGGAACTGTTAAGTAACAGTTTTTTGTAATTGCCCAACAGGGTAAGTGATGAGAAGGATGCTCGTGGCTATCTCCAAGCGTTAGCTTCCAAGATGACAGAAGAACTAGAATCATTGAGAAGTTCCAGTCTGGGGTCACGAACACTGGTAAGAAAATAGCAAGCCTCCAGGCTCTCTTGGGGGTGTCCAAGTAGCTACATTTTTAGTTTTCAGCTATCTGTTCCTAATCAGAATTCTTTTATGATAAATCCTCTGCTCTGCTCTCTAGTTTTTATCTATTGCTTGTGAAATGCATCTAGGTAATCTGATCAGAATTTGGTAATTACAGGGGGCGGTTGTTTCACACTAGTATCTGCCATCACAAACTGCTTTAAATAGTACAGAGGAAAGAAGAAGCAATAACTTAAACCATTAGAGGGGAGTACAGAAATGTACCTCACACTGTTAGAGGCAAGTGAGTCATTTTAACTGCTGTTACACTGAGATAACAAAGTAAGTTTTCTTTTGTGAACAAGTGGTAGCTGGTTGGTATTGTTACAAACTAGTGACGCACTGAGAGCATGTAGCTTTATTGACATGCAGAACGATGAGACCTTGTGCCATAGTTTTCCCATACAATAGTAACATGAATTAAAAAAAAAAAACCTGCAAAATAGAAGAGCTCTCATGAAGGAATATGGTTTCAAAGACAAAAGCACTGGTTATCCTTGGCAGGTACTAAATACCTGCATAAGGAAAGGGAGAGCCGCTGCCAGCTAGGCATGTCCCTAGCAATGCCAGTCAGCACAGTCTGCCATGCAGAGAGCCCATCTGCTGCTGGTTTATACAGAAGTTACTCATCCCTTCAAAACCGATGAATTAGGAGAGAATACAAGAAAGTTCTGACTTCCTATGAGGTAATATTTGCCTACAATCATCAAGGGAGGTTTATAATATTGAGAGGCTTAATAGGAAGAAAAATCAGATCAAATGGAGATGGTATTTTCATTGTAGCTGTTGCCAAAGAATGTTCTCTGTTCTTTATATTACAGCTGGTTTTGTAACTTCAGCAGAACCTGATATAAGACAGTTATTATTCAACCTTAAAAATGCTTCTCATTTTCATGATGTTATTTGCAAGTTCATGTGTGACTGGAGAGATATCACAGAATCATCTATCAAGGAATACCAAAAATGTTGTCCGCGCTGAAAAGTTCCTGGAAAACCTTGGAATATTAGCTTTGTGGGGCAGTAGGAAATTGCATGGTATAAGCAGAAGTATAGCATATGCTACTTAGCAAGCATAAGAATTGTTTAGGCAAATGTTCTACTTATCTTGGGTATCTCCAGACCAGATTATTTCTTTTTTTTTATGGTTTTCCTACTCCTGGTATGTTTTAGATTAGTAGGTTTTACATCAAATACTGACATTTATCTCATGCTTGAAAGTCTAGTATGTCACTAGACACTGCAAGTTTTATACTCTTTTCTAGACTGGGCAATGAAAACTAGCCATTTTCAATGGGTTCTCTCAGTCTGAGTTCCAAGCGTCAGCGATCCAGCGTTTTGGTTTCAAGCATATTGTGTTAGTGGTTTAACCAATGTAAAAGTTGCTCATTACTTCCATTTTTGTGCAACAAAGTCTGCCTTTCGACTGATTTTCATGCAGCAGGTATACTGTCCATGCCTAATTAAAAGAGCCTTCTCTGAACTGGTGTGAAAGCTAATTTATGGCTTTGAACAATAACAGAAATATCTTTAGACAGTTGATACTAATATTCAGTAACTTCCTGCAACAGGATCCACTGTGGAAAGTGCGGCGCAGTCAGAAGTTGGACATGTCAGCGAGGCTGGAGTTACAGTCTGCCCTCGATGCAGAAATTCGTGCCAAACAACTAGTTCAAGAAGAGCTACGGAAAGTTAAAGATGCAAACATATCTTTTGAAAGGTAACGAGGGCTTTGGTCCTGATTGGGCTTTAATGTACTGCTCTAAACTGCTGATTACAATATTAACAACTTTCTTATAATGGCCCCTTGTGCCTGGGATATTGGGCTGCCAGAAAGATCCCATCCTCCAGACTACACATTTCTTACATAGTCAAATGAGAACTGTAAAAAATTCTTCAAGTAAATGTTTCACTGCTGTGAATATCCTGGTAGTAAGATACAGATCTTGAGCACCCGAGGGGAAAAGAAAAAAGCGTAAGAGCAAATTCAAGCCAAATTCAGTACCTTTTCTTAGACTAAGAGTCTGAGAAGAGTGGAGAGTAGACATATTTGTGGGAATTAAAAGCCAAACCACTATTGGAGTAATTTTGTTTGGCAGGTGTCTGCAGTGATAGTAGGAGTCTCAAGTAAAGTTTTCTCTGCCTAGTCAAGTAGTGAGATGCCTATTCAGGGGAAAAATAAAATTAATCAGCCTTAAGAAAAAAATCTTTTAAAAAAACATCACCGCTCCTCAAAAAAAACCCAAACAAAACGGCATTTTCCAATACTGTGAGATGTAGGACCAGAAATGAACAAGGCCATGCACTGACATTCTTGCCTTTGAGGTACTTCAGATTGCATTTTGATCATGTTGTATTGCTTTAGTAAATTGAAGGAATCGGAAGCAAAAAATAGGGAACTGCTGGAAGAGATGGAAGCTTTGAAGAGAAAACTGGAAGAAAAATACAGAACAGATTCAGGTAATTAAAGTCACTGTGTTTTAGCAGAGTTCTAAACACCGCCTGCGATGTTGCCTTTCAGCTAAACCTGTTCTGCTCTGGGTTTTAGGTCTCAAACTTCCAGACTTTCAAGATTCCATTTTTGAATATTTCAACACTTCTCCCCTTGCACGTGATCTGACCTTCAGAGTGAGTTATTACGTAAAATGGCTGTGAAAATGTGATGAGTGAATCATAGTTTTGTCACGTATAAGCAGCACTTGGGCGCTATATGGCATATTTGGATCTGGCACATCAGGCAAATTAGCGTGCCACAGAATTGGATGCTCAGTAGATGTCAGATTGGTTGGCATTTTGTAGAGAAGCTGGCGCCTTTGGGAAATATTCCCAGAAGC
>JAOQGH010000040.1:11441817-11453974 GCA_025769975.1 Gallinago jamesoni | reverse complement strand
ATTGGATGCTCAGTAGATGTCAGATTGGTTGGCATTTTGTAGAGAAGCTGGCGCCTTTGGGAAATATTCCCAGAAGCTCACATTTAATTATTTCCCATTCTAGCTTCTTTGTTTAGGTTAATCTCAAACATTTGGCTAAATAATACATATGCGGGGGTTTTTGGAAAGGCTGCCACACCCTGTTACAAATAAGGGATTAAATGCTTTGCAGTTGGAAGATGCTGGTTAATACAAGGAAAAGGATTCACACAGTTCAAGGAGTGTTTAAACAGATATGTAAAATTGTTGGCTCCAGATCTTAATGGAGTGGTTAGAGCAGAAGGAACTGGGAAGAGAATCAGAGGGCCCACAGATGTTGGTATAATAAGTTTATCATGACACACCCTCTGATCCTTAGAAAACTAATCATACAAATCACAGCTCCAAGTGGGTGTTGCACTTTGAAAGGTTTGTGCGCTCCCTGAGGAAGCAGCTGTTAAATGCAACATTGAATCTCATTTCCTTACTTCATGAACTCTTGATCCCTGAAGATTTTCTGGGATGTTTTTTTGTAAAACATGTAGACAGTTTAGGATAAAACCAAGAGTTTGAACTGGAAAGAATAATCTGTTACATTTATGGAGCTGAGATAAAGGGGCTCTGTTTAAAACCTTGTAAGTCTGGTTAGATTTTATACCCGAAATGTGTACTCCTTATTTTTTTCTTCTTTTCCTCCAAATTGTCACTGTTGCTAAAAAGAAAGCCAATGGCCAGGCTGTGGTATTTGCATACACTTTGTGTATGTGCTGTTCCCAGTCACAAAATGTTCCCCCTGGCTTTCCTGCTGAAGCCGCAAGATGTGCTGTATGGATCCGGTGGAGAGAAGAGAGAGAAACTACTATCTGAATAAAAATTTTTATCTACTGACCTTGGTATTTTAAAACATTTCTTTAAAAAGTACCAGATATACTTAAAACAGTAACATGTAGAATATGAAGCCCATAACTAATAAAGATTCCTTTCTACAGATCCTGCAATAAATATATAGTTGCTATGGAAATGCAGGTGGCATTTTCTGATGAACTAGATTAAAATTGCTGATACTGTACTTAATGAGTTCCATTACCAATTTTTAAGATATGTTCTTAAAGATAGTCCATGTCATCTGCTGTGAGTTAATTTAGTTTGAATAAATATCATTTGCCCATATAAAGCATTTTATTTAGCTAGCCTACTAGTATTCTCTCTGAAGTTTTCCTGTGGGTGATAAGTGATCGTTTTTATCCCTCATATCCGTTACAACAAAGGATTCTGTTTCTTCTTCGTCTACATCTTCTCTGCTAGCCTTTTGGGAAGAAGTAAGTTTTTGCTAGTAGTTTTGTGTCCTTATATGTTGTGACCTGTCATAGTAAAAATGGCCTTCTAAAACTAGATATTTTGCGTCCTTAACTTCTCTATAACTTAATCCACTAAATAGAGTTAGTTTAGTTTTCTTTTAATACCTCTTTACAGGCTTGTTGTTTTATATTTTGACTATCCATATGGCTAAAGCTGAATGACACATAGCATTTTTAAATAGTTCATATTGCATAATGATACAATTTGATTTTAAATGGCCCAGCCCTACCAATCAATTCATAACAAAAAATAACAACTATGTGAACATATTTAGTGAGCTAACTGAACCGAGCCATCTTCCTGTCTAAACTGGCTGGGAAATGAGTGATTCATTACTTGTTGCCTTTAGTGCTAATTACATCATTGATGTGAAGTCTAATCTGATGTTTGTTAATCATGATTTTCATGATGTCCTCAGACTACAGTAATTCAGTATCCTACTTCCACACCCAGCTTCTTTAGCTCTGGAATTGTAGCATACTTCCCCCTTGTGCTGGCAATTAGTAGTTGCTAATTTAAGTGTGGAGTTAATAGAAGGCTTGTAATGGATGCTAGTCTTGAATTCTAGTGAAATATAAGACAATATGATTAAGCAGACGTGATTCTTTTAATGACAGGGGGCAACCGTTTTAAACAACTTTTCAAAGGGCTGTGTAGTACTACTTTAAGGATTTTTGTTGTGGCGGAATTGCTGGCTGCTGTGTGCTAGAAAAATCCTGGTGTAGTAAGCTACCATGAGAAATAAGCTATTCTGTGGATGATTGCCAGGCTTCTTAAACACCTTTCCATACCTGCATGCAAGAGATTAGGCACAGCCGTGCTGGGAGGAGAAGGCTGTTACAGCATTTATGGTGCCTACTATGAGGTTCTGCGTTTCAGTACTTCCAGCTTTACAGCTTTTCCATCAGCTGGCAGGGTTTGTTGTGAGGAAAGATTTTTATTTTTTTTTGGAGTTGAAAGTTGTTAGGTGTATGTGTACTGCATATAGAAATCAGCATTGGGGTGGTTTTTTGTTGTTTCCATTATGTTGATGTGAAAACGCTTTGTCAGATCTGTGGTATCTAATGTAACATGTTTCTGTCACTTTTGCAGACCAGTTCTATTAGCGAGCAGGAAACCCAGGGTCCCAAGTCAGAAGTTTCACCATCAACTTCAGTTGTAACTGCAGAGCAACAACAAGAAGTAAGAGAGCCGTTATTTTCCCCTGAAGAATATTTAGCTAGAAAGTCTCTCTGTCTTGTTCATGATAAATACATATTGCAGCATTCACTATGAAGAAGCAGGATTGAGTGTTGCTTATTTGCAATGTGTCGGTGTTAATTGCACCTGCTCTGAGGACAGTTGCAAATGAAGCCTTTTTGCTGGCTCTGTGTATGTTGATGTACCTCATTTTCATATGTTTTCTGTATTGCTGCTTGTTTGTTAGTGTGCAGGCGTTCCTGTGAGTGCTTTAAAACACAATCTGTTTCTGTTAAATCAGAATGGCGATGTTTATGATGATTAAATTTTTGATAACTTTCAAAAAAGAAAAAAAAAATAAATCAGAAAACAATAAGCTTTACCACCCCGATCTTGAAACAAATTCTTGAAGCCTCATTTTGCTCAATTACAGTTTTTTGTGATTCAGGAACCAATTCGGCTTCAGAGGATGCCTGCTGCTCCTTCCCCCACCATTCAATCCATTTCTCTAGCTGTACCAAAGGTAGGGGGACCGTGCTAACCTTATTCTAAAGAACAAAGGAAAAAAAGATATCATTTATAAATTAGCCCTCCATGTTTGTTCTTGTCCTGTTCGGGTTTGTCATGTGTTTTTTTGTTAGGTCTCTGTTTTTAATCTAATGTTTCCAAATGCAAGCTGATGTGTTTTGATTTATCGGAAGGGATGACAAAAAGGAGTTGGTTATAGGTTTGGGTTTGAGTGGTTTATGCAGTTGGAAATAAAACTGTTACTGTTGTCTCGCAGCACCTTTTACAAGCTGCACTTACATCAAAGAAGCCCAGGTTTCATAACATACACTCTGATGTACTTGGAGGGTGGTGAAGGGAGATGCTTGCGTTACATAGAAAGCGAAAATTTATTTTTTTTTATCCTGAATGTATCTTTCAGCCTAAAGCTCACCAGCTCAACATCAAGTCATTCACAAGCCCTACTCAGTGTAGTCATTGCACCTCTCTTATGGTGGGATTAGTTCGGCAAGGTTATGCCTGTGACGGTGAGTCAGTTAAACTTTTTATATTTTTAGCAAGTCCCTGAAAAAATCATCCCAAAACTCTAACGTATTTCAAGGCAACCGTTCCTTTGGGGCGGGAATGAAAGAGAGGGGTGGCTGCCACTGAATGGTTTGTTCTTTTGCATCATCATTAGTCAAAGAAAGAATATAAGCCCTCATGGTTACCAGTCATATTACTCATTAATTCTGCTACCATTAGTGCTGTTATAGTGTGAGTTGGGGGGGAGGTGGGGAAGGCACAACTGTTTTCTGTAGGGGGCAAGACTACAGGAAGGCTCTGATAACATGAATCTGACTGTTTTGTGCTATCCTGATCATAAACCCTGTATGTTGAGAGGACCATTTGCTAGGTTTTTTGGCCTGCAGCCTGTCTTACTGTCCATTAGTTTTTATTTTAAATGCTTTCTCTGATTGAATTCCATGTTTGAGTACATGGAGGTATTTTTATTGGAAAAGACTTATGTGTATCTTGATGAGACACACAAACTCAGTAAGTAGCCCACAGATCTTTTGAAGACACTACCATATAAATAACCTTATTGTATTTCTGTGCCTAGCTCAGTTCTTGCTAGCAACACCCCCTCCACTGACACCTTCAGTATCATAGTCAGATTGCCTGCTCTGCCCTTCAGGGCTTTTTTCCTGACACATCTTCTGGTGGCAGTTTTTCCCCAGGAGCACCTATTGCTCTGCCAGCACTTGCCCTGGGGCTGCCTTTTGTCTCCTGTTGCTGACAGTTCTGAGCTCCTGGTTTGCATCTCTTCCTGCAAGTTTGAAACAGTCTTTTTCCCTTAGATAGTGTAGCTATCAACTTTGCTCTCTTTTTTTTCCTCGTGTATTTTGATTAAGCTGTGCATCATTAGTTTTGCAGTTTGCCTCTTCTACTCCAGATCTTGATAGCTACAGACAAAACCAGAGTCACATTGACGTAAGAATAGAGATGGTTTCAGTAGAGCAAAACTTTGTCATTTTCCATTCCCAGCCACTTGCTTTTCTGAGTTCCTCCTCTATTTAATGCTGGAGACTACGGTAAAATTCAGCTGTGCTTCCAGAGGCCTGTGGAACTGGTTATGTCCTGTGGATTTTCCCTGTTCTGCAGCCGATGTACCTCCATATGCACAATACCAAATAATTGATGCTGAATTTATTATCTGGTCTCAGGGACCATCTACGGTACTTTGCATGCATGACTTTTTGGTAATCCCTGTCCTCCTGGGAGCCTGCTCTGGGCTGCCCTCTCTCCTGGCTGCTCCCTTGGCCATCGTAAGGGGGAGGTTTGTAGCCCAGTCTCTGGCTCTAGCAGAAGCAAGCTGTTTCCAGGTCTTCCAGAATCCTTTGACCCTTCATAATTATGGGGCTAAATGTGCACAGGGTGTTTGCCAGATGCCCACTGCTAAGAATATGGTTAGGAGGAAGCAGTGCTGTGCTGCTCTCCCGATGCCATCCCAAGCCTACTGGTAGAAACAGGGCAGCTG
The DNA here is from genome assembly GCA_025769975.1 of Gallinago jamesoni. Taxonomy (NCBI): domain Eukaryota; kingdom Metazoa; phylum Chordata; class Aves; order Charadriiformes; family Scolopacidae; genus Gallinago; species Gallinago jamesoni. The sequence continues at coordinate 11,448,891 of JAOQGH010000040.1, read as the reverse complement.
GGACAAACCAGACAAAACCTCTGTTGGAAGGATCTGGCCCAGAAACGGTGGGTTAGATACCTTGATATAATGTGTTAATTCATTCCGTAGTTCTTGTAGTCTCCCTCATGTCAACTGGTGTGTATTCTGAGTTTTTTTCTGTGTAGTGCTTCTGTATGAAGTGCTCTATAGACAAGAGACCTCTGTCTCTTGCTGGGGCAGCACAAAATGGTACAAAGTGGTGTAAATGGTAAGAAAGGGTGCAACGATTAGTGTAGATGTTTACTCCTTATTTGAACCCTGAGATATATATACGCCCCTTTCACGACACTGCATTTCAGTCCTTCTCTCCTGGTTTCTAGTTTATTATGCTTTCAAACGTATTGTCTGTGTTTAATAATTAAACCCTTTCTATTTTATTGATCAGTTTAGTTTTATTTTATCTTTGCAGTATTCTTGCATACTAGGATCAAATTAAACACCTACTATATTTATCTTGTCTCCTATCACTGCCCCATAATTTTTATTCCTCCGTTTTTAATACTTTTTTTTCTTCTGTGAGTGGGTTAGTTACTGCTTAACACCATACTGCTTTCATAAGCTGCCTTGAAATGTGGACTCAGTTCCTATCCTTAATGGAAGTAATAGGCTTAAAAGAGAAAATAAAAGCTTTCTGGAGAGTCTCATACAATATCTAGGTGTGTTCACTCCTTTAGCGTAGTGGGCTGTTGCAATATTTGACTGCCAGTTTCAGTGTGGTTAATTAATTTGCTGAGCGTCGGGGTGGACTACGTTAATCTCCTGTTACGATTGACTCATACACGCATTTCACTGTGAATTTTCTCTTTTGTACTTAGTGTGTTCATTTGCATGCCATGTTTCCTGCAAGGATAGCGCGCCTCAGGTCTGCCCCATACCCCCTGAGCAAGCCAAAAGGCCTCTTGGAGTAGATGTGCAAAGAGGAATAGGAACCGCCTATAAAGGTTATGTCAAGGTAATAGTCTTTTGTTCTTGGGAATATTAAACTTCACTTATGGCTGTGCAGCTTGGAACCTCTAAGTATGTTTAAACAGATCTCCTAAATTGTGCTGATGCCTTAAGGCTTTGTGTGCCATCTATGTAACTTATTTAACCTTCATTGCTTTAGATGTGGGAGAAACGGTTGGTTTTACTACAAGAGCTGAAGGTTAGTAGATTAGAAGCTACGGTGTTCATAAGCAGCAACGGGGGCGGAAAAAAGCATGCTTTAAGGAAGAATTTCTGTCGTTGATGTAAGGGTAATATAAAAAGTAAACTGTCCTACCATTTTGGCATTTGTGGAATATACAAGCCCCATGGTTTGTCCTAATACTGCCTAATATATTTATTAAACTGTAACAGGGAATGGTTGAACTTAAGGGAGGAAAAATGATTGCTTGATTACTTGACATTTTTCTCTCCGTTTTGAAGGGCAAGTAGGACGTGCTCTAATTCCGTTGATCTAAGTATAAGCTTTGCTAAATGTCCTTGCTTTCTATGTCTACTACATGTGCTTACATTTAATAAGCAATCAGTTATTTATACGCAGGTCCCAAAGCCTACAGGAGTTAAGAAAGGGTGGCAGAGGGCTTATGCAGTTGTCTGTGACTGTAAACTCTTCTTATATGATGTGCCTGAAGGAAAATCCACCCAGCCTGGAGTTGTTGCGAGTCAAGTCTTGGATCTCAGGTTTGTATTATTATGACAGAGTAGAAATCCTCTCTTATTTTTTCCTAACAGGATTATTTATAGTGCACAAGATACTTTTAAGATCATGAGAGCTCTGGTCTGAGAAGAGCTGTGTGTTCTGTACATAGACTGCGGCTGAGTTTAGGCTGAATGAGTTGGCTCAATGAGTCACTTAAGTGACTTCATAGTCATTTACACTGCAGTCACTAATATTTACAGTATTAGCATGCCTCTTCCTAGAATTCCATAGGCACACATGCAAAACAAATAGAATTTGGTAAATTGTTTTTTCCCCCTGCACTCTGACCTCAACATTGAGTCACAGTTCATCCCAGAGCCAGTAATTTCACAAACATCAGAAGAACCTAAGTAGTCTGCAGAAAAGCACCAGCTAATTTGCAGTTGAACGTAGCTCTGACCCTGCCTTCTCACCGGAGTCATTTTCTCATGGTGAACCATTTGAACCACTGAACACTGTCTGCAAGAGATCTGAGACTTACATTGATCAGAGTAACTGAGAAGGGTTTTTTTATTTCAATTTATGGAAATATCAAAAAAACGTAATACCTTTTAATGTTACAGCACCTTCTATCTCTGTGGAATATAAAGTTTGCAATCACAAGCACCTTGATTTCTATTTTTTCCAGACAGCAGTAGTACTGTGGGGTTGCACCAGTACTGCTGTTCTGTTCTCACATTTATTCCCTGAGAGCCGTCGGTGTCACCTCTCCGACGTGCTGGCAGCGGGAGCAGAAGCCTGGAAGTATTGCAAATAACAGCGTTGTCATCAGTAGATTGCTTGAAGCAACTCAGCCAGATACTATACCAACTGTCCCATGCTTTATCTGCTTATTGTATCTGCCTCTCTGAGTCCGTCTTCTGAGGATCCTTAGATGTTTTAATAGACGTTAACCACCACAGCTATGAATTCTAGCATGGGCAAGTTTCAGGCATTAGTGTCATCTTTACACTAAAATTGGCAATTATGGTGATGAACGTGGTCAAATTCAGTTTAAAAAAGCTTGTGTAGACAAGCCCTCTGGGGTGGAGCTCTCTAAAATGCAAAAGTTGTTCTGATGTCTGTTTATTTTACTGTAATAGAGAATAAAATCTAGCTGTTTTGAAAACCCTTATTTGAATCCCACAAACTATAATTATGTTGCCAAGAGCTTTTTATGTGATTTTTCTTTTTTTCCAAAGGCCCCTCTCTTGCTACACATTGAGGTATGAATTATTCATTTCTAACGTGTCTGCTGGGCTGGAAGAGCAATCTTCTTGCTGCTAATTGTAGAATAGGTGTGGTTGGTAAACCAAAACTACACAAAGCCACCCCACTTAATTTCAGGTGGACTGAGTTACATGTACTTGAGTGCTGTAGAAATATAACTAAAGCTTGTGAGTTGTTTGGGTCGAGGATGGTTGGAGCATATATCAAAGCAGTAATGACAGTTGTGACCTCTGTGCGGTATTAGGAGATTGCAGCCTGTTGAAACAGTTGTGATGTTGATTAGATTTTGCTGAATGATGTTAGCCAGGGCACGTATGTGATTCTCTTGCTCTCTTTCTTACCAGAGATGAAGACTTTTGTGTGAGCTCTGTCCTAGCATCAGATGTAATACATGCAACTCGTAAAGACATCCCTTGCATATTCAGGGTATGGCTCTCAATTTACTCTTAAAGAAGATACAAGTTAAATACAAATGTTTTGTTTTGATAGTAAAGTTAAAACTGTTACTTTACATCATCTGTGTTAAAATATGGTCCTTCTTTCATATGTGTTAATTCACATGATGATACTGGTGGCCCACAGAAGACAGGTTTTCATTTCTTTTGGATCTTCCACCAGCAGAAAACAATAACAGAATGCTGCCAAACACCAAAATATTGTCACCTCTGTCCCCCCATGAAATCAAGAAAAGGAAAAACTTGTCTCAGACTCCAACATCTCTCCTTGGTAACCAATTTTTAAAGCTGGATGTTAGACTGTCCTGGCTTTGATGCATTTTTAATAATAGGGTAAGAGTGTCCGTAGTGGAGTCCTTCCACAGCTTAGCAACTTGAGTTGAGAAGCCTTGAGTTTCATAGAAAATACCAGATTTTTGTATGATGAATAATGCTAGGTATTTTATGACCAACTTCTCCCATTTTTTCCACATTTGACGGTGCGTCAGATGCCATCTTCAAAAGACTGAGGAGTGGTGGCACTTCAAATTGAAAACAATAGCTGAAGCCTAGTTTTGTTTTTGTTTTCAAATTTAGAAATATTATCCGTTGTGCCTCCATCCATCTTTAAAATATTAATGCTTAGTTACAGTTTAGACATGAACAAAGCTTGATGCGAGGTACTAAAAGCTATGAGAAACTGCATACTACTCAGTTCTTTTCCGACTGCTCTTCACTTTCATCTCACTTCTGGAGTTCTGTCTACGACATCTTATTGCCCCAAGCTTCCTTTCAGAGATGTTCTATCTCTAAGATGAATGTTATCGCTTAATTCACTCTTTCAGGAGGTGTACGTTGCATAACCACATCATCCATCTTTATAGTGATTTTCTTATCAAAGTGTATAGGCTGAAGGCATGTTATTCCGTGTGTGAATAGTTACAGCCTTCAGTTTTGCATTTTTGCACCTTTTGCTGCCTTTTTTCTGCTTAACTCTTATTATTCTAAAAGCCTGTTGTGAGAGCTGATAGTGCCTGAAGGCCTGTTTGTCTGAAAGTGTAGTTCCCATAATCTCACAAACTCTGCAATCTCTTCATACAGGACACAAAACTAACGTTAAGAATTAGTAAGTGCATACTTTGGGCAACAGAAGGTTCCTGGATACATTCTGCTTTGAGCTCTACAGGATGATTGTCCTGAAAATTAAGTGAAGCCATAGTGATTTTCTTTTAACATGGGGAATGCAGTACTTTGGTCTCAAAACATTTCTTTCCACCAGAGCTTTTAACAGAGATGTTTCCTCTGAACAAATATTTTGAAAATTCAGTTGCAAAATCAAAAGTTAGAGCTGATCATAGCAATGCCATTGGGTTTAAAAGCATCTAATTCAGAAAGCATGTATGTAATTTTCAATAAGTTATTAAAAGATCGGGGCGGGGGGAAGAATCAGGACAAATTATGGCATGTTACTGAAATTCCAGTTCAGAGCAGGAAGGAGCCTTTTACTGCCTTGTAGGAAAGGAATGTAACGTTCCTTGCCCGTATTTTAGGATTTGGAACGATTAAGCAAGATTGAGCGTTTTTAAACAAAACTGCTGAGGCTTGTGCATTTTTTGAAAGTGCTGTGGCTGCGTTAGCCATCTGCGGTGTCGCGTACCCCTCAGGTACATCATCACATTGTTATGAAATAGCACATTTTGCTTTTGCAGTTCTGTGAAGTATATCATACTGACAAAAAGGGCTTTTATTACTCTTATTAATTTCACTTCCTCTGTCTGTTAAAAGGTGACAGCGTCTCTCTTAGGTTTGCCTTCAAAGTCTTGTTCTCTACTGATCCTGACGGAAAATGAGAATGAGAAGAGGAAGTGGGTTGGAATCCTAGAAGGGCTGCAGTCCATCCTGCACAAAAACAGGCTGAAAAACCAGGTTGTGCATATTCCACAAGAAGCCTATGACAGTACACTGCCTCTTATTAAAGCAAGTTTAGCTGCTGCTATTGTAGGTATGTTTGTTTTAATTTTTATAAGTGTCTAAGAGTTGTTGGAGCTTTTAGATGGGCTTCTGTAATGACAGCACTGGCACCTTGAAATAAATTCCTCAGCTGAATTCCTTCATAGGAATTTAATAATGGGAGGGGGAAATGCTAATCTTGCATTGATATTCAGATTTCTTCAGAATAAGTTTAACAGGTTGTTTCAGCACTATGCTATATATCTTGTATAGCATTCTTTTCACAGACTGCATGAACTTAAGCAAAATTGATTTGCTGTCGAAAATCTGTTTGTCTAGAATTTTTTCCAGCTGTTCAAAGCAAACAATCTGTTTTAAAGATAAGACTAAGTACAGCTGAATTAATAGCCTTTTTTTTATCCTCCCTGGTTTAGATCGAGATAGAATAGCGATTGGTTCAGAAGAAGGACTGTATGTGATAGAGGTGACCCGTGACGGTAAGTTAGGCCATAATGCATGCAGTAATTACTTATGGAATATAAGCTCCCTAATTTTTAGTGCTGTTAGAATATAGGTTACACAACAGCCCTTTATGTAAATTAAGTATTAAGCACTCCGTTAATTGATGAGAAGGAAAAGTGAGTGTGAGATATGAAAACTAATTTGGTCATTATCATTACGTTTAGTTGACTGACTAAAATTAAAGGGATGGGTTATGGGGCATATTCTTACACATTCTCACCTTCACTGTGTTCCCACAGCAGGTAGCAAAATGCTTCAGCACACCGAGCACACACAGCACACACAGCAGCAGTGAATTATCAGGCACTTACTAAATAGAACTTGAATGGCATGCGAAAAACTTGACATGGGGACAGGCTTGCACCAAAGCTGCACCATCAGAGGACTTAAACTGCCCTGAATTAGAAGATAGACAGCCAGTGCAAGCAACACAAGAGTTTGAAGACTTTGCATTAATGCTACCATGTATCGTTGTCTGTTTCTTCCAGAAATTAGACAACCACTGACATTGTCTTTCAGACCGTTGATGACCAGAGCAAATGTCTTTCTTGCCCTTTTCCATTATCTCTTTATTTCCTTGACCCCATGCTTCTTCCTGAATCTGCTTTTTCCTCTCTGTTCTTAATAGGCTCTGCCCTCTGCTTTGGGAAAAGCAGGACCAGGTTAGCCTGTTCTTTCTGAAGACTTAACCATGTCCATCCCAGACATTCACAGGGAGCAGTTACACAGCAGTGTGTGCTGTGGTGTCACCGGGCAGCACAGGCACATCCCTCTGTCATTGAATTATTAGGCATCACAGCTAGGGCCTGAGGGAAGTGTTTTTCCCTTTGACCTGACCTACTGGGCACAAATACAGATAACAGCAGGAGACATGGCTTGGTATGGTGGGGAAAGTGTGGAGGCCAAAAGGATTACTAGCACATGAGCACAGGGATTGTCTGGGGTCAGTCCGTACAAAATGCAATTTTAAACATGGAAAAGCAAAGAACAAGTCTGGTTAATTCTGCCATCTGCTTCAGGAATAAGATACTCTTACTTTGAACAAACAAATTGATAAAAAACTGAAACACCTAGTTGATTAAACTGAATTTATAGAAGTTAAGTAATATAATTCTGAGAAGCAGTGTAGATTTAAAATACAATAATCTACTACTATCCTCTTACAAGTTGCTGTAAGAAATATTACAGAATCACAGAATCACAGAATTGTGGTGGTTGGAAGGGACCTCAGAGATCATCGAGTCCAACCACAAA
>JAOQGH010000040.1:11423468-11441717 GCA_025769975.1 Gallinago jamesoni | reverse complement strand
GTTATTTCTTTCTCTTTGACTTCAAAAGTGCCAAACTTACCTTGTGAAATCCATGCTTTCTATAACACCTGAGGCACTCGAAACTGAGACAGCATTCTAAATCCGTGCTTTTTTGTGATATAAGAGCTAACAGGCTATCTGATAGGATTGTTTCTAAGAAAATGCCTTCTCATGTCTCTAACTATCTGTGAGTTGAGGTCAGTGATACAGATTTGTAAAATCAAAAGGTGCCCATGTCCCTTTTCCCACTTTGGAAAAATTACTGGGACACTCCTGAAATACCCATTTTGACTGTTTTCAGTAATTTTCATTCAAACTTCAAAAAAGAAATGTCTTTAAATTTAGATTTGATGGAAGAATTTGAATGTCCTTTTTCAATGCAATTTAGTTTGTGGCTACCTGGAATTTGGATTGCAGTTATGCTAAAACTTTTATTTCATTGAATACAGATTTTTAAAGACATACTTGACTTTCAAAATCAAATGAAGTCAGGGATGTGGTTTTGGGGCAAAAAGCAAAATGTTATTGCTTCCTCTTACTTAGAGTAAGTTGTTGCCCAATTCCAGGAGAAAGTACTTTATATGTGGAGACAGCAGATATTTGAAATTCTTTTCAGCAGTAATAAATGCCATTCCTTTGAGTAAACTTCCAGTGGTCACCATTCTGTAAGTACTTAGATATAAACATAACTTTAAACACAAGTAATTCCAGAGATTCCAGTACAGCTTCTTGCATAAATGCAGATTTTACATTTAATTTGAAAAGTCATTTCATAAAGGAACTATTATCTCCATCACCGTTAGCATATGTAAATATGGAAATGAATTATCAATTTTGGTTTTAAGTTAAAAGATGTTTTACAGGAGCTTTCTATGGCCGGTGTGTTAATAGCATATTTATAAATCGTAATCTTCTTTCTATTTTATGGCAGTTGTAATTTTCAGTGTTAATCAACTACCAGCTGCTTATATCAAAGGAATATCACTTAGTTCTTGACAAATAAGCTAAACCGTAAGTTGGAGTTGGAGCTAGGGGAAAAAAAAATATCTTTTCTCTGTGGCAAGGTTTCAACAGCTGGTTGTTTCATAGAACATTTCTTCAGACATATCATCTATTTGTGCAATTGGGGGGCACCCCGAAACCACTTGGGTTTGTGATCTAAACAGCCAAAGTCTTATTATGAGTTTACAGCTTGGCTTGGGTACTCAACTATTACTGAAAAACACATATAATTTCCAGTTAATATTTCTTTTTTTTTTTATCATTCACAAATATTTTGAATGCATTCAGCTAACGGAAAAATGAAAGTGATATTTTAATAGAATTGGCTTTTGCATATTATGTATTATGTTTCCTGGTTTGGAATTGCTTAGTCTCTTTTGTTTGTACCCCCTCGTTGCTTTCTTGAAAGTGCCAAAATATACGCCATCCCAAAAGCAGAACCTATTGTACTTTACCCTCTTAACTGCCTCTATCTAACTGCCTCCATCTATTTTTTTAAAAAAAACCTTGAAATAGCAAAGACTCCCCAGCTTCCATAGTAACCTAACTCATCCTTACCATGAGAAGGCTTTTCCTGGTGCCTGTCCTAAACTTCTCTTTGTAGAGCTTAAGCCCATTCCTAATTACCCCAGCACACACAGCGTTTTTTGCCTTTCTCTGTAGGGATTTAACATCCACTTACTGTAGGGCTTTTGTGTTTGGCTGCGACATTGGCCAGGAGCACAGCATTTTGTACCCTCAGTTATCAGCATTAAATACTTTATATTTCTTCTCTTTGTGTTCTGCTAATTGGGTCTTCCTCCATAATTTACTGGAGATGCTGATGTTTCTCCTGAAGGTGAGAGCAGTTTCAGAAGATAGACCATCTTGCAGTGTATAGATAGTACAGATACGATGATATAAAAAAATTTCTCCATTTATCCCAGATGTTAAGCAGCCTTTCCCTGCAAAGTGTCGCTGAAGTGAGGCTTTATACCGATAGAGAGAGTCATAGGAATGTTTTGTTTCACTGTTTGTTCTGAGCATTAGTAACAGAGCACTGAACGTGTGTAATAAGTGCTCTTTCTTACCGGGGATGTGTCTGTGTTTAGATTCATTTTCAGACATCAGTATGTAACACTGCAGCGTTTCCACGGTTCCCGACGGTTTCCCTGTTTCCTTTGCAGTGATAGTCCGAGCTGCTGACTGCAAGAAGGTGTACCAGATAGAGCTTGCTCCCAAAGAGAAAATTATCATCCTCATCTGCGGTCGGAATCATCACGTTCACCTTTACCCCTGGGCCTCTCTGGATGGGTCGGAAGGAAACTTTGACATTAAGCTTGCAGAAACTAAAGGCTGCCAATTGATTACAACTGGAACACTAAAGAAGAGTTCTTCGACTTGTTTGTTTGTGGCTGTCAAGCGACAGGTTTTTTGCTATGAAATTCACAGAACTAAACCTTTCCACAAAAAATTCGGTGAAATTCAGGCTCCGGGAACTGTACAGTGGATGACAGTGTTCAAGGACAAGCTCTGTGTTGGCTACCAGTCTGGGTTCTCTCTGTTGACCATCCAGGGAGATGGACAATCTATAAACCTGGTAAATCCTAATGACCCCTCGCTTATCTTCCTCTCACAGCAGTCTTTTGATGCCCTTTGTGCTGTGGAGCTCAGTAATGAGGAATACCTGCTTTGCTTCAGCCATATGGGAGTATACGTCGATTCGCAAGGTCGAAGGTCACGCATGCAGGAACTAATGTGGCCTGCAACTCCTGTTGCCTGTAGTATGTATATGTTTTTCTGTTGCCATATCCCTGTTGCTGCTTTACTTGTCTAAAAATAATCAGCATTGTATTCTATTTTGCTTCGGTTTGTCTACAGTTTTAAGTTTTGATGAGTTAACAGGCTGCATAGTCCTTCCTGATGGTAGTTTTGGACTTGGTGGTCTCCTGGACGCTGCAAGAAAGGAAGCTCTGCCTTGTTACAGGACACAGAAGAACGAGTAATGGAATGGAAAATAATTTTTACGGAGAGTAGTCCTGGATTGCAGGGTGCTGTAAGATTACTGGTCTGTGAAATTCTGTAAAGGTTTCTGCTCCCCAAGAGAGTGTGAATGTCTGGTTGTCGGTAGGATGTCTTCTGTGTCCTGTACTTAAAGTACCATAGAAAGTTGAAGATGAAATGTAACTGTGACGCTAGGGGTTCGTAAAGATAAAACAAGAGGTAAAAATATTGCTTTTGGCAGAACTGGTTACAATTTTTCTCCTATTGGTTCTATTTTTAGGGGGAGAAATTCCAAAAATAATATAGGCAGGTGGAGGGTAATTTTTTTCAACCACTCTGCTCTCTTCAGGCCCATTGGTTTATCAGCTGGTTAGAACAGAAGCACGTGTAGAGCATTTTTCAGTATTCAGTACTCAAAGGCAGTTCATGATAACATCAGGATTTCTATTTGGAGCTCAAATAGCAATCAAAGTGTTTTGAATGATTGAAAGCAAGAAATAGCTTTTTGTTTAAATAGTACATCAAGCAGTTAGTGCCCTTTGGTTTGATCAGGCCAGGCCCTAACAGCACTTTGTTTAATTTTAATTGTCTTGAACTGAAATTGTTGGTTTGCTTTATTCTGACCTAGTTCTGTACAGAATTCTGAAGCAAAGGCCCAAGGAAACAACGTGGTTGCAAATTTGCTTTAAAATGCCATTAGCTAAAGCTAATGTTTCCTTTTCCTTCATCAGCTTTACATTTTTTTTTTGCATTTCAGCAAACTAGACATGCTAGTTAATTGTTTTGCCTGATATTATTAGAAGCTGTTCTTACTGCAAACTATTTTATAGCGTTCTTGTATGTGCAGTCCATAGGCCTAGGGCTGGGTTTGTAGAAAGAGGAGCTTTGTCCACTGCCACAGGAAACTGGATTACTTTCCTTTTCCTTAGCCTTGTCCTCCCTCCTCAGTCCACATCTGGTGATGGTGGCTTTTTTCAACTGGGTCCCCTCAGGAGATCATCAAAGTGGAAATAGTTCTCCCCCTGTTGCAGTTTCTGCTGTGGTAAAGGGCCATGTTGTGGAGAGGTTTTAGGATACGATGGAGAATTTGTCTGTGGGGCGTTCAGTCCCCTCATGCTAGGAGAGGCCGGGGTCTGTGCTGACACAGCCAGCTCTAGTATCTCAGGTGGCCTGTCTGGGCTGCAGTTAAACCAGCTTAATGTGCTGGTTGTGTCCCGAGTCAGTGTAGACGTTGTGGGGCTGCTTAGCTTGGGTACGACGCAGTGCAAAGCCTTGGAGCCGGCAGGTCTCAAAGCTGTAGCGTGGGCAAGCCCAGTGCAGACACTGGCATGTCTCTCTGGGAACCAGTAGAGGTCTGCTCAAGCTCATCAACTCCGACTGGTAAGTGCCAGCCTTGGCTACCAGCTGGCCGGGCAGAAGCAGTTGGTATTTCTGTCTGATGCTCGCTGGTCTCCCTTGACGTAGACATCCAAGTCAACCATGACCCCATACAATAAACACTTGACCATAAATCACTTCTGGGATACTATTTATGAAAGCTGTGCGAGGCTTTCTGTGAACAAGTTCAAAAAATAGCACCACAACCATTACTTCAGTTCTTCTAAGAAGATTCTGTGATGTGTTTGGTGTCCTACTGGGTTATTTCCCTTTGTTTATTGAAGCAGCTCTTTTCTCTATTAAATCCCATAAATTTATAGTAACTGCTCTTCACATCAGGGCACAGTCTTTACATGAGCAGAACTCTAGGGATCTCTGCTTTTTGTTTGACCTAAAATAAACTTTGCTCATACCTTTAATGTTTTTTTTATATAAAAAAAAAGGTTGAAGAGAGAAAATGGGATGTAGGCTTTAAGCGTTGTGACATTTTTCTGTTAACTTGATGAAAGCAACGCATACATGAATATCTAAAGCTAGATAATTGTTAGCAAGAGAGGAAGGAAATGGAGAACAGATCCGCATCGTGACTTCATGACCCACCTCACAGATGGTGGCCCTCTCTTTTCCTCTCCACACAGCAGATGTATAGTTAGTTTGCTGCTTCCGAAATGAAGTAATCTGCATCTGTAGTAAAGCTAGCTGCTCGGTTCCTACCAACTAGCAAATTTGTATGCATCCAAAAACTTCGGGTGCCATTTTGCAATTTCATGGAATCATAATTTGAAGTTTAAAAATACTGAAAGGGTCAAATTTCTGTCTTTCCATGACGCTGACAGTTGTCGTTAGCAAATCTGTTATCACAAAAATATCTGCTTGAAAGTGGGGCTGGGAAAAAGTGTTTTAAAATATATCATGCACATAGTGGAAAACTTGTAACTGTTGAAATTTGCTCAAATATTTGTTAGACTACTGAAACCACATTAGGGCTTTCTGTTTGTTTTTAATCTATGCAGGTTGCAATTCTTCGTACATAACAGTGTATAGCGAGTATGGTGTCGATGTATTTGATGTTAACACTATGGAATGGGTCCAGACTATTGGCCTGCGAAGGGTAAGTCATTTTCTTTGAATTTAGAACTTCATCCCAAATGAGAAGTTTCTTCACGGTGGATGCTAGGCTTGAATTAATTCTCTGCCTCCTTCCTCAAAACAGATCAGACCATTAAACATGGACGGCACGCTGAATCTCCTGAACTGCGAGCCCCCGAGACTAATATATTTCAAGAACAAGTTTGCAGGTGAGTATTGAGCAAGGGGAGAAGTGGGAAAATGACAGGAAGCTAACTGGGTAATTTTAAGCAATGTTACCTTTGCGTGAGATGACTTGTGTTGGATGCATCTGGGTCAGCATGTCCCTGTGTATGTGAAATTGCGATGTGATCTTACAGCAGGAGCTGCCCTCAGCGTACCAGAAACCTCTGACAACAGCAAGAAGCAAATGCTTCGAACGAGGAGCAAAAGAAGATTTGTGTTTAAGGTTCCTGAGGAAGAGCGATTGCAGCAAAGGCGGTAAGAATTGAATCGTGGTGTGTAACTTAATATATGTGATGACATGCAGAGACTAGGAACACTAATAGTAAAAATCACTCTGTTCTTCTAGGGAAATGCTTAGAGACCCTGAGCTAAGGTCAAAGATGATTTCTAACCCAACGAATTTCAACCACGTGGCTCATATGGGACCAGGAGATGGAATGCAGGTTCTCATGGACCTCCCACTGGTAAAATACATTTAAAAGAGAGGGGGATGTATGTGCATTTGTTCTTGCTCAGAAAAACTGTGAAGATGAGCTGTATGGGGTTCAAGCTTTCTGACGTGCAACACTTCTAAATCCTGTCCAAGTTAATACTGTTAGGTGAATTCTGAATGAGACACTGAAAGACATACATATCCCTGCCAGGAGCTTGTTAGTAGTTTTGTAAATAATCAATCTCTCCTCCTTCCTTTTCTGTGTTTGTCAGCTTAAAATAACAGAATGAATTTCCTTCCCCCTCATCCTCTTGACATTTTGCTCTGATATCACTCCAACAGGCTTTGAGCATGGCTATCGCATGAGCCCTGTCTCTGCTGAAATCTCTCTCCAGAGTGACCATTCCTCACTGCAAGGCTCCCCTCTGCTTTCCTCCTCTTCCTGTCCCTCCTCTGCTTCCCTAGCAAGGGTAGGAGTAGCTACAAACCATTAGGAACTGGAACAGTGTGCTTGTGGCACTTCGCCAATTCTAAAAACAAGGAGGGGGGGGGGAAACAAATGCCGTGGAGGTAACTAAAATGCATGTGAGTTGCAGTGCTTTGTAGCATTATTTTTATTTTGTAATTAACAAATACAGTATATGTTCTGTACCCTCCAGCTTAGAGGTGCTAGTCAGGCTTTCTCCTGTCCTTCTCTGCTAGCCCAGGTGAGGGTGATGCGTTTGTCCTTTCAGCAGGAGGAGGAAGGAAAGCAGAGCTGTGGGTTACACTCCCTGCCCCTTCGGTGAGGGTTTGCTGGCTGACAGGTTCCGGTGCCTGCTATGGGGCTTAGTTCTCTCTCTGTCTTTCTCAGGGTTTGTGTCTGTTACTGAAAATATGTGGATGTGGTCAAGTAAGTTCAGAGTTTTTCTAACAACACTGGGTTGTAATAGCTTCAAAAGCACAGTAAAGTTTTCATGAGTAACAACTCCTGGTTGGATAGCTTTTGTTGCTGGCTAACGAGGTGTTTCGTTTCAACTGTAGAGTGTCCTACCTGCTGCACAGGATGAAAAACCGTGTCCGTCTACCACCAGCCTCTCACGGCAGCAGCAGCAGCAGCAGCAGAGAAACAAAACCTATATCTCATGGCCCTCATCAAGTAAGGCTGGAAGGAAGCTTGTCAGTTCTGAGCTGTCATTTATGGCTTCAACAAGAGGCCTAAACCTGCCTTTTTTTCCTTCTTTCTCTACAGGTGGCAGTGATGTGGGAGGAGCCATGCCTTCCCGAAGCATGTCCGATCCTGACCAGGAGTTTGACAAAGAGGTACAGTAGCTTTATTACATGGAGACTAACAATATCTTGTTGCCATACATTGTTTTCTTTTTCCAGTAAACTTCTGAGGAAATACTTCATAAAGACTGTGTTCTTTATGGAGATGTTTTCCTTCCACAAGTGTTTTTTCCAGCTTGTAACATAGGATGGCAGGTTAGATGTGCCAGCACAAAAGCAAAGCTGTGAAAAGATCCTTTTATAGTGATATTTTAAGAAGTATTATGTCTTGGATAAAGTTTTTTAGACAAGGAAATTTGACTAATTGATGAAATGTCCTCAAAGCTCCTAAAAATGTTCACTGGGCTATTAACATAGAATAGCTAAGTGATACGACTAGTTAAGTAATTTTCTGTGCTGCCTTAAGGGAGACTTTTTGTCATGTAACTTCAGAAGGAATCCTATTTTAAAATATGTACAACTGCTTTTAACAAGAGTAAAAGTACATGCCGGTAGTCAGCAAACTGAAAATGCCCTGGCTCCACAAAACCGGTGTCCCTGAATCTAAGGAGAGCAGATGTATGACTTCTGTCTCCTTGATTTATCGTGGGTGTAGCTTCTTCCAAGCTTTGCCCAAGCACTGCCTGTGCAAGAAAAATGTCAGGAATTATGCCTGGGAGGCAAACTCCCAGATGAAGATCTTTGCATCTTTTTAGTGCTTTATGGGACCCAACTACAGGTCCACGTAATGTTCCGGATTTTGAAGGGTGTTTTCCTGAAGGCAGAACTTTGCAGGATGCCTTTGTACACCCCAGGTTAAAGCACTTGTCCAGTTCTCATCACAGGCACGCTCTGACTTCCTTTGTCACCTCAAGTAAGCCACTAAAAGTGTGTGAAAAGAGGGGTCTCTAAACACAGGTATTTCTGAAACTGTCTTGATTTTCAGAGGTGCTGATGATGGGACTATGTTAGTCGACTTAGTTATCCTGAAGCATCCTTCCCAAATTCCATTAAATTCCATGCTCTAATGATACTTGCTGTTTGTAGGCACAAGTAGTGATGGATTCTAAGGTTTTTACATTTTCTTTTTCAGTAGATCTTACGATTTCTTATTATCTCTTAAATTTAAAAAAAAATAGTAGTTTGAAACTTGAAAAGGGAGTCTCTAATAAACACCTTTTGGTTTTATGCTATTTTTCCCATGGCTTTTGGATTTATCGCGGCACGTACCAAATCATGTCAGGATAATCTTGTTAGAGAAGATCTTCTTATTGTTGGAGCCAGGCAAAACCTTTTGAACAGCCCCCTTGAAGGATGTTACCTTTCATTCAGCTTGCTAAATATATATTCCTTTTCTTGGAAAACAACTCGCTGCGGTGGTACCAGTTTCTCCTGGGCAGTGTTTCATTAGCTGTGGATGTGTGCAGCCCTCAGAGCTGTAACTCACCGACGTGGGTGGGAAACTTGCCAGCCGTCCTGTTGAAGCCAGCCCCGTCTGTGAAGGCAGATATCCAACAGCCCATCTAAGGCTGGGGACGTAGCTGTGGATAGACTTGTCTTTATTAGATATTGACGTAGGGCACCTCCAGTAAGTATATTCTGTTTCCCGATCTCCGGCCCTGGTACTTGGCAACCCTTCGCTCTTTTGTCAGGCACTTCACACGCTTGTCGCTGTGGCTGGTTTGTAAACAAAGTTCAGACGCTCGTTTCCTTTCTTCTCACCAAACCGAAGATGATTTGACCCTAATTGTTTATGTGTTTGTATGGGCACATAAATCTACTCCTGGGACATAAAAATTGCTTAAAAAACCATATTGCTAAGTCCGGAACAACAGTGGGCAGATCGATGCGTTCCAACAGGAAAGCTTTGCAGTGGCTAAAGGAGAGGAGCCTGCGATGGAGCAATTTCCATGTACTTTGCCATAATTCCCGTTATGTCAAAACGTCACCTTCAGGACTGCACTACAGCCCGTTGACGTTTGCATGAATGTTTAGCTATGAAATGAATCTCATTCACTCTGCTATGTAGGTGTTGCTCACCCTAATGTTTGAGTGCTTTTGAAAGCTTTTGAGTGCGAAAAATTGATTTTAAGTAAGCATAATTTTTTTTTGTTTCATGTTTCTTGTTAACAGCCTGATTCAGACTCCACCAAACACTCTACTCCATCCAACAGCTCAAATCCAAGTGGTCCCCCAAGTCCCAACTCTCCTCACAGGAACCAGCTAACGCTGGATGGACTGGACCAGTCAACCTGCGACGCGTAACACTGCCGCCCTCACCGTTCCGGCTTCGATCATCCACTGCTCCGTGGAGTCTTCAAGAGCAGGGGCAAAGCTGTCTCAGATGCTAGTGCCAAGACTGACACTGAATCTCTAGTGTTGTACAAGAATAATTATATATCCAGATTGTAGATACAAACTATTGAAATGAAGAAAATTCTTTACTAAATAGCAATTGGGCTTTTTATGCAGAATTGTTCACTGCTCAGTTACGGTTGATTCCTGTCTGCACAGCTGTGACTCAGTTTTATTGCATAGGAGCATTTAAGGCCACCAGTAAATAGTCTTATACTTATGCTGAAAAAGAAATAGAGAGAGAATACTGATAATGTTGCTACAATATCAGGAATATTATTTTTCTATAGAATGATGTAATGTCTCATTAGCAGGAAATCCTTTTAGACACAATTTGGACCTCGAAATAGGAAATGCGAGCAGGTCTAGTTACATCCTCAGATGAATACACTTTTCCCCTTTTCTCATAACTCTTTGTTTCCTAAATCTTAAGGAGAATGCTAGGAAGCTGTAGGTTGTTTCCAACATCAATAGAATCACCAGGAAGTTAAATTAAAAGTTGGTTATAGTTTTGTGGCCTTTTAATTCATTTAGCTATTACATATACAACGGCATAACTGTCTTTCTATCTTTCTACCAACTTTTTAGTCTTGTACATAGGACAACTGCCAGTTATCTTTTACCCACACCCTGCTTTTTAGTCCTCGTCGATCAGTCGTTAGACAGGGCTTTTAAAATACTGGTAATTACTGCTGTGAAGAAAATTTTACTCCTAGTTCCTGCCTATCTCCTCCTGAGAAGTTGTTTCTCCTGGGTTTTTTCGGTGTAAGGACACACTACGTTGTTTAGCTGGCGAGCCTTCTCGTGGACACGCGTCCCTCGAAGTCTGCTTGATCTAAGGATCTCTTATCGCACTCAAACATCAGTCTGTTTTATTGGCTACCAAAGTGGAACGTGAAGGATGTGTAACTGGGGGTGCTGCTTTTCTCATTAATTGTATCCTCACCTGCATGAAGACCCCATGATTATTAATCAAGTATTGATCATGTAGAAAAATGCACAACACACTCCTGTATATTTTGCTATGGCCCACGTGCAGTGGTGATGTTTTGCGTGTATATTTAATCTCATGCTTCCATGTATTATACATTTAGTAATCAAAGATTTGTGACCATGTTTCATTAAAAGCTTGTAATTAATTCCGTGGCTGGCATATCCAGTTTGTCATTGTCACACTAGTGTGCCTTCTGTGCCAATTTTATGACAGTTGGATGTCACTTATTTAAAATTTGGTTTAAATGGGCTAATGCTATACCAATGGCTAATGTTCTTTTCTGAAACACTGTATAGGACGTGCACTTATCTTTAGTTTAAACTGAGTGTTCTAGTCAACATTTAATCCTGTTACGTTAAGTGTTCGACAGTACTTGCTCTTTTTCTCAGATTCTTGATAAAGGGGCTCAGTTAGAGCTGGACACTACTGCTTTGGGGGTTTTCTGGTTTTTACTTTTTTAATGTAAGTCTAAGTCTTTGTAATTATTGAATTGTGAGAACATTTTTGAACAATTTACCTGTCAATAAAGCAGAAGAGGGAGGTTTTAAAGTTCATAGTTGTCTGTCTTGATGTGTGAAAACGGTCTGCCACTGTGTCGTGGACAGAGTGATTGACTTCACTAGTTAGAGTGAAGCAGCAAAATATTTATTAAGGTGAAACAGTGATTTAACAAAATCAGCAATAAGTGCATTAAAACCAGTAGTAAATACAATAGTGTTTTACAAGATTCGATGTCAGGGTACACTCTATTTTTTACTGCATAGAGGACTGGGTCAGACAAGCTGTCAGGGAAACCCTCCTCTTGAGTCACGAGGTTCAGAAAGGACCCCCTTGCTTTCTAAACTCCTTCTCTTCTCAGAGAGGAGTCTAGGTGCGGCTGGATCCAATCCTCGTCCCAGACTCGGTCAACGGTTTATGTCTAAAGGATTATATTTATCTGCACAACCAACCCTTTACATTACTTAGCTAATATTTCAAAGTTTAGCATGCTATTGGTCACTTACCGAGAATCTGTTGTGGCAAGGAATCTCTCAGCCTTGAGGAGTAGAACCGTAAGTGAGCGTCCTCACGGAAGGGGAGATCCTGGCGTGCAGCCGCTGCCATCCAGGAGAGCTCAAAGGGCTCTCGGGCTGTCCACTATTTAGACAGTAAGATAATTGACCTATAGTCAGATTCTCATGGGAATAAAATTTCTAGGTCCCCACTCCAGACAGTATTTTGACTGTGCTGCCAGCCATCCCCCAAAGTCCAGATACAAGTGATCACAGCTGCTGTTATGATGGTCATGGTGGCCAAGGCCTGAGCAGGAGCTGGAGCCGGGGCGGGGGGGGAGGGGGAACAGGGAGAGCACACCGACACACACTGACACGTGCTTTAGTTTCATCCTAAATTCACTTCGTTAAGGTGGACACTTTACGTGAGCTGAAGGAAGCTTTGAAGCTCCATACCCGAATGCTGCGAGAGGCGGGGGTGTTTCTGCACGTTAAATGCATGGTCAGGAGCGATGCAAGTCCTTTAGGTGGAATACAGTGTAAAATGTGCCCTTGGTTTGTGTTAAAGTTGTCATTTTTGTCATGTCACTGGCCCTATTGTTTTAGTTTTAAATTATTTCCATGACTATTTCCTTATGGCTGAAGCACATAGGCTGCAGGATCTATTCAGACATCTTAAGTGTGATAAGACAATAAAGGCTTTTGACTTGTAGTCCCAAAGAAACACAACATTTCTGGGATTGGGGTGTGAACGGTGCAGCCCCTAATTTAGGGGGGATTTTTTAAAGCCTGAGATTTGAGCCCTGCAGAGCTCACTGCAGGTAGAACAGAGCCAGCACCGTCCCCAGCGTGTCCTGGGTAAGCGTCCCTCATCCCTCACCGAGTGCCCAAGTACTCCTGGGTTACTCCTTGATCTGTCTCGCCCACCGTACTCCAGGGTATCTTCACAGGGAAGACCTAGAGGAGTGTTTTGGCCCCTGCTCTTCCTTGCTTGACCAAACCTACCTGGGCAAGGCCAAGTGGGCAGAGGCAGGTGGGCTTGGGAACGTGCACCCATGCCTTGTTCTGGGGGTGGTAGCCCTCAAACCTCCCATCAGCTGTGTGCCGGAAGCCTTCACACAAGTATCCATGCTAATCAGCCTTTGACTTTTAAAACAAAGCATTTCTGCTGCTCTCGAGCTGATTTTTCTCTGCACAGTGAGGACTTCAGATGACAACAAAGTCTTTAATTATGGGGGTATTAAATCATAGCACTCAGCGGTGCCAGGGCTTGCTTATAATTTAAGCAGGAGAACGTTTCTAGAAAAATAAATTAATGTATGAATACATTATTCTTTTCTCTTTTTTTTTCCCCCTCAAGCCTGGCCGAGCAGAATTCCTCCCTAAGTCATCTACCACAGCCCCTTGCAAGCCTTCTAGTCCCTTAAGGCTTCTGATGCTGGTTACCTAAAGAGTTCTTCTCAGCCCTCAGGAGAACTTTTAGAAATGCAGAAATTCGAGTCTCGATGTGAATTGTTCCTCTGACAGAGCGCTTTCTTCTCCCTGGAGGCTACCAGTCTAGTGAGGAACTGAGATATGCGAGGAAGGAGGATAATTTGGTCTAGCTGCTCCTCTGCCCGTTGCATTTTCAGAGGCATTACATCAGGTCCCACAGCCGGGGCGATGAGCGACCACTCACTAGAACACCCTGGCCACTTCTAGCACAGGCCTTCACCCTGAAAGGCTATTTTGGAATATGATGTCCTGGTGTCACTTGCTACCCACCTGCCAGCGCTTCTGTCCGTAGCACAGATAGCAGCTTCCCTCAATGGGTGCGATTTGCCGGGGACAGCACATAAAGGCTCGCTTGATGTTTGCAGGGTAAGTGCTTAAATCACAGGGAGGGGACTTCATCATGGAGATGTTCCAGGTCCAGGCACCCACCCTCGATGTTCTCCACATCACAGATGAGGCATACCTGGGAAAAGGCATGTGCCCAAAAACCTGAAGGGCTGGGAAGCATTTGAGGGAAGAGATGACTGTGGGAACTGACCTGCAGCCTCAGGTGCGATTAACCAAAGTAACAGTCAAAGTGAGGTGTCACATCATGAACACAAGCCTTGTCTTGCTGCTGAGTTTAGCCTATGAAAAAGGAAAAAAAAAAAAAAAACAAACACAAAAGAGATAGTATTCTTCCATGCCAGGCTGCTGGAGCATCCTGAGCTCTGGTTTGTACCCTGCCTGCTCTGTGCCCAGTGGCTCCAGCAGGCAGGAGTCAGGAGGACACAGAATCACAGAATCACCCAGGTTGGAAGGGACATTTTAAGATCATCTAGTCCAACCAATGAAAACAACAACAAAAAAAAAAACCACCCCAAAACAGAACAAAAATACCCACACACCAACCCAACACTAATCCATATCCCCAAGCACCAGGTCAACTCGTCTCTTGAACACCTCCAGGGATGGTGCCTCAACCACCTCCCTGGGCAGCCCATTCCAATGCCTGACAACCCTTTCAGTAAAGAAATATTTCCTAATATCTAACCTGAATCTCCCCTGGAGCAACTTGAAGTCGTTACCCCTTGTCCTATCATCTGTGACCTGGGGGAAGAGACTGACTCCCACCTCTCTACAGCCTCCTTTCAAGTAGTTGTAGAGAGCGATAAGGTCTCCCCTCAGTCTCCTCTTCCCCAGACTGAACAACCCGAACATACCAAAAAAGGAGCATTCAACTGCCCAGCCCTTACCTTCCATTGTGGTGGCAGCAGGTCTGGACCACCTTCTCCTGTCTGCTTGCACCTCTCCATACATCCCTCCTCGGCAGCCCTGAGCTTCTCCCAGCTTGGAGAGGGGGAAGAACTGCCCCTTTCCTACAGGTTGGGAGCTGCTGCCCCACAGCCTTGGGCTCACCACTGGCGGGGCAGCAGCATGGGGCCAGGGGGGGACTCTGGTTGAGGGGGAGGGGTGCCACGGGCACAGGGAGGCAGGAGGGAAGGCACGGTCATTGGAAAGAGCCAGCACAACGTCAGTGCTCCCTTGCAAAGCCCTCCTAAACATGTTTCTGGGGGCGTGGGGTGATGGGGAGACCGACCACCAGCTGCACGCCTGCGGTGGGACGCCAGGGAAAGCCGAGCGTTGGCAGAGCATGTCCCAGTGGTGAGTGATGCTCCGACTGGCGTTGCTGGCGGGGTTAGCTGAGGACAGGAGCAGAAGACAGCGGGACGTGCTCAGCAAGCCAGAGCTGCAATGCTGCGCTCCAGCCAGAGGAGGAACATGAACCCAGGAATCAGCCAGCTCCCCGTCCTTGCAGCAAATGTTTTCCCTGCTCCCCGATAAGATGCAGCACTTCTCTTGTCACCTGACTACACAGGTTTATGCAGCTTTATGGCTTGTTTTCTCGCAGATAAAAACCCTCCGGTTTGTTTGCATCACCGCCCGCTCCCCGGTTTCTTGCGCAGTCCCTGCTCTGCGGTCCCCTGAGGAAGAGCAGCGCGGAGCCCCTCGTGCCGGTGGAGGAGATGGCCATGGCTCCGGTGGCAGCGCCTTGGCCACCTCCTGCACTCCCCTGGTGCCAGCCCTGCCGAATGCCCTCCCTCTCGCTGCTGCTACCTCCTGCCAAAAGAAAAAAAAAATATTAAAAAATAATAATTTTTTTTTTTAAATGCATTGGGCCATTTTGCAGGCTCGGTGGTGCTTAGAGCACTGCTGCCCGCTGCACTCTCTGCATCCAGGTTTGTACAACGTCTCCCAGCGGCCGCAGCGCGTGGAGGGAAGGCCCAGTGACACGAGTTGGTGTCCATTAATAGTGCAAAGGTTGCTTTCTCTTTTAAGACCCCGGGAAGCAGTGACTCCTGAGATCTTGCCATTAACACTAATGCATTTTGCATTAGCCTGTCACAGCGGGGGAGACCCTTGACTCTCAGGACCAAGAGCAAAACAAAGCCATCAGGTGCCCAGCCGAGCCGAGGCACAAACCACCCATCTTATGTGCTGCTTGTACCAAAGAGCCTGTGAATTAAATTCCTTGTTTAGGCAGGATCCCAGGGGAGACCCTAACGTACTGTAAACCCATTCCGTTACCCTGCCTGCACCACGGGATACGTGGATCATGGAATCCGGCTGGTTTTCCAGCAGCTGCTGGCCCCCAGAACCGCAAACTGCCTCTGATGCTTTGGTTTTCTTCCGCAGAGCTCCCCCCTCCCTGCAACGCTGTCTGTGCGAGTGAGCGAACGTGGCTCCTGAAGGAAAAGTACAGAATGTGCTCTGCTAGCGCGCTGACAAAAATTGATCTCTACTTTAATTAAAGCCTCTATTGTAAGTGACCTCGAGCTGCTAATGCATTTTAAAAATGAAGCCTGGCCAAGCAGCAAATCCATACACCCCCAGTACAGAGGGGTTACCGGGCTGCGGGGCAGCCTCCCTCCCTCCCTGCCGGCTGCACGTCCCCCATGGCCACCCCACCTCACGGGAACATCCCTGGGCAGGACACAGAGCTGATGTCCTCAGCTGCCCGCAGGGGAAGATTACCATCCTGCCCCCACCTCGTGCGATGGTCCTTGTTGCCAACCAGTTGTCTTTTCCCTCCCTCCGCGTGCAGCCGCGAGACGCTCTTGCCTCTCATCTTCAGCTCACACCACAGGGGGTGCAGCCACCGAGACCCCTCGTGATCCTGGAGTGAGGGACCCAAAAAACAGTAGAGGGAGGGAAGTGATTCACTCTAGGGTGAGTGGCAAGGGGCTCCTCGGTGGGGATGGCCCTGACACACACCCCCCCCTGCCTTGCACTGGGGTGATGAGCTGCCCGGTGCAATGGCCTCCAGCACGCAGCACTGCATCAGCCTCGGCTGGGGAGAAATAAATCATGTGCGTAGGTTTATTTAAAGGCTTGTAAGCTGGAGGAGATTCGGTCGCTGGCAATGAGCTGATTTGAAAGGGGAAAGGAGCACAAAAAGGCTCTCGCAGGCAGCTGTAACACCCATATAAAGCCACCCCCACCACCACCCCCGGCAGCAAGACCCGGCCGATGTGGGGCCGGAGGATGCTGTGGCTGCTCTCGCAGGCACCATGGAAACCTCACAGCACCAGTGCCTTCTCAGCAAGCACTGCACGGGCTGACCATGCAGCACCATGTCCACACCAGCCCCCCCCGCCCCCGGCCATGGAGTGTTGTCCGGCCTCCTGTGGTCCCGCTGAGGGCTCGGGGTATAGAGGGTAAGGGTTCTCCCTGGGGGTCACATCAGAGGGGTGACGCTGTGTACTGTGGGGTGAGTTTGGAGGACCTGGCCCTTGATCTCCACAGAGATGCACATGTTGCAGAACCATGGGACGGTGGGACCTGGGTATTCCCAGCCAGTTGCAATCAGCCACCACCTGCAGCAACCGGTGGCTATCTCTGTGTTTTGACCCACCTGGTGACCATTTTGCTCAGCACCACGAGCTTGACAGCCACAGGAGAAGCTCCTGCCCAGGATGGTGGCTTTCCATCCCAGTACTGCTGGAGGGGCGCCGTCAGGAGCGATGTGTACGTTGAAATCTCCACCCTCTGCCCCTTGGCTCACGATGCAATGGTGACAACCAGGACCTGGAGGTGGCCTTGTGCCCTGCCTGGCTTGTGTTTTGTGCCCTGCCTGCTGGCACTGCCCACGGCCGGGGGGTCTCTCTGTGGCCAGGGGGCCAGTCTCATCACCACACGCTGCCCATCATCCTTCATCAGGGCTCTGATGCCCCTAATGATGAATTCCCAGGCCTTAGAGAAGGCATTATGTCTTCCAGAGACTAGAACAAAATATAATAAACTTAAAATAGCTGCTTCCTTATGGAATACGCCAACAAGCCCTACTGAAAACCCAGCAGAGTGTAAATTTGCATAAATTTGCATACATCTACATAATTTCAGCCTCACCCATCAGACCTGCTCCCATAATGAAGCACTGCCTGACATTGCGGGCAGCTGAGGGTGTGTGACACTCACCAGGCCACACACGCCGCCGCTAACGAGGCCCTTGACGGAGCCACCCCTGCCCTGGCCCTCGTTTGAGACAGGCCAGAGTCACTGTCCCCAGCCACCAGGTCCCTGCCTGGGGACACTGGCACTGGGCCTCTTTCCCCTCCCACCGCTGTGGGGAGTAACACTATAAATGCCCGGGTAGGTCCAAGAGGGTCATATAACCCTCAGCCCGGGCACAGGGAGAAGAAGGAACAAGCTCATCAGAGGGAAAAAGGAGGGAAATGTTTGCCCAGGATGGAGAGAAGGATCAGGGGACCCTGCGCAGAGATCCCCCAGCACCAAGCGCACTGCCGGAAAGCAAAATGGTTTCCTTTCAAACCCAACTAACAGGCCCAAGCTCTGGAGGCTTGGCTCAACATTTTGAAGTTGATTTAAAGCCCTGAATTTCCATTATGCATCCATGGGTGCAGCCTTCATAGAAACATAGAATCACATGGGGTTAGAAGGGACCTCTGGAGATCATCTAGTCTAACCCCCCTGCCAAAACAGGTCCACCCAGAGCAGGTTGCACAGGAACATGTCCAGGCAGGTTTGGAATGTCTCCAGAGAAGGAGACTCCACCA
>JAOQGH010000040.1:11361927-11417428 GCA_025769975.1 Gallinago jamesoni | reverse complement strand
CTGACCTCCTGTGTTTTCTAGACCAGGGTTTCCAGCAAGTCCCCCCCACATCCTTCCCCATCTGCACGCCGGCAGCTGGCCCTGCCCCATGGAGAGAGGGGCAGCATGGCTGTGGTGGGGAGCAAGGGAGGCTGTGCCAGCCCCATGGCAACCTGGCACATCCAAGAGGCCAAATATGGGGGGTGAGCCCTGTGGGGTGGTGGGGAGCAAGGCTGAACCCCCTGCTTTCCTGGGACTGCATACCCCTCCAGACAGCCCCACCAGCATTCAGTCACTGGCAGATATGCCTTGTGGTTTCATTAGACCCTCCCAGTCTGAGGGGTTGATGTACCTGGCTCAGCAAGGCTTGGACCAGTCTGTCCCGGTACTTCTGCAGGTCAAAATCAGGAGTGAAATCCAGGTTAATGGTGGCTCCTGCAGCCCAAAAACAGACAGACATGACATTGTCATCAAGCCCAGGCAGAAAGCTGCCACAGCAGCACAGCTCTAGCTGCCACAAAAGGCACTGAGAACCTTCCAGTACCTCTGTGCAGCTGGTCTGGAGAAGTGGCTCCATAGCCCTGCCTGAGCAATGCTGCCCCAAGAAACATCTCCCTCCCTCGCCGGTCTTTTTGTCAACTGACTTTGATGAAAGGCCTTCAGTTTCCACCGTATTCCAGAGAGAAGCTTTCCCTGGAAAGCTCTCTCCCATCTATCCCTCTGGGAAGCTCTGCCTGTACCTGGTTTTGGGGCTGCAAGACTGCGATTCAGCAACGCTGCCCTGGCTCTGGAGGGAAGGCATCAAGGGGTGGGAGGTGGGGATGTCACCTGTGCTCCCTGTGTTGCTTGCACTGCAGTCATTGGGTCAAATGCTTCCTTGAGAAAAATGCAAGTAAGCATTTTTTGAAATATTGAATTGTCCCAAAGGCTTTAAGAGGCGCTGCTTTCAGGAGCATGTGAGAGAAACATACAGTACCATTTTAATGAATTTGGTATGATATATCAAATATACCAAATATCTAGGTACAATCATGCATGAAAAAATCCCCCTAACAACCTTCAGGGTAAATTAATGGAGAAGCACCCATTGCAGAGGAAATGCTGTCAATCTGCGTGTTTTTGTTTTAAATGAAATGAAACAAACTTGCTGTTGGAAAGCTGACATTACGGTGAAAAAGGTGCATTTCCTCTGAGTGTTTTCCCCTGCATAAACTCAGCAGAGCCCTATTAGCTTGACAAGATGTGACACCCTGACAGGATAAATCAGAGGCAGGGACAAAGGGCTGTAACTCAGAGCAGGCTCCCAAAAGCCAGGCTGATGTTTCAGAGTGATGTCCTGATAAGGTGACATGTGGGATGTGGATGGGACCTGGGGATAGGACCCGTGGGAGCAGCGATACAGCAAAACTCCAGCCCACGACCAGCAGCACCCCCTGCACCCAGCTTTCCCTGATGGAGCCAGGGGAAAAGGGCTGGAACAGATGGTGTGGCGGGGGGGGGGGGGGGAGTGGGGCCATGCCCCCCACTCACCGCAGACCTCACAGCAGTGGCCGAGGGGCTGCAGAGGGCTCCTGCATGTCAGGGCTGGGCACTGCCTCCCCAGGGCGGTGCAGATGCGGTGGCCATCCTAAAGAAGAGCAGGGTAGCATCAGTCCCTCATCCCAGCCCCCAAAATTGCAATGGCAACCCCCTAAATTGCAACGGGGAGGACTCACCGGGGCGTTCCCACAGGCACAGCCGGACTTGTCGGGGCAGCCAGTGCCCGTCACCTGCAGGGTGCCATTGCCATGAAACTGCAGCTGAGCGGAGGGACCCTCCAGGTACCTGGCCCAGGCCTCGGGGCTGCTGAACTCCTGCGTGGGGAAGAGCAGCAAAGCAGGTGAGTGTCCCCAGCCGGGTCCCAGTGCTGTCCCTGGGCACCCGGCTGTGCCATCTGGGTGCCCGGTACCACGTCTGAGGACCAGCCCCACCGCAGGCAGTGAGTGCATCAGGAAAATCCTGCCACTACTTTTCCAGCCCCCTGCTTTTCCATGGGGCCAGAAGAGAAGCCCTTTCTAATTTAACCCCCTCCCCAAAAAGGACCACAAATAGAACACGAGATGTCTGGGCTTTTTTTCTTTCTGTTTTCCTTCTTTCTTATGGACCTGAGAATTCCATTTATCAGCTTATAAATGGGGGCTGGATCTAAGGTGCTTTCCTTCAATCTGGGAAGTGTTTCAATGGGTTCAACGTTAGCAAAGGCTGAACTGGACTGACCAGCCTTGTCCTGCCAATCTGATGGCACGTCCCTCACCCGCTGCCTTCCATAGGAGGCTTCTCCATGCCCTGGCACAGCAGAAGGATTTCTCAGGCCCTGGGCTGAAAATACCCCACAAAGAGCAAGGAGCAGATTGTCTTCAAAGGGGCAAAGTATCTTATAAGGTCAGTTTTTAGGAAATACGCTATAATCACAGAAATAAAAAGCATCTTTTCGTTCCATCTCATAACTCAGCAGCAGCCTCCACCCCAGGGCACGGCCAGCTGCAGTCCCTGGGGAGATAGATTTGGCTGGGGGGGAGGGTGGTGGTGGTGATGATGTATATGGGGTGGTCCCCAGGCATCAGTGGGACCAGCATCACACCAAGCATCCAGGACCACCCACTTCTGCATCCCTGCAGCTACGTGTGCCCTGGGCGAGCTCCATCGGGATCCTACCTTGTCTGGACTGGCCTGGACAAAGAGCGAGGTTATTACTCAAAAAGCGGTTACTAATGCCTGGCCCCAAAATGGCAGATCCCAGGCAGTGCAGCAGTAGAAATAATAAATAACTTATGAAATGTCTGCCGCATTTCCCACTCCTGGAAGGAGCCTGTGTTTACCGCTGCAGTGCCTGTGATCTTTCACTCCTCCGACCGGCGAGGGACAGGGCTCGTCGTGCGCCTGGTTCCCGGGCTGAAGCACAGCAGGCTGCCAGCATTTCTATAATTATCCCTCCAATCAATTAAAAAGCGGTACCGAAGCAAAGCTGGGAGACGATCGCTGGGCCACGGGCTGTGCTAAGGTCGGGGACAGGAGGGAGGTGTCCCCAGAGGGTCCCTGAGCAGCACGGCTGCAGACATGTGCCTGCAGAGGGGGCAGACCCTGGGTGCTGGAAAAGATGCCATTTGCTGGCAGTGTGACCTGTGCACATTGGCCTTTTTTTTTTTTTTTTTAATGTGAACAGCGAGACGGCCTGTGCTCCCACGCCGCAGGAAAGGAGACGATAACAAACTGGTAGAGGAAAAGAGTCATCGAGACCATCCGCAGCAGCAGCACCCCGTGAAGATGCAGCGCCATGGGAGTGCCCCATCTCCCCACGCAACACCGCTCCTCCATCCCCGGCTGGTCCTTCCTCTCCTGACCTACTTTAGGGCTGTGGCAAGGAGGTGTCAAGCCAGTTTCTCATCATCCCCACGTTACCTGGCCCATGAGAGAGATGCTGCGGAGATGAATCACTCGCTGCGATGAGTCGACGTTTACCCGGAAGGAGGTTTCGGGCTGGAAGATAACATCATCGTAGTAGCATGGAACACGTTCCTCGTCCACGGAAAAGATGCGTCCGCCCAGGTCAAGCTCCCTGTTGGGGGACACAGGCTGCCACAGCGTGGGGTCAAACCACGCGTGGTGCTCAGCATCAGCAAACTTCACTGTTGCACCTGGAAAAGCAACAGGAAAGGTTGAGCATGACCCAGACCCAAATCCACAGCCCTGATGGATGCTTCTGGGTTGGTAAAACCAGTAAGTGCTTGGCCCAAATCAGCGGAGTTCACCCCATGGGCAGGGAACGAAGGGCTGGCCCTGGCATCACCTTCCCCGGTGGCCACCACAGGCACCCCCTGGAGCCTGGCAGAGACTTGGCAAAGATTTCCAGGGCTTAGGTCTCAGCAGCTCTGCCCACTCCCCACTTCTGGATGCAGACCTCTGGCCCTAGATCCTACATTTTTCCCTCACTTCTTTAAAGCTCACCCTTATGGTTAATGAGGAAAACAGCCGTGGAGCCTAAATGCTGAGTATCAGCTAAACCAGATTAAAATGGGTATGATAATTCATGTCCCAGTTTCCATGTAGCCTGGCAGGCCTGCAGAAACGTGACCAGCTCGGTTCCCTGCAGTGGATAACCCTAAAACCAGCACACCATTTAACCATTAATTATTTAACCATTAACCATTTCCCTGCTGGTTACAGTTAGTATCATCAAACAGTGATGCCCTGTTTCCTTCTCACCCGTCTCCAACAGCCAAACCTTTACCGATTCAGCTATCAAACGGGGGTTTATTGACCGAATTATTTGTATTCATTTTTAAATCAAGCTCTAAAAAAATCCATTTGTTAAAGTTGCCCTAGAAACGCCTGTTGATTTCAGGGGAACAGCACATGGTCAGAAGGAAAAGCCCAGTGCAAGGTGGAGGCAGCTGTCGGAGCATCCCTAACGGGGACAAACAGCCCCAGTGCGGAAAAATGATGGGGGTGAAGGCTTCTGGAGTGGCTCTGGAGAGTCTGTTGCTGCAGTTCCTCCTCCAGGTAGACCTGTTTGGACTTCTTCTCTCTTTAACTTTACTGGTCAGAGTGCAGGCACACACTCTCTACTTGGACTCTTCCTTTCCTGTGGCCAAACTAAAAAGTTACTTGCCACTGAAAGCAGTAGGTAGCTCTTAAATACCCCAAAATATATCTCCCTAGCAAACAGCTTTCAGGTTAATACCAAGCACTGGTGAGATAAAGCTGCTGCCTCAGACATAGCAAACCTGTGCTGGAGGCTGAGAGGGGAGGGAAGGATGCTCTCGCACCGAAATGCCTGTGTGCATTGGGCCGAAGGCCAGCTCGCTGCGATGGCTGCGGTTCAGCTTGCCAACGTGTAATTCCCAACCAGCTTTCTTTAGAAATAACCATGGCAAAGAAAACGAGGGCTTTGATGTGGCTACATGCTTAATAGGCAGGGTAAAATACAAACAATATTTGCCTCTCTGCCACAACTTCAAAGGCTTCCCTACTATAATTACTTTTTCAGAAGGCAGGTGATCCAGCAGGAAAGAAAGATCTGATGTGAGGAAGGTCATCAAAGAAAAGGTAGGTATTGAAAGAGGAGTGATTCACTTTGCTCTGAGGTGGGACAGCGAAGACCTTTGTGGAAGCGTTGGGGCTGAATATGCATGATTAGTCAAGAGCTGAAGGGCTGACCAGTCTGGGCATAAAATACCTGAGTCACAGCCTGGATCCCAGCTGCCATCGAAAGCCGCAAATCCTGCACCAGATGCCAGCACCAATTCTCCGTTCAGGGGCAGGTACTAGACGAAGGGATTCAGAGTATTACTGTGCGGTCCCACTGCCAGCCACCAGGGCTTGTAATCAAATAACAGTGCTAATTATTAGGCTGCCTGTTACACTTGCTGTCTCTGAGGCACTTTATAGTCATTAGGAGTTACCCTCGCCGTGCCCTGTGTTAATGGGAAAACATCAGCGCCTGTTTTTACAGATGGGGATGCTGCAACGGGGAGAGGCAGTTTCACATTATCTTCCAGTGACACAGAAAAGCATGAAGCTTTCAGGAAAGCAAGAACAAGGGAAAAGCAAAATAAACTCCTTCAAAAGCTCCTTCTTCCTCTTTCACACCCACTCCCAGCAGCTCAGGACTGGCTTTAATACGCTGGTATGCTATGAAAAACCCAACCTTACTCTGCAAGTGCCCAGAGGTCTCCTTGCTTGATGGGTTCCCACCTCCAGGGGCTGCGCTTGCCCCACAAAAAATAACTCAGGAGCCCACGCAGTGCTTGGGGAGGTGTCAGCTAGTGAAGCTGTGCTCAGTGACAGCTAAGGAAAGCACACAGCAGCAGTCGATGCAGCTTGCCATAGCTAGACCTTCTTGTACCTGCTGGGTAGGACATTGTGGTAGTCAGGGCCACCATGCTTGCTTGGCTTCATTCTGGCCAGGTTTCTGCTCCAGGGCATGAAAACAAACCTCAACAGTCACAGCTCTTCCACAGGGGCTCTTTGGGTGAAGAGCTGTGGTTACCTGGGTCACCATCTGACACTGCCAACTCCAGAGCACACCTTGACCAATGACTGAGCCAGGCAACTCATTCACAGCACATGGGTTACTCAACCCAGCCCATCTTATTCTCCATTTAGAAACTGGCAAAGAGAAAATCAGGTTTTCCCCCAGTATTTTCACATGTTAAGGAGTGATGTTCAAGGACATCTTTTCCTTTAACTCGGCCTATCCAGGGTTATGGCATCACTCCCCAGACAGCAGCTGGAAGCCCTCCAGGACTGTGTTATGCTGAGGCACTGGGTCCTGTGCTCAGGCAGAAGCATGTTAGAAGGGACTTTAAGGTTTCATCTACTTAATTGGTCTTTAAATATGTATGTAGGTTAGAGAAAGCAAGACTTATGAATGACTGCTGTGGGTGGTTGCAATAGCTCTCTGTCCTTGCAGCGGTCTTGCCTGAGGATGCTATGTCCCACACAGGGGCTGCCTTGCAGGGAGGATGGACATGGGCAAAAGCTCCTCATCCTCCAAGCTGTAAGCAGCTGTTTAGAAGTTTAGTGCCTAGTGTGCCTAGGTGGAGCGGTGTTTTGAAGGCCATGGCTCATGTTCCCTCTTGGTTCAGGAACTCTGAGAAGCTGAGGTGGACAGCAGAGGGTGGCTACCACCAAGAAGAGCCCTGCAGTGCACCATCTGCTTCAGACCCAGCAATGTCATATGTTAGGATGGAGAAAAAGGGATGATTGTGTGAATAACTGAGGTCTAGGCAACAACTGCCCCAAGGGTGTGGAGTTTCCCCAATAGCCAAGAAGAGGCTTTTGCCAACAAACACTGCTCCATGAGACCATAGCCCGTGTCATGCCTAACTGGAAGCCACACCATCATGTTCTCTGAACTTCTATTACTCTTGAGTAAAGCCAATTTTTCTGATGCTGAAGCACTGAAAGAGGCCAAAAGATCTGCCAGGATACAAATGGCAACGTGCCCTGTAGCTGCAGATATAAAAGCTGTGTCCACTCACGTTTGGGGAGAGCAGGGATTAGGTGGCCTTGCTTGGTTAGAGCTACACACACAGAGATGCACAAATGCTGGTCCAATGACCAACCGAGGTCACGTCCTCCTGTTCCTGGGTGGCCCAGGTGAGGGGGGTCTGGGTAGGGTGTAGAGCAGTGGCAGGGTCTGCAATGCACAGCACCAATACTATCCATGGGGAGAGGTGGAAGAAAATTCCTTGTGCTAAACCTGCCCCACACTTGCAGTGCTCAGGAAACACTGGCCTCTGGGCTTCCTGGAGAAGATGCAGCTTCTCCAGCTACCACTGGAGATCCTCCTCCACCACCGAGCCAAAACCCCAGGCTGGCGGGACTTCCCAAGCCCAGAGGAAGTTGTCCACGTGAGTGTGAGTGCGTCAGGGAAACGAGAGTCCCACAGCACACATGGTGTCCCAGCTGCTGACTCCCTCACCCTCTGGGACTGCCAAATGCTGTTAGCCTCTGCCCTGGAACTAAAATGCAACGCAGCACAGCATGAGGATGGAGGCACCTCATCTCCACAAACATGACCTACAAGACTAGCCCTGCATTTCTGCTTAATAGAAGGAATTTCTGAGGCTGGTCCCTCCAGCTACAGCTCCTGGCCCACCAAGGCAGACGTGTTGCCCATCTACCACCAGCCCTCTCCGAGATACGCGCCACTGGGCAGCATTTCAGAAATGGTTCTGTTGTCCAGTGGATTTTAGTTTGCAAATAATTTGCCCTTTCTTTTTTTCCTACCTTAAGTTAAGCATCCCAGCTCACTGCAGAGGACAAGTGGAGGCTCCAGTTGGGCAGTGGCATTCTGCATTTCGGAGTTTAGTATAGAAATTGCATATAGGCTGGGCCATTTTCCAAGTACATTTTGAACTGAGCAATGACATGTACCGAAGGACCAGAGCCAAAAAGCTGGCAGTTTCATCTGCTTTCCCTTGCTCCTGCCAACCTGTACTCCAGGGCCATTAATACAGCAAGCTTAGAGTCCCATTAGTCATTTCCCATCCCAGATACTGGTAAATAACTTATCTCCTTGGTCATCGTTATCAAGTGTAATGACATCTGAAACACAGCCATCATTTTTCTCATCCAAGTCAGAAAAAAAAAGAGGAAAGACCCCATGTGGCTCTTGACCCACAGTCACCACGTTTGCAAGCCCAGAGTTGCGCCACTGAGAAGGAACCCTGCTGCCCCGTGTGTAAGTGAAAATGAAACTAGCCTCCGAAATGCAAAAGGGAAAAATAGCAAAGGTCTGACAGGCGGTTTTTGAAGTGGGTGGCTTTGAACCGGCCTCCAGCACATCCCAGCTCTGCTCCATTCATGTGATGACTGTCATCAACAGCGTGACTGGCGTGTCACCACCATCAGCGCAGGAAAAAATGCAGCACTTCTGCATTGAACCCGGGTGAGCAATGCTTGGCATTGCAGCTGGCTCTTCCCCCAGCCTTCTTTTAATTAGCAGTATCAATGCATCTGAATTTTTCCTCGGGTGAGATCCCCATTGCACAATGCCGAGACTGCGTGGGCACTCTGGGCTCTGCAGCACTGCACCCATGGGTGCACCAGCAGGCAGCTTGGTAGCCACTGGGGCTGTGCATGGTCCTCGGGTACATCCCCTCGCCTGGCACCCAGCAGGACGGCAGCTCCTGGGCTGGCACCCCATTGAAAAACCTCACTGGGGTGGGATGCGAGGGGGTTATCTCTCTGCCATGGAGAGGATGCGTGCCGTAACCCACAGCAGATGCTAATGCTCAAGGATTTCTGTATCACTTCTCCCAGTCCTGCTTCGCTGGGGCAGTGGCAGCCCCTGCCCATTGCTGGTGGGAATGGTGGGTTCTCTGAGCACAGCCAGGTGTGCAGGTGCTTGGGTGGGATGCAGCTGCCGGCTGAAGGGCAGGGGGCCAGATTCATCTGCAGGTGAATCCTTTTGGCAGCTCTGGAGCATTGCCAGGGTCTTGCTTTCCACAGGTGTTCTTAGGTTCGTTAGCAGGGGCTCATTGGCTCATTTTCCTGCCTGGGTGAAGCTCCCTTGGGCTGCTCTCCTTCCCCCCAGCTGCATGTGCCACCCCACCACTGGGTCAGCCATAGCTCCCGATCCTGCACCAACTGTTCCAGATCCCCTGCAAGAGGAGCCGGCGAGGCAGGGTGACCCGTGGCCACCCCAACAGCTCTGGGTGAGCCAAGGAGGGTGACCCGCTGCTGGACTCAGCCCTTGCTGCCCGAAGAGCTCCCTGTGCGGGCACATGCACATTTCAAGGAAAACAAGCAAGAAATTCATATTTCCCCACCCCATGAAACCTATGCTCGGGCAGGCTGGTCCCTTGCAGAGGAGGGCAGGGACCCATCAGTGGCGGGCAGAAGATGCCCACCAGCCCTCCTCTGCTCCTAGCAGTATCTCATCCCTCTGCTTTAGACCACCACCCCCCGGCGCAGGCAGGGCCACGGGGCAGAGCACCAGCAGGACATCATCACTTCGACATCATCCCCTGCAAGCTACAGAGGCGCTTGGCAGCTGTCCCCTGCCTGTGTCCCTGCCTCCCCTCCTGCACGGCAGGGCCCTTTGGCAGCAGCGTGGCCGCGCTCTCATTAATGCAGGAGCTGATAATTCCCCTGTTGCCTCTGCTTGTCGTGTTTTACACTGCTCCCCACTTCACCTGCCCACGTCCCCTGGCACAGAGGTGGCCCAGCACATGGGATTCCCAAAACACCTCGCTCCTGCCCATCCCACAAAGCAGCGGCGACTCCTGGCCATCCTGTGCGGGTGCTGGCTGGCAGACCCCCTCCCAAACCACCCCACAAAAAAGCCCAAAAAAGGCCATTAATTTGAGTGCAATCCCCCAGCACGCACCTCCAGAAGTGGAGCCAATAAGGTCCCAGCAGGGTGCAGAAATCGGGTGTCCCAGGGAGGGACAAGCAGATGGTAGGAGCCCCTTGGGGAGCACATTAAGGTAAACCAACCCAAGATGCCCAAATTGTGGATGCAGAAGGCACACAGAGGCTTAAAGCCATTTCCCAGATCTACTTCAGACTAGTCCAGCCCATTTTCCTGCACTTCCCTCTGCAGACAAGGTCAGGGAGAGCTGGAAAGTGGCTCGAGGTGCAGGCAGGGGACCCGAACCCAGCAGCGAGGGACGGCAGCCGGGGCACGGAGCTGCCACACAACCACATCTGCCCCAGCATCCACTCCAGCCTGGGATGCCGGCGAGCTGCTCGGCTCATCACAGGCTTTAATAACTCCTCCTGCTGGAAACTAGCCTTCAAGGAGCAAATAAACACGGATTGGCAACTGTAAACAGCTGTTTTACCGCACTCCTTTCCTAGGGAAAGCCTTCAGCAGGAATGCTGCCGGAGAAAAGCCTGGAGGATTCAGGCTTGTAATGTGCTGGCACAGACGCACGCACACACGCACTCCTGCGAAATCTTTTTTTTTCACCTTCATCTCAGGAGAAGGGAAAATAATCCCTTTTCTGGGTGTCTCGGTACCCTGCTGTTTGGGAAGAGGGGGGGAGGGAGCGCCGGTGCCTGGGACGAGCGCAAACCGTGGCAATTCATTAGAGCCGGCGCCCCTGGAGAGCAATTGGCATTTCGAGATCAATCTCTGCCAGGAACCGAGCGGGAGCATCCTGCAGCAACGCCGAGTACATTCTGCTCTGTCAATTAGGCAGCTAAAAATATAAGGCTGGGCCAGATGTCTCTGGTTAGACCCCGGTGCACCACAGGTTCTCAACCCTCGCCCAGCCTGTGCAGCCCCTCGCTGGGCAGGCAGGGAGGGGGTACAGGCTGCTGCCACCACCATAGCAGGGCTCAGTGGTGGGGCAGAGCTGGAAAGGTGATGTTGGTGCTGCCAAGTAACCCCAGCCACTGCCCTGACCCTGGCACCATGGGGGCTGGAGTGAGGCTGCTCTGCCCGTGTGGCTAAACCCGACTCCTGCCACCCCAAAAATAGCAAGTGGCATCATCCATCCCTGGCCCACTCTGCGGTGCTGGCCAGCTCGGGCACAAACCGTGCCAGGGCTGGCGCTATCGGGGCAAACGCTGGGCTCACAGCCATGGCTGTGCCCTGGCCTGGCTCCCTTTGGAAACACAGCCATAGCCAGAGGGTCCAAACCCCTCGGAGAAGTCCTTCTCCCCCAGCAGGGAGACAAGTAAAGCCAAAGCTTGCCTTGCCCTGGAGCACCCATTTCAGCTGCTGCCAACCTGACCACCTTCATTTTTTTTTGCAGATTTACCCTCAGGCACCTCTGGAAGTCAGCTAAACGCTGATCTGCATCTTTAGGCAGCTAAATACCATAGAAAATCCAACCTAATCACAACAGTTGTGCTTCAAAGTCACTTACGCTTAAGCAGGATTTGGATTTAGTGTGTGACTGAATTAGGAACCCACCAGAGACTTCAGACCAAATAACCTCCAAGCTGGGTGGTAAATCATAAAATCATAGACTGGTTAGAGTTGGAAGGGATTATCTAGCTCCACCCCCCCCTGCCAGGGGCAGGGACACCTCCCACCAGACCAGGTTGCTCAAAGCCCCATCCAGCCTGGCCTTGAATACCTCCAGGGATGGGGCATCCACAGCTTTTCTGGGCAACCTGTTCCAGTGCCTCACCACCCTCACAGGAAGATATTTCTTCCTAATATCTCATCTAAATCTCCCCTCTTTCAGTTTTAAAACCATAGATGGGTTTCCCCCAGGTGAGGAGGTAGGCTGCATGCCACAGCAGCCCCAGCTTCCTCCCAAGAAGGCAGCTCCCAGTGCTCAACTGGTTCCTGCATGGGATGGATGGGGAGGGGAGGCTGGAGAGCTCACCACACAGAATTAATATATATGTCTAGAGGGGGCTGAAGGTGGCACAAGAGGACTCCCTGGCACCCTGGCTCTTGCTCCACTCAGCTGGGGAGTCAGGAAGGGAGGTCTCATGCTGTCCCTCTGCCAGTGGGGCAGCACCATCGAGCATCCCCCCTGCTGCTGCCACAGCGGGCACCGTCCTCATGAAAGTCAAGGAGAGCCCAGCCCCTTCCCTGGCCATGAATTTCCTCCTGTGCTACTACAGCAAGCAACGCTCTCCTTTTTTTATTTTTTTATTTTTTTTTTTGGACCAAAGGCTGTATCGCATCTCCATGGCGACTCTAAAGCTTAATGTATTCCTGCTGATTTAAGTGATTAATGCTCCGGCGCGACGCGGCCGGCAGCCGAACAGGTGCAGCCCAGCCTCGCTGCACAAAGCCTCGTGACCAATTCATTTTCTCACCACCCTGTCGCCAAATTTCACGCCATCCCCACAAGTGGCAGACGGGCTCAGGTGCTGGGTTCCGTTCCTTTTTCATCCCTAATCTTGGCAATCCCCTTTGTCACCTGGTGACAACAGAGCAGGGGCGGCGCACGGGAGGGAGGTGGCCAAGCTGAAATTAAAAAGAAATATTAAACCAGCAGGCTAGGGAACTTGCTGGGGCAGTTCATTGCAAATGGTTGGGGTGGTGATGCTCAGAAGGAAAGTGGGAGCTGCAGTTCAGGTTATAGCCTGGGATGAGCTTGGTTGCCCATGGGAGGTGCAGCAGCGGGGGGAGATGGCAGCCAGAGGGGAAGAGAGCCGAGCTCTCACAGCCAGTGCTGCCACCAGGACTTACTCCCTGCTGGCCCCCCCAGCCCTCCTCTCCTCCTGCCTGGTAGTGGGACTACAATATTCACTGTTACCCCGGAGCCAGCGTGGCTGCTTGCCAGCAGTGGGATCCCAGAGAAACCCCGGGGCAGCAGAGGGTCCACGGGGGCTCCCTCAAGGACCAGGGGGTCCTTTAATCGGGGTGAGCCGGGGGCACCCTGACCCTGGCGCTCAGCCGTGCCGGGAAAGGTCCACGGCACAGCGGCACGGCCATGGGTGCTGTCAGTCGTGCAAAGGCTGTGTTGTACCTCCCTCTCCTGCAACCAGCCGCAGGGCTGCTGGGCTCCCCTCTTCAGCCAGGAAAAGGCTCATGAATAACGCCGCTCGGCAATTATGCACTCTGATAAAAGTGCTTTAGAGATATTATTATACATTCATCTGTAAGTAAAATACAAAACCTACTGGAGTAGCTATTTTGCTCTTTTTGTCTCTGGGTAAATTCCACATCATTTATTACACTATATCTGTACGTCTTTCCCGAGTACATTCTTTCCTTCTAAAACTCATATTTTAAATGCCATATAAATAAAGTAACTCCTCCAAATATTTGTAGCGGGATTAAATGTGGCGCATGGCGTTATTAAAGCATCAAAACTATTAGTGGCATAGACAGCCTGAACAAATTACACCACATAAATTTCAAGGGCTTCCCTGGATTTAATCGCCAATAAAAGAGCAAAGCTGCCCTAAAACCAAGGGAGAAAATTTGGTCACAAGCTCATTCTGTCCAGGGCGGGAGGTTTTGCCAACAGGATCCTGCCCGTTTTGTGCTGTCCCAGTGCTGGGATGGGACTCAACAGTGGCCTGTCCTGTGTTGGTGTGTTGAGGCAGCTGGTTTGCTTTTCCTTTTAATTCTTCCCTGTTAAATTTGATGCTCCAAACCGTGGGGATCAGGACCCCACGCTTTTATGGCTGCCTTCTCTGGGCAGGACTACTCTTCTGGGGGAACACCAGGTCTCTCAGAAACTCCTCTGGGGTGAGAGCCCCAATCTTATCTCACTCAACACATGCATTTCAGAAGGGTGTCGTGACCATCCTGCCTCAGCCAGGCTTATAATGGCACAGAAATATATAAAACCCAAAGAAAATTTCTTGAGCAACATTTTGGGATCTCCCAGAATGGTTTGTTTTCCTTTCAAGGTATTTTGATGTCAACTTCACTTAGCCTCTGCCCGGGGCTAGTGCCTGCTCTGCATCATCAATGCCGTGGGATGGTGATCCTCAGCAAACTACTGACAAGGTCTCAGTCCCATGGAGGAGGGTTTATCCTTCATTTGGAGAGGAAAAATTAAGTTCTTCCAAATGAAAGTGGCTTTGGGGGTGCTCTCCCCCATCTCCCCTAATGAAAAAAAAAATTAATCCCAGAATCTGACTTTTTGACCCAGGCTACTGCAACTCTCGTCCCCCACCCCAGGTGAGGCATCCTCAGCCTGGCTGGACCATGGAGCAAAATGTTGAAGTCCCTGGAGAGAGGGAGTAGGGGACGTGCCACCTGGGGCCATCCCTGCCCTCACCCCCCCATCCCAGACCCACCACACACAGCCTTACCATGTCTGTCACCGCGTGGGGGGATCTGACAAAGACTGAGACAACCTGTAAGAAAAGCAAAAATAAAAGCATGTTATCCCCCAGCAGCCAAAGGGCTTTTTGATGCCCCATTGGTGTTTTACAAAAAATAAAGATAAAAAATTAAAATAAAATAAAACAAAACAAAAATGTCTGATACCTTGTTCTTCTCAAAATGAACCACATCGCTGGCACAGGGGACTCTGCCTTTATCCCAGTTGGAGGAGGTTTCAAAATTGGTGTTGGGGATCCACTGCTTGTAGACGGCGGTGGCAGCAGCTGGCAGGAGCAGGGAAACCAGTGTAACACAGGTCATGGGAAGCGCCGGGAGCCCTCTCCAGGGTGTGCTATGGGATGGCTCAGCTTTTTTTTCAGGTCAGATTTGGGAATTTTCCACCCAAAAGCAGCCCCTGTGTGTTCCCAGTTGAGCAGTCACAGCCCTTCTTGGCACAGGGTATTTTTTTGGCTGGATGATGGCTTTTACCCACCCAGGCAGGTGTGCAGCAGAGCCACGTACCTCCCATCCTGACATTGCCCAGGCTTGGCCAGGAGATGGACATCCAGCCGAAGATGAATCTCCAGCAGCCTGAATTAGATGGCTTTGGGCAAACGAGTTACAAGATGAAAAAGAGAAAGGAAAAGGAAGAAAATCTTTGCTCTTAATATGGATCATCTTTTCTTTAGGGGAAAACCCCACAAAAGCACAAGATATGTAGAAAGGCAGTGGTGGAGGGGAGCAGGCAGTGGAGTGGGACTTGGGGCTGGAGGGCAGGTGGAGAGGAGGCAAGAGGGGCCACGGGGACCCCCTGGCCTGGGAAGGGAGCAGGGACTGAATGACTCTGTGGATGGAAGGAGCACACTGCAGAAGCCCTGGGCCCTGCTAGTCCACATGATGGGAGGGATGTGTCAGGTTGCGCTCTGCGGGGGCTTTATCAGCACCTAACGATCACCTCAGAGAGTCATTTGCATTCTCTGACTCTGCCAGGGGCTCTGCGGAGACCATTTGCTGTACATAGCCACGTCCACACAAAGAGAAAAAAAAAGATGTATTTTTAACCAGAATGAAAGTCCTAATGTAGGCACAGGGGCTGCTGGACACCCGGTGTGAGGAGCAGAGGGGCTTCCCCAGCCCCACACTGGGCTGCAGCCACTGCTCCTCAAGGAGCCTTCAGACAGAGCAAAGCAAACAGCCCCCTGCCCCATACCTACTTAAAAACCACATGAGAGGGGAAAAAGATCCTGACAGCAATGAGAACCAGACCCAGGCAGCTGCGCGCAGTGCTGTGGGCACAAAACACCTTGTTGGCTTGGAGTCGCAAAGAGCTTAAGAATGGAAAAAAGCCCCCAGGTGGTAATCGCCAGTTGTTCCATCCCTCCCTTCCTGGGAAACTGGGGAAGGGGGAGACTAAGGCTCCAGCAGAAAGGCTCAGCCAGCCCCACGGAACACACGTGTCCCTCACTTCCAAGGCGCTGCGTCACACAAGGTCATGCCCCACCACATCATAGGGGTGGCTCTGCGTGCCCACCTGGCTGCAGCGGCACTGAGGGCATCTCCTCCGGCCAAAGGGGGGTGGTGGTGAAGGTTAATCCCTGTTGCAAAGCCTTTTCCCCCCATTCCAGCACCCTCCACCGCCCTGGAGATATCAGCTCACTATTTAATCAGCCTTGTCTCCAGGGAAGCGCAGTCCTTGAACATCAAAGCAACATGCATATTCAACGGAGCGCGCCCTGCAGTGCGGAGCTGCTGGCTTCCAAGTCAGAGCAGGAAAACCCGAGCTGCGGAGGTGCGGCGGGCACCATAGGCTAATCCCAGCCTCGAACCCCTGACTCCTCTCCCTCCGGCTGGAAATGGCTTTTCCCATTTACGTTACAAATACGCCTGAAGGGACAGAACCTGCAGCTCTGCTCCAAACCAGGACTGCCAAAAAAGCACACCCGAAACGGGAAAGTAGTCCAGCAGCCACCCCTGCTCGCCCTGGTGGACGGGCCCTGGGCATACTCACCGAGGAGCTGCAGGACACCGAGGAGGAAGAACAAGAGCTTCATCTTGCAGCAGCACTCGCCTCCACAGCCCCTGCCCGGCCGGACCTTGGACCCTTCTCAGGGACACGTGATGGGCTCAGCCCAGAGGAGGCTGTGGGAAGAAAGGAGTAAACCAGTAGGGGAGGCAGGATCCCCCCAGCGTGAACCAGAGCCTCACTCAGTCCCAGAAGGAGCTTTGCTCTCAGCTCCTTGCCCAAGCTCCCCACTTCCTTGGCATCCATGGGGAGCCTGGTAGAGCCGCCAGGGAAGGAGGCGAGAAGGTCAGAGGAGGGGGTCCCTCCAGCCCAGGGACCTCGCTGTCCACGTCCCCTCCATCCATCTCAG
The DNA here is from genome assembly GCA_025769975.1 of Gallinago jamesoni. Classification (NCBI taxonomy): domain Eukaryota; kingdom Metazoa; phylum Chordata; class Aves; order Charadriiformes; family Scolopacidae; genus Gallinago; species Gallinago jamesoni. The sequence goes on along the minus strand of JAOQGH010000040.1, from coordinate 11,400,832 downwards.
TCCCCACTAACGGGTGGCGAGCGAGAGCGCACCGCGTGCACGTCCCACGTCCCTCTTCCCCCACGGAACGCCAGCTACCTTGTAATTACTAATAATGGTCTCAGTGTATTTTCAATTAGCTCGCTTGGAAGAGAGCAGCTCCCAGCGACGTCTCGTAATTGTACTTTGGCCACCAGCTGATTTGCTCATTACCCGGCGCGCGCCGCGGCAGCACCGGTGCAGCCCCATGCTGCTTTTGTTGGGGCTGCCGGGGGGCAGAGGGGGCAGCTGGGGGTGGCGGCACCGGCGCACGTGGTTGCGGGAGGAGGAGGAAGGAGTCCATCATCCTCACCCTCTGCCCCATCGTGGAGCAACACTGCGTGCAGGTCCAAGTCACACGTCTTTTCAAGGGTGTGTGAGGAGCAGGAAAGGACAGGAGGAGAGCAAGGAGAGCCTGGGAAGGGGACAGCGTGGGGAAGGTGACAGAGGTCCACACTGTGGGGAGAGCTGGGGGGCTCCAGCACTCCTCTGACAGGGACCCTTTGGCTGATGCTGGTACAAGCAGGGTGAAGGCAGATTCGTGAAGGCAGGGGTTTACAGTAACCCAGGGGGAGACTGGAGAAGTGTTTGGAGGGGAGACGAGTGGAGGGGTCACAAACCACAAGAAGCTCCGACCTGACACCAGCAAGGATTCAGGAGCACAGGAAGGGTAACAGGCCAGCCCCATCCAACCCTTCATGCTCCCACCACTTCCCAGCTTCCAGCCAGGCAGACCAAGGAGGAGGGAGTCCATCACTTTGGAAATCTCTGTCTCCCAAAACCATAACCCACTTGGTGCCATTTCCCACCTCCACTGCAAGTGCGAGAGCAAGAAGAGCAGTTGGGGGTCCTGCCCCCACTGTCCCAGGCGATTCACCGTGCCCAGCGACCGAAGATGGAGGTGCCCCTGCCTGGAGCTCTGTCCCCACCGGTGTCACAAGCACAGCCCACAAACTGCCAAGAGAAAAAGCTCCTGAGCAGCAGCTCTCTGCCTGGGCATCAGCCAAAACACAGTCAGCACTTTCTGCGCTGGGAGCTGGATGTCAAGAGATGTCCTCGAGGTGAAAGGCTCCCGCGCTCTCATTAACACTCACAAATCTCTCCCGGGGGACTCTCGGGGTGAATGCTGGCTGCAGCGAGATGTCATGTATTCTAATAGAGGGGGGAGGAAAAAGTGTAAATCATGGATACTCAGCAATCACAGCTTGGAGAAAGGACCGCAGTGTGCAGCAGGGAGGGTGCACCCTTGTCCATGGCCTCAGTATCCCGCAGGACAGTCGGAGTGGACAGGAGGGAAGAAACCCCTCACAGAACCCTGGGCAGCAAGAGATGCCATGGCCTCTGAAACCCTGTGTTTCAGGGGTGCTCCACACCCTTATTTTTATTTTTTGTGCCCTTCAGCTGGTCCCACCAAAGCTGATTCTTGTTTGATTTTAAACGAGGCAGGATTCCTCTGACAAGCAGGCAGAGGTCTAAACTACCCAATCTGCCCTGTCTTCATCAAAGGGCCTGTGAAATCCTGCCCAGGGAGGGAGAGTTCCCGCTCCACCTGTTAGGGTAGGACATGGAAGGGCAATTACAGACAACCCAGCAAGACCTGTGTCACTGGGGACAGCCACTCAGTGGTGTGTTACTGCTGTGAGTGGTGAGCACATCCCTGCTGCAGAGGAGAAGACCAGCACACAGCAAAGGTTTGGACCTTCCCAGCTCTTCCTACCACTCAGGTTCACAGAATCATAGAATTGTCTAGGTTGGAAGGGAACTTTAAAATCATCTAGTCCAACCATCAACCTGACTGATAAAAAAACCATCACTAAACCATGTCCCCCAGCACTATGTCAACCCGTCTTTTAAATACCTCCAGGGATGGTGCGTCAACTGCTTTCCTGGGCAGCCCATTCCAATGCTTAATAACCCTGTCAGTGTCAAAATTTTTCCTAATATCCAACCTGAATCTCCTCTGGTGCAACTTGAGGCCACTTCCTCCTGTCCTCTTGCCTGTGACTTGGGAGAAGAGACCGACTCCCCCTGGCTACACCCTCCTTTCAGGTAGTTGTAGAGAGCAAGGAGGTCTCCCCTCAGCCTCCTTTTCCCCAAACTGAACAACCCCAGCTCCCTCAGCCTCTCCCCATGAGACTTGTGCTCCAGACTCCTCCCCAGCTTTGTTGCCCTTCTCTGGAACCGCTCCAGCACCTCAATATCTTTTTTGTGGTAAGGGGCCCAAAACTGGACACAGTACTCAAGATAAGGCCTCACCAGTGCTGCATACAAGGGGACGATCACCTCCCAAATCCTGCTCATCACGCTGTTCCTGATCCAGGCCAGGATGCTGGTGGCCTTCTTGGCCACCTGGGCACACTGCTGGCTCATGTTCAGCTGACAGTCAACCAACACCCCCGGGTCCTTTTAAACTTAAAACAGTTGTAGCCTGCAACACAACGGACTCTCCCACGACAAGCCCTGAGCCCTGACACTCTGTGGCTGGCAAGGGAGCCCCGTGCTGGGCAGGAAGTGGCCATGGTTGTGAGCACCAGTCCCTGACATGGGCGATCGCCCCCAACTCGCACAGGCCGCCTGCAGCCCTCCCAACAGCCAGGCCGCAACGGCCCCGGCCCCAGAAAGTCACTCAGCACATGGAAAAATTATTAAGAGAGAACTCCATTAGATTCTACAGTCCCAAAGAGAGGGGAGAAGGCAGAGACATGCCCAAGACATCTGGCCCCGCACTCCCCAGGGGTACACAAGGCTGGCAGGGTGGGCTGCACCCAGGCACGCGTCATTTGCCTGTCTCCTTGGCACACCGCAGCATTGCTGAATATTTGGACGTGAGGCTAATCCTAAATAACCAGGGAGAAGTGCCCTGCTGAGCGACAGCCCCTCTGGCTGCTCTGTCTCACACCTGCCTTCAGAGCTGGGCAGCCCCCAGCAGTGACCTAAGGGAGCAGAGTATGATCCCCACGTGGAATTTCCTTTTGTTTAAGAGGATGTTAAATTCTCAGGTGCAACAGCACAATCTGTAAGGCCACTTACGGTGGCAGAGGAGCCACGATGGGGCCAGTCGGGAGTGAAAGCTGAATATTCGTTTAACCCAGGGGGATAAACCCTCTTTGGGACTCTGCACCAATTCAGCAAGAGGAACTCACCTGGTGCTTACCAGGTCTCCAGCAGCCACGTGCCAGGAGCAGCAAGGCAGGAGAAGTCACCCAAGGAGATCCACATTTGACCTCAGAGCTATCTGGACCATGCTCCGACTTGCTGCTTGTCTGGTGGTGTGAAGCAGGAGAACAAGGGCTATGGAGCTACACCTGTGTGGACGTCCTGAGCCCACACCTCCTGTCAGATTCCTTAACCTGCCCCCTTCATCCAGGCCCTGCACTCGGATAAGATCTCTTTTTCTCCTTGGAGGACTGCGACCCACTTAGCAGCCTCCACCCTCTCCTTCCAGGACACCTGCTAAAGGCTGGGGTCAGGCTCACATCTCCCCTGTGTTCCCACTGGCTGATAGAGCAGGGAACCCTGGGACAGACGCCATTTCTACCAGCCAGGGCTGATCCAAATAACCTCCTCTGCGGGAGCTTCTGTGTTGGCACAAAGCAGCCATCGAGTGTCCATAGCGATGTCTGCAAACAGCTCCTGCCTCTAATTAGCACAGCGAAGCTGTCAAAAGACACACTTCCACCAACTGCAACCAGTACCCTGAGCTGTGGCCAAGCAGCTCTTAACCCAATTTGCAGGCCATGGGATGGAAATCAGGCCCCAGGGTCTCCTCTGTGTTTGCAAGCCCAGCTGGTGGGACCTCAGCTCCCAGCATGGGCCAGTCCCTGTTCTCAGGAGCCTACAGAACACACAAGAACGGGCACTGGGGTCCAACATCCACCGGTACCAGAGGTTACCCCACAGGAGCAAACAGCTGGGTGGGCTCACCCTCCCCAGGTGCCACATTCGCCAAGGGGGGCAGAGGATGACACTTGGGTTATCACCTCTCTTGGCCAAACAACAAGGACAAGCCAGACACGTTACTCAATGGTGACAGCCTCCAGGGCTCAACGCAGGAGGTGCAGGAAGGAACCACACAACTGACTCATGGAAAACAGGCTTTGAGGAAGGATGGTGGAAATCACCTCTTTTGCCACTTGTTTTGACCACCGGATACTTCCCTCTTCTTCAAACAATTCCAGGACTTGGTCACACCAAAGTAGGCTAGCCTGGAGAGCATGAACAAGAAATCAGAAGTTTTAAAAATCACAGAATGGTTTAGATTGGAAGGGTCCTTAAAGATCATTAGGCAGGGACACTTCCCACTGGACCAGGTTGCTCAAAGCTCCATCCAGCCTGGCCTTCAACACCTCCAGGGATGGTGCAGCCCCAACTTCTCCGGGCAATCTATTCCAGTGCCTCACTGCCCCCCCAGTGAAAAATTTAGTTCTGATACCTGACCTAAATCTCCCCTCTTTCAGTTTAAAACTGTCACCCCATATCACATCACTCCACTCCCTAATAAAGAGTCCCTCCCCATTTCTCCTGTAGGCCCCTTTAGGTACTGGAAGAGGCTATAATGTCTCCCCAGAGCCTTCTCTTTTCCAGGCCGAACAACCCAAACTCTCTCAGCCTGTCCTCACAGGAGAGGTGCTCCAGCCCTCTGATCATCTGGACCCACTCCAACAGCTCTATGTCCTTCATAATTATTTTTACTGACCATTATTGAAATGCTTCTCCTTACCGGACAGCAAGCAAACCCAAAGCTTGAAACGCTGGAAGACTTCCAAAAAAATTTTGACAAATCCTCCTGCAATTCTTGCATGAGATGGTTCCAGCAGCAGGTCCGGGCCTGGGCGACGTACGTGTCTGCACAGCACCCTCTGTAGACCAGAGGAGGAGCAGGAAGGTGAGGACAGAGTCGGTGTTCACCTTCACATTTAAAGCAATTCGTTTTTTCTCCATCCATCCGCAGTGACACAAGTGTCACGTCTGAGCAGCACCAAGCAAAAAAATTTGGAAGGAGGAGCAGCAGCAGCTCTGGGGGATGGCAAAGGCTGCCCTTCCTAAAGAGGGCTCTGCTTGAAGGTAAACCACTTTGTTAAGGTAACCCACCTCAGCACCTCCTGTGCGTGGCAAGGACAGCATTTCTTACCCACCCTCCCTTCTCACCGTGCCCACCTTCCTGCCCTCTGCCTTTCCTCTGGCGACCCCATTTTATGCAGGAAAGGCACTCAGCCCCCCAGCACGTTCAGAGGACCTGCTGCAAATGCCACTACGGCCTGGTTGGGCCCTGCTCACTTCCCGGAGCCGGCAGCACCTGGTGGTGGCTTTTGCTGAGACACCAAGGTCTTGTCTCTGAGCACAGGCAGGACATTCCCACATTGCTAAACCCAGCACCACCCCCGTAGCGACGTGAAAGAGGGGAAATGGGAATTTCAGTAAGAAAGAAGTGGGAGGGAAGAAGAAAGAGAAGGGTGGGCAGATCAGGTCGGTGGAAGCAACGGGCTTCACCATTGGGGTTCGTCATCACTAGGCTGAACCTGAAACATGGTGGAAATATTACTTCACTCATTTCAAAACGGCGTGCTGCTTTTACAGACGGCGCTGTGCTCCATGATTTCAAACACACACATTTTTGAGTTGAGAAGAGTCACTCATGACACTGGCAAGGAAAAAAATAATAATAAAAAACCCCTAAACTTTGAGACATTCAAACCACACTCTGCCTCTCCTTCCCCGCACCTCTTTGGGCAAAGGATATATTGCAAATGCACAAAAAGCCAGTTCAATAATTTCTGCTCTATGTGCACAAGGACTCTTGACACTGACGCGAGGATGAACACCATTGCCTAGTTTATTCCAGCAGAATGATCGCATGGAAAATGGGATTCTGATAAAAGCTATGGCAAGTTTCCTGTGAAGAGGAAGGGAAATGCCACAAAAAAGGTCTGTATTGGATGCGTAAGCATAAAACACTGAAACGGAACTAACAGTTAACTGGAGCTAACATCCAGTGGGTTCCCAGAGGAGAAAGGATGCACCTTGGCCATCTGCAAGTCAACAGCACTCATTCAAATTGAACACACCAGTTTTTTTTAAAAAATATGATTTCCTACTTAGATTTATTTTTTTTTCCTTTAATAACACAGTTTAGCATTTCAGAGTTTGGCATTCTACACTCTTACACACTGTCCTTGTTTATTAGCATAAACACAAAAAGACATAGCAAGACCTCCAAACACAAATAAATACAAAAACACAATATACAATAAACTGAAATACAACATATAATAATGCTATTGGGAAATTAAGACATGTTGCTAATTCCTTTTTTTTTAATTATTATTATTATTATTTTAACAACATGGTTATTGCTGAGCAATAAATTATACATTTTAAAGTTGTTTTTCCCCCTAAAAGAAAAGGACGAGAACCACTGGTTACCAGATCACTTGCACTGTATCCTTACAGCTACTGATAATTAAGACAGGCAGAATATACACAATCAAATGAGGTTGGCCTTCTTTGGTCTTTGTTTTTGATCATAAAACTGAACACAAGTGTACCGTTCACTGAAGAGTATGAGATTAAAGAAATGGATACACAAGTTTCAAACACGTTATTTTGTACATTATTCTCAATCACTGATGTCTTTTCCATAGATATTTCTTACAGAATTTCTTGGAAACAAATGTCAGCTTTAGTTTTCCCGATTATTATGTTGTTCCATGCATCTTAAAAGGTTATCCTACTTGTCTAAGAGAAATGGACCTACGTTCAGCCCATCATCTCCTAATGGGGTATTTTTCACAGCTGTCTAGTCACCACTAAATCATTGGAGTTTTATACCTTGTAGAAAAAATCCTGAACTTCCCCTGTTTTTTTTTTTTTCTATAAAACTGAAAAAAAATATATATTTAAACCGAACAGCTATAAGAAAAACAAAATAGGTGGATCACATGATGCATCAGCAATGATGGAAGCTTGTACCTTCCCATTCCACAAGTACAGATTATACAACTCTCTGCCAGTGACGCAGGTCATAGTTGGAAGATGTGTCCTTTCTTATGTGAGCTATATTCAAATCCAAAGCTCAGAACACTATGCAAGAAAATGACCCTTACGAATGATAATGCTGGTTTATCTCAGTAACCCTTAGACAGAGTCAAATTTTATCACTACGCATCACACTGCCAGCAATGGAGCGTGTGAACACCGGCATTGCTAAGAAGTTAAAAAGTCCTTGCAGAACTGGCAACCAAATTAAAAGCTTAGTTCCAAAGGACCAAAAACACGAACACCACGGAGACAACAAACCCTTCCCGAAAGGGGTAGGTCAGTAAGCCACAGAGTTGGGATCCAGATTTGAATTCCACAACAAGTCTGGGATGTTTGGATCCAGGATTTTGGTTCAGGTGCTTCTCTGTGAAATTTAGAACTTATTTGAACCCTAAGGAACTAATCCTAACTTGGAGGGAAAAAACCTAAACAAACACAGCCTAGTATCTACACTAAGATCATGAAATGGAAGACAGAAGCTGCAGTCTTGACCACAAATTAGAAGAGAAATAGGAATAGTCAGATCCCTTACGTGTTGTATATCTCTACTCTTCTAAATCTTAAGAGGATGTCCCTGAATCAGCATTCCAAAGTTTTCCACAACCTTCCTATCTGGTGCTTCTCAGCAAAAGGCCTGGATTAAGAGGCAGGAAAGAACAATTAAGCCCTCTGTATTTTGGTTTAAAGAAAAGAGGAGAAAGCCCGACAAGAAAGAAACGGTCAGTCACGCTACAGGCTGGTGGAACAAAGATCAACCCACTTCACTCGGAAATGGCGTGCTCCCTCCTCCATCAAGAGGAGCATCAAATGAGACCGACTTATGTTGGGCGAGACTGAACAAACGGAGCAGGACGCACATTTTCTGATACTACTCACAGCGACGCGCTGCGCTGGCCCGTCCACTCTGCAGGTCCTGCAAAGCACCACCACGTAGTGGGCAACACCTGGGCTACCATACGTGTACAACCCCAAATCACGACAGCTTGTATGTTTAATTCTAGCCCTTACTGTCCTGACGTGGGTCTTTAAGGTACATCAACTTGTTTGTCAGTTCCTTTAAAAGGACAAATATATTAAAAAAAAAGAAAAAGAGTAAAACCTAGTGATTTCAAGATAACACTAGGGAATTGGAACCTCTCATTCAGTCCTGTCTCTGGGAGATTCCTTTTGTGACTCTGGGCAAGTCGCTTCTCATCTCTTTCAGAAAGACAAATACCACTTGCTATAAGATGCAAAGTGCTTACTAAGCTGTATATAGCACTAAAAACTGCTCTCAGACAGACTGAATTCCAGAACCAACCACTTTTATTGCGGTAGCTACAATTTCTAGGTCAACCAGAATATAGAGGTATCGACTGAACAGGACAGAATTCCAGGAAGAGGTTCAGCTACTTTTTTATTATATTTCATTCCCAAATTAAAGGAAAGAATTTGCAATTAGCAGGTTGCCCATCACTATGTTTGTTTAAAATATAGCAATCTCAAATTAGCGGAGTATGAGGAAGGACATGGGGCCTAGATGACATTCCAAGGTCTTCAGAAAGGCTAAACAAACTGCTATTTGAAGATTTCTTCAAACCTGGAAGATGCGAATGCAAAGCTTGCCCTTAGGCAAGATCCTCCCTTAGCAGCAGCAAGTTATATTTGCACCACTTGATCAAGTATAATTTGGAGGAAAGGGTTTTGTTTCATCACTCCTACGTAAAGAAAAGACTTTGCATATATATGTGCATGCATGTCTGTGTGTATATGTATGTACCTACACACGTACGAGTAATTCACAGAGCAAAAACTAAGAGATTACGTACACAACCCAAGAATTTTTCCCCCTCACCTATTTGTATATTTGCATAGTTAAATCACATCAAGGCATCGATACTGCAGTCACGTTTTTCACTCTTCTGTGGTGCAGGCAACTTTTCTTCTCCCTCCCTATACATTTCTCTGCCTTGGACAGAACAGCACCAGTGTTTTCAAAAGGAAACAGAACAACAACAGAAACCCTGTATTGTTGGTGAAATGCCTATCCCACGCGATGGAATACAGATACAAATAGGTGGCAGCTTTTGAACTCGCATCTCAACAAGCCATAATCGTGGCAAGCCGAGAAACACAAGCGATAGAATCACAACCTAACATTCATGGGTTCAACACTAAAATGACAACTATCACAAATCTCTATTATCTGCGCATTTGAGAAATTCACCAGGCACAGAAACAGGCAAATATCTTCAACTTTCCTTTCCCAAGTAGGAAAACCCATGGGAAAAGGAAACAAACTACATTTTGTATTTGTAAGAAAACTAGCATGTTACCCCACAACGTTAATTTTTTCCCCCCATCAAAATTATGCCACCCATCATCCCCTTTTCCTATTGCACATTCTCTTTGTGAAGAACAACATTTACAGTACAAGGCTGAAATCAACATTGCATATTGTAAGTCAGCAGTTGAAGGTGTACCATGTAGACAGTAACTGAAACAAGACCCCTTTAATTAGATCAGAGAAGTAATGCAGACATGGTCATGCATCATAATCACAGGTTGGTCTTTAAAACACCCAAATAGTTTTATCCTGCTTAGAATTCAAGACTTTCTAGGTAACAGATGCACTCACCCTGTGCTGAAGAGTCTACAAAAAGGGCAACATCCAGATTGTCACACACTGGAATCTCCCTAGAGGAAGCTGAAAGAGGCTTGTATGTAACTCAGAGCATCATTGTTAAGAAAGAACACCAGCAAGAGGCTACAGTTGTGTGCTGCTAGGAATTACTAAGCAGAGGAAAAAAAGGTTCCACTGAAGAAACTCTGCTCAAAGTAACACAAATACTCTGGGACCCCCTTGCAATAATGGCGCACCAGAGGAGTTAGCCAGGATTCAAGAGTATGTGTGGGGGCAGACTGCTGCCCCATAAATAATTTTAAACAGACAGTCCCTAGAAAACTTTGGATATCTGGGTCAGGAACATACAGAGAAAAGGATAAAGGGCATTTCAACAATGAGAGAAAAAGTTAATTAATTTAAAGTGTTGAGTAAAGCACCAGGTATCTTTTCCTTTCAATTCAGAGAATATACAGTGGCCTTGTTTTCACAAAATGCTACATACTCCTTGCTGGAAAGCAGAGGAAACCGATTTCTATGTACACAGTAAGAACTCTACAGAGATGGACTGCGAGTTCTGTGGAGAAAGGGGTGTTACAGTCAAGGCTTCAGGTATTCCACAGCAGCCGGTGTCTACGTTTGTGTAGCGAGATCCTGGATTTCACAGTACGCAGGGTTGGCAAACTGGAAATTCTCTGGCAGCTTCATGTAGTCTTAAAAAATAAGTGCAGTAGGCCTCCATTTTATTAACTGTGATAAAAAGCATATATGCAAAAATATTTTTATATCGATAGCACATTACTGCATTATAAAAGCTGCCCAAGTGAAGCTGAAGATTCTGGCAGCTGGTGCTTTTGGCACTTGGGAGATGTGGAAAGCAGCATAGAGATCTGTGAAATACAACAGTGACTGATGTTTCTGCTACAGTGATCGGCATTAATATAGTTAGCAGTGTTCATATTTAAACTTCTCTATGAAGTTTCTGAGTCAATATCCCACTAAGAGGAGATATTCAGATCTCTTAAAGCTACTAGATTAGGCTGCGTGCAGACTCAGGAAGACTTCCCTATTAGTTTACACTTTTCACATGTTTTCAAAGTCCTCTTTCAATCACAAAAGCTGGAAACTCTTTTTTCCTCCTCTTTTAAAGAGCCTGGATTTAGAAACGCAATTCTATCACAGGAGTTGGAAACTGTAGTCACAAATCTGCAGAATATGCTGGGCCCTGCTTATACTAGAAATCTCCTCCAAGTCCCAGATTGAAACAGGATACTAACTGTTTTGAGATAGCCAAACGGTTTCATTTAAGTTTACAAGACATGCATTAGCAATGGGAGGAGAGTCCTTTGGACATTTCCACTTGGGAATCCTGTTTTCAGTAAAATTCTGTGATGCACAAACACAAAAGCTCAGCTGCCTACATTCACAATTATTAAAATGACACAAGTTGAGCGAACCTTCGCCCTAAAGCGTAAGTGATGGGTTTGCTTATGCAGCCTGCATAAAACTGCAAGTGCCATATAGTTATATCTAGAGATATAGGTGCGGGTATATCTATAGATATTTATCTCTTGTGCAGAACGTCCTCCTTCCGTGCTGGAAATTCAATGCCAGCACGTGCCTCCACATTTGAGCTTGCACCTGTTGACAGCGATGTACCATAAAGGGAGTACAGTACCTGGACAATGGAAGGCAAGAAAAGGAAGACAAGTTGCTGCCGACGGTTGCGAGGGTCAGCAGCAGGCAGTATTCTAGCAGGTGCCTGGAAAACCCATGAAGACCACTTAGCATGCATTGTTATATCCATAAATACTTCTTGCAGGCACTGTGTGTGAAGGCACAGCCAAAAAAGACAACGGCAAAGACAAGCTGAAATACAAAGGCATGAATTCAACTGCACCTTAGATGAAAATTGTGATGATGCCTCAAAAAAGCAGAAAAGTGATACAACCTGACGTTAAAGGCCGAGATGCAAGGTTTTCTTTCAAGCCCACAAAGGCTAAAAACACAGTGGTGCGAGTCTGCTCTGCTTAAGTGGTTCTCGGATTTTAAAGAGCACCACAGTCAGGCTATGTCTCTAGACTTGCTTGTCACAGGCTATTAAATAGAAGCAGATGAAGACAGCAGGTTGCAATCAGCATGTTTCAGGGCAAGCAAATGCTTTCCACTGCAGTTCAGGCTGTTACAAGAAAGAAGCCCGTGCATTCCCTGTTAGGATGCTTGTCCGCTATGAAAAGCCGCCATGAGCGTACACATTCCCAGCCCCACAGAATTCTCAGATGGGTCCGTTTCAAGTGATGCCACCTTATAACCACAGGCATTAGAGGACAAATGTCGCCTGCCTTCGCAGTGGCCATGGAGACTGTCTAGTCCAAGCTCCATAGGAGCACTGAGCATAACGTTTTGGCACCTGAAAAAGATGGATCCCACCATGGCCAAGTCATAGAAGCTCCAGAAGCCAAAGAAGGGGGGCCTTGGCTTCTATTCTGTACATGGCAAGGTACCTAAGGGCTCTGAAGACAAGGCTAAACATTATGCCTGAAGTCCAATTAAACTACCATTTCAGATATCAGAATTAATCTGAATAAAAAGCCATGGTTTATAAGCAGCACAGCACATCTAAGGCACATGTATGCATGCAAGCCACCATCACTGGATTAAGACATTGCTGATTTGTCCTTAAGAAGCAATGGCTGCTAGTACAGAACAAACATATAGGCTTTTTTCAGCACTAATCCTCCTCCCCAATACTGAAAATACTATATACTGCTGACAGCATAATGTGCAACATATATAGCTTGATTGGAAAGCATGGGGCAGAACTTTAAAAAATGTACAGGATTCCGTTTAGAACTCCAAAGTTCAACAAATGCCCTATTTTAGGGTGAAAACAATTATAAATCTGATAATGATGCACAGCATCCATGAGTGATTTTTCCTTAATTTTGAAATAGTGTCATTAACTACGACATATATTGTAGGTTTACATTTCTAAAGAGAAATAACAGAATTGAATAGTTTTTTTTCCTATCACAAGTGATAACCAGTGTTTGATATCTTCTATTTTTCTTCCAAGAAATATCAGTCTATCAACAGTTTTAAAATAAAATGTTTTCTGTAACAATAGAACTTTAAATAAAAATATGATTTTGATTCAGATACTTTTGAGAAGACATGGATGCTTTTCCAAGATCTTCTGACAAAGTAATTATTAAAACAGAGACCAGATGAGGCCTTAAAAAGACAATATACTATATTTCAGACAAGATTGCACCTCAGTTTTTCAAATAATATCATAATTGCAACATTACTTCATCATTTCTTCTTTTAACATGCTGACAATTTCCAGCTAGCCCACGTGTGAAGTTTTTTTTGTATTCTAGCTTAAAGAAACAAAAGTCAGTAATTTATTCAGCACATACTGTATATGTCTTTTTACCTCCAATTGACTAGATCATTAATAAGTTAAAAAAAAAAAAACATCCTCTCTGACCATAATCATTATCCTCATGAGGGATAAGTGATTCTTCAGAGCTTAAGTGTTGCTAGTTCTATTAAAAATATACCATGGTATGATTTCGTAATGTGTTGCTACTTTCGCAATTGGACCCTATGCAGTTATGCCTTCAAATTCTTCCATCTGTTCCACAAGGTGGTTCTGTGAGCTTTAGGACCTCTGACTGAAGACAAACTGATATAAAACCCCCAAACGGAGTTGTCTTCTGTTTAATCCGCCTCCCCCATTGTATGTCAGGGGTCTGGTAGATCCGATGTATCCACTATGACTTTAATAAAAATAGTATCATCTTTAATATACGTTCCATTCTCTAGAACAGTTTGAGCCACAAAGACCGGGCAGCCAGATGCAATGTTCATTTCTCCAGTTGGCTTCTTGAAACTGCTGCTGTTTGGATCTGGCTTGAAAGCATCTCCTAAGTGGCGCCGAGAAGGTCCCTGATCCATTAACATGAGAGTCACCTTCTGTTTAAACGGCCAAGGAAGCAACGCATCGTATTCTCCACGCATTATGACAAAAAACAGCGACAAGTGCGTCCCCTTTCCCATGCCATCTCCATTGAGGTAAACTCTGGCACACATCTTGTAGCCAAAGTATCCAGTATAAAAGGGTTGGCTGTACAAGGACAGAGTCTTCCCCATGACTGCCTCTTGCTTCCGACGTTTATAATCTCGAATTTTCCAAATTAATACTCCGTTGTAACTGGCAGTTTCTAAAACCTGGAATCGGAGGTCCATGTCAGCCAGCCGAATATCGTGAACACTCAGCATCTGATCATGTCTGCTCAGCTGTGTCTCTAGCAGGCCTGTTAGAATACGGAAAGGACAAGAGTGAAAACAGTCTGTTTTTCTAAAGACTGTAAAAATCAATTGCCATGGCTGCTACTGAATATGAAAACATTCTCCTCCACAAGAACCAAAGGGCATTCGGTCACCAATGAAGCAATTTCCACAGACAACAGCTAGCTTGTATCTAAATGAACTGGGATTTTTACAAACATGGGTATTAATCACACATGCACTAAAGTCAAATATTCAAATAATCTAACATAAATTTTGTCTGGTCACTAAGCAATGTAACTACAGAGGCTTCCATTTTTTGAGAGGAGACTTGGTAGCATTACCTGTAGATCGCTATTAGCAGTGAAGACCTTGGAAGTGGTCAGACAATCCCTCTGAAATTCAGAAGCATCGCTCATCACTCAAAATACTCTTCTCAGACACTACTTGTCTCAGAAGTGTAGTGCTGTTACCTTGTCTCAGGTTCATCACAACAGAACACAAAATTCAAGCTTAGCTCTGCATTATATGGTCACTTATTTAGTTTGGAGGCAGGGCTGGTTTTAATGTCCCCTTTCCCTCACATGAAAACTCTCTGTCTTTGCACAATGGCAAAATTGGCCAACATACAATACTGAGAAGCGGATGAATTTGTAGGACAGGGTTTTTTTTTATACAGATCTATTTAACCATTTAGTTTTTGTCCCAATCATTTGAACACTTACATATGATCTATACTATCTTGCTAAACCCTAGTTTTCATTTCATTCAGCAAGCACAACAATAATTTTATTCTTAAGGGGATGTCACGGTTTTCTTTGGATCAAATATACCTCTGCAACAGAGATCAGGACAGGTGGTGTTAGGGGATAAAGCATACTGTTGATCTATTCATGGGGAAGAATAGTAATAAAACTTGTCAATGCACTGTATTCAATGAGACTGTATTTAAAGAAGCTGCTGAACACTATTAACCATCAAAGATCAGTTGAGAAAGTATTTATAGTGACCTAACATTGTAACTAAGACACGGGTCAAGAAAACAAAATAAGAGACAAGAATCAAGCCTAAGAAACAGCGTGGAAGCAATGCCACATCAAAGGGATTATGCAGCTTCCTATTCAAAAAATCAAGAGAACCAGCATTATTGATGCTTCCACAAAAATCACAATGGGAGTGCCATTCAAAGGACATAATTTTTTTTCTTCACAGCGCTGCTGAGTACTTCATTCCATTGTGCTTACACTTACTTGTATTTCGAGCTCCTTGCCCCGCAGTTTTATCAACACTTTCCAGCTCAGTCACTCTGTTCTGGAGGGATTCTACACTGCTCTTCATGCTGTCAGCCTCCTCCCAATTCTGGCGGAAGGGACGGATTTCTTTGTCCAGTTCTTTCAGTTTCTCCGCTTGACTGTCTATCACTCGCTTTATAAAACAGTAAGTCATGAGTTAAAATAGCAAGACGACATTAATTTGTGCAAATTAAACAAGGCTTATATATCGATAATAAGATGCTTTTCCAATATGAACAAGTTTCACTTATGTCAAATATTTTAATAACACAAACCTCGACAATTTAGATGAATAGCCCAAGTATTTATAAAACACTTACAAAAATTCTTTAGTGTGGCAGAGGTACTAATACTAGAGCACTATCAGGATTATCAGCACTATTTTTTTTTTTAAAAAAAAGGAATTGTTAGTGTGCTCTGGTCTATAATTTAAAAAAAAAAAAAATTCCAATGCATGAACAATCATCTGAATGTCTCTATATTGATATGATGGGCTGGTATTTGTTGGGTTTTGCGTCAGCAGTACTTAAGCAATAAAGTAAGGGCACAAGAACTTACCCTGGTGGAACCAAGTGTTTGTGCATGCGTTTGTCACTGAGTAACAGCAAAATAACTTGCCCCTCTAGAAAAACATCAGTGCTCTTGCACACATGGAGCAGAAGTACGTACATGTGCAGATACAGTGGCATTAGCAAGCTCCAGGCTCATACCAGTGAGTTATCAAAGCCCATAACCATAGCAGAAGCCCTTAAGAATGTACGCAAAACTACTACTTCTAAGCCCGTAAGCACTTTTAAAATTCCCGCCCTTACTCCCTAAATTGAATAACCCCTCCTGAAGGTGCTGGCTGGCTGTGTCTTTTTAAGAAAATAAAGAAAAGAAAAAAAGAAAAAAACCCAGCTGATTTTGAAAAGGCATGAAATACAATACTCAAGAAAAAAAAATACATAGGAACACTGGTATTCTCCAAAAACGGGATATTGCAAGCACCTCAGTATATTACAAATATAACAGAGGACATATTTCCCAGTCTACCTCCAATCTGATGCAAGAAATACATAGCACTTTGTTATCACAGCTAATTTGGACTAGCAGGAATTTTAGCCAGAACCCCATAATCAGTTGTGAAGTTCAAATGATAACACAAATATTTGAGACAAGAAACTACTTTTGCTACCACCTACAGTTAATTCCAAATCTAACCTTATAGTTTATTATCATATAGCACCAACTTGTGTAAAAATATTTTTTCACTTCTTAAAAAATGTAGCAGTTGAGTACAAAACAAGAAAATAAAGTTATTTTGCATTTGCCTTCTGGTTAGCCATGTGGATTCAATGTTCCCCACTGATGGGGAAAACCCTTCACCTCATGCAACCTTCATTTCCCCTTTTAGGCATTTGCTTTTAATCATGTGGTTTCAGTTATACTGAAAGTCTGTAACGATTAATTGAAGTCAATTTGATAAGTCAGTTAGCAAAATCACATTCTAGGAGTGTTTTATTCTGTTGTTTCTCAAAACCACTGAGTAATCTAACATATTTCAAGATTAACTATTTATTTCTATATTGGAATTTTAAAACACACTTGCACGTCTCACTTGCAAAATTACAACTTTGTGAAGGAAAGCTGTGTACTGAATAATAAACACAGTGGCATCATCCCACTGACTAGATTAAGCAACTTGCCTGGACGTACTAATCAGCTAACCAACTAATACTACCCATACTAACTAACCCAGTCACCCCCGCTCACTGACAATAATCAGAAAATAAAATAGGGAAGGGCTGATCACTATACATATAAAAAGGAAACGCACCATGGAATAGCCTGAATGAATGTTGTAAGATCAGAGCCACAAGATTTGGCCATTAGTTCACAGTTAACATACAAAAGTAAACTCAAGGTGTGCCCAAGTCTGATCTTTTTTCCTCTGCTCCCAGAGAACACGAACTCTCCAAGGCAAGAACAGTAACACGGTCGTGCGTTTGCACAGTCCTTCACAAAGAGATGCTCTGATTTCCAATTGAGACCTCTTGGCACTTACACAGTATCAAACAAAATGAATAAATGCATTTTAAAATGAATTGGGAGAGTGGTAAATAAATACGCAGAAGAATTCCAAGTTGTTCTTCTTTTGGGAGAAGTTTGTTAAAAGTTGTTATGAGGGAACAGCTTCTCTCCATCAGCCTGTGTCCAACATTCCCTTTGTACATGCACAACCAATCCTGTGTTTTAGTTGCTTCTACTACACACAGGCAAACGTGTAGTACTTTCTCTCTTATACCTCTTTATGAGAATTCAAGAGATACAGAATAAATCAGAAAGAGACTTGCATTCTGTTTTTAAAAAGCAGTGGTATCTCTATATTTTCACACTACAGGGAGTCAACTTGCCTCACTGCTGGGAGATACTGATGTACTAAATCTGAATTTAATACAGCACCAGAGAATTTCACTGTCTCTAATTATTCCATTAGAAAGCACACAGATGTCTCACACTGTACTCATAAATTTTCAAGTACATATCAATTTTCTGCATGCACTTTTCATTCCAGCAACTGACCTCTTCAGATCATTAATCCAGAGTTATACGTCTGGCAAATCATTGAGGGCTCTCCTTGATGTTGATTTCATCTAGGTTTTGTTTGGCATTTCTAATAAACAACTTCCCGAATTTTAGCACATTACTAAAAGAATTTAGAAAATATCATGAGGAACTGAAGAAAGTTATAATCACAGTTCTCTCTCTCAGATGCTCCTAATGGTCCTTTCCATTGCAACTGATGGAGCAGAACTGAAAAAACTAAAGAATGCACTAGAAAAGGAACCAAAGGTACTACTTGACCAGGAAAACAAAAAAACACCATCCTCCTCCTCTGAAGGAGTGTATTACCAATCAAATAATTTTATATTCACAAGGTCATTGTCTCTTTTAAGCACCTCATGTCCACACTCATCTTAAGACTTGGATTACTAATATGCTTCCATATACTCTTAAGAGGTACTGGATGTGAAAGTCCCTTTCCAGAAGACAGCAGTCGAAAAAGTATCACATACTCTCTTGGTAAAAACACTTCCCCTAGAAACCAGAATATAGAAAATTCATCTCAAACATCTCAAGGCTGAGGTTCCTGCCAGTGCCCAAACACCTTTGATGCATTTGCACAAGTTGTGTTAAATGCCTCTTGGCCAGATCTGAATTGGCAAGTTCTATGCTGGAAAGAGCTGTGCCTCTTCTATCCCCACAGCTGCCCCATGCGACCCAGAAGAAGAAGGGTTTGCAACAGGTAACTAATTCCTTCAACTCCTAGTAGGCAACAGAAAGAGGCTAATCATACTGTCTGGGGAAAACCAAACTGAGGTGTGTTTCCAGGAGGCTCCTAACAACCTGACCAAACCAGGAAGTTCAAGTAAATGGAAAAGATCAGGTTGAAATAGCTGTAAAACAGAGTTTGGCTTAAAATAACTAAACCAAAATAGCTGGTGAGAAGTAGTGAGGAGAAAGGGAAAGAAAAAAAAAAAAAAAAGAAAAAAAAAAGAGCAAAACACATCTTCTCCAGTACTTATTATCACCATAAAGGCACCTGTTGCAATCTGCTCACCACATCGTTTGGTGGGGTTTTTTTCTAAACATAAACCATTTGAAATTTGATTTTGCTAACACTTACAGCTTGAGGAAATCACAGATATTGCAACCTGTCACCTAGACAGTCATGAAAAGCCCTGTTCTACGTTTTTTTCTATTTGCCCTCTCATCACTGGTTATTGAGACAGCACATGTAAAAACCCCAGGCTTACAAATTAACTTACCTCCTGGTAGATTCAATCAGCAATATCAATACATACAAGGATTAGCTTCCCAGTGTCAGAATGCAATATTGTAAGCATGCAGTCATATCCCAAACTATCATCAGACCAAGCAACAGTGACTAAGGGAGGCTAAACTCGTTACAACATGGGCTGAACATAGGAAGAAATAAGTGCTATGAGGAGAAATATTGCTGTTGCCGAACTTAAAGGTTCCCTTATAAATCAGTATTGTGGGACTCAAGGCTCTGAGCTCTTGAATGCACAACTCTTTGAATTTTAGCCATACCCTAGTTTGGATACTTATATCTTTCTTTAATATCAACATTTGCAGTTTAATACGTGAATAGAAAGTGACAAAGAAAACTTTATTTACATTCCTTTAAGCCGGATGCTAAAGCAGGTATCTGATATTCTAGCAGCAGACATACTAAAATAATATGTAAACGATACCTTCACAATAGCTTGCTAAATATCTCCTGAGGTTTCCCTAATTGCTGTTAGTATCACGCAAGCTAACAAAAATTCCCAGCATCCATATTCCAATCTACATTCCAAGTCTGCTCTGAATGCAAAGCAAAGAATTCCAGCTTGGGCTAAGCATCACGCTAGTGCATCCAGAAGATTTCTAGTTCGATGCTGGCTTGTGGCCAGGTGATTCAGAGCACAGAATAAGAAACTCAGACTTACTGGCAAAGCAATAATTAGATACATATTCCTCAGAAGGAAGAAAACAGAACATAAATTTTTTAAAAGTGTATTGTACTAAGTTTGGATGAATTCCACACCAGACTGATGTCACTCATTATTAATATTTTTTTAAAATACCAGCAAGTAGAAAAGAAATATACATTATACATATGACAGTTTTACGGTGCTAATCTTGTCCTTCAGTTTGACAGTAATTCCTCAAGCAGTTATTTTTCACAGAGAAAAAAAAAATAATTATGAATATTCTTCAGATAAGATTTGTCATTTTCTTTTCAGTCTTTTCCCTTTTTTAACAGGGGGTTTGTTTTAACATGGGCTAGGCAACTGCAGTGTTTTAGTTAAAGTATCTTACTCCAAACACAACAAACCAGCTACTGACCAGAAAAATAAAATAAAATAAAAAAATCAGAATATTTATAGGTTTATAATAAGGTAAACTCTCTCTCCCGCCCCTTTTAATTAGAACGCCTCCCTTCACAACTGTAAAGGCACAGAACAGAAGCCACTATCATTTCTGCTTTAATGGGGAGATTCTAAATTTCTTACCTGTAAGTGAAGTATTTTAGATTCATTATTCCGCAGCATTTCCTTCTGTCTTTCAATTTCTATTTCAAAGCTACAAATCTGATTATGTAAAGTTTGAATACTCTTGTTCTTTTCCAAACTTTCATTCTGGAGCAAGGCCACCTGGAAAAAATTCTACAATTACTCCTGCCAAAGTTTATTAAAAAAAACCACCTATAACTTTGTTAGTTTTAAGCTATCTTATACACATGAAAGGGATGAGAACCTAGTAAAATCTCTCTCCGTGTCTTGCAATTAAGTAAAGAAACCCCAACCTTCTGATTGCTACTTTAGCACTTCCACAGTGTGGTAACGGTACAACTTTGGCTAATGAAAGTGCAGATACACAAACAGGAAAAGAAACTTTGGTCTAAGCAAAATCTTTTCTTTATTCCATTGATTTAATAGCTTGGTTTGCAGATTGCCACTAACTGACTTGGGAGTTGCTTGGAGTTTGGAAGAAACAACCTACTTAACTCTAGACCAGCATTAAGGACTTGAGCCCCACACAGAAAAGGGAAACATTAATCTTCCCCACCTACTCCAGTCTAATCCTATCTGTAGCAAATTTAAGGAAAAACATCATCTGCATGGCTTGGCTTCACAGAATGTGATGGTGATGAAAACTCCTGAAATGAGTGAATACAGAAGGGATCCATGCATTTGAAGGAAAATCCAATGGTGTCTATTAGTAGAAAAAACTAAGGAGCTACAGACTGCAGATTATATTCTCTCTCTGTATTGACATTTTATGAATTTATTCATTAGTGACTCATTCTGATTTTAAAACATGAGCCTTGTTAGAAGAATATCATATATTCTATCTCCTTGGGGATGAAACCAATACAGTAAATATTGTCTGTCACACTATTTTGTGCTCTGTTCATTAACATGGTTTGAAGAAGGTGGTTGCTTTGTAGTGGTGGGTCACTTTTTTCTTTTTTTCTTTTTTTTAATCTAATTTTTCTCCAGGCAAAAACAGAGAAAACAAACACTTAACATAAAATGACATTTGGACATGCCCTGATTAGTTCCACAGATAGATCTTTATGTGGATAAGAAGCAGCACCATTTTTGATGCAGGAAAATCTTGATATACGTTCCACATTAAGACCAATTATTTGGATGCTTCATGTTCCCCCAAAAAATCTACACCCCCACCCCTAATAGAGATGCCAGTTTGAGGTGAAAACATTTTTACTTCTGATGTGGGCACCACTGTAGAATTCCACCACCCTAAGTGCCTTCTCATCAGTCACAGTTGAATCACTTATGTGTCGCTGCATTCCTAGCCTGAAGAAGCTAACCTGTTTAAAAAGGTAAATATTTCCCATCTCTATACTAGCCTAAACTAGACAAAGGACTGCCAAAGTCTGAAAGGCAGGTTCATCAGACAGGGGCCCAAAAATGTAGAGATACCATAATATATGTGCATATCTACTTTTCAATATAGCATAGCATGTGTGCGTATACACCCAAACATTACTTCCGTATTTTAAATATGGAAAAGTTGGCAGAAGAGGCTCAAGAGAAATGAGACTAAGCTAATTTTGCCAGTGCAGAGAGAGAAACAATCTTGAGGCTGAAGGAATGCATACCTAGGTACTAAAGAAAATTTTCAAGAACAAGTTTAAATTTAAACTAGTACCCCACCTCCTACATATTTCAGATCTGCTGGGCAGGCACTTTAATTTTTTGCATACTCCTTTTCCTTAATGAATCAGAGTTCTTTAGTTAGTTGTGATCTTTACATTCCCCTTTTCTCATTGTTTCCTCCTCAGGCCTCCCAATCATAAGGCAGTTGCACTCTGTGTCACTATCATCACATTTCCATTTTTGTACAAGCTATAAAACGTGGGCTTGTCTCATACTGAGATTTCCCACGCAGTTCTACAGAACACAAAATAGAATTATGTCCTGCAGCCCTTAATCATACAGAACTGTCATTGTTAAGTTAGTAATTGCAATTTGGTGGTAATTTGTGAATAAGAAATCTTTAGCACTAAATATAGTTTCCTAACTGCATTTGGCATAAGTCTTTGGAACTTGAGTTAAAAAAACAGGGTAAAGGAAACAGCATCCATTTACAAACTGCATCCATTGGCTTTCTTTACTTCCTTGTGGTCTTTGAAATATTGCTAGGATAAAGCGTGTTTTTATTCAGCAGTCTTTCAAATTAAGCTATTGCTTATTATTGATTACTAAAAAGGAATGGAAAAAACCCTCTTATGCCACAAAGAGCTGGATTAAAACAGACAGGTCCCATCTTTAAGTCACATTTTAAAAAAGAAAAATTATTTTATACCAGATTTCTTTAAGAATGTGACGAAGCCACAAAATTATGTTCAAGTCATTATTTCCAACATCACAAAACCTGCGGGAGTTCAGTCTGCAAGGTCTGCCCCATCACAGTATGAAGAAAAGACCAAATTTTAATTTGCCTCAAAGTTTTGATTCAAGATTTTACATCTGACCTTCTCTTACTACTCTTTGCCAACCACACTGTTTAAATACCAAACTCATAACTTAGCAGAGGCTTTGCAGCTCTGAAGACTTTCAGTTTGCATATTCCACAAGTACTGTTAAAGAACACGGTGACCGGGAGAAGGCAACTTCTCTTCTCCCCTCCATACATATCTCAGTGAGTGCCCTGAATGAAATCTCGACCCTACAGAAACCAACAAAACTCCCACTGACTTCAGTGGAGCCGAGATTTTTCTGATATTTATCAGCTAAGTTAACTTTGCACCATTATTCTTCAGCGCATTGATTCATTAATTATTTTTTTTCCTCAAAGAAGAGAACATCAATGAAGTTACAAATCATTTTGTTACCCTGCTCTAGAACAAAGTCACTGACATATGATATGCGGTTAGCTATTCTGGTAACTTGGCATGGTCTTGGGATTTCCAGTGATTCAACTCTTTATTATGAATAGGAAGAAGTCTACAAAGCAGGAAGTGAAAAGAAAAAAAAATAAAATAAAATGGACAAACAGTGATAAGCAGTTATGTCCTAAATGAAGTTAAAACAAAAATTGAACGTAAGAGTATTAAAGTGTGTATTTTCTTAGATGTGTAAGACAAACATAGAACTGCTGTGCATTTTTTATATGACAAAGCACCTCTCAGAACACTGACAAAAGGCAGAAGAACATGGTCTATTCTGAAAGTGACAGGGAACATGGTTTTCCACTGTGATGTAAAATAAGTTGTACAGTTTTAATCAGACTAATGAAAAAAAACCTAAGGATATGAATTTGTATCTGTTAAAACAAAAAAAAACGTGCAGTTCCTACATTAAGAAGATATTCAAGTGAAAAAGCAACTGAAGTACTGTTATTGATCATCAAACTAAGACTTACAACATGTAATAAAAATTCTACCTAAAAAAAACTACACTAGACGTCTCCCAGGTTCAATGGTTTCCTTATAGGGCTTCAAGTCCAGGGACAAAACTGTATTTTGCTGTTCCTGTTAACTTCTGCTTTAAAACTACGTGCCCTGCAGCTGCAGGACCTTGCTGGAAACCCACGCATGAGAGATCACTGCAGGCCAAGAAGGGAAAACACACTTTCTAGACAGGGTTTGCTAAACTCGAGCTAGCGCTCTGCTGTGCGATGACAGAAGTCACAAGCCACACATATCATAACTGCCACTGAGCTCACATTGGCATTGTGTTTAAAGTCATTCTAGAAAAATCTGAATGGGCTCCCGACTCTTCTGCCTGCACTTGTAGAATACCTTAGTAATTCTGGGATTATTTTTTTCCCCCCAACAAAAAGCAGAAGCACTACTTTAATGGCTATGTAAAACTTTCAAAAAGATTAAAGAGAACAGTGGTTTGTTCTGAAGTTTTGCATTTTTTAACCAAAGCCTTATATTTTATTTGCAGAACACATGGTGAAGTCATTTGAATGATTCACAGGATTGTAGATGACACTGATATGATTTCCAGCATCTCCCAAATCCCAAACATTCTAAACCAGGAGTCCCAAGGAAGCACTGGAACATGAACTTCATTCTGGTCTAGCACTAAAGCAGAAATCATCATGCCCATGAGTTACAATATATCTAACTTAATTAACCTTTGGAGGTCATGAAGTTTAGAAAAAGAGAACAAAAATAAATAAAATAAATAACCAGTTTATTATGTGGTCTTTCTAATAATGTTATCTCTGGAAAAATACTGAGGTGGCAAAAATACAGCTTACTGTGCTGCCATAGCTTTCTGAACCCTCCCTTTTGTAAGAAGGCAGCTTAGAGAGGAAATTTAATACTGGACTTTTTATCTACGTGAAGAAAGTGTTTTAATTAAGTTACCAATGAGGAAAATTGTATATGGTGTTGCGAAGCCAAGTTTCTCACAGCATTTCATTATAGCAAAGGTACCAGATATGCTAAATGGCTTGATTACTTTTGGAGCCTATTAGTGCTTTAGCTGTACTGCTGAACAGCTGTTAAACAGAAAAAGCGCTTCTTCCAGTACTTTTATATGATTTAAAGAAATCAATGAAAATTAGAAGTGAGTAGAAGATATACCTTATTTTCTAGAGCATTGCTCCACTCTTTCAATAAGTTAACATGCTGCACTGCTGAGCTGGCTTCATGTGCTTTAATTTGTTGGTTTGTTCCCTGTGACAACAAAGAATTTATACATTTTAGCCAATTCCACTTCTTTTAAACCTACAAAGAAAGAGTATATCAAGACATCGAACCAACACTACATATTTTGGTTCACGGATGCATGTTGCAGAACTGTAGAGAGAAGGGAGGTCTACTTGGGAATTTACAAAAGTCAGGAATACATTTAACATAGCAAGTGTTTTATACAACTGCCATATATCTCCATCCAGTGTGTTTGATATGTCAGAGACAATAAAGATGAACAAGATTTACAAAATGAATTGTATTTTAGAGTCTTCTGTGTAGCTTTACACTAAATAAAGCACAATAAAACTTCTGAGTCATACAAAACCTAAAATGTCCAATTCCCCAAACCATAATTTAAAACTTCTGTTGTATTTCATGAACAGCTTCATAAGCACTAAATTTTCCCTCAGATGAGTATTAAAGACAAATATTTAAGATAAATTTATCATCGCTGTAAATTGCCAGCTTTATAAACTACTTTGAGAGATATCACAATGCCTAGTTTGTCATCCTAAGATGTTACCATGATTGCTCTACGATACTCAGATAGGCTGCCTCTGCACAACCTATAAATGCTGTTACAAATAACCACTATATAAAAAGTTTACAGAACACACATAGATCATATACAGAGTACATAAAATGCAGACCATATTACTTTCTTTATTTGTATTGTGTTGCATTACACCTACCTCGGTAAGTGTTTTGCAATGCAGAGTATATTAGCTTTGATGGTAGATATGCTGCAAAGCAACTGAAAGGGTTTCAATGATCCTCAAGGTATGTACTCTATATAAAATACTAAAAATATATATGTGGATATATGTACATATATGCACACATATACATACATAAAATGAATGGCAATACATACGACATAACAGTGGGCAGGGTTATAGCATTGATCAGTTCTACCACTAAGAGCATTACTGTTAACACTTAAAATGACGAATGCTCATTATCAAAGAACCTGGAAATACCTGCAGGAAGTAGTTTATTGAGAAGTGTTGCTGTTTACAGTTGTCTCTTTAAGTTACCATGGGCTAACAAGTGAATCACACTATCTGATAAACTTTTTTCTTTTTTTTCCCCTGTCAGTGGTTCCTCAATTTCCCTGACTGATCTCTTCATTATATAAGCATCCAAATTCCCCCAGTGATACGGTAAAGGAAACAGAATATCGGAAGAGATTGGAATAACAAACTCTGAGGTTTGGCCTTTTTTTATTTTAAAAAAATATTGCAGGGATTACCAGGATTAAATTCTAAAACTTTTCTTTTTTTAAATAAATTTCATGCTATGCTTCGATTATACACCTATGTGCACACAGACATATGAATGCACATAAAAATACATGTTTTAAGTGCTCTAAGCTATATTTAACCTTAATAAAAATATTAAGACACACAAATGAGAGAAAATATAAACATACTTAGCTGAAGAAAATAAATACTTTTATAGAAACAACTGAAGTTACTCATCTATTTTCTGAAGAACAGAAGTGACTTTCCTCTTATTCTAAGTCAAAAAGTTCTTCCAACATATTATCTTCCTATTTCAACAAGATGTACCCCATAACTGAACTCCCAAACCACTGCAGGAATGTGTGGGCTTTTTACACTGTTTATTTTTAAAAACACCTGCTGCGTAGTCACTTGGTGCAACTTGATGACTTTTTCTTAACCGAGACTAGAGAAGTCCAGAACTTTCACGTCAAAGAGTTAGGTTCTATTTGCAGACTTTCATCAATGGGGAAGGATAATTGTTATATACTGACCTGAAAAGTGCAGCCATAACGCTTAAAACTACAGGTACTTGGGGCATTAATACATTCTGACAAATGTGCATTCAACTGCAATAGGAAAAAAATGTGAGTTTTTGCATGATAATGCTCAAAACATAAAGGGCACAGGTTATCAGGTTTGTATTGTGTGCCATTTGCAGAACATACAACAAACGTGTGTATATTTTCTCCAGTCTGACCTAAAGTGCAAATACTATATATATACACATATGTAAACCACACGCACATGCCAATACAGTATACAGTGTGATACATTTAATATACAGTGAAACTTCTACTAAAGACTATTTCAATAGGCAACCCAATTTAAAAAAAAAGCAAACAAAAAGTGCACACTCTACAATTATTTAGGTGATTTCATTTGACTTTAGTGAATGACTAATCTTTTCTCAACAGGTACATTTTTACTGGTGTTCTAAGCAAGTCTTAAGATCAGTTTCACTGTAGTAAAGTACATTTTTTCTAATCCTAATTTCATTAAGAACCAATTTTTCAAAACATAACATGCAATTCTCTGTGCCTAAATTTTAACGGTTAAATTACACACAGAAAAAAAAAAGACTAAAGTACTGCAGGAAACAGACAAAGAGTTTTAGAATAGATACAGTTAAGTAACTTTAAAAAATGCAGTACACAGGACTAAAACTGATTAGTAAAATGCCTGCATTTTTCACAGATTGAGATTTATTCCAGTATCTCAGATTATTATGAGCACAGACCACTTTTCAGTTAAAAACAAACCAATTCACAGAAGCATATACATATATACAGACAGCAGCCATTGTAGCACAGAGGGCAGCAGCTGGATGCAAACTGCCTAAAAGTTGGAGCAAAGAGCCTTTTGGAAAGGCTGGTGCAACAAACACTCTCTCCACAAGTGTGTATTTCCCACAAAGCAGAGAGGAGCTAGAGTCTAGCTCCTCAGATGGCATCACTCTTTTGGCTTTCAAAAATCACATTTGAAATTCCCACACCATAAGCCCCACATGACTCAGCCCATCCACCTCCGTGGAAAGAAGTGGGGAACCAACTCTGCTTTGAATGTGTCGCTCTGGAACAGACAGAACAGTCTTTAAAATCTGATACCAAGATGGAAGCCATCACTCATCTCTGATTTACACCTATTATGTTCTAAAATGCTATCCGCAGAAATTCACAGTATAGTTTCAAAAGACACATGGTTCAGAAAAAAAATAAGACCAAATAAGAGAGAGACATGTGGTATAACAGGCTTTACAAGAATGCCACATTTTCAACTTCTCAAAACTAGAAGTCTGCCAAAGAGTTATGAATTAAACATGAAAAATTGCCTTTTATTCTGCAATAAGATATTCACTTGTTGTACACTCAAACTGTTAGGCAGGCATTTTCCCATTTTCTGCATTAGAGTTGTTATTGTCCCTAACCATGCAGCTATGCAATATATACATTTTCACAGTATGAGAAAAAAATTAAGCAACACACAGCAACAGATGATGCAGGGCAAGATGACTGTTTAAAGTGCTTTTTCCTACCAATGGTTTCAGAACCCAATTCTGACTATATGTGTAACAACCCAGGCTTTAGTGGGTCAATATATACCTCTTCTCAAAGTAAGTGCTGACGTCAAGATTTAAGAATATGGCCAAGTGGCCCAGGACCAGGATCTAAACTCGGAAATAAGCACTGATAGAACTGGCTCAGTATACATATTATCTCTTTTCTTAGCAGCTCAGATTCTCTTAATAGGTACAATAACTGTCATATATTTTATATTTCATTATCCTGGGGGAAAAGACTGCCCCTGTGTTTGGCAGGTGCTTTGTGTGCTATGACATGACTAGTAATTTACAAGTGTAACTGAAAAACAGTACAAATCCAACTAAGGATGTCAGTATCACTGAAAAGAGAAAAACTTATCCTCAGATCAGAAACTTAACTTTCCTTAAATGAGGCTTACAGGGTGCTGAAGACTTAAATAAGCTCTTCCCCATCCTTGGTGAGTAAACTATTTTAATGAAAAAAATAACACACATCAACTTTGACATATGCTACTTTTATCTTTTAACGTACAAGAATGTGGATCTATTCAAACAAGAGAGGTTTTAATTTATTTTTTTTTTAATCTGGTCTATATATTACTGCAAGCTTCTACAGATTAAGAGAAATTTTATGCATTGTTGCATCTGGCTGTTGGAATGTTATACTCACATTGGCCTGTATCTTACACTAATTCTTTGTCAGTTATTATTTTTCCCAAATTTCACAGATTTAATCATAATCCAAGTTTTTCCATTGAATGATTCTACACATTTTTCTAGTCTTTACTAAGTCTGGTCAATATGTACTAAATTTTAATTCTCTATTTTTATTTTAATATAAGCTAACTACCCCAAGATGCTGCTCTTACTGTGCTCAACAAATGCTTCAAATGGGGGAAGGGCAAGGGAAGAGCCAGTAAAAATGAAAGCAGGAAAGACATGCGCTAATCTTGGGCAAACCAATTGTAATAATGACACAAAACTAAGAAATTATTTATTTTTAAATAGTTTTTCAATAAATCATTAAAATATTTTAGTGTTATCACACTTAACTGTGTGGTAGAAAAAGCTTTTCTTTAGATCTCACATTTTAATAAGGAAACGGCTTCTGGCAAAATTCTTGCGAGATCTTACTAAAAAAATTATTTACTTTTTCAGCACAACACTGGGCATGACTTCTTACCTCGCTCCTCATGAGTGTTTTAACACTACATTTATGAGGACATGAAACCATGACACACGGGCAGTCTGTATCTTCATGTTTCTACAGAGGAAAAAGCAAACAAACCACAAATCAACTCTTACTCCAAAATTAAAAAGAGGACTTACCTGCAAAGAAAAGCATCCCACAGTAATTAAAAAAAACAAAAAAACACACAATTATTTTTTTTCAATGTTTATCCCAATTGTGCAGAGTAACTGAACTGCAATTGCTCAAACATAGTTTATGCTTGTGATAGGCATGTTGATACTTTAAAGCAAAGGGAAGGAATTTCTTGTGTTTTCCCACGCAGAATAAATCTATTTGCTTCCCATTTTATTGTTTTTACTTAGGGCAATGAAACTATAATAAAGGTCAAGTCTTCTTCCCCAACAATTACTCACAAAAATGAGTAAATTAAAATCTTTAGGAGCAAGCAGAACCACTGCAGATGTCCCTTCTAGTGAGGATATACAGTGCGAGAAAAAGCTCTTCAGAATTGTACACTGCCCACTCCCAGAGAATCTCTCTTTCCTGTGCACAGATAGTCCCCTTCCAATTCTTTTCTAATTTTGATTCCCAAACATATGATACCAAATCTCACTGTTATGCACCAAAATTCAAAGAGATGTTGAAATTTTATGATGAGGCTGGGCAGGCATTTTGATCTGAACTTAAACGATGACGGATACTTCAGAACAGATGTCAAACCATATCACCATAGGGAGAGAAGAAAATTAGGCCCAAGCTAATTGAACTTACATTACTTCTCAGTTTCTCTCAACAAAATGAAAAAACTGGAAAAAAAAATAAATTTGTTTCATGTCAAGTGACATGTCCTATTCAACTTGAAACAAACTGTTTCATTGCTGGTACTTAAGAAAAGCAAACGAAACAAAGGTCTAGATTTCCAAAACCGTTAGAAAAGGAAGAAGAAATACCATGCCCTTGATGCCCAGTAATGATGTCTATTTTTTGAAAGAAAACCAAGACGTAAAGGAGACCCAAAGCTCTTAAGTGTAAGAGGCCTTGATTCAGAACTCTGCCATAAATCTGCAAATATTTGAAAATGTATACCTCCTCACTTTTTAAAACAGCTTATCAGGTATGCTATTCTGAAGCAAGTCTATCTTGCTGTCCTTCTTATTCATGCTCATTCACTCCGTGTAGCGTGTGTAGACAGCCAAAGCAACAGAAGGAAGCAAGCCCAGGTTGCTCCTTAGCCTGAGAGCTGGTACAGCCTCCCAAAACATGGGGGTGAGGAGCTAACCCCAGTCCTTCCTCACCCAGACACGGACATCCTGCCAGGAGCAATGCTAACAGACTGACACCACCTCTCTCCAGAGTAACCTCTGTCAGTGTGACTGGTATTCACCTATTCAATTAAAAGAGATTTCATAGCCTTGGGGCAGGTGCTTAAGGAATCAGGAACACAAGTTGTGTTCTCCTCTATCCCATCAGTGGCTATCAAGAGTGAGGAAATTAACAGGAAGAGACAGTAGGTCAATTCATGGCTCCGGGACTGGTGTTATCAGCAGGGCCTTAGGTTTTTTAATCATAGGCTGCTGTATGAGACACCTGGCCTGCTGGTGGCAGGTGGGATGCACCTGTCCCAGAGGGGGAAAAGAATTTTGGGGCAGGAATTAGCTGGGCTTGTTGACAGGGCTTTAAACTAGATATGAGGGGGGAGGGAGAGATAACTGGACCTGTCAGGATTAAACCCAGGGGAAACATTCCAGGGCTTGAGGGATGGTGGACTAGCAAGGACCCTTGCTCTACCATTTCATTTGGAGAAGTGATAGACACCTAGAAATTACATAAACACCTGAGAGGGGTCTGGTAGGAAATAGGGCCCACACTCACAAAAAGATGTTGGAACCAGTAGCTCGTCTGAAGTGCATCTATACCAACGCACACAGTATGAACAACAAATAGAGGGAGCTTGAAGCCATGATGCACCAGGAAAACTATGACATAGTGGCTTTCAGCTCTTCAGGAGGGATAGACAGGAAAGAAGAGGTGGCGGAGTGGCCCTGTATGTTAGAGAATGCTATGAGAGCTCGGAAATTAAGTACAGTGATAACGGGGTTGAGAGTGTTTGGATTAGGTTAAGGGCCAATAAAGGTGACATTGCTGTGGGAGTCCTCCCACATAGACCTCCCAACCAAAGCAGTGAGGTGGATGTAGCCTTCTATAAGCAACTAGGAGGAATATCGCAGTCACTTGCCATTGTTCTTGTGGGGGACTTTAACCTCCCTGATATCTGCTGGGAGTACAACACGGCAGACAGGGAACAATCCAGGACGTTCCTGGAATGTGTGGAGGATAACTTCCTCATGCAGCTGATAAGTGAGCTGACCAGGGAAAGTGCCCTCCTGGACCTGCTCCTTGCAAACAGGGAAGAACTTGTGGGGGAAGTAAAGGTTGGAGGCTGTCTAGGCCACAGTGATTATGAGATGATTAAGTTATTGATCCTTGGAGAAACAGGATTTTCTTGTATTTTCTTGGAGAAACAAAGAGAGAGGTTACCAAAGCTGCAACCTTAGACTTCCGGAGGGCAAACTTTAATCTGTTCAGAAGACTGCTGGACATGGCTCCCCAGAGAAGCCACTGCCAGGCTGGGAACAGGTCCAATTCCAGAGCAGTGACAAGGGAGCGAGGTGACAATGTCTCATGCCTTCCTCAGTGGCATTTCGGCCCACTTAGAAGAATCCGGTTTGCCTTGGCAGGGTCTGCCCAGGACAGCCATTTCACGGCCAAGGTGGCAGCGAAGAGCCTAGGCCTAGTAATGCTGCCCTACCACATCTGTACGGCACCACTGCTGCCCAAGCATCCATTTCATAGGAGAAGCACTTCCAATTAGTTTTCTGGATTATTCACAGAAAAATACAGTAATTCAGAAGCACTTCAGGCTACTGATTTCTGTTTTAAAAACGCACCACCTTTGTCTGCCAGGAGTTACAGGATGGAAAAGGTAGCTTTGTGACAAAAAAAACCCAACTTTTTCAGATGGTTTAAACAAAAGAAAAATTAAGATGCTAACTTGCCAAGAGGCAGTGCAAGCAAGACAAATGCAATCTAAAAAACCGTGTATTAACATCGTTAACTAAAGAGTCTGCCTCCAGCAACGGGGATTTCCTACCCCATGGGTCATGGGATTCTATGAAGACATGAACCATACATACTCCGGTAAAATTATTTTTGTTTCCATTTGCATACCTTTTTCTCGGTATGCTCCCTCTATCTCCATTTTCAGTTCAAGTCACTGAGTCCTGCTTCAGTCATTATTACGGTAGTGAAAATTTTAGGCTACAGAAGCTAGAGATGAACTCAAGCTCTGGGTGACAAAACTCAAATGAGAAGTAAAAAGGAGCCTTTCATTCAAACAAAGTCTCATTAAGCTCCTGATTCTCATTACCAAAGTAAAACGAGGTACCATTTTATCAGGCCACAACACATATAACCATCTGCATTTCTATGATCACTGAACTTTTAAAAATCTAGACTAAAAAAAAATTTTAAATAGCACCAATTGCTAATCTTCTAATTGCAGAGCTTTCTGCACCCTTAAAGCAGTATGGAAGCAAAACTGTCTTTTTTCTATGTACTGAAACATATAAGCCAATGATAACATCAGAACATGTAACTCTCCTTGGAAGTGTTCTGATTTACAAATGCATATTTGTTTAGAACTTTTAAGGACAGGTGAAAAGTGGTACCAACTTTAATACAATCAAAATAGTGACATCTCACCATAAATCTGTATTTTAACCTCTTTGGCTCTCTGGATAAGCCAATCCTATTACCTCTTAAAGAAACTCTGAATTCTACCACTTAAGATTTTGGTGAACAATTACGTCATTTAGAAACACTCTTTTCTGCATTTCAGAGTAATATGCCATTCTTGCTTCCAGTGTGCATGTCTAAAACAGGTTTCACTGTGAATTAAAAATCTGAATAGACTAAAACTTGTCTCAGCTTCCAAATACCTTGAAAGGTACTGCTAGTTCAAAGATTTCTTAAGTTGTCAAATCCATCATCATCTGATAAGAGAGAGAGCTCTTAAACTAAAACAAAGTTCTATATTGCTCAAAACCCAAGGATGATTTGAGACACTCAAAAATTTAACTACATTGCTCCTATAAAAAGAAACTGCCTACAAGGAACCTGTGAGCACGTTGCTTAGATATGGAAATCCAGCTTGTACAATGAGACATATTTAATATTCCCTAGTTTTGTCTTTTAAGATACTACGCATTTTTTAATGTCACTCTTTGCCTCACATCAATTCCCACCTTAAAAAAAATTCTGCAAGAACAGTATCTGCATAACTAAATACAGTTTTACCTATCAGAATGTGCAAGAATAAACACAGTGTAAACTTAATTTTCTCTGTATTTTCACATCTCAGACACCTTATGCTGGTAACACACAACTATTAAAGTACCAGCCCTTGCAAGTATACACTCAAATAATTGGAAGCCAGATTAAATCTTGGTGAGATTCCACCTACACCTTTTGTAATGGCATCTCTGAGCAAATAATGTTTCTTATCACTGTGAGACTTCACCTAAGAAACAATACACAAGAACACAAGTGGAAATGAAATTTTCATCACTCTTACTATACAAAGAAGGTCTGAAATCCAGACTGTGAAACTATGAAAATATGTAAACAGAATGAAAATAAAAAAAAAGTTAAAATTACAGCAAGAGAGATTCAGCATAATTAATTGCAAAATGTTAAATGCAAAACAATGCAAATGCAGTCAAAATTACAATTCCATGTGTAAAGCAAGACTTTCCCGACCTCTACTCTACACTTTAAACTCACAACATGCTGCTTTATCAGACAACCTACTTACATGCCAAGAACAGCAGTAACTTTGCCTAGGCCTGTCACGTACCATTGCTGGTTATACCAAGCCACAATTTGTTTTTAGTCTTTCCTCCTTTCCTCTCATAAGAGATCACACAGTCCCCAAGGATGGTTATATAGAAAGATGCTACTTCTCCAATCAATTGCTACAGTTATGCTTTTCCTGCACAACACTTGATTGTTATCATGGTAGTTGCATTTATTATATCAATTTAAGCAAAATTAAAATGCACAGCAAAAATTACTTTAGTACCAGTGTTCTGCAGTGGGTCTGATTTTTTTTTTTCAATGCAGTATCTGAACATCAGAAAAAAGAAAATGTTTCCCAGTCACTGCAGTAGAAAAAAAAGGCATTTTGAAAGTCACCCTATTATTTTTTTTTTGACTTACTAATTCTTGCTGAGGCTCTACTCGCAGCTACATAGAAGCACAAGAAGAGTTATTATTCAACATTAATGTATGGAATCTTATTTTATATACACAAGAATATACTGCACCTGCAACATAATCATTGGGACTTGGCTTTTACAATATTTACAGGTTGTTTCCCGGTATTTACAGGTCTTCTCTACATGGTCTGGCAAATCTTTTCTCAGTATTTTTTCTTTGCAATCAGCACGAGGACACGAGAGTTCTTCAAACTGACAATCAGTTTTCAAATGCATCTGAAAGATAAAAAAATAGTCAAGTCAACAAAGTTTTGTGGATGTCTTCAATCCTTTGAGACATCACACATCAAGTAACTTCAGAACCAATATAAGCAAAGTCATTTTGTGCACTATGTTGTGCAAGAACAAACACTAACAAATCTACTCAGGAAATTACCTAGACAGCAAATTTCACTGTATTACAGATGTACGTGAGCTACTTTTATACTAAAAGCATACTACGACAGTCCAAAATTCCACACAGGCTATTTAAATAAAAGTATTTAAATAAAAGGTAAGCACTCTTTTCCAAGGTGTATTATTCAACATAAACATAGATGCTGCCCTTAAGCTATTTAAGTACCTGAGCTTGCTCATTCAAAGCAAATTTAAGTACTTACACATATGACTGCAAACTGCTGTGTAGCCATCCCTTCTGACTGCTAAAATTACTAGGTTACCATTATGTTACACCTTCATGAATCAAAGCTGCAAGTTATTTTGTACATGACTGGAGAAGCCAAAGGTTTTGACTCCACGCATAAGCTAACACTTGTATGAGAGGATTAAGACAGGTAAATAAAAGTAAAAACACACTAAAAAGGAATTCAGATTTCTCACATTCGTAAAGTACACATTAAGATTTTTTTCCCCGATCTTAGTTTTCCCTCCAGTTTTAATTTGCTTCATGCATTTACATTTCTGAGCTTTAGCGTCACAACCACATGATTTTTGTCTGTAATTCCTTATAGCTCATCTAAAAGCTGAGTTCCAATACAGTTTACTGTGACATTTATAAATCAGATTAACAACTACTGTGAGCAAGTCAAGAAATGGACTGGGGTGTTAATTTGCAAGATTTCTTCTCACTCTAACTCAAAAGAAACTTATGATTATATTAGATTACTTACCAGTAACTGACCCAAAGATAGTTGTTCTTTACAGCCCTTGTTTTCATTTCTGCAGTATATTTGGAGGGCAAGTAGTTCTCTCCTGCAACAATTATCTTTAAATACCTGAAAAATAAAAATTAAAAAATGGTATCATTTTAGAAATTTAAAACCACTCAAGAATATGCAATTTGGCTATGGCAAGTGTCATTTAATTTTAGCTTTATGTGCCAGAAAAAATCCTATCATTCAATTTGCCTTGAATGTGCACATCACAGATTCCTCCACTATGAAGCAGCCCAGCGAAAGAGAATATTTGGACAGACGCTCCACTACTGTTTCCCTTTTACTATAAATACAATAAAGGAAAAGTACTAAAGTTTTTGCTATTTGCTTGCCAATAATTGGCCTGCATAAGCTAGAACTCTCTACAACATTTGGGAAACTGGTGTATTAGGCACAACACCGTAAGACAAAACGGAGCCAAAGCTCAGCGGATCAGACAGGAAGGATTTTGGGGAAGGCAGTCCTACGACTGGTTAGTTG
Organism: Gallinago jamesoni; assembly: GCA_025769975.1. NCBI lineage: Eukaryota > Metazoa > Chordata > Aves > Charadriiformes > Scolopacidae > Gallinago > Gallinago jamesoni. Next base: position 11,364,364 of record JAOQGH010000040.1, on the reverse strand, counting down.
GAACACCTCCTTCCACTTCTGTGGTAACGCATAATTAAAGACATTTTCCAAGGTCTTAGACTAGTGGAAGCTTATTATTTCAGAGATAATCAGGCTTTAACTATCTCTCCATTTTAATATTTATAAGTTTTCCAGCATATTTTGCCTGTAATAGAACTGCAAGAAGCTAGAAATAGAGAGCTTGGGGTTTGGATTTTTCACCTTTTATAGGTAATAACCCATAAAAGATACACAGGCAGCACAACTGCACTCTCAAGAAGCCCCATCGCTAAGGCCAGGAACCGGAGATACAGACTGAAGATCATTACAACTATTTTGAAGCCCAAAACAAAGGGATAAAAACTTCTAGTTATTTTGCAAGTGCTTTCATGACGACTTAGAAGCAAGCCCAACCTGTGACTACTTCTCTGACAAACAGAGTCCTGTGATGCTGTGTATACTGTGGGGTTACTGTAATTACAGAACGGTTCTGAACACTAACATTTAACAACAACAACAAGGAATTATGATCAGATCCGTCCACAGTGACTACGGATCTATTCCTAGTATCAGCAAAGAAGGAAATGCTGCAACTGTTCTTATCCAATCTCATCTGACACAGGTCACTGATTTCTGTTTAAACTTCACATACGCATCTGAAAAGTAATCAATCAACAAATCTCATCTGAATAATCCATTTCCAGAACTGTAGTATTTTTTCCATAGTAATTCACATTGTTACTAGGTGCAAGTAACTGAAGTTTGCCCACTGAAGTTAATGTAAAAACGTAATTTTTAAACAGTTTGGCCAAGACTGTCAAAAAACTCTTTGGTAACTTTGAACATCAGCATTCTATGATAAGAGAGAGGCTTCCAGTTTCATGAAAATCATGGACTTGCACAGTTAGTCTTATATGTGTATTTAATAAACACTGCCCCTCATGTCCTCCTCCTATTTTAGAGATATTTGAAATTTCACAACAGAGGTACATGTTTACAAGTATTGGGAGTCAAAAAGTCAGAGTTAACACAAATAAAATAGGCACTGTGATTACTGGTCTGAGCTCCTGGAGAACCCATCCACGTAAAAACTGGAATATGCTGGGCACTTTTCAGAGAACTATTTTGCGTTAAGACAAGGAGAAATTAAAGTACCCATTAACCTTTTCTTGAGAATGGTAATTACTAGTAGTATTTATTTAGGCATTATTATTTTATACTACTATATTATTATATCATACTATTATTATAGACTACTAATACAAAGAATTTGCTAAACGAAAAACATCTAACATAAAACCTAAATAAATCATGTACTAAGTCAAAAAGAATTTTCTCTACCCTCAACTTTTCAAAGGCAACACAAAGTTTTTCTGTGAAAAAAATACTAAAGAGGGTATCAGTGAAATAACTTATCCATATAAGATGACTCCATTACAGTTATTATAACTCCACACTGTTCTGGTTCCAGCATGTTTCACAGAACAACACACTGTAAAAACAGATTAGCGAAACAGCAGCCCCTGGTCTGGAGCCAAATCAGAAGAAAGGTTTGCCTACACCTGTGACATCTCTGCATCTTCAGGAGATAGAATACTTCCCATCTTCCAAGTTGATGGGAGGACAACTGCAACGTGTTGCTGCAGCTCCCAGTTATGAAAACAAGCTGTGACACCCGGCTGGATCAGTAGGGATAAGGCTGACATTGTTTTCTACCGTGTGGTTAACAGGAAAAATGAGCTGTCGTCTTATATAAAATACATGGTTTCAGTTTTATAACAAAACTATCTTCCTCAGGTAGCTTATTAGGCTTATGAAGTAATTACCACAAAGCAATAACACATCTTATCTGTTCCACACAATTCAATACTCTTGAGTAAGAAACAATTTTAACAATACCTTATCTTTTACTATGCTTTCTTGACACGCTGTACATTTTGGACTAGAAGAACTGCAGAGAAAAGAAAACAGAAAAAACTATTTTAACTCATCTGATTTTTTTGTAGTACAAAGATTTACATTGATGAGTCAGTTATAATTATTCAATACATTTTAAAATCACTAAAAGTGGATACAGTTCATTGTAATGAAATGACATGGTGTTATTTCCAAAAACTGGAGCAGTGAGTTTTCTGTGGACAGTATCTGGCATTCCCAAGGAAATAAGACCACCACAAAGCCTCCAGCCAACTGTGTAGTGGTTTTCTTCAAGGCAGCAAAATTCATTCCCTATCTCACAGAATGCAAGTGATCCACAATTTTCGTAACTTCTCAATCTATCTGTGCAAACAGGTAAAATACTGTCTCTTCAATTACCCAGTCCTTTTTTAAACACCACCTAGAATAGAATCATAGAATAGAATCACAGAATCATCTGGGCAAAGGGACCTTCAAAGGTCATCTAGTCCGACCCCCCTGCAGTCACAGGGACACCCCCAACTAGACCAGGTTGCCCAGG